>OW804098.1:77617177-78817177 GCA_942159475.1 Sthenelais limicola
GTCTGTTAATATAAAAGCTTTATGACGTCACGTATCGAAAGATGACGAGAGCGTCTAAACCTGTGAGTGTGAGCTAGCTTCTCACATAAGTGGTAGCACCGCACGACGTATTTATTTGGAAAATCAATGGTTAAATAATAATTATGGTTAAATTAATAGGTGTTGTGGCGGGTTGATGAATGAAATAGGTGGGCGACATGACCTACCAATCTTCTTTGTGGTAGACTGTGTGAGGGGTTTCATGGGTCAGGTCATCAAAAAATGTACAATCGACAGCTTATACACATTAAGTAAATTATGCTAAATTAGACTGAAATAATAATAGGGACATTTAAGTACGTTTGGTGTGGCGTTTAGTTAAGGAATATTTTCGGTTATGTTGAACTATATTTTGAACCCCATTTGTGTCTTAAATCTGAGTTACTTGAGAAGATTGGTGAAGGTGAACTGCACATATTCTGACGATCTGACCCACATACGTATCCTTTACCGGTGGCCTACACTGTGTTACATGTACATGCGTCGGCAGAGTGAACTGTAAAACCTCTCAGTAAATGGATACATCAGAGCATGGACCGTTACAGAGAGAGAACAAGATAGAGGAGAGAGAGACGTATGTGAAAATGGGACAAACAAAAAATGGAATACTTTCAATGGAAACACTGCCCAAAATATCACAATATACAATAGATTGTAATGCAGATTATAATACCACCTAGCTGGAAAGCTTATAATTTCGAGTATTAGCTTAGATTATGGAGGAAATTTCTCCTCGATCCTCCTCCTCCTCGTCCTTCTCCCTCCCCTCCTGTCCCCTCTCCCTCTCTCCTCCTCTTACTCATGCTAATATTTTTCCTTCCCTCCTATATATATAATAGTTTTACCCCAAAAAATTATATTACAAGAGATATATATTTTTTTTACATCGTTATGTAATAACATCGCTATGGAGACGTTCTAGTCTTCATTGCATGGTAGCAGTTTGGCTGGGCAAGGTGAACGTAGCTCGCCTCGTCTAATATATTTACAAGAGAATATAATTAATTTTACTCTTATTTGATGCATCTGATAATTCCTCCCCCTTAATTTGGTTTCCCTATATATTCAAGAAGTTAATTTGGTTTCCCTATATATTCAAGAAGAGCAATATAATCTAGACAATCAGACCGACTGTTGAACTGCATTTGAGTGACGTCATCCTTTACAGAGAGGACCCAGTCATAACGGAAAATTCCGAGCCTGGGCAGCTCTGGGACCTGGCTGGATACATTTTCCCAACTATCTCTGTGCAAGATAGATTAAACATTCAACACTGATGGATACTATATGTTTATATACGTTGATTGAGGAATCGGAGATTTACAACAATTAAGGTGAATCAAGTTCAATTCAGGGAAATGTAACAATTAAGGCAGCATGCCATTGTAAATATGGCTAACACTGGGAGCATAGTGGCCTGCTTAGCTGACCTCGTTTCCATGAGTGAGTCTGAAGAAAATAACGCAAAGTTGCAGTGGAAGCCATTGCAAATGTTTTCAAAATTGCGGAGGCCCTGAATGGCTATTATAATAAACAAGTACAGATATGAACGAAGGAATGTATTCTCTAGTGGGAGCCTTATGGAATAGTCTTGGTCGTTGTGGCACAGACCAGGAGATGAATATTGTTATATAGGCATAGCCCTTTCCCCCGCACCCATTGAGGATTAGTCTTGGACCATGTGATCAAGAACAGCTATTATGAAGGTAAGACATAACTTGTTGACTTTTAATATAACAGAAATTAAACACAATACAGATATTAAACTGTTAATATAAATTAGACCAGTAAGGTAAGCAGGATATGGTACAATGGATGAAGAACATGAGTTCAAAAACCATAATGCCGTAATAGGGCAAAAGCATCTCTTGATTCTAATGATTCTGTAAATATAAACTTGCTAGTGCAAGACCAATATTAGTTTAGTTTTAGTTTAACTAAATCTTTAATCAGAAGAATTTGCATTACAATTGTTTTCAGCAAGTCCTGACACAAATTTTGAATCATTTGATCATGTGGGTTATACTGTCAGAAAATGTACAATTGGTTCCTATACATCTATGATATTAATTCTGTAAGAGGAAAGTGTAATTCTCCGCATCTCCTCCTAAACTGCAGGACGGATCATGGGCGGATCCAAGGGGGGGGGGGGGTCGATTGATGCAAATAGGAAAAGCTCGGCCTTGGCATAAGGCCTGTCAGACGTTAAGAACCAAATTGTGCCTTAATTTCTTTTACAACCAAAAGTGCCTTGTGGTAACAGTGTAAAAGGTTGTTAAAAGAACTTCTAAATGTTGTTTCCATGACTCCCTAATTTTGGTGTATGGGGCTCAAACATGTTGTTCTGACATTAGTTCCTTCCCCCTCTCATGTTTGCTTTACATTTATACATCATATGGACAATCACTTGGGGGCAGTTGTGAGAAAATTAAAATAGGCTGCCTTACATTTGTCCTATTGTTGGCAGGCCTGCCTGCAGGAAGTACAGACATACCCCATTGATCTGGTAATCCAATGTGACATTGGATACATGTGATTTTATCTTTTGAGGGACATTTTGATTCAATGTCAATTAGTTAAATTTGCCTTTGAGATTTTCCCCCTAATCATTTTTTTTGTATCTTTAACTACAAACAAAACTGGCTAATTATGATCCAAAAATGCTCCACTATTTCACTCCTTCAGAGGTTTTATAATTTTTGGGGCCAGCATGCCCCCAGACCCTACTTCACCCCTACATCACTTGCAACAGTAGCCTCAACCAGAGCTGCCAAACCTCCCGTTTCGGCGGGAGATCTCCCGTGTTTTTTTTTTGACAATTTGGCAATTCGTCCCGTCCTCCCGTTTCCAAATCAAAATCTCCCGCTTTTTGCCGAAATCATATGAATCCTCCCTTGGGTACCAACAAAACCAAAATCTGACTTAATGCAGAAATCACATGTCCAACAATAGGATAAAGCAGCATCCTGTATTTTCCTTATGACTGCCATCACACGATGTACAGCAGACACACTGATGAGAAGAGTTAATCCCCTCTAATCTGGGTAGCCCATTATATAGATTTAAAACAAACATGAGAAATGCAATTAATACCAGCACAAACATGTGGAAGTCCCATATGGGAAAATTCGGAGGTATGCCAGTCATTCTTTTCTCTGCAACCAACCACACTGGATTGGCTAGAAAAGACAGTCAACAGCTTGTCTTCTACCCTTTCCAATGGTGGACGAATTACCAAGAAAGTAAATTTAAAAAGTAAATTCATGTTTTTTACATGACAGCTTCCTGTTCCAATTGAATAGATATTCAGTTTGCTTTCAAATAGCTGGAATATTATGTGAAAATGACCCTAGAATGCACCATTTCACTCCTAGTTTTAAAAAATTTTCCGGGGGGGCATACCCCCTACCTCCCTAGCAGATATTGCTCGCGCCTACGGCGCTCATGTCTCCCGTTTTCACCTACCCCAAAACGGGAGATCTCCCGTTTTCAACCACAACCAACTTGGCACCTCAGCTCAACTGATTTTTAAAAATAATTCCACATCTTACAATTTGTATACATGGTCAACTGCCAGTGTGTCTGGTATGTTTTGTGTTTCTTAGGTCCTTGCAAACTGCATCACTAGTTTTTGAATGTCAAAATAAATAATAGAAATAAAATGATCACTTTTCATGTGTGATTAAATACTGTATTTTGTGCTTCAAAAAGCACCAAATGCCTCCAAATGGCACCTTAAATTTCAAAATTTCCCGGGGGAGCATCCCGGACCCCCATAGTCGCTCAGATCTTCAGAAAATGCACATATAGCAGAATTTGGTAACTTCTGCCAAATTAGACAAATATGAATAATTGGTATATCAACATAACATTTCCTGACGATCTCTCCCTCGTATGCCTTTGTGCCCCTCTGGCTCATTTTTTTTGATGGACTGATGTGCCCTTTCCATCTTGGACCCCCCTCATTTTAGACCCTAGATCCGCCCCTGGGGATTGCCGCGATTTTCACGGTGGACATATATTATACTTTGGCATATTGGGAACCCGTTCCACCAGGGTTTTTTTTAGCGATTTTTTCCATAAGAATGCAGTAACTGCAGTGGAATAGGTTCAATGCTGCGTCATAAGCAAGAACAAGTTGTCATAGTAACATTGCCTCTTACGCCTGATCCCCATCAATCCTCTGCTCAAACAGCCACTGTTCTTCCCTTCATAATTCCTCTAATTGTAACCTCTTTCCCTTCTCTGTTTCCATATCTATTTCTCTCAATTGCCCTGTCACCCCCCCACCCCCCCCTCTCTGTCTCTATATCTCTGACATTCTGTCTGCCTTTCCCGATCTCCATCCTTCTCCTTAAACTCTTTTTCAACCACATGCTTAGATAACAAGTATGAATAACTGTTACCTGTAACAGTCCTCAGATTAATTAATTAATGCTTACAGTGGTTTACTGTTTACAGTTGTGTCTTCAGAATTTAATTTCTAACTTTTCATGACAAGTCTGTTTTACTATTCAATCCTGGGTTTGAAGTCAATTTCACAGCTGATTTCGTCCGATTGCAGTAGCCCATGACCGAGTGGACCAATGGGCCTAACCACAACTATGTGTGGCATCAGTGAGGCCGACGACTATGTATATTCTTGGCAATCTAAGCCCTCACACATCAAAATAACAAAAAACCCATGTACAGTTTAGCTTCTAGAGCCCTGTTCTATGAAACCTTAGCAATTTGTGGTGAAGTGAAAATTAATTTATATACAGGGAGAATGGAGATCGGTATCACTGCTGTGGGGCTGAAGCCAGGACTGCATTGTAAAACACTCAAGTTTACCATTTTTCACACTGTTTGCCCAGTTCCAATCCCATCATTTCATTACATAGCCTACTATTAATCCCTCTGTTCCTTTGCCTTGGTCTTGAGCACCCTGTACCTATCTAAATTATATTGCCTCTGAATCTGTATCTGTTGTACAACAATGACCAAAAGATGCATCTTAAAAGGGTTAATATGGGTACTAGGTTACAGAGAGAAGTTGAAAGAACAGCCTTTCAATAGGGTTTTATTTGAAGCATGAATGGTATTATGGGTACTTAGTTACTAACAGGTTGAAAAAGAAAGATGGTGGGAGGGGGAACAAGGAAAAATGAAGATGTGGGCCCAACTGTCCACTAGCAAATCCCGTGCATAGCACAGGTGTTTGCTGGTTTAATTCGGTTTGGGTAAAGACGCAATTTCATTGGTGCAATGTAGGCCAGATGTTGCGTCCCGACTGCGTAACTTAGGCCTACAAATTGTGGTGAATCAAGCCTCCTCGAGCTAAACTATAGGCTATACAAGTTAAATTTACCTTTTAACATCCTAATAGAGTGTAATAAATAGCAAATGGCACTCTGTTCGGATTCAAACTGATCTCGACATCAGAAAACGGGAACTCACCCCTTCAGGGTTCGTCCCGTTTTCTGATGGGTCTCAATCAGTTTGAACCCTCCATCGTGCCATTTGCTATAAATATTATTTTTGTGTGTTAAAGCTGCATTCCAAGCAAAAACTATCGTTCACAGAAATTTTTTTCTCAGTTATTTCACCCATAGTGAATTGGAAGATTTGGGCATGAAAAAAAAAGAGAAAAGAAATCAAACTTTCAATCATTTTCCTAATTTCTTCATCTACTCATATTTCTGTATGTATCTCCCAGTCTTAATTTGAGGTTGATGCTAATACAATGCTAAAAAAAACACAATTTATATGGGCAGATATGAGCAGAAAGCCAACGCCCCCCTCACTCTCACCCCTCCAAATCTGTGATGTCATGAGAGGTATAACAACATTTGACTCAGAGACAGAGTGACCTGACTAATTAATAACAATATTAATATTAATAGTCAAGAGCCAACATCACCCCTTCAAGTCACTCACTTGATGGTTTCATCCCCCACTGAACTCAGCTCCTGGGACAGACCAACAGCTGCTGCTAATCTATATGCTTTGAAGACCCAGGGTTGAAAGTTGTGAACGTACATGTAAATAACTTTTTCTTTACCCTAGAAACCATGTCTACAATTCGCTTATGAATTACCCATTTATATGAGAGGAAGCTACACTTGTGCTTATAATAATGTAGGTGTTTGAGATTAAAACATGAAGGCTTTCCTTGGGAAATGAAGGGTTTTCTATCCTAAGTGGCCTTTCAGTATATCTATAGTACAGGACCCATGCATGACCAGATGTGCCAGTACCGCTGGTGATGTCACAAACCTCTATGTTTTGCCTGACTATAGCTCCAGTGGCACCCTGCTGTGATTTTTCTACTTCACCACTTTAATCGGCTATCTTTATACTAAATTATCAAATAAACTTTTAAATTGTGAGAGGAAGGTAATCACATTAATAGGAACTAATATAAAGTGGAAAGTTACTCTAAACTTGAGAGGTACCCTTTAAGCTCGAGAGGGGGCAACTGAGGCGAAATCGTAGAAATGAACAAGTTGCACCCGCACTGTCTACAACAGGTGTAAACTTTTCATGTTTGAATAGATGTAATTATAATATAGCAACCAGTTCATACGTCCAAACAATTATTTCCTAAAACAACACCCATTCCATGAAATAATATACCTCCCTGCAAATGTTAGATTAAGGTTATTTCTATATAGTAGTGAAGTATAAGAAGTGTTATTTCAGCACTGGCAAGTTCCATCTGGGGTCAGAGCAATTGTCGCTATTAACCCACATTAACTAGCCACCTTCTCCAGGGTGACTTACTTGTGGATATAGCAGTGAGGTCATCACGTTAACACATGCTGATGTCAGTTTCTGCCATGTGGCAGATCCAGCATCAATGACATGGGTTGAATAGATATAGATATGGCTTGGGTTGATAGATATACAGACACTATAGTGTAAATCGGGGTTCACTCGCTGGACACGGACCACCAAGGTGTGATATAGCTTTTGGACAGGGTGGAGAGCTGCAAGGCCCGTGAACTGTACTTAGTGGGTGTTGAGTATCGACACTTCTCTCATCACCCCATGGACAAAGGTCTTACAAGTCTTTTCAAATTCTTTAATTGCTGAAAGAGGCGAGTTAGGGGAGGTTTTACAATAGTGTGTGACATATGCACACATCCACCGACCCACCGACCCACCACCCACTAATCCACAACGACGTACTACCATCCCATCCAGTAAGGAGGACCATTACACCATTGCACCTCCCTCCGTGTACCCTATGGTTTTAGTGGTAAAACTACGGAAAGTACGTCAGCGGCAATATAGCGGCAAAACCACCTCTCGATCGGTGACGAGATGTGACTATTGCATACCTTTATTTTCTTATTTACTTAGACATTAGATATTCACCGAAAGGACAAATAAAAAACATCTTATCTTATAGAAGTTCAGATTAGAAGTTGTAATAAATTCAATTGCTATATGATAAGAAACAGCAAATCTAAGGCATCGGTATTGTTATCACGTGATCACGGTACCGTATTTTCCTAAGTGTAAGACAAGTCCTTAATATAGTTATAGCTCAGTGGTACACAATATAAAGAAATTAGTCACTGCATGTAAATTGCCGTCTAGCGAATGATATCCAAAAATAAAGCATTCATCAATGGCACAACTTCATTATATATGTTAGAATTTAGATTTGTTTCACATTATATACCGGCAAGTGAGATAAAAAGGTTTAAGGCATATAAAAGAAAAACATGTTTCCATGAAAAGTAGAAATCCACTTTTAATTTGACCAAATTGCAACAGGAGAAATAGTGTCTCTATGTTAACCCAGATCCATACAGGTATACTGAAGGAGAGTCAGCAGCTTCTTTCGTATGTACATGGAAATGTTACTAAAATCAAATATATTATTACGACCAAATGATGCTCAAAATAAAGTTGAGATTATTACGGTTGAAATAAACGCAATACCAAATATAGAAATATATGTATGTACAGGTCTACAATCATTAATAATTCAGGAATATTCGCTGAATTAGACCTGTGTACAGTTTCTGCCCATCTTACCCAAGTATGCTCAACTTAACCCACTTTTAGGGATGATAAAGGTCTGACGGTGTTCATAATATGAAGCGCAGTGCAATGCTTTTTTTATTTGTTTTTATTTAACATATCTATACAGCTAGTGTTAGTCGGATCACGGGGGACTAGTACGTATTTTCCATGATCTTCCGTCAGGGGCTGTTTTAGTGCAATATTAAGGTTGAAAAAGAGAAAGGAGTGTTGAAAAGTGACAGATATTAGCTATAAGAGTAAAGTTGATAGTTATACTTAAATTAGATTAGATAATTGGATCAGTTATTCTGTCCGTACATCCGTGGCATTGTTGTCAGTGGCGTCTTGAGAGACGGAGTTTGGGAATACAAATTCCAATATCTTTCTTAATATTCGGTTTCAGAAGTCAATGTTGCCATAAATATGCTTGAAGAGTTAAATTCTACCCAACGACCAAATCGGACAAGAGGAACATGTTCATGTATACATCCTAATACGCTGAAGAACTTCCCCTAAACTTGTTCATGACGCCAGTCATCAATTATTTTTGTCCACTATAATATACAAAAACATAGCGATTTTTCTCTAAGATAAGAGGAGCCTCGAACGACTCCAATAATGAACGAAATTAAGTTTATTTTGTCATTAAAATTAGCTGGGAATTGTAAGTCATGCAGATTTCAGTTAATTGCTGGCACAGATCTAGAATTGTTTAATTTTTCTTATTCCCATTTGGGGATTCTTGAAGACACAGAAACAGGTTTTCCTTTCTAATTTCACGAAATTGATTATCAATAATGAGATTAAAACAGGTGGGACATTTTTCCTAGCAATTAGCGCAATTGTCACCAGGACATATTCCAAGGAACGAATGAGGTCTGAAGAACGTGGCGTTCTTTAGTTGCATGGTAGCATTGAAGGGGGAAGGAATCACATAGTCTTGCACATCTTATAATATAAAGATCTAGAACTGTGATTGAAATTGAGGAAATACGGTATGCATTTAACCACCGATAAAACCATCGATTTCAAACCTCTATATGCTCTGACATGTCTGCCACATTATTCCGTGGTTATGCGAGTCTTCACTCTACACTATACTAGCATGTTTGGATATGGGAAAGATATCTCGCCCCACTAAATTATAGTAGTGGTTGAATCACTACAAGGAAAGGTGAAATGTCTAATATTTAATGAATACACTCCACCTGAGGCAGAAAGCTCGAGTAAAAATTAAGAAAATCAACATTATATCTGCTAAATGTTTACATCATTTCAACACTCGGCTCTATTATGGACTTAGGTTGTGGTTTGGAGGGAAGAGTCTTATGGCATGTGATAGAGGACGAGCGATAGCGAGTTCTCTATCACATGTCCATATAGCGGTATATAGCGATACCCACTCCCCTCTCAAGATTTAGTTAATGAATAGTTTATGATAGTGGTGATTGCATCCATGGGGGCCAGACCAGATCAGATTGTGAAACCACGTCGGAATGTTGAAACTTCAAAATGACGAAATGTCAGAACGATGAAACATTAAAACCTTGCCCCATACCAAAAAAATACCTTCCCCCATAGATAGGTATCAGAACGTCAAATCATCTGAACATTGAAACGTCAGAACAACGAAAGATCAGAACAATGAAATGCCAGTGTGGGTGTGTACGTGTGATTAAAGCATGTGTACAGGAGCATGAGTAACGTCCACAACTTCCGGGTCCAAAAACAACCCAGTGCTTGAGTGCGTTCTAGTATACAAGGCGTCTCTTCAAACAGAAACATCGTTCAATAATACTTGATAGAGAATGTATCTACATAAAAATATAAAATAGTCATTGGATGCATACCAGAAGTGGATTTTCTAGACTATAGTCCTTGGACGAGAAATAGCAACCAAAATACGGTATCGAATCAAAATAATTATCATAAATTATTTCATATTGAAAGATTATGTCAACGGATGGATTTAAAAGTAACCTTATCATATATGCGTTTAATTGGTGTCTGGTAATGTTTGGGGGGAAATGATTAACAAAATAACGCAATTCATACACATGGGGCTACTTTGAACAGTCGGATAAAAATAATATAGATGTGAACAACGAGATTATGTTAATATAATCTCGTTGTTCAGAACAAGGAATATTTAGAATGATTGGAACCTGATCTTTGATATATATATTATCTTATCGGACAATCTGAAAAACTTACGCCAGAAGGCAGAGACAGTGACCAAACTTATACAAATACAAATAAACTTATACACAAACTTATACAAATGGAAATTATCTATCATTTAGAATAAATCGTCACAAAAACCAGTCATTAAAACGTAACTAACGTACCTCTATTCTCTGAACCTGGCATCTCATAACACATGGGCATTCATATAGACTCAAGTTTTATATTACCGTATTGAATGAAATAAGAAACATAACATACCATAGAATGTTTAATGATATGAGGATTATTGTGAGTAAATTTTGAAGTTTGATAAGCATCACTGTATGGATATCACGGGCAACGCACGAAATATAACAGCTTTGTTTGTTATGCGTAATTTTGATTTGAAGATGAAATAACATTTTGTAATGTAATGTGGCCAATAAAAATATTTAAAAAAAAATAAGAAACGGCATATTCTATGTGGTGATTTTATT
This sequence comes from Sthenelais limicola, assembly GCA_942159475.1. NCBI lineage: Eukaryota > Metazoa > Annelida > Polychaeta > Phyllodocida > Sigalionidae > Sthenelais > Sthenelais limicola. Next base: position 77,627,899 of record OW804098.1, read on the forward strand.
ACTATTATCACACACATACACACACACATGCATGTGTATATTCTATTACGATAACGTGAGCTACTATTCCTAAAACAAATAGTTTTTGATAGTAAATTTATATTATACGTTTCACATACATGTATATCGCAATCGTGATCGTCATGATTATGTTCAGGGAGGGAGATCCCTGCTATATTCTAAAAATAGATAATTTTCATTTATCTTACGTCTCCTTCTCATATGATATATTGGCATGTGATGGAAGACCTGAATAACGTCCAGGGTCATATGGCTCTTTGGTAAACCAAAACCGTATAGACATACAGACTTAGTTATAACAAGTCAAGGAATACGGTAACAGCCCATGCACAAGAGGCCCACCAATCCTGGACAATAATGGGAATAGAAGGAGTGGTTGCGTAGGACGTTTGATTAGTCATCATAATTTGTAATATCCTTAACTAGTCTCAGTGCTTCATAGAAATTGATATCAGATTTGGTGGTATTGAATCTAAAGCAGTAACCTCCCTGTCCAGTAACAATATGGGAACGGTGGACTTGGTGGTGTTTAAATTACTGGTAATTTGGTTACTTATAATTATAAGAGAGAGCCTCCACCTTATGGCGATAACCAACAGCTTTGAACAATTAATACACAACTTCACTCTATAGAGAACGAGGAACTTTGGATGATCTCAGGTGAGGCCTCCCACGGACTGGACAGGGGTCACTCTGACACTCTGAACCGACCAGGCAGGTCAATTTTACCCAGCCCACCGCCCTAAACTTCATACTACAAACATTAAACTATAAACTCTTAAAAGGGCATATCGGTACTTCTCTTCACTGAAGAACAACAGTGAATTCTTAGCCTATAAATGGCTGTCCTAAATAAAATTCTTATCTGTCTTTTACTTTTAAGTGAATATTTATCACGATTAATTAATTAAACAATGCCATACATCTTAATAGCTTAGTACACCTAAGCCTAGACAAAACACTCATCGCCTGATCAGACCGTAACCGAAATAAAGACCATCCCATATCAGTGTAGAATGACGGTCATGATGCTATTGAATCATCTGATTCCTCAACTCAAGGAAGGCCCCTATTTCTGACCTCACATTGTTCCTTGCTTAATTAGCTTTATTTGTAAAGAAAATAAAGTTAGCCAAAGTCTCCATTCTTAGATGGGAGTAAGGTTATTCTGGGTTGGAGGATAATTTAAACGGGAAACACACAAACAAGCGATGGACTATGGGGGAATAATAACATTATAACACAATATTATATATTTCATTTCTTAAATTTTCTTAAGATATATAATGCGAGTCATAGCGAGATAATCTTTGTTATGAGTTGTTTATCAAGCTTAATTAATCAGCCCATCTGCGCTAAAATTGTTTCTATAGAGTTAATTATACAGCTATTAATTTAATCCCAAGGATAAGGCAGACGGGATCCGTCACTGTGATAACTTGAGTCCAACCCGTGTGGGTGTAGGTGTGTGAGTATAACCACGGAATATTGTGCTAAAACCATGAAATGTTGCACTTATATAAGTAACGTATAATTCGGTGCGGTTACAATAACGTTTCCATTTTCCTCCAGATGTCAGCATAATCAAAAGGATATTGTAAGCTATTCGATCCGAACTCTTCAGAACAGACACAGGATCCTGCTGATACATGCAGGTATGTAACCTTATACAATCATTTCATACTTTTACCTTAGTTCTTTATTATCATTATCTTTTGTTCTATAGCTTTGTTATACTTCTCGTAGTTATGAAGGAAGTGAATAATAATAAACATCTTAAAATCTATATCAAGAAAACAGGTAATAAAAACTAATAAAGAATACATTTTCAAATTTACACGGATTTTTAGAAAAAATATATCTAAAAAGTTATTAAACTAGTCAAGCAACATGTAAAAATTACCCTTGTGAGGTTTTATAATTTATATCATACCATCATGTATAAATAGAGGGAGAAATAATATGTATAATTGTTATCAATACTTTTCAGTATATTTAATTAATAAAGTAAAGCTGCAACAAACTAGTGGCATTTTTAATCAAATGTTTCTTTTTATATTTAAAGCTATTTTAAGAATTATGGACAGCATATTATCAAAACCATTAATTGACCACGCAACACATTGTACAAAACAATATCATAACCGGGTCACCGACCCTTGTAAATAGGTCAGTGTTACGTATTTTACTCGACTAGGACATGTAGTCGGTAGTAGTATAAAAAGGTAGTAGTATAAAAAAAAGACTACGTGTCCCTTTTTTGTGTTAGTTGGCGTAGCGGACAGTTTGTAAGCTAGCAAGATATATATTTTACCGTTTTCAGTTCGGAAAAAGGGATTTGAAGATAATGAGAAAGGATCGCTATCTGCAGTTATCTCAACCAGAGCTATACATAATTATAGCTGTCTTAACCTATAGTGTTGCGCGGCTCCAGTCTCCGTTGTCAGTGGATCTCGGCTGATACTCAGAATCAGACTGACTAAGTAGACTGGGCAGCGCAGCAAACTTCTCCTGACAGATATATTCATCCCTTAACCTCTGTATGAACATGAACATTTCAACCGAAACGAAAATAAACATAATACGATACACTCAGCAGTCTTTCAGTGAGTAGCATACTACACTGTCCAGGGTCAACGCCCACAATCAGGCTGCATGTGGAAGCTTGCAATCGAGTGTATGTATTGTAGGTTGCAAAATGCTAGGTCAGGGAGACTACCACGACGAAAGCAAAGAATGCCTCACTCCTTTCCCGCATCCTGACCTATGTCAACATGTGCATCTTCCTGTTGAAACCACAATATTTGACCAAAAAAAAGAGAAAAAAAAGACCGTGTCACCTACCGCTAACGCTTTCCATACTGTCGGATGTTTGGTAGCAGTATAACGGTATAACCACCGTGTAGGGCAGTATAACCACCAAAATGAGGTTTTCGTTTCCAGAGACGCACAACCCTAAATAAGTGTCGATTTCATACAAGAAACGGTAGAGAACCTTGAGACATAAAATAATTAAACCCTAACCTACTTATTTTTTTTATTTTTTTTCCAAAACAAGAAAGTAACAGACGAGAAATATAGAAAAGCATAATTCTGGTGGGTCCAGATAAACTACAGACAGAGCTATCCACATAAATCATCATCATGTGAGTGATTTTACTCACTTAACTTCCTTAAAATACCGGTAGTATAAATCAGCTCATTACCTCATTATAAACAAATAAGCCGGCAAAAGAGGGGGAAAACACTGTACACATAGACAAATATACAATATCATGTGAACGTGCGATTCAGGCAAACATCAGGTATTTCGTTTATACATTAGAGCTGGAAATGTAATAAGATGTTTTATTTTGGATGCACCGAATTCTCAACCCGCTGGAAAGTCTGGTTAATCGCCCATTTGGGATACTCACATGTACTCATGCAGTAAAACCACCGCACTCAACAATGTAAAAACATATCCAGGGATGTGTACTCATTCTGTCACGCATACAAACACATGTTTTTATAATTAATTACGCCATGAAAAAGATACAGTGCACACACACACTGGACACTTCAAAGAACCGCAGTTGTTTGAATACCAGAACGCCATAGAACTTTTTATAGAAGAGTAGAAGCTAGAAAATAAAAGGGGGAGATATAAATATATTGCAGGTTTCAACGAACGATTGAAAGAAATCCACGGTGGATATATGGCCGGGGTTTTTTTTAATGGAAATTATTAAATATGTTTTATGGCCTTTAATGTAATCTTAACAAAGAAGAAAAAAGTTTGATTTAGTTTGAAATCCACGGTGGATATATAGCGGGTGGATATATAGCGGGTTTTTTTTCAATGGAAATTATTAAATATGTTTTATGGCCTTTAATGTAATCTTAACAAAGAAGAAAAAAGTTTGATTTAGTTTCATAGCACTCTCAGCGTTTTTCGTTTTGCCCTGAATTATTCCCCCCCCCCCCCCCCCCCCCCAGTCACTATTAATATGTAACATATTTCGAGCACCTGTAGGCAAACAAACGCTAATTCTCGAGGTCCCTTGAGTCACGCTCTGCCAATACAAACTTGCTTCAATATTTCACACGTCCATAAGCGTAATTAAATATAAAAAGAAATCTTGTAATTGTGCATGTGACAGTTTCAGACGCAGACGGTCCTGAATCTCTGCTTTGATTTGAGATATGACGACTATTAAAATTAGCATAAATCAAATAACAAATACGCTGAGATAACTATAACTTTTAGTCCCATATCTATATTAAGCTACAGTATTTTATACTTATAGAGAACACATCAATGAATCAATTGATATATAAAATATATACCTGATATGAATTATTTACTCGACTCCGCTGAATACAAAATAAAAATGCAGAATATCACACGAAAATAAAAAATTACACGTTCCACTTTGAGGGAAATCAGAAGTTAAGGTTGATCTAAAGTTCAGCAAATGAGAACTAATACATTAAGTAGGAAATCTGCAGGGCAATGCAAAATTTCACCGCTAATTTGATTAATCATTCTGAAAAAGTAAAAACTGTAAATGGTTCAGGTTAAGAGTATATTTACCCCATTCCCATGCACACTGCTCCCCCACCCCACCCCAATCCCAACATATACATATAGCATCTTAAACAATGATCTTGACACGGTTGGTCTACTTTATGACCCAATCAAAAAATAGGTAAACAACTTTTGATGCGTTAGAGATAAGAGAAAGTATGGACCTACTTATTTTTCCTGAACCTGTATCGTACACCATCTCAACTCCGTATGGATGGACGCTATTGCAACCGACAGTATAATAACCATGAGGATAACCAAAACATTTCTAAAACCACCGGCCGGCCGACTTCCTTTCATTTGTTACTTCATTCATTAGGATCGATTGGGCTCACAATGAATGTCCAAATGGAGATCAGTCCAAGATATTTAGTCCCCGATTTTATTTTATTGATGCCCTGTCCACATTTACTGTTTATTGTAATGCTATTATTGTCGAGAAATAGGACTGCACGTATTCGCAAGGTGTTTGTGGCGTCAAGATGTTATGGTACCATTAAGTCATGCTTAATCACTTGTTACCCTGAAGGGATTACCCCAGTATTTTTTGTTATTGTATTGTATGACATGCTTTATGTCTGTCCTCAGTCTTACCCGCCTTTTACCTTATCATATATTGTGGAAAGGATATCGCCCTGTGTTCGAGAGGGTAACTAACCAATAATGTGAGCTTTCCTTCTATGTTAAGATGAGAAATTGTAAAATATTTCAGAATTGCACTTTACAACTCCAGTCATCGAAGTGCCATTGATGGGGCTTCAATGTGCTGCTTCTGCCCAGTAACTATGTATGTATATTTATGTTATGGTGGATCGGGTCTTACATTTTTCAATATTGTTTTTGCACCTTTTTGATTTCATGGTAATGCGTAATTTATATTGAAATTTATATTGAAATATGGATTATTTCTCTTTCGAAACCAGACCCGGGTTGGGCATTCAGAGCCAATTACCTAGTCGAAGAAATACCACTGAATTACCGTTCATTCGTTACATGGTTGTGGTTAAGTATGGCCACAGCAAGGTAATGATCTAAGCCTAATTGAAGCAATGTGATGCCGGGGTATCCCCTCTCTTTATGCAGCAGGGGGAAATATATGACTAACAATCTTTTTGACATCAGTGACTTCATTTGAACATTTGTAACAACAAGTCCCTGGGAGATATCAGATAGAAGTATGTACATGTATGTGTAAAACTGAAAAATGTGCAAGAATCCGTGGTTAATCCTCTTAATTTCTAACCATGTTCCTTGAGGCCCCCTTTCTATTCACGTATATGTACCTGCGGTAATCACCGGGGGTAATCGCTACTAATGTTAGGCTTTTGAAGGCTTTCTAAGGTCGATATTATTACATTTTCTAGGCCAATTTATACATCAAATCTATTTGACTTTTCTATGGAATTCAGGTCACATTTAGAAAGGAAGGAATATTCTAAACGTTTATTCTGATCTGATCAAATATAGCTGAGAACGCAGCTCTAATTTGCCTTTTAATTTTAATCAAACAAGTAAAAGTTTAACAGCTTCGGATTTTCGCCTCATGGGAGAAAATGAGCTCGAAGAGGGGAAATTTGGCCCGCACTGCTTTACAGCCCCCCCTAACGGAATTCACTTAATTTGTACAGCTGCCAATTGTACATTTTCTGAAAGTCTGACCCATATATCAGAAGGGTTAATGTATAAAACATTATCTTGGCTTATAAATATCACACAAAGATCTAACAAAGACCAAATTTCTTCTTGTCACCATTACAATCATTTGCACCACTACTTGATTTAGTATATCATAGATTTTTAAAAGTTTAAACAATCATTGGAGCAGGTCTTGATTCCATTAGCCCATTGTTTGATGTGATAAGGTGGGGAGATTAAGAATTAAGTTGATTATCTTAAAGTGACACATGCCACTGAGCTCCCGATTTGGGGAAAGTTTGCCTGAATTTCAACTATGTTCTAGATTAGTATATTTGTAATGTAAACCCGGGAGCATTAATGTAGGAATTACATATATTTCTTGTATTTAAGAGTTTAAAACTCCAATTTCGTAGGGTGCCTCCATCACACCATAGTCTCTCAGACATGGCAGTTAGAAGAGGTCTCGCCGCCTGTATGCATCTTATCTTAATTAGTTGAGTGATACCAGCTGGCTGGGACAGGGTAGATATGTGACCATCTACCTCCTGACTCGCTCCTACTTCACACTCCTCCACCATGCTCCAATGGCAGCACTCTATTGTCAAGTTACTTGCCTCTCTCAGATTTAAATTCCCCGTTGGAATCCCTGCCACATACATCAACAAATATCAAATAATCTAAGGAATATAGAACTCTGGTATTCCACACAAATGTCCCTAGTTATGCAAGTTATCGAATACTACAACATATTTCTAAATGAAAGATAGTCAAAATAGTGACCATAGCCACTTTAATGACTGTCTGGGATAACACTACACAGCCACAACCACCACCCACCACCCACCGCGACCACATCTGGTCGGAATTAAGTTGATTATCTTGGCATTGGTATGTGTGTATTCCTAAAAACATGCTCCTTTCTTTCTAAAGTCTTTTAAAGATTATATGAATATTATTTCTACTGATTCTCTTAATCGTTGCTAGTACACTATTTTTATATTTGACTCAGTTCTGCTCATGAGGGCAAAGGACCCTCATGTCACAATTACTGAGTTGTTTGATATTTTCTCTTCTATAAATCCCACATTGAAGAAATTAATATCAAAATGATTCTAACGTCTGTCAGAATATGCTTAAACATAATTCAGAATGTATATTTCACAAACAAAAAATCTTGTAAAGTGAAGTAGGCTACATGCTGACATGTAAACTCATTAGAGGAGGCCTTATCTCATCGATGGGCAGTGGAGGAAAGATAGGGTGACAACAGATGGTGTCAACTGTCTGGCTGTTATCTGTCTGGCTGTTATCACTTAATTAGGTGAGGGCAGTCAAGCAGCGAGGGCAAGGGTGGGCATTATCAACATTCCATCTTAGATTGAGATATATAATACATCAAAGAAAGTGCGCTTTTGGAGGAACAACACTTTTAATTTTGAAAAGGAAAAAATTAATTTAAATTTTCGAAAATTAGACCAAAAGGTGGCGCTTTGGCTATATTTACTGCATGGAAATTTATAGGATTATAGGACAATTCATGCTGCTATAAATAGGGGGGTCTCTTATCTAGAGGAATGTCAATTAGCAACCCGATCTGCCGAAGAAATGACTTGGTTTCCATTCTTTCAGAGTGCCTATAAGAAGCTCTTCGAGCTAATAACAGATGCAGCTGCACCAAATGTTACCCCAGCTGCAAGGAGCAAAAAGAGGAAAATAAGCAAGAGTAAATATTCAAAAAAAGATGACAACAGATGCGGGTTTCACAAGTCATTACGATAAGGGATAAAACAAAGGACATTCCAGAAATATGCAAAGGTAGGAAAGAAGATGTTACACTTAAAAGATCTTTAACATGTAATACAACAATGTGGCTTTTGACATGCTTATTACAATTTACTAATTTCATATATATATATATGATGTCATAAATGAAGAAAGAGAACAAAAGTAGTATTCGAAAGCAGAAAGAAAGACCTTTATATAGTCTTTAGTATCCTATCCACCAGTCGACTTAAACATCAAAGATTAATTTGAATAAAAACAAGTGAGCCTAAGAATCGGTAACTTGAGACTAAATTGCTATGACACAAACTGAACATTATGAACAGACGGGACCTTCTTTATTTAACATTGGTATAAGTCTTAGGATTTAGTCTAATTTATTGTGATCGGACAACGCATGTGGTGTATAGGGGAGGTTCGAATCCCATAAGCAGCCTTCCAAAATGCCTACTCAGTTCCCCATCCTTGATGTCTCTGATGTTGTTAAGGACATAAAACAACGAAAAAAAACGAAGTACTATAAGCGTTATTCCATCTTTCAGAGGCACACCAGAAGTGACCTGAATAGGTCCACCTGCAGGCACTTCCAATATCACCTGGACTTTCGCAGAGTATGGATATCACTGAATCAAGGGTAAAAAAAGATCTGCCTCCTAAAAGGCTATAATGGCGATATGCTTCGACTCTAATAAGATAAACGAAAGATTGTCAAAGATGTAATAATGACATGAGAGACGTATGTTATACCGATATTGATATATTGAGGTAATGAATGTTATCATGAACTGTATCAGTAAGATATTATGATAAATCTAAGGTATAATAGTAAATGATTTAGTGTACGTGATTGTATGATAGACAATGCAGTAACTACATCCATTAGGTGGATACACGTGTTTGTGAAAAGTCGATGTTAAATGTATGTGGCCTTTGATACCAGTGATAAAACAAGTTATAAGTTTATTAAGTTAATCAATGATTTAATCAACTATTTTTCTATTTAACTTTATAATCAGTTTAACTTAATGTATATATTCTGCGTTTCCAAAGGAAACGACTTCTCAGTATCAATTATTTGTGCGCGATTTAATCAACTATTTTTCTATTTAACTTTATAATCAGTGTCACTTAATGTATATATATTCTGCGTTTCCAAAGGAAACGACTTCTCAGTATCAACTATTTGTGCACAATGTCAAGTCATAGTTACAGAAATTTAGTTTTTGTTCAACTGAAAATGCAGAATATTTAATTAAAAGTGCTTATATGTGTAAATGTGTAAATACACAATCCCTTAACCATGTACAATGGTTAACCTGTTGATGAAACAAGACAACATACTATTGATTTTGATTTTGCAAATATTTTATTCAGGTCTAATAAACATTTTTATACATCAAGTATAAATATTCTCAGAATAGCCTGATATTAAGGTTACAAAATGTTTCATTATTTCTAACATAGATTTAATTTTTGTTCTGAAATAACTACAAACCTAAGTTGAAGCAAGTTATTCGGTACATCGATAAAAGTGTGTACAGACCTATATAATTTATCCATATGTAGCATACAGTTTGTTTACCTAAGAGATAAAAGAAAGAACCCTTCACCTACGCCGAGGTCAAGGTACCCTCTCGTAAAGTCGAGGTACCCCCTCGTAAAGTCGAGGTACCCCCTCGTAAAGTCGAGGTACCCCCTCGTAAAGTCGAGGTACCCCCTCGTAAAGTCGAGGTACCCCCTCGTAAAGTCAATTGTCCCATATATATACAGGTATATGCAGGCAGGTGGAGTGTGAGGAAGAGTTCACCCCATCCAGTGACATTGTTTCTCTGAGAGAATTTCAGAAAGAGAGAGAGAAAGATTGATCATGTATAATAGGTTTTCCAACAAAAGAATAAAAACACTCCTATACATCTATCAATTTTCCTTCTCCCCCTTTCCTCCCCCTCTCCAACTAAAGGGAGGGAGGGACAGAGACAGAGGGGAGAGAGGGATGTACAGAGAGAGAGAGAGAGGGGGGGAAGGAGGGATAGAGATAGTGGGGAAGGGGAGGGAGGGACCCCCCCACCACCACCACACACACACCTATACATGTATCAGTTTTCCTTTTCCTCCCCCCTTTCCTCCCCCTCCCCACCTAAGGGGAGGGAGGGACAGAGAGACAGGGGGAGGGAGGGATTATTAGCATAGCAAATAAGAAGGGAGAGAGAAGGAGAGGGGAAGCAGGAGGAAAGAGAATGGGAGAGAAGAGATGCAAAGATACCAGTCAGTCATACAAAGTGCAGGGAAAGGTGTTGAAGCTAATGAGTGGTGCACAGCACTGACCACTAACTCAAGTTGCAGGGAGACATGAGCAGTGAGGCATGATGTGACGTAATGGGTGACCGTGGTTTACATAGGTTGTTAGATGTGCCACCTTTGCGTGAATTAGATATGGGAGATGTGCCACCTGATATTCCTGTTCTCACCTTCCTGCTTAATAGGATGATTGACATATGGTACCCAAACCTTTATTCTTCTCTCTCTGAGAAGAAAAAAAAGCATAGGGAAAAAACAGTTGGTCCTAAAAAAAGTTGGTTGTAAAAAAAGTTGGTCATAAAAAAAGACAGAACCCTTCACCTACGCCGAGGTCGAGGTACCCCCTCGTAAAGTCGAGGTACCCCCTCGTAAAGTCGAGGTACCCCCTCGTAAAGTCGAGGTACCCCCTCGTAAAGTCGAGGTACCCCCTCGTAAAGTCAATTGTCCCATATATATACAGGTATATGCAGGCAGGTGGAGTGTGAGGAAGAGTTCACCCCATCCAGTGACATTGTTTCTCTGAGAGAATTTCAGAAAGAGAGAGAGAAAGAGAGTCTAAATCCCTCCAAAGATTGATCATGTATAATAGGTTTTCCAACAAAAGAATAAAAACACTCCTATACATCTATCAATTTTCCTTCTCCCTCTTTCCTCCCCCTCTCCAACTAAAGGGAGGGAGGGACAGAGACAGAGGGGAGAGAGGGATGTACAGAGAGAGAGAGAGAGGGGGGGAAGGAGGGATAGAGATAGTGGGGAAGGGGAGGGAGGGACCCCCCCACCACCACCACACACACACCTATACATGTATCAGTTTTCCTTTTCCTCCCCCTTTCCTCCCCCTCCCCACCTAAGGGGAGGGAGGGACAGAGAGACAGGGGGAGGGAGGGATTATTAGCATAGCAAATAAGAAGGGAGAGAGAAGGAGAGGGGAAGCAGGAGGAAAGAGAATGGGAGAGAAGAGATGCAAAGATACCAGTCAGTCATACAAAGTGCAGGGAAAGGTGTTGAAGCTAATGAGTGGTGCACAGCACTGACCACTAACTCAGGTTGCAGGGAGACATGAGCAGTGAGGCATGATGTGACGTAATGGGTGACCGTGGTTTACATAGGTTGTTAGATGTGCCACCTTTGCGTGAATTAGATATGGGAGATGTGCCACCTGATATTCCTGTTCTCACCTTCCTGCTTAATAGGATGATTGACATATGGTACCCAAACCTTTATTCTTCTCTCTCTGAGAAGAAAAAAAAGCAAAGGGAAAAAACAGTTGGTCCTAAAAAAAGTTGGTTGTAAAAAAAGTTGGTCATAAAAAAAGACTGCACTAAAACAGCACTCAGAGTGAGAGAGAAAGAGAGATGGGGGTAATGAGTGAAAGGCAAGGGAGGGAGGGAGGGAGCTGGAAGGCAAGGGCAGACCTTGTTTGTCTTATTATGTAATAACCAGAGAGGGGGCAGGGTGGAGGTTTGGAGGTGGGAAATGGGTGGAGTAGATAAGCCTTCTGCAAACATGCAAACTGATCAGACAGATGATTTCACACTGATTGTTACCCCACAACCATCTCACACATTCATGATGGATGAAGATGATTGACAGAATGGTACGCAATTCACTAAGCTTCTCGAATTTACTGAGAAGCTAAAAACTATGCTGAAATAGACAGGCTCTTGACATAGGAAATCACAAGTACAAGTACTGATATAACGAAATGCTGACTAAGCTTCAATATATTTTCAAGGGAGAGGATGTAACCTCTATCTGAATTCAGTTAGGCATCCCAAATGTTTTCCTTTTCGTTAAATTGGCAGATTCAATTCATAATTTAAACTAGATTAAGAGAAACGGGTTAAGAGAAGTTTAACTCCCTTTGATAATTTCTTTACTGTCTTGACAAAAGGATATTATTTATTATAATAATTATGTTCCTCGTAAACCTTCGCATTTTTTGTTTAAATAATTTGTTTCTATCTTTTTGCCATAAAGATTTCAACCAATAAAGGATAATGGTAGACAAAATGAAACCAAAACTAACTAACGTCGGGCGGCCATTGAAGGCCGTTGAGAGATATGTTTATATCCCCCCTCTACACTCCCCTTGAGAGCAAAATGTCGTTCCTTTTAAGTCGGTAATTACTGTTTACCAGATAAAAAAAAGAGAAAAAAGTTACCATCCCTTTACCTAGTTTTTAGCTATGTAAATTGGGAACACCTTTTGTTTTGTTTGGCCTACGGGTACTGTACTGCTGTACACTAGAGTAATGTAACTCTGCTCTCATGAATATTCTCAATAACTCTGTATTACTTGCAAATCTGTTTATTTGCGACGTTAATGTTAAATATCAACTATAATGTCAGATAAGAGTTGGCATACCGGCACTGAGCACCAAAATTAACTCGAGTTTCATTGAAAAAAAATCTTTTACCAGATAGCAAAAATGTAACTAGTACTTCCTGCTTCCTGCTAGGGCTCACGACCTGTAACCACAGATATAATTATACCAGGAAGAAACCTCTATTATCTATTCTATTCTCGTGATAAAAGGTCTGACCAGCGTGGGACGATTTGTTCGAGGTATACATTAGTACCGTATTTTATATAACAACCCGCACTAAGCTTTGCCGATAAAATATAGCAAGAGTCTCATTCATAATGGAAAAACCTACCGGTACGATAATAAAAACGATACCAGTAGAATCTGGCAGATAGATACTCAAGTTGTAAAAGTACCATAGCCTTGCAAGGTAAAAATATTACGAAAAGGTTTGGCACTAATGGCACATGTGCACGATTAGTATGTAGTTTGCCTCGTTATAAGAACGATGATCCAAGAATTTGAGATAAGTTTATATAATATGGAAACTAAGCGGGGAGTAATGTTTCCCAATGATAGGCTAATATCCGATGTCATTCATTTCCCATGTGAGCAAGTCAGAAAATTCCCGCCAAAGGATCGGTTATAGTTTCTGCGGAAGTTTCGGTTCTTTCCCGCCCATTCAATATTAGGTCATTGTCTGTAAATAGTAGATGCCCTTACCAGGTATAGTATTTGCCTTAGGTCAGCTGAAGTGAACTGTTCGCTTGATGTAGCATAACCATTTTTACCATACTTCCATGCTATCTCTCTACAACTATTTTCTCCTTTTCACTGATTAAAATGTTTCAGAACTTAACAGTAATACTGAATAAGCTGATCTAGTAATGGGTTGGTAACATAAACATGATCAAGCATGCCTTCAAGTGGTAGGCCTTTGCTTTTTTGCAAAAAATAGGTCCCATTAACATTCTAGCTATTAATTGAGGAAGTATTTCTACTATTCCCCATAGACATAGCCTAAAAGGGCGTTAATACACTCTCAATATAAGTGAAGTTATCCTTTTGAGGAAAAGCAGAAAGGCATATAAAATACTCCCATTTGTATTATTACGGTGGGTGATTCTCTTTGGCTCTCTACACTATGAGTTAACTCTCTTCATTGTTCACCACATCAAATATGATAGTGATATGATTTTCACAGCAAATCTTTATAAAGTTGCTTGTGATTGGGGAATTCAGCGTTCCATCCATGGACAATGTAAAGTCTCAATGACAGAGTTACTAGGTAACATGTACACAGCCAATGAACACTTTTCAATCCATGGTAATTTTATTTGTTGCCAGGTGAGAAATAGTGGAACGTTCGATCTGAGCCAGTTCACTACATATAGATATCCAGTAAGACTAACCTTTTCTTACCTGAAAATTGAACACACTTGGGATATTTTCACCTCCTCAATAGTTAGTTAATACATACGTTTCTACTAACATTTCAAATGCGGAAATCGGTGAAGCCAAGTTGCGTATCAGTCTCTTTGCAATGATCAGAGAGGGTGTACAACCGCTTTGAACCTACATATGATACCCTGTGCAAGGTATCACTCAACAGATATCTAACTTCTTCTTACCCGAGTATTGGACACACTTTCACGTATTCACACTCCCAATGCATAGGTATCAAACTACAACGCCAAATGAGGAAATCGGTGGGGTATTGTGCCATTCTTTGAAGGTATTATAAAATAGATATTTCAATTTTTTCTACCCAAATATTGGAGACTGGGTGGCTATTCACACCCTCTCAATTCACACTACCATATGAAATTTGGGAATAGGTGAAGTCAAGTTGAGTACTAGTTCCTTATCCAGCGGTAACTTCTTATATTCTATGATAATTTATCTATTCCAAATATTGAACACTTGTGGGTTATCCACACATACGCCCTTGATTCATCAAATAAGTAAAAGACTGAGCTAGACATGTGGTCGAGTTGAGTACCAGTCCGGCAATCAGTGGAGACTTCCTAAAAACCTATTCATGATATTTAACTTTTTTTTCTTACCTGAATAAGCTACTGCAGCCTCTTCACCATCTCCTCCTGCGTCAACACCAAGGCGACTTTGCACGCTAATAAGTCTGTCCTTGTCCACATTGGGGAGCTGTAGGCTTAGTGACCAGTTTGTATAGGGGGAGAGTAGCTCATAATCCTGTATGAGACAAGGCCACAACTTCTCTGCCGCCCTTCCATTAACGATGTGCTCTATTATAAGCTGGGGCTGTAATATAAGAGAGAATACTCAAAATATATACAAACAGTTACATACTCCGCGTTGTCAATCAACTTCCTAGTGTATGGGTTAGGAAGAAAACATTTTTATCAAACCTCTATTTCACTCTGACAGACACTATTTCACTTAACCTTAACTCCTAGCTCCACATGATTGAACACCTCGGTTAAAAATCATTACGCCTTTCTCTCCTTTCTTGAAGAACTCTATAAAGAGATCTAACTATACTCTACTGTAATGACCTAGTTTCATATCCCTCACAAACTTTTGAAATGTTCCTTAGAAAAATGTTCATTTTATGTCCATTTGATCTACAAGATCTAACTTGTTCAGGGTCTGATGACTCGATCTCATCAATACATCATGTAATGTATAATTCATGTATACATAAGTTTGGTATATTGGTCTCATTTTTTTTTTTACTTTATTCTATTTTATTTCTGAAACGATTTCATGGTTTACTTCTTACAATACGGCAGCAAAGACTCAGGAATCCTCCAGAACCAGTAATCCCTCACATCATTTTGTTTTATTATATTTCATTTTGTTGGCTATTTCAGTTATCATTTTGTTTTATGATGTTTGAGCGCTAATGTATTTTTATAACGCATTTCTTTAGCTCGGGTATAATTCTATAATCAAGAGAGGTTTAGAGGAGAAGACTGCAACTCAGGGATAGATCGATAACAGTATTCTTTTATAGTCCTTCCAAAATAAAACCCTAATATTCTGATATAGCTAGATACACAACTTTTTGAAATGAGAAAACTAAGTGAAAACCCGAGTCTGATGCACAGGCTTACTGGATCACTTATCAAGTGTGACACTTCGGTCAGTGATTACTTGACAACTCTGACAATTTAGGACTTAAGAAAACAGGTAAAAGGGACTAGAAACTGACAAACTTGGATCAAATGTAAGACAAGTTTGTATTTGCCATACAGATATTGGTGTTGACAAATGGGTAATATGGTCATCTCAAAAAGAATTCTTCCAGGCCATGCCCAGGATTTGTATCTGTTGTTTAGTTACAGCATCCTAAGTTGTATAAAAAGAATCATACTCTACTACAGAAAAGTTTGTAATCATTTTAAGGCAATATAACTAGGGATGGAAGGATGAAGGGGATGGGGGGGGGCTAAAGACAGGGAAGGAAATGGGGAGACATGCCATACCTTGGCAGTCATATGACAGTCGAGGACTTGCAAGGAAAAGTAATGCAGATAAGGAAAGTAACGGTAATAACGAAGGTGTTCCTACCTTGGCAGTGACTTGAAGCTGACAATCCAGGATTTGTAGAGTAGGATCCAGAGTTTTGACTAGGATGCCATATTCTATCAGCAGCAGCTGACGGGCTGATCCTGAATAGATTTCACTCATCCGGCCTTCCAGGATCTGCAATAGAGTGGTCACCTGGTCTGGGGTTGATCTTGGATTACGACAGAATGGTCGGCACTTTATCTGGAAATCCACCTTATCTGAAATTTACAGAGTAGAAATATTTGTGTAAATATATTTCTCTTGGCTTTTCCTCTACAGAATGTTTTTTAGCCATATTTATTCCTCTTCCCTTGGTCACATGATATATTTCCTGCCGAAGCTCAAATTTTGGAAAAGGCTGGTTTCAAAATGTTGTCATTGGCCAATTTTTTTATCTGTAAATCCGATCTGAAATACTATCGTTTTTCCTCTTTTTCTCTATATTTTATTTTAGTCACTTTCAACCCCCAACCCCTGGTCGCATGACCTACTTCTTTCAAAAGTTCAAGAGCTTGTGTTTAATTCTTTGAACCTGTAACATGCTAAAATATCAGTTGTGGTCTTCAGAATCACCATTTCATTTTATTCTTAATCTAGCCTATCTTTGGTTAAGGGTTCTCGAGCCTATTTAAAAAAATTTGAATTTAAACTTGAATCATTTGTACAGATGGTCATACCAAGGCCACATATGATTTTTAAAATCAATTCACCGTTTAGTTTTTGAAATATTGGGTGGCAAATATTTCAACCCTTTTACTATTGGTTCCTATGGAAGATGATGACTTTTCGAAACATATTCATATTTCTCACCAAGAACCAAAAATTTCTATCTACCTTGTTAACCTCTATTACTAATCACTATGCAACATAGTGAATTGGAAGGCCATAGGGCGTCGGTCAGGATGTTTTGCAAGGCCAAACATATCAGTGTGCGACAAGGTTAATTCCAAGGTCATAGACCATTGTATGACAAACTTCAATATCAAAGGCCGAGTGTTATTCTGTATAGAACTGGGCGTCGGTCTATGGACTATGGTGTACACCCTTACATTGCATTGATTGTTAGCAAAGTGTAAAACTTGGAATCAAGCAAACAATGCTTACCCAACGAGAGTTAACATGAATGTAGATGCAAGATTGACGTTTTGTAACAGGCATTAATCAAGAATATCTTCAAAAGTAAGCTTTGTATTTTTATATAATGTCACGAATGGATTCCTTAGTGAATTTCATGCTGTGGGTGCCCCCCTTTTATAACGTATAAGTAAATTAAAGCTGCCTTGCCTAGTAATAATATTGAATGGTTCTGTGGAAATTACATTCAAATTAGTTCCCAAACTCACTATTATTGATCTGTTACTTAATGAAAAGTTCAATAAATGTCTGTATTCCATGATTTTACCATCACAGACATACAGGACGGCCGAGTTCCGAGTTCGCCATAGTAATATAAATGCATTTAGTAGACACTAGGGGTAGACACTATCTGCAGGTGAGCCCAGTCTGTCAGCCTGTAATAGACTTAGTGTGCCTGTGCAAGGTCACTTGCCCATGCACAAAACGATTAGACTGCCATCTACACAGGTCTCTTTCGAATCATTCAGTGTCATGGGTGTCTACCCGTGTCCACCAGTGAATTTATTTTATTCTCATAAGTTGATATAACACCAAAACCAAAGAATCAGCGATCTTCAACATTAAGACAGAGACCCAACACTTGGGGCAATGTGGAATAGAGTATTTGTACTCTAAATAAGTGAAATTTGAGATTTGTATAGAAAATAGCTGGGAAAGTAGCTTTAAACTGTGTATCAAGAAGTTTGAATTTTATATATGTGTGATATTTTATATTAGATATGTATCTAAAACACGGTGTAGGGTCGTGCTATAAATTTTGATGACAAAAGAGAACATGGTACACTGGGTAGGGAAAAAATGAAATATCACTTAAGTGAAATATAGTGAATAATTTGTAACAAAAAAGTGGCTTTTCTGTACCTTTAATTAGTCTGAGTTTTCTCTGGGGCTAATGGAAAATGTTAACAGGAGAAAAATGGTTTTACATTCTAATTCCTTTGTCAGTTACTTATGTCAATTAACTAAAACTGACTTCCACCGACTTTACGAACTATCCAATAAATGTAAATTGTATCATCATTACTTAACTGTAAACTATAATATACTAATGAAGTGGCCAGAGGTTTTCAGAGTACCAATAGTACTTACTTTTTAAATCAGGTAGAAAAGTATAACAAATGTTCCATCCATATCCTATGAAGGTTTAGAAATTGAGAAGGTTAGCATTTGTATGCACTTAGGCTTCAACCCTGCCTGAAGATTAGAAATGGTGGCCCATGTAAACCAAGTCTGTAATAATGTGAATTTTCTGAATAGGGTTATCAAAAATCTGGTTTCTAATCAAGGATATTTGTCTGCTTATATTATATAATTATATGAGATTTATTATATACGCATTGCTCTGAGATCAGCCGCTGATCCAGAAAAGTGTACCGCCTTGAATTGGATTGTTCTAATAGTTTGGTTATATTTCTGACCGCCTAATATTGTTTTTATATATACAAATGAAGCATTGTTGCGAAAATGACCCTCCCAAACCGCCCGGGAATCCCGATTACTAAACTATTTCTAGCCTAGCTGCTTGGTCACGCCAGTTACGGCATGGCTACCGAGTCCCGTTCTCGTTCAGACATTTTGCTTTGAGTTTGTCTGCTCAGGTCGTATGGGTTACACCAACCCAACAACCAGCAGACACTAAGATTTTAGCAGAAGAATCTATATTTTGTTACCTTATTAATGGAATAAATGATAATCCCGGATTTTCTACCTGCAACAAGCTATGTCAGCTTTGTTTCTCTGATCGGAGGGCTTCCCCGACCTGCCGCTATATATGACGTCATTGTCCCCATGGTCATGTGACCGATTTGCATGGTCTGATTGGCTTAGAGCGGCAGTGTCTCTTCTCTGGTTGCTCGTCATCTACTTTTTGTTATGGCGGCCATTTTAAACAGCCCTCGCTTCGAATATGCGGTTAGCGATAACTTTTTAATTATTCATTAAATGAAACATTTTTCCATTTGAACCTTGCTCCCCTTGACTCGATCTAGCATCTGAGACCGGTTAGAAAGTTCCAGCAAAAAAAAAAGCATGAAAACAGGTCGATCATAGGGAGGTTTGGTATATACGTCGTTTCTCCCTTCGGTCAGGGCCCCGGTCACGTGATTTGAGAAACATAGCGGAGCTATTCCTAGCGGAATAGCAGTAAGGGGGCTGTTCGTCGAGGCCGGCTACTCACAAAAGATACTGCGGAATTAGAAACGTAAAAAGTCTCCTCATGAAGCTAAATGACGCCAATTTATACTTAATCTATATGTCTACATGTTAATCGAAACATGTATGACTTGTATTTCATGTGACAATAAGTAAAATCACTAGAAATATTGCGACAAAAGGAACTATTTGGCTCCAAAACGTACACAGACCAAATCACCTTTTCCCTGCTTTGCCAGTCAATCATATTAATGCGCTAGCAGCGTAGTGATATGTCAACAACCGTTCGAAGTGATATGACATCAAAGTCACAAAATGTCAACAAAATGAAGGGATATGATTCCAAAATAGCTTCTCATAAACATACTGATGCATATATAATAAATCTGTTAACAAACTCGGGGGTAGAACTCATTTCCGCGGCAGGAACTCGAGCGATACGCTCCCTCCTTCCACCCCCTCGTTAGTTAACCTGTATTTATATTGCCAGTATTCGAAGCTGAACTTATATTTGCAGATTTAGGGCCTAAAAAGAATGTTTATGGAATAAAGATCAAAATGATCCTAAAGATTATGAGAATATGCCTAAACATGATTCAAAATGTATATTTCGCAAACAAAAATTCTTTAAAAAAGAGAAGTAGGCCACATGCTGGGCAGTGGCACAGTGGGGGCAGATGCTAGGCAGTGGCACAGTGGGGGGCAGTGGGTGGGCTGTTCAAGTCATACATCAAAAAGAGCCAATGTGAACAATCCCCACTTGTGGCTTGACAGTTGAGGCCTCCACTGTAGCGATGCCAAAATGAGGGACCGATAGTAGTTTGATAAAGTACACATGTAAACAACGTCTCCCTTGATAAGGTAAAGCGGTTTAAGATGTGGTGAGGATATTTATATTGTGGTGTGCGGCTCTGGATTAGCATTTGCTGAACCAGAGCCGGGGCCCGCACGGTTCTGGTTCAGCAAATGCTAATCCACGGCTGTCAGGTATGTATCACACTATGTATCACACTGTGTATCACACTGTATTCTCTATGTACTGATTTATTGAACTATATACACCAACTGTCTGTGCATTGTATTTGTATACTGTTGCTCTGTTGTACTTGTAAAAGAGGTTGCTTCACAGCCGTGGACAACCCGGGGAATTGGTGTGAGATATAAAAGTAGAGAGCTGGCGAGGTCCATTAGATCCTGTCATTGTCTTTGTTCTTGATTTGATATATTACGTTCCCATAGTCGCTTAAGGTTATCGATCAGACTTTACATATGTAATAGGAAATATTCACAATTTCCTTTTAAAATATCCATTTCTTTTTCCAAGATATTTCAACACATTTTCAATGGAACTGATGGATATCTTATTATCGAGACACAAATTATCTTGGATATTGAATGTCCTGTTTGACACACTGAGGCAGTTGCTCATTTTCATATACTACCAAGTGGCGTCTTAGTAGTAGCCAGTAGACTAGCACTAAGCACTATAGGCTCATACACGTCCTTACCTCTGGACTACGGTCGTAAAAAGTGTCAGACCGGGTCAGACCTCAGATAAGACCCCGCAAGGTCATGCTAATCGTTTTAACAGGCCTTGTGTTGGCCTCAACACAAGGCCTGTTTCACTCTGAGCTACTCATTCATAGGATACACACAGACAGGCACAGGATACAAGCAGGTCTTATAGTCAAGAATTATATGAAGAAAGCTTATTACTGAAGTATACAGTATGCTTAGAAGTTAGAGAGGGGGTAGGATTGGGAGTTGGGAGTGGTATAGCAGTAGCAATGAGTAGCAGAGAGAGGAAGGGATATGGGAGGTGAAGGGAGGGGTAGAGCAGGGAAATAGAGAGGAGAGTAAGAGAGGTAGTTGAGTGGGACAGCAGAGAAAGAGGGGGGATATGGGAGGGGTAGAGCAGAGGGAGAGGAGGGAAATAGAGGAGAGAGGGAGGGAAATAAAAGGGGAGAGGAAGAGAGGTAGGTGAGTGGGAAAGGAGACAGGAAGAGATATGGGAGGTGAAGGGAGGGGTAGAGCAAGGAAATAGAGGGAAGAGGAAGAGAGGTATAGGGGGATAGGAGAGCGGAGGGGGGAGCGAGGGAAATAGAGGGGAGAGGAAGAGAGGTAGGTGAGTGGGAAAGGAGAGAGAGGAAGGGATACGGGAGGTGAAGGGAGGGGTAGAGCAAGGAAATAAGAGGGAGGAGGAAGAGAGGTATAGGGGAGAGGAGAGCAGAGGGGGGAGCGAGGGAAATAGAGGGGAGAGGAAGAGAGGTAGTTGAGTGGGACAGCAGAGAGAGAGGGTGGATATGGGAGGCGAAGGGAGGGGTAGGAGAGGGAGAGTGGGGGGGGGGGGGGGGGAGAAAAGAGATGTTGGAAAGGGGAGGTAGGGAGGCAAGAAGGTTGAGAGGGTGGGGAGAGGAAAAAAAGGTGTGAGAGAAGAGGGAGTGAGAGAAGGAGAGGAGGCAGGTGACCTAGACATGGCAGGTGGAAAAAAAAATAATAAAAAAATTCCGTCCTAATGGCATTTTAATGAGATTTGCGGTTTGGGGTATTTTAATGGCATTTTGCGGTTAGGAGCAAGTCCCTAGACATGGCAGGTGAAAAAAAAATGATAATAAAAAAATTCCGTCCTAATGGGATTTTAATGAGATTTGCGGTTTGGAGTGTTTTAATGGCATTTTGCGGTTAGGAGCAAGTCCCTAGACATGGCAGGTGAAAAAAAAATGATAATAAAAAAATTCCGTCCTAATGGGATTTTAATGAGATTTGCGGTTTGGAGTGTTTTAATGGCATTTTGCGGTTAGGAGCAAGTCCCTAGACATGGCAGGTGAAAAAAAAATAATAATAAAAAAATTCCTTCCTAATGGGATTTTAACCCTTTGACAGCGATAGGCCCAAATTTGGGCCGGGACTCGGCGGGAACATGCTGGTTGAGGCGGGAAATCGTGACTAGATGTACCCGGTCATTATTTCAATGCCGCAAAGAGTTGACTCATGAAACTCTGGATTTATACCAAATGAAACGTCTAGTTTCCAAAAATAACATTTAAAATACAATTCTAGATTAAAAAAATTACGGGAAAACGGGTTTAAATCGCGGAAAACGTAGTGACATTATACATGCTGGACCTACGCTAAATCTACTTCCGTTTCCGGCGCCGTAAGTTCTCCGTCGTCTTTCACATCGACTGGACAAATTAATCTTGCAGATATCACAAAACAAAGCCTGGAATCTGATAGAATAGGATTTTTTACACCTGTATGTGTGATTTCAATGTGATCAATGGAGAAATACGGCCGGGAACACGCCTAGGACCTTTGACACTGTGACAGGCCTGTCACTTGTCAATGTGCGATTGCCGAAACGGGAACAGGGACAGTACGTAATGCACGGATCATGATATCACCCAAGCAACATCTGATTTTGCCAGTGGGAAACTTCGCCTCCAAGTGCAATGGTGAGTAAGACTAAAGATGAAATGTGTAGCAAAGAGAAACCAGAGATGCTAACTTTTATTAATAAGGCTTGGACACGGTACCCGGACAAGTTGACCCAAGACCGTGTCGGCCCAGGCAGTTGAGCCAAGTTGGCCCAGTGAATCAGACCAACTCGGGCCAGAAACTATGACCAAGAAATGCGAAATTGTATGAGCTAAAGGAACATTTATTTATGTACCGTATTTGGCACGTTTTGATTTTTTTTTAGTTTGTGTTTAGGCCTACCGTTTTCATACGTGTAAACACCGATTTTGCCAATTCCCAAAACGTCATTATTCCACCCCTGTCCGATCCCCGTCGGGAGTCAAAACACCCAAATAAAGAAGATATAACTTGTCAAATTGTAATGAGTACGGACATTGTGATCCGTTTTAGGAAAATGAGTCATACCTAAGTCGCAAAAAATTGGATTTTGAGATATCACCATATTTGAAAAGAGGAGATCAAGCTGATTCCAATGATAGTAAACAGTGGGACATCTTCTGAGTATTTCTATATTTCAAGTTTGATATTTTTATTTTTGAAAAATTAATTTTGCATTGTTTCTGGATGGGTAATTACCAGTAAAGTAACTAAATATACTCCATACGAAGACCTTCAAAATGCACGGATATATTTAATATAATGTCCTGAAATTTGAGACATGGATTTATATGACTATAAGTGCTAAACGCTCTAAAATTCAGAGCATTTAAATAAAGAAATCTTGAGAGAAAAAGACTTTAAAAAAACTTTAATTTTGCGACTTGTGACTCATTTTCCTAAAACACATCACAATTATCATATAATTATATTCAGTTCAACCAACAATAGCCTAACTTCATAACATCAACTTTGAACATTGACTTTATAACTTAGTGATTAGTCAAACTGCGTTTGTTTTGACTCTCCTCTGACCCTCCCATCCCTGATAAAGAGCAGCATCTAATAAATACTTTTAACACATACAAACAATAGAGATAAGAATGGTATGTCAGTGAGTGGACCAGAAAAAGTTGTAATGACGATTATTGGCTATTTCAGTATTAGATTGATCTTTGATTTATTTTCAGAAGGATTACATCCGTATGGTAATAAGATCTATCTTCTTAAAGTCTTTCCACTATTTTCTTTTTTTGTTTGATTAAAATTTGCTGAAAAATTGTTGGTGTAAGATTATCAATAGAATAGGGATAGGCGGGGGAGATTAATCTAGAAATGTGACACCAGGTAGGCCTATTTATTCCCTGATTTGGTTGTGAGCGGACAATATAATATGACAATACATGCCGCTCATGGACTGACTGATAAATCAGAATTACGTCCATATTTTGGGCCTTATAATGGGCAGCTTCATATTTGATCCATGTAGGCAGCATTTTCAATGCTAGGTTATATTATTCTGCTATTATTTACATTTGTTTATTTTTGTTATTCAGATGGACCTACAAGTACAACACCATTTTAGGTCATTCATTATGAGGTTCGGATGAATGAGTAACTCTGCCCAGAAAATACATCGCAGCAAAAAATTGGCAGGTTTGTGACAGAAACCCTTCCCAGAAAAATGATCGCGTGAAAACATTGCATTTGAAAAACATCTCACCCAGAAAAATTCCTGCAAACTCTGCATGGGGTTTTCAAGTCTGTTTTCCTTGATTTTTTAACTGACTGACTGTCAACTGACTTACAACTTTTACGACTGACTTTCATCTTTTACGACACTGACTGACTTTCATCTTTTACAACACTGACTGACTTTCGTCTATTACGACTGACTGGCTGACTTTCAACTCTTACGACTTTCATCTCCTACGACTGACTGACTGGCTTTCAACTTTTACGACTGACTGACTGACTTTCATCTCTGACGACTGACTGACTTTTATCTCTTACGACACTGACTGACTTTCATCTTTTACGACACTGACTGACTTTCATCTTTTACGACTGACTGGCTGACTTTCAACTCTTACGACTTTCATCTCTTATGACTGACTGACTGGCTTTCAACTTTTACGACTGACTGACTGACTTTCATCTCTGACGACTGACTGACTTTTATCTCTTACGACACTGACTGACTTTCATCTTTTACGACACTGACTGACTTTCATCTTTTACGACTGACTGGCTGACTTTCAACTCTTACGACTTTCATCTCTTACGACTGACTGACTGGCTTTCAACTTTTACGACTGACTGACTGACTTTCATCTTTTATGACTGACTGGCTGACTCTCATCTTTTACGACTGACTGACTGACTTTCATCTCTGACGACACTGACTGACTTTCATCTTTTACGACTGACTGGCTGACTTTCAACTCTTACGACTTTCATCTTTTACGACTGACTGGCTGACTTTCAACTTTTATGACTGACTGACTGACTTTCATCCTGACTGACTGACTGACTGACTGACTGTTGACTTTTGCAACTGACTTTTGACTTCTATGACTGACTCACTGACTTTTGAGTTTATCAACTGACCGACTGACTTTCGACTTCTATGACTGACTGACTGACTTTCGACTTCTATGACTAACTTTTGACTACTACAACTGACTGACTGTCTATCAACTTCTAAGATTGACTTTCGAGTTTTACAACTGACTGACTTTTGAATTTTACGACTTTTGACTTCATGACTGACTGACTTTTGACTTTATGACTGACTGACTTATGACTTTTACAACTGACTGATGGACTGACTTTTACAACTGACTGATGGACTGACTTTCAAGACCGACTGACTTTTGACTCTTACAACTGACTTTTGACTCTTACAACTGACTGACTGACTTTTGACTCTTACAACTGACTGACTGACTTTTGACTCTTACAACTGACTGACTGACTTTCAACTCTTACAACTGACTGACTGACTTTCGACTTGTACAACTGACTGACTTTCAACTTTTACAGTGACTGCCTGACTGACTTTGATGAATGACTGACTTGACTTTTCCAACTGACTGATATTTGATGACCAATTGACTGACTTTTGACTTGAACGACTGACTGACTTTTGACTTTGTGACTTTTGCCTTTTACAACTAACTGACATTTGACTTGACTGTTTATATAAATCATCTGAACCAATGGGATCAAGACACCCGAAAAAGTCATGTTAGACTTTTAACGTGTAATAGACTTTACACTCAGCAAATGAGACCAAATTGCCATATTTTATTTTTAAACATTCTGAAGTTCAGGTATAATGTAAGGTTAGCTTCATATTTAAATAAAATATTAAAGTTACTGACATTACAACCATACCATCAAGTGGCTTTGGACTGAGCATCGCCCCTTTGATTGACAAATCTCCTGACAAGTAGACTGTTGACTCTAAACTTGTAATTTGAGTTGTTTTTAGGCAAAAAATTTATGTGTTTCTGATTTATGGTGGCTAAGAACTAGGAAACCACTTTCCAGGAAATGAAAAATGTCTATTTCGAAACAAGCTATAGTTGTTTTAAACATGAGAAAACATATTTCTAATTCTTTGTTATGGTTAGGATAGGTGGAGGTGGTAAATCGGAAACACACCCAGGTTTTTGGCTTTAGGCCAATTTGCTCAGTGTCATAATTTATGAATGCTCATTTATGACACAAATGATCAATGTAGGTTAGGTTAGGTTATTCTGCTGCTATTCACAATGTTTTATTTATCTTTTTCATTCAGATACAGGCCCCAGAACACCACTTCTAGCTTGTTTATAACTGATATATTTCGATTGTCCATGACGATATTGGAAATTGTATTCATTTTCGACCTCAACAAAGATGACATACAAGGAAGCAAACCCCCATGCCTGAAAGACCAGTCAAGGTGAGATTTTGTTAGCGTACTGTATATTTTTATGTTGGCAATGTGAAGAAAGTGAATTAGAATAAACAATTTAATTCATCTTGAATAGTTGCTTTATTCCATGATTTGGCCGTGAGAGTGGCATGTATCCAGCATTCAAATTAAGAGCTTGCCTGGGCGATTTGGCAAGTTAAAATCATGGCAGGCAAACTGATTTGGCCAATATTTACAGCAAGATTCTGGTGGTTACATTTTTAGCAGAAATCTTTAAAGTGTCATTAAACAGGTTCAAGGTCACTTTTAGGACAAAAAACAACGCCAAAGTCCCTATTATTTTTACCTCATTTATGTTGAAGTTATTGTTGTTTACAGGCCCAAATTCAGAAAGCTTAGTTGAAAAAGTCTGTTTAGCACTAGAGGGCTTTGAGAGTGTTGTGTGACATCAAAAAGTGCGCCTGAAATGTTTCAAACCCACCTTCAACTCACTCTGAAAGAATCATTCAATACAGGTATTTAAAGACACTAGAGGAAAAATAGCTATGTTCCCTTTAACAGTTACTGCTTTCAGCCATTGCCCAATGAACTATTCCTCTAATAGTTTGTTTGTTTTGGTCCGCTCACCTGCATTAGTAGCACTCAGTCCACTCACCCCCACCTCCTTTCTTTTTAGTGGCAATAAGGAGACTTGTTTACTATGTTTATTTCATGGTAATTTCAAGATTTTGCATACTTTGTGACAGAGGCAAACAGTGGTGCCTTGAATGGAGTGTAAACTGTTATACTACTTTTTCCCTCCTTTAAATGTGTAAAATTCACTAAACATTAGGTTTCATTAAGTAAAACTTGGGCTGTTACATTTGAATAATAGGAATGAAGTTGATTTTGTCATAATATTTCTGTAAGGTTTCATTATAAGTTACATTGTCGTATTATTTTCTGGTAATTAATACTAAATTCATATATCCCCCTGGGGACTGATCGTTGAAATACAAGCTACAAACAAACAAATGATATTCCACAATCCTTCTTTTCTTGCTGGTTCAATAAATATTCAATATTCAACGTTTTCATTATGATTAATGGAAAAACACAGTTATTATTAGTTTAATCTAATGTTCCACACCTCAGCTGTGGTAGTACTTTGGCATACAACACACATATCCTATAATCTAATGTTCCACTTTTATTCTTCCAGCCTTTCTCCCTCTGCATATCCAATTTTGGATCCAACGCCCATAGTCTAGACCAGCCCCAACATAAGATAGTCAATTTGAGAAGTGTTTCATCATTGTGCCACCATCTCACCGACCCCCAGCCAAGAAGATGATGATATCTACTTCATCTACCACTTCGAACAGTTGGAAAGAAATCCTGAACTAATTCTATGCATTATCAAATCAAATCATACATGTAACGCAAGATTTCTTATTAGAAGATAGCTGATTGGAAGAAGCTTCTGCCTGTAAATGCTTTATAAATGTCCTAGTAAAGTAGCTAGAGCAGAAACTACCTAATTAATGAAGCAACTCTACACACAGCCTTTGTTCTCTGTGATACCAGAAAAATCTACTGAATAACATCGGCGCTATTCATGAAATTAATGTCTAGTCAATGAAAGTAGGGAATCTGTCAATGTCCCTGCTCCCAGCATATCGACAAATTCATGCAGCACTGATATTGGCAATAAAAATGAGTTTTTGTTGACAAGTTAATATCATTTGGAGTTGTACAGTACCAATGTATAGATATAACAAACTTTTGTGAAAAATTATTAATTCTTTCTTGTACACAGGATTATATATATATTTAAAAGCACAGGCTATCATTTTATCAGAACAAATTATATTTCTTTGAATCCTTTCCGGAATTTAAATCTGTATTAACTTCGCTCAGGAATTATTTTGATATGTGGGAAGGCTAAATTGCAGCCAACTATTGATTCAAACCTGAGATGTGTATAGATACATGCTTTGTCAGTTCATGTCAAACACAAATGTGGTGAGCACTTGAATCAAAGAAAAATAGTCTGCACATCAGAGTGAATGAACACCTAGACGTAAACTGCTCTAGGAAGTGGTATTATCTGATATCTGAATAAATATTATGTTGGGGGGAAAAGTCTTAAAAGATTTTGCTAGGTAAGAAATAGGTCTAGATACTGTCAATTGAATTAATGCAAGCAATCTACTAGTCTGATTTGAAAAATCCATCATCATAGTCTGTTTCTGAAATATGGATAACTTGTCAGAGGATGAACCTTTATGAAAGAATTACACAAAGAAATGTGTGTGAATATGTCAGAAAGAGGTATCAATATGTACAGATTACAGATCTGATACCACTGTAGGATCTTTGCTCCTGAAAGCTGCCAATGGATGGCTGCCACTAAATGATAATGAGGATATGTCACCACTCTAATTGGGCAACAAAAGTACTTTAGTGAGTTGTATTATCATTCGGCCTTGAGTAATAAACACCTGCAATAAGACTTATATGGTTAGTGTGATTTCATCATGCCTCATCTATATTTCATATTTACATTCAAGTATCAAGACTTCCTCCAAGCAATACAGTGGTGTGCGAGTTGCCCCAAAACTGAACCAATGAAAACTCACTTGCCTGACTCAAAATCTCACCTGCTCCCAAATCTGTTTGATGATATAAAATTGATAAAATTATCTGTCTGTGGGCAAGTCACTGAGGATAATCTACCTGCCCGCACTGAAATTCAGGCAGGTCAGAGCGCAGGCATTCCAACTCCCACACCACTGCAAAGTTCTTCTATTTGTTCTTAGAAATGGCTCACTCAGCCACCCACCATAACTGTAGTTCGTCTGCCTTACCAAAGGTGGCAGAGCAGATGGGTAGACGTGCACCTGCGCGGCTCGACCAGTTCAACTCGCTTCACTAGGTTGACCAGTTCACTGTTTGAAAAGCTTGTGGATTTTACTAAATAATTCCCTTGTTTCGAACTTTTACAGCAACTATTTTAGTTAGCAATCTGAACTTAGTTCACCAGGAATCGGGACTGGTGCATTTCCATCGGAAACACTTAAGATTCCTACAGTTACAAGTCTTCCATCGGCAGACTGACCAATGCGGCACTCCAGGGGAGTCTGCCATCTTGCTGACCACGAGGGACAGTGTCCGTCCAGTGTTCCAGTTGTGACAGCCATGTCTGACAAGGATTCTGACGCCACCCTCAAGGGAGATAGACTGAAGGTTAAGGAACCCAAGACTTCCACTTCCAAGGGGGTTACTTCAGGGGAAGTGTCTCCAGAAAAAGAGAAAGCTATATGTCTCTTTTGGATCTGAAGGCTGATTTGTATCAAGACATCAGAGACGCCATCATGGATGATCTTCAATGAGATCACAAGAGGAAGAGAAGTTGGGAGATTTAGGTCTTCCTCCAGTTCCGGCGACCGCTCTATCAGGTCTCGTTCCCCTAGGTACAAGAGGAGAGGAAACGCAAATACCATAGGAGACAACATCGTCACTCCAGGTCCCCCTCCAGATCCTCATCTTCCTTTCACGGTAAAATTACAATTACTAACCATGTGATATCACCGGGTTCTTCAGATGACAAGTCACTGCCACCAGAACATGAGGGCTCAGAAATGGGGGAACACAGTAGTAAGGACCAAAACTCTACTTCTAATGAAGCTGAAATATCACAGGGTGATTTAGAGAACCCATTTCTTGATTTTACTTGTACCCTTACTTCGGATCCTAACATCGGACTCAGTATTAATCCGGAGCTAGCCAAGTTTACAGACGCAGCTCTTATAAAACTTATCACTGTGATTACACTGGCTACTGAGGATATCACTAATGAGTTTCTCTGTGTAAGAAATGAGGAGGTCGAGGGACGTAAAGCCTCTACTCCTGCTGCCTGGTTTAAGTCCACATTAGGGACCATGCATGATGCAATTCGTCTGGCTTGTTATTACAACACAGAAGACATCACTAAGAGGAGGAGGAAAGATCAAGAATCCTCCCTCCCAAAAAGGTTCCAATCTCTGGCTACAGACTTTGTACGTTTTCCACCTACTCCCACTCGCCTGTTGGGCCATGACCTCGAAGAAAAGCCATCAAGCCTTTGCAAAAAAGCACTAAGACTCTGTATTTATAAGAATTTTAATTTTGATTAGTTTAGTGCGTAGGATATTTCATCACTTCATTCTTCTAATAACTCTTCTAGTTCTTCTACACATTCAGTGGAACAGAGGACGTAGGAGTTGTGTGCTGCTTTAAAAGTCCCATCTGCTCTGCCACCTTTGGTAAGGTGGACAAACTACCTTAAGTGAGGTATTTACTTACCTACCGAATACTAATCATGATTGTAGGAGGATGACGTCCAGAGGTGGGAGCAGATGCCCACCCTCTCCACCCTGGGCTCTTACTATTGCCCAGCAGATAGTTACTTTCCGCTCCCTACTGACAAGGAAGATTGTTAATCTTTTATTTTGTCAAATTTCCCTCCCAACAACACAACCAGCACACATGTATACTTGCACACATGTCAGTGCACCCTCCCCATGTAGATGAATAATTGAGAGGACTCGAAACTCAGCCATTTCTTTAGATCAAATAACCATATATTCTGAAGTTTTAGTAAAACGGTCTGGTTATCTTTCTCTTGATTCAAGTTTTTGTCTAGATGTGTATGACTCCTAATATCTCTCGGCAAAGATCACATTCCTCCATGCTTGTGGTGTGTGCTGTGCTGATCTTAAGGAGACTCTTTGGCTTAGCATGGTGGTACTTTCTTGGTTTTATTGCAATTTTACTGATAATAATTAAGTGCTCGGTGTTGCAGTCAGCACTATGGTAGCTTATGTTGTGTACTGTCTGGAGGCGATTCCTTCTGGTGATAGTAAGGTCCAGTTGGTGCCACTGATGTGACCTGGGGTGCATCCATTTGGCCTAGTTTCGGAAGCCTGGTGCAACATAATTTGAGGAGTCTCTGCCCATTTTCATTCATTTTCCCAACTCCATGGTGGCCAGTGCACAGAAGCCAGGTGTTGTGATCTGTGCTGACACAAGCATTAAAGTCTCCTAGCAGGTAGAGGGCTTCTGTGCTAGTAATCGGTGTGATGAGTTCGTTGAGCTCAATATAAAACTGGTCTTTAGCTTCTGAGCTGGAGCTGAGTGTTGGAGCATATATGCAGCCACAACGTGTACTCACCAGTGTTGGAGTTTTGGTGGACACACAAAAGTCGTTCTGTGCCACCAGTTTGTTGTTTGATTGCAGAGAGGAAAGATGTTTTGACTGAATCCTACTCCATGCTCATGTTTGTCCTCCTGCCCTTTTCCTTTCCAGAAGAAGGTGTAGTTTTTCTCCTGGATGGATCCATCATCTGTGAGTCTGATCTCTTGGAGGGCAGCAACATCTACATTCAATCTTGCCAGTTTGGCATTGATGGTGGCTGTTTTATGCTGGTCATCTATAAGCTGTAAGTTGTTGGACATGCCTGGAGTCATCGTTCTTATATTCCAGCTTGCAATGCGAAGTGCTGGAAACTTCTTTTGGTTGTTTTGTATGTCAGCAGGTGGAATGGTTCCCAGTCTGCTTGTTAGGTGTAAACACCCTAAGCTCCTTGCACCTAAAGAAGCAGCCAGGCTGAGGCAGGTCTACAGCTTACTGTCTGGGGGCTGCCCAGATTGGGCGGGCGGTAGCTGGTCAGTGGAGTGCGATGACTCCTCCCACTGGCAGAGACAACCCTTTTCTCTACACAAATTGAGATTGGATTTATAACCTGAAACTGCTGTCTCCCGTGTTGTGTCTTTGGTGTTCAAAGGTGGAGTGATCTCTCCATGGCGCAGTTCTCTGGAGATGTTGAGTTGCCCATGTGTCAAGACCCCCCTCTCAACCTTGCTTCTGAGATCCAGAGGAAAGCGTAAGCAGTACATCTAGCACCAGTTTGGTCGCAGATACTGTTACTATGGCAACCAAATTCTCAAAACAAATCGCAATACTTCTCCTACCAGTTTGCGAGCTTGTATGATCAGTATGAAGTCTTGCAAAGTCTTTTTTACGAAATTTCTCCAGTGCACCAGGGATATTGCAATATATCAGACGGTTACCATGGTAACCAAAGAAAAAAGGAATAATACATACCAATGAAAACTAGAAATAATGCATTCATGGAGATACATAAAAAATATTGACACATCACAGATCAAACGTTGCAAATAGCCAGTAAAATTGGTATCAGTTAAACATAAGTCCATCTGGTTGATGGCCAGTCCCCTTTGACGCTAACATCAATAGCCAATGTGACTCCCTCCATGTAATCAGCTCCACAGTCATTAATAATTGGGTTACCATGGCAACAATGGTTTCAATATGATAAGACCTATTTAGGCTACAGTTTTGGCATAAAAGATATTTCATT
This sequence comes from Sthenelais limicola, assembly GCA_942159475.1. Lineage (NCBI taxonomy): Eukaryota > Metazoa > Annelida > Polychaeta > Phyllodocida > Sigalionidae > Sthenelais > Sthenelais limicola. The sequence continues at coordinate 77,661,043 of OW804098.1, forward strand.
AGATGGGTGTGAAGTACTGTAAAGTCCTCTTTTTCCCAGGGAAACATGGAATATTGAATTATCTGAGATGGTTTCCATGGCAACCAAAGAAATATTGAATAAAACATTCCACTGAAAACTAGAAATAATACATGGATGGATATGCACACAAATTATTGACACATCACAGATCAAATGTTGCAAATAAGCCAGTAATATTGGTATCAGTTGAACATAAGTATATGTGGTTGACGGCCAGTCCCCTTTGATGCTAACGTCAATAGCCAATGTGACTCCCTCAATGTAATCAGCTCCACAGGCATTGATAATTGGGTTACCATGGCAACAAAGGCCTCAAATTGATGAGAATCATTTAGGCTACAGGTCTGGCATGAAAAATATTTCATTAGATGGGTGTGAAGTACTGTAAAGTCCTCATTTTCCCAGGGAAACATGAAATATTGAATCAATCCAGATGGTTACCATGGCAACCAAAGAAATATTGAATAAAACATTCCAATGAAAACTAGAAATAGTACATGGATGGATATGCACACAAATTACTGACACATCACACATCAAATGTTGCAAATAAGCCAGTACTATTAGTATCAGTTGAACACAAGAATATGTGGTTGATGGCCAGTCCCCTTTGACGCTAACGTCAATAGCCAATGTGACTCCCTCAATGTAATCAGCTCCACAGGCATTAATAATTGGGTTACCATGGCAACAAAGGTCTCAAAATGATGATGACATCCTCCACAATCTTTTCCTTCATGTGAACTCTTGATGATGCCAATTCTTGATACTTATTTATCACTAAATACCAAAATATGAAAAAAAAATAATATTTTGTCCATTTTTCTGGTTACCATGGCAACCTTTTTTTAAAAAAAAATCAGAAAACACATCTTGACATAATAAGCTTTCAGATGATATATTGGTTACCTTACTACACAAAAGACAACATACCATAACACAAGTATGATTTTACCATCACATTTAGCTGATTTTACCCTCAGGAATACAGATGTCAAAGGGTTAATGAGATTTGCGGTTTGGAGTGTTTAATGGCATTTTGTGGTTAGGAGCAAGTCCCTAGAGATGGCAGGTGCAAAAAAAAACAAGAGAGGAATGAGGCTGACGGAGTGTTGGATTTTTTTTACCAACACAGCGTTAGCTAATAGGTTGGGTGTTTATACATTGGTTAAGAGGGATATGTTTTCAATTTAGGTCCAAAAAAGGCAGGGAGGGGAATGTTTTTCTATGTAGGGGGTTGGTGGTGGGGGTAATTGCAAACACACCTATTTTTGGTGGCCTTATTGATTTGACCAGTGAAAATTAAGTATTATTCTATTACTTGGACATGAAACTAAGTACAATTACATTAAGTTATATTTCGATTTCATTCATGATATATCCTTGTGGCCTTTAAATTGGGGCATATATAGAATAGTCAATCAGAAAGTCAATCAGAAAGTCGAAATAGTCAATCAAAAAGTCAGAAAAGTCAATCATAAAGTCAAAATAGTCAATCAGAAAAGTCAATAAAAAAGTCAATCGAAAGTCAGAATAGTCAATCGAAAATGTCAAAATAGTCAATCAAAAAGTCAAAATAGTCAATCAAAAAGTCATTTTAATCATTTTAATTTGAAATAGTCAAACGAAAAGTCAAAATAGGCGATCGAAAAGTCAAAATAGTCAATCGTAAAATCAGAAAAGTCAATCGTAAAGTCAAAATAGTCAATCTAAAAGTCAATCGTTAAGTCAGAATAGTCAACCATTAAGTCAGAACAGTCAATCAGAAAGTCAAAATGGTCAATCGAAAAATCAGAATTGTCAATGTCAATGTCAATGTCAATGGCATTTTGCGGTTAGGAGCAAGAATTCCGTCCTAATGGGATTTTAATGTCATTTGCGGTTTGGAGCATTTCAATGGCATTTTGCGGTTGGGAGAAAGACCCTAGACAATGTAGATGGAAAAAAAATGAAAAAAAAATTTGTCCTAATGGGATTTTTCATGACCTTTGCGGTTTGGAGCATTTCAATGGCATTTTGCGGTTGGGAGCAAGCCCCTAGACAATGTAGATGGAAAAAAAAAATTCCGTCCTAATGGGATTTTAATGACATTTGCGGTTTGGAGCATTTCAATGGCATTTTGCGGTTGGGAGCAAGACCCTAGACAATGTAGATGGAAAAAAAATGAAAAAAAAAATTCTGTCCTAATGGGATTTTTCATGACCTTTGCGGTTTGGAGCATTTCAATGGCATTTTGCGGTTGGGAGCAGCCCCTAGACAATGTAGATGGAAAAAAAAATGGAAAAAAAATTCCGTCCTAATGGGTTTTTAATGAGATTTGCGGTTTGGAGCAGGGGAAAAAAATCTGTCCTAATGGGATTTTAATGACATTTGCGGTTTGGAGCGTTTCAATGGCATTATCTTCCTTCCTTTTCAAATATTATATCTCAAAATCGATTTTTTGTAACTCATCACTCCTTTTCCTGTGACACATCACATTTATAGGTTGATATTTGGGGCAATTCTAGCCTCGATAGTCCATAATGCATGGGTAATATCATTGTTAGAATTTTTATGTTGGCTGGATGGCAGGGACCATAGAAGATTTATATGAAAAAGTACCAACTTTAAAAATTAAAATAACAAGCTATGGAAATGGAACTATATAAGGACCTATGTATGGAGTCAACAGGCACTAATTCATGTTTCCATTCAAACGTTGTTGGAACGAGCCCAACTGTAACATGAGACAATCCTTATCTCTGTCTGCGGTGAGGCATGAGGAAGGGCGGCGGGAGAGGGATGTGATTAATGTACTTCCCAGAAAAATAAGGGAGCTAAGTCCCTATGAGCTCTGACTGTAAGTCCCTTAGGCTATACTCATAGACCAGAAATCTGACCAAAGTGAAGTTGGTTATTATATGATACATTTCATTTCTGTTAAAAAATAATTAGTTTAACAATTGTTTTGTATGTAAGGCCCAAGAAATAGTGGTTTTGTGTGGATAAATTGCATTTCTTTGTATATATTCATATTTTTTAGATTATAAAAATAATCAAGGTGCGCAAGTATATATCCATGACGATTAGAAAAGAAGCAATAAGGAAGCAGTCCTAACTGTCATATTTGAAAAAAAGCAACTGTGATGGGTCTTACTCTCCGGCTTATGTTCAATAACAAGGAAGGACAAAGTAACAAAACAAGTTTCTCTGGCCGAAAACGATCTAAATGCTACAGTTGACAACTACATAACCAGTATGAGTTACGTACAAAATCTACTCGAACAGGCCTCCCTTCCCTCTACACCCAATATAATCTTCTGCCCAGTTACGGGCATGGATCTAGCCGTCTACAACGCCATGCCCCCGATCCATCCACAGCAAGCACTCCTCAACCAAGCCGTTGTTGATGTAAACAAAGCCATATTCGAAAGGAATCGTGTTGCACAGGTATTTGCTAGCACTATTTGATTGTATAGCTGAGAATGAAGCTTTTGGAATTGGGGTGGCGCAGTGGTCTAAGCTGCTGGTTTTGGACCCATCCCAAATGACTTTCCAATATATATATTTCCGAGTCTCACAAAGTAGAAAGTCTTAATTTGATTGTATAGATAATTGCTGCATGACAATGAAGCTTAGGGGGATGGGGTGAGGCAGTGCTGCTGGCTTTGTATCCAGGGGCTTAAGAGTATACTGGGTTCAAACCCAGCTGTGGGGTTGGGTGTTGGAGTGGTGCAGTGCTCCTGGTTTTGGACCCTGGGGCATAGGAGTGTCCCGAGTTTGAACCCAGCTGTGGCCAAGAATTTTACCTCCTCGCCACCAGCATAATATAGAAGCTGAAGTAGAAATAAATGGTAAATAAATACTGGAGAGGAAAAAAAAAATACAATTACCCGGTAGATTGAGGGCAGGTGCTCTAGCTATGAACTTGTGTGCGATATCAAGGTTCTCTTTTAGACATCTGTGTGCAGCATTATCTTCAAGTGAGCGCAGAAGCCGTGGCATGTTGGAATCTGAGGTCTGACACAACACCCGAATGAGTTCCTTGTTCTTCTCTCGCCGATTCTCCTTAGACAGGATGATCTGTGCTGCTGAGGAATCCAGTACACCTACAATTAGGATTATGTTTATATCAATATATTTTAATTGATTATATGAGTCAGATTTGGGGGGATGTATATTTAGGCTGCCATGAGTGATTTTTTGCAAAAGTTCTAATTTAATTATTAACTATCCCACAACTCACCATAGTTAAACAAGCATGATATACAAAGTAATGTAACACTCAGCCGTCAATTGCATCCATACAAACTGGTCTGAACAATCTGAACAAAGATCCCCATCTGACAAACTCGATATAGATACTCGAAAAGTATGTAATGCACATGTTGAGTAAAAACTGGAAATAAAGTAGATTTTCCAGATCTGGAACACAGCTGCCTGAGCTGCCAATTCACAGTTTATCAGATTTTGGCGTGGATATGTCCAGTAGAAGCCCGAGAATAGGCTTGAAGGCTGACATGTCTCCCCCTGCTCTGTGTGTATGGTGGTAAGACCAGAAAGCATGACTCCTTTCAATACGTTATTTACATGATAAAATATATCTAAATTGTAAATCAACTGTAAAATACTTGAGATTATTGATTTATTTCTTGGCTGATACTGTACCAGTCATCATGATATTTTTATAGCTAGTACACAACATATTTATGATGTGTGCATGGGTCAGATTTTCAGAAAATGTACAATTCGCCTTCACCAATTCTCTCAAATAACCCACATTTCAGACAGAAATGAGCTTCAAAATGCAGTTTAACATAACAGAACTGATACTTTAAATCATTCTGATACCAAATATACTCAGATATACCCGGTATTCAACTTTTTTCAGCCTAATTTAGCAGAATTTAATAAATGTGTACAGCTGCAAATTTTCTGAAAATCTGACCCACATACTACACTAAACCAGACTGGGATACTTCTGTATCAGTAGTGGCATAGGCTAATCCAACTAATCCAATTATCAGGTACCCTCTCCCCTCCCCTTAAGCTCATCACTTTTCTCAAGTCAATTTCTCAGGCTCCAGCTGTCATGCAAATGCTCCGTGCCAACTTGCTAATGTTGTGCATCAACACATGCATGCTGTCAAATTGTGTACGAAAACACCTTGGTTTTGTTTATTCATTATAGTCCGGCAGTGGGAGAGCCTAACCCGGAAATCCCAGATAAAGTTTTTTTCTCTCTTGATTTATCATCTATGGGGTCCCTTTACCACATTCCTGTGTGATGTGAAGTTCCTGACCTTGAGCAATTCGAGATATTCAAGATGGCCGCCACCGAACATGTCAAATCTGTAAACTGGCATATCTCTGCTTCTAATGGGGCTAGGAATATGTTCTAGGTGTCTAAATGCATGTTTCATTAGTCTACAAATGTGATACAGTCATTAAAAAAATCATTCACCCAACAATTTCCAACGAAAATTGCATTATGGGGTAAAATAGTTCAATTTGGTGGCAACCGATCCAGCAAATATGTAAACAGGCTTATCTTTGCTTTCAATGGGGCTAGGAATACATTCTAGGTGTCTAAATGTATGTTTTGCTAACCTACAAATGCAATACAGTCATTAAATAAATCATTAGCACAACAGTTTCCTATGAAAATTGCATTATAGTGTAAAATAATTCAATTTGACCCATACCAACCCAGCAAATCTAGGCATATCTCTGCTTCTAATGGGGCTAGTTATAAATCCTATATGTACAAATGTATGTTTTGTTAGCCTACAAATGTCATTAAATAAATCATTGACCCAATAATTCCCAATAAAAATACCTTATTTGTGTAAAAAAAATTCAATTTGACTGTAACTCAATTTACATGTCAAAACTGTAAACAGATAACAAATAATAATTTAATCATTGAAAGCATAGCCAATGGCCAATAGCCAATAGCATGGCCCAATATTTGTCAATTAAGATTTCATTATTGTGTTAAAGAATTCATTATCTTGCAGTGTTACTTGTCTATGACCAGACTATAAATGAATTTCTTCTTTTATCATACCATAACTAATATCATTGAATTCTATGGTCTTTGTAATAGGGTTATCATAGTATCAACACTAACCTCATTATGCTCTCTATTACATGCATCCAATGGAAAGCATGCTCAACTTTTGAATGAATGGAAAGTATACCAGGGATGCCAGTCTTCCATTAATTGATGAATATCCATATTGTCCAAGCTTCCAAAAATATTCAGAAAAATATCTCCATAACATTTTCAATTTTTCTTCTCCATTAAACCCAATTTTGTCACTACAATTTCGGTATATCATTATACACAAGTCCTTCAGCATTGCTGAGTGTCACTGACAGTGTCTATCCCACTCAAGTAGCGCCAGAACAGAGAGCATCTGCCCCTGACTTTGGTCACCCTGGCCCCGTCGGTGGTGCGGTATAGTGGGCAGGCCTCCCTCCATTAAAAGACCGGGTGTTTCCCCAGGTCAAATTCCATGCTGTTGCTCTCATGGAGGTATCAGACCGGGTGCAGGCCGCTGGGACAGTAGCGGTGCTCAGTACACCCCTCCCCGTCACCATGGTATAGCAGGGAGGTGGACCCGGGATGGGCCCAACACTCACTAAGGGATAGACTAGATCAAGTCCCTCAACTCAATGAGCGCACACAGCAAAGGCCTTACTGATGCCGTACTGACTCTAACATAAGAATATAATTTTGATATTGTGTTTTAAACAAAAAAAGAATCAAAGAGTTGTAAAAGTCTAACTAAGGGACTATAATTTTGGCCCTCATATCCTCTCCAAAGGTGTTCCATTAATTTGGTCCACCTTGACTGGCATCCCTGGACTATACTGTGCATGGGCATGTTGGATGGCAGTTGAGTCAACCCTTTTGAGGTTTGGTAAAGATTAATCAGGTATCATAGAAGTTACCCATCACCCTCAGACTTTCAAAACTTACTCACACCTTGAGCAGAGTTTTCACAACCTTTGTCACAATGAGGGTCAAGGGAAAAGTGGCATTATATTGTTGATTGAACATAAGGAGGACACATCATTGAAGATTATTATTGTGACAAGCTATCCAATAGGCAAGAATCTCTACCCAGATGGACTTGGGGACATCACAACAGGTTATGCTATTGGTTAGAAGTTCAGTCCTCTGTCTTCTCTGCTCTTGCTTAATAGTTTTCTCCTCTCCACCCTCATCCATCTTTCTAATATCTTTGTTTTTTTTCATTATAGCAACCTAAACCTAACAAGGCAAGGTTGGGCCTGAAGGTACACCAGTCATGGTTAAGCTTTTTGGTAGACCAGGTTACCTACAGCCTGCATCAGGAAAACAGAAATGTATATTCCTGCATTGCTATATTCCTGCCTCAGCCAAGGTTTATTGAAATGAATTATGCTGCTTCTGTTAATGTCTCATTAAATCTGATGTGTGTATCAGAGTAAACTCCAAGGACATTCACAATTCTTCCCAATATCTAAGGCACAGTCAACAAGTACTTTGTGGAACTGATAGAAATTCCTGAAGCAATGTTCACAAGTCTGTCAGGGTAGAGTGGTTCAATAGAAATGGGTAGAAATTGTCCAAAAAAACTGTTTTCTCATATTTTACACTTCCCCTGTATGCTCCAATGAGGTCACATTTTCTTTGGCCCACATTGTGTCTATGCTTTTAATAATTCTGCTCCAAGATTGGAAACTGTTAAGTCTAGGTTTTTGCAGTCTAAGCATGCTGGGAAATAACCTATACAAACTTGCTGGCAATTACCAAGATCATAAGGGTTGGTTCAAGGGCCTGGTCTGTCAATATTCCTTGGAACAGGCCTATTAGGCATGAGTTCCCAAAATGAGTTTTATAGGAAGTAATACATAGTATTCACATGATGTCACCCAGTCAGTGGCTATCCCCATTGGCAGCCGTATTGTGTGTCTGCTTAGAGAGTGGAAGTCAGCAGATTAAGTCAGCAGATTGAAAGGCTTTTCCCATTTTAACTATTTTGCTAACCCCTGACTATATCAGCATACTTTATACTACATTTGCTAAAACTTTTGGAGGTGAAAATGGCAGCCTTGGAGCACATATGTCCAGCTAATATTGACAAGGGATGATACAGAACATAGCTATAAGTGAATACTATGTATATAGCTCATGACATCCTGCTGTTAAGAAGCTTAGCAATATTTTAATCACATTTGAAGTGCAAGACAATGGAATGATAAACAAAGAATATGGCTAGGGTCATTTCATAGAGTAAATCTGACAAACAATAATGCATATAATGAATTCTTGTACAACATAATGAATCTTTCATTGACAAATATTAGGCCAATGATTAAATGTATGCAGATGTAATGTATTTGTAGGCAAATGACATTTAGAGTGTATTCCTAACCCCATTAGAAGCAGGGATCTATATATTATTATGTCTGTTTACAGATTTGACATGTAATTTGAGTTACGGTCAAATTGAATTATTTTACACAAAAAAGGTATTTTCATTTGGAATTATTGGGTCAATGATTTATTTAATGACTGTAGTGCATTTGTAGGCTAACAAAACATACATAAAGACATCTAGGATTTATAACTGGCCCCATTAGAAGCAGAGAAATGCCTAGATTTGCTGGGTTGGTATGGGTCAAATTGAATTATTTTACACTATAATGCAATTTTCATAGGAAACTGTTGTGCTAATGATTTATTTAATGACTGTATTGCATTTGTAGGTTAGCAAAACATACATTTAGACACCTAGAATGTATTCCTAGCCCCATTGAAAGCAAAGATAAGCCTGTTTACATATTTGCTGGATCGGTTGCCACCAAATTGAATTATTTTACCCCATAATGCAATTTTCGTTGGAAATTGTTGGGTGAATGATTTTTTTAATGACTGTATCACATTTGTAGACTAATGAAACATGCATTTAGACACCTAGAACATATTCCTAGCCCCATTAGAAGCAGAGATATGCCAGTTTACAGATTTGACATGTTCGGTGGCGGCCATCTTGAATATCTCGAATTGCTCAAGGTCAGGAACTTCACATCACACAGGAATGTGATGTAGGGACCCCATAGATGATAAATCAAGACAGAAAAAAACTTTATCCGGGATTTCCGGGTTAGGCCAAAATTTGCCTTTCCACTGCCGGACTATTAATAGATTTGTATACTATCGCCACAGTATTTTGTTATGGATGAATAGGCTATACTTCTGCACAGGCCTGAGGTTTTTTTTCATCAAATTTGAAATTTCATAGGGTTAAACTTATTTTATTTACCATTCTCTTGACAAACCACTGCCTGAGTATTTCTCCATCTGCCCAATAAACCTGCGAGTGTGTGAGCTGGTTGCTTTACGCCCTTAGCAGCACATTGTATCAAGGGCGGTGAAAGGATGAGATGAGAGCGAGGAAGTTTATGGTCTTACCCAGAATCAGGATTAAGGATTAACAGACTATAACACTGGCATTTAGCACTCTGAATATCAACCAAAATTAATGCAATTAGGCCACGGTTTGACTGTAAATAGATCCAGGATATATATTGGCGATGATGATCAAATGGTCTCCTTCTGAGAGGATAGATCCTTCTCTCCTAATAAATAAAAGCTGGAGGAGTATACAGGATACATGGAGCCAGTTTTCAAAATGATCACTGGAAAATTATATATTTCTGTCAATTTGCAGCTTTAAAATACTCACCAGCACGTAGGAGGTTTCCACATAGTAGAGGAATATCAACCAGTTCCAGGAACAAACGCTGGTTTGACTTGAGGGCGACAGTTGCAGGTTCAGACATCTTTAATCTTCCAATTTAGAATAATAAGACTAACAATCGGGTTGCTCATATCAACTCTACCACTTCAACCATTCATATTTTATCCCAGGTGGTAAGGTGTCTGTTAACTGAAAAATAAAATCATAAGTTAAAATTTGTTTGCTATATATGTGTATATTGCATCTCAGAAGAGCATGCTGATCCACTGCCAGGGTTCTTGGCAGAAATATTTGACAGGGTAGCGGGGTCAACCCACCATCTAGGGGGGTCTGGGGGCTTTCTCCCCCGAGGACAATTTTGGGCAAAATGATGATGTGTTGGCGCGTTCTGCTGATTTTAGTGGGGCAGATAAGTGAAACAATCTTTCAAATCATAGTACAAGCAACAAAATTGGTATACATGGTCTTTAGGACCCACTTTTTAAAAAAAGCCCGTTAGCCATAAAAAATTGGCTCCCATTTTTTCAAAGATGGCGGCTATTTGGTACACTATTTTTGCCATAACATCTGACAAAATCGTCTGATTTGAATAATCTTGGTGTCAAATTATGCTTTTTACTATGCCAAACAGAAGTAAAACTAAAAATTTCAAGATGGCGGCCAATTTTCAAGATGGCGGCCATTTTGACCATGAAAACACTATTTTTGCCATAGAATCGGACAGAATAGTCAGACTTGAATGATCTTGGTGTCAAATTATATGTCTTGGGCTAAACAGAAGTTGAATAGCTACTAAGAATAGTATTTTCATGTATATAATGGCTGCCATTAAAAAAAATGGCCGCCATATTAAACATGAAAACATCTCTTCCCCATAAAATCTGACATAATAGTCCATTTTCAGTAATCTTGGTGTCAAAATATATGTTTTTGACTATGCCCAAGCTGAACTCCCATCACTTAATGTTCCTAGATGAAGTTTTTCATCATCCTGTGCAGAGTTATATAAAAAATTATTGGTGATGATGTTAAATATGGTACTATAAATATCAGCATTAACCACAAATTTTATTGGTCTTCATGAAGCAGCACGCTTAATCAATTGTACATTTATGACCCATTCTCACAAAATGGGATCACCCCCCCCCTTTAAAATAGGATGCTTAAGGAATGCTTACTATATTGTTATATACTATCAAAAGTACTTCTATTGCCTAGATCTCCTCAAGTTCTATCTAGCCATATATAGTTTTGCATACTTTACAATAATGTCTCTATAGTTATTCATGAAAAACCGTGATTTTTTGTCAATTCTTGGGTAAATTTATTACAGATAATCTAATTAAACCACTACCATTACATAGATAAATCACATAGTGAGCATTTGGATGCCCAATATGATTAAATACAGTTGAAATCAAAATTTGAACAAAAGGTACTACTGAAGTTAGTTGAAAATATAAAAATATATCACATTAGGTGATGGTCAAAATATAGATTGTCTTTCCGTAGCCCAAATATGACAGTGACTATATAAAAAGTAAAAAGTATTAACTGCTATATTATGCTATGAGCACAAACCTTGAACTATCCTTTGTTGAGAACAAAAAAAAAATGATGGAAAAATATAATAACCTTGATACAACATGATGCAACAACTTGAAACCCTGGTATGGTAAAAAATATTTGTCTTTACCTCGCTACAGTAAATAGCTCCGCATTTTTTAATAAACAATACAGCAGGATTGATAAGAGTGTTAAATTATCCCCCTTGCACCCCTTCAACACTCCTGAAAATTGTTTTAAAATGTGTAATTGCGCTGAGGGGCTACAGCAATATATGCTCTGGCTATGGAAAGACAAGTGCTATGGAAAGACAAGTGCTACGGAAAGACAAAGTTAGTTTAAGGTCATTTGTACTTTGCAAATGGATACTCATGGAAGTTTTATTCTATGTGTGACACCCCCCTTTTATTTAGTAAATGAAACTACCCACTTTAATTATGTGGGTTTTAGTTATGGACTGCCTTTTGTTATGAGTTTGACGATGGAAAGACAATAATTGTGTTTATGCCATTACAAAGCACAAACTAGTGTAGCCTATTATTAGGACTAAATTATGATATTCAATGATGGTAAAATGAAAAATAGTAATGAAAAGTACTCAGATAGTCATTATTGCTTAGATGATAAATTTAATCTTGTTTTTTCCATGATATGAGAGGCAATTTTGTCTTTCCATAGCCTACATTCACAGGCTTAGTGGTTCAATCCAAGTTTTAGCCCAGTATAGTTCTGTAAGAACATAGAAAAGAATAGAGTTAAAGAGTGTTCAGTTACCCACCAGTGTATTTGAAAAGTAAAGGAATTTATAGTTAGAAAAAAACGCAGTTTTCATTAAATTAGCCTTCATTCTTTAACCATGAGATAGCATTAAATAAGGGTTTTCCTCTCAGTTTTTATTATTTTCTTGGAGCCTGATCTGTTTTCTATCGAATTATATCAGAATATGGTTAAATCAGATCCATAACTAACTAGAATATGACAAAACAGCAGAAGTTGACATGGTGGCAATGTAAAGACAAAAATAATGGGGTATCAAATGTGAGGGGCTCTCACATGAAGAATATTTCATATATCACGTGGCAAAATTCCACCGTTATGTCCCATTATGCATAGATTGCGATGTACTAAAGGAAATTTTTCTAGAACTAATATGAAAAATTCTCTTGGAGGGGGGGTGATCCCATTTTGTGAGAATGGGTCATATATATATTACCTTATAGGATGAACTTGTTTGTCAACTAATCCTGGCATCTACAGCTGCACAGTGCTGTACATGGCAGACCAAATTGATAACATGTGCACCGTCCAGAGCAATCCCTTTTGCACCCGCACTTGGTGAGCTGCTGACAACTCTGGGCAATTGGTGGCAGTTTGGTCTAGTAGATTTGCCACACATCACCCTCTTTTGTCCATCCCCAGTCTGCTGGACTTTGTGGTTCTGGTTGACAAACTATTGATTGGCTCCATAGGCAGCTCGTTTGACATGCTGGAGGAGAGCTGCTTGAGTTGGGGGAATGGCTTCGTATGGTCGCTGCTTGCGAGCAAACATGTCAAGCTGTGCATCATCAACCCCAGCAGCTGTACTGGACCTATCATACATCGTAATAACAAACTTCTCCAAGATTGCCAGATCTTCATCTTCAACATTTGGTGGGTATTGGCTGAGTTTTATGAAGACTTCAGAGGCATCTGTGCATACATTCTATGTTTGTCATGCAGATTTCTTCCCTTTTCCCTAGAAGGATGATACAATATCACAACCAGTGAATGCATGGAAAGGAGAATCCCTTTAGTCTTGACTGGGCCTAGTGATTGACTGAGGTTGTGAACAGGAATGTACCTCAGATTTTGTCTTTGACCAAAAGCCATCAGCAGTTTCTGCAGACCAGACTCCTTCAGTGCAGGTAGAACACTGACTGCTATTACCAGTACATCTGTGTCACTGGCTTTGATCATGAGAACCTTCCTGCCCTCTGATGCCGCATATCTGGCATGTACAAAAATCAGTGTGTCTGCTTCCTCGTGGGTACAAGCACACAGATCATCCAGATTCAATCGTTGGTTGCTAACAACATCTTCTTCCTTGGTCAAGATAACAGTGTTTGATGTACATATCTCAGCAATCTTGTCAGCCAGGAATGTAAACAACTCAGTCTTGTTGTCATTGTCTCTTAAAAAGCTCCGCCAGTTGTATGGTACGCCATTTTGAAATCTTCAATAGCTATTCTGCTTCTGCATATTAATAACCACAATTTGACATCAAGATCATTTCAATCGGACCATTCTTTCAGATGTTAGGGCGAAAATAGTATTTTCATGTTCCAAATAGCTGCCATCTTGAAAAAAATGGCCGTCAATTAAAAGTTTTGGATGGCTAACGGGCTTTTTTTAAAAAGTGGGTCCTAAGGACCAATTCTACCAATTTTGTTGCTTGTACCATGATTTGAAAGATTAAACATGAAAAATGCACTTATCTGCCCCACTATTTTGAGGGCTATCCCTTAAACATTAAAAGATAAAACTCATAGTTTATATGATCCGAAATTATTTTCATAGTCATCCCAACTATTTTATTTTTAGTTATACAAACGCACATTGTGAGTAAAAGAAATATACTAAAGAAATTGCCCTGATGGCCCCCAAAAGGAGCAGTACGGACTAGAGCAGCACTCATTTTGCACAAAAAAAATCCCAGGCTGGTTGGACCCCCTCCACTGTCAAATATTTTTGGCGACAACACTGTCTACCCATACACATCTCTACCTTCACTCACCCCTCCACCCCCCACCTCTACCTGCACACCCCTCCCCTTCACATCCCCCAACACACCCACACACCACTACCCCCGCACATCTATACACCCAGTTACCTTTACCCCTACACACCTATACCCCTGCACATCTATACCCCTGCACACCTCTACCAGCACACACCTCTACCCGCAAACACCTCTACCCTTGGACATCTCTATACATCCAGTTACTTCTACCCCCACACATCTCTGCACCCTGTTTCTCTACCGTCACACACCCCTCAATCACCACTAGCCCTGCACAGCTTGACCTCCAGTTACTTCTACCCATGAACATCGCTACCCCCAGTTACTTCTAGCCCAAACACCTCTACCCCCAGTTACTTCTACCCTCGCACATCTCTACCTTCAGTTAGTTCTATCCCCACTCAGTCTCATATTGTTGGGATCTGGTGGTTCGTTGTGGACTTGTGGCGTAACCTGGTCGTTCTGCACTAGTGAACACTGACGGGAATGAGCGTGCGGTAAGGGGATTCTGGGATTCAGTCCATCTTGGTGGTGAGCGGGGAGGTGGCCGTGTGTGTGAAGATCCCAACAATGCAAGACTAAAGCAATTAGACCCTTCAGTTGTAGGGGGGGGGCCAGTTGTCTGCGGGCCCGGGACAAACCTCGGCGTAAACACCTCGGTTTGGTCCCTAAGCCCGCAAACAACCACCCCCCCTACAACTTCAGAGTCTAATCACCCAACATCTCTGCACCCAGTTACCTCTACCATGACATACCCCTCCATCACTACTAGTTCTGCACATCTCGACCTCCAGTTAATTCTACCCCTGAGCACCTCTACCCTAAGCCTGTGGCTGGGTTTTAATTCTGAAGCAAAAAAGCATTACATAATATATGGATGGCCCCCTACCTCCAGACCTTAAATGGTCGTTGTGAAGTTAGAATACTAGTAAACGGCTAATTAAAAGGGTAATGTATGAGAACAAATCCGATTGGTTAATATCTTTGTTATTACAAAAGTTGGTCCTAAAAAAAGTTGGTTGGAAAAAAAGTTGGTCATATAGGGCCTAAAAGTAATAAGAACAATTATAATTTGAAATAGTTTGTATGATAGACCTACTTTTTTGATAAAATTTAGGCCCACTTTGTTCAATTAGCCTTTTTAAAATAACTTTATTCAATTAGCCTGCCCTCTTGGCACATGTACGTTTGTACATAATCCACGTTCTGGCCTTGATTCCCCGATCAAGGCCAACCAGCATATCGGTCCAAAACACAAGACAAAAATTACTTTCCTTTCCAGACACATTGTTAACCCAGAAATAAACAAAAACAAACTAGCTTAATCTAAACAGTACCTTTATACCTATCTCTGGAGACAAACTTGATGATATATTAACATGTTCAAACTATTTTTTATCTCATGATTTCTGTGCATGCCGAGTCCTGTCAAGGCAAAAAGCAGTGGCTGACATTTTGGAACTAAGGGGTGGAATGGGCGGGACCAATGAAATCACTTGTTGCTCCCCTGACTGGGAAGGTCTACGCCATGCCCCCCATCCTCCGGCAAAAATCGAAGCGGGAGTCTTTGCATTAACAAGCAAAAATTGTGTTTATCAGATTATTAAAGGTCAAGTGTAATGAAAATTGTAAAATTCGAGTTAAGGGCTGATTTACATGTGTGAGGGTGGTATCGATGGCATCCAGGGTTGAAAATTGAAAAAAAAATCTGTTAATGCCCGTTTTTCACAGCTTTCTGATGAGTACACAAATAGGGCTGAGTTAGCCTTAGTAGAGGGTGTGTATTCGCACCCCATCACTGTGACGTCATCCATGTCCAAGCTAAAGCCTGCTTTAGCCTGGCTAAGCATTATCACCTAGCGTTTAGGTATTAGTTAGAGTTGTATGCCTCAATTTATGGATGGCACTAATGAGGATAATTCACTCTCTCTTCCTGTGATCTTAAAACTGAACATTCTCTCTGTCCGCCTCCCTCTTCTCTGTGGCCTGTGCCCTCTTAATTCCTCCTTAATTTACCTGATTCTTGAAATCTGAACGATTTAGGTTTCGATGGGCTATATATACATGTATACATGCATTTCATATGCTATGCATGCATGGTCCTACACATGCATGTACACATATGTACATGTACGTATATGGTCGATTCTAATGAACTGTCCGCTTTGCGTGTTCAAGGCTATAACTTGATTAATATGATAGGTATAGGTATGCAACCTATGTCAGCGGATCCGCCTCGTCAAGACCTTTCGTGGGATACCTATATTTGTATACCTGTGATGGGAACTTTAATTTCTACAGGCCAAAAACATGTCATTTTTCACAATTTTTAAAAAAACTTTCCTCAGTTACTTTGGATAACTTGCTGTTTAAAAATCGGAGAAGCTCCCACGAATGATATGTATGTCTTTATATATCACCAACGATCTACCTTTGCTAGGACTTCTTTTTAAAAAATCCACTTTTCATTTTTAAATATTCTGTGAATTATTTTGTCATTGTGTAATTAGGTGTCACCGTGATTATGACAAAATTACTGACCCTATATCTTTCCTTTAATAGTATAAGTTGAATAATTTGTTGTGTTCAAAGCTATCACTAAACCCTTAATTAATTATTGCAATTACAGAAATAGCAGTCAGATATCTGGTATAGTCCCTTTTCTATCATTCTGTAAAATAAACCAGATTTTGAGTAGTTTTTAGGTCACCGTGATTATGGGATTCTCTCAAGGGTTGCATTGAAACAAAAAAAGAATAAGACATCCCCTTTTATATATTTACACCTTCATGTTCCCTCAAAAGTCATGCATAATCTTAGTCTTACTAGTATCATTGTCTGGAAGCTATATTAAGTTTGATAAATATGTCACCGTGATTATGCTGTCACCGTGATTATGACACATATCCAACTGGTTTCTTCAAATCAGTACAGGCTTCAGTTTTATTAGACATGCAAACAACAGTTATAATTACATTCATAGGATACTGCAGTAGCGACCAGTGTAGTTGGGGAACTTTTGTGTGACTTTGGAACATTTTTGTTACACATTTTCATTTAAAACCAAATATGAACAGTATCTTGACATATTAAAAAACTTTCAGGAATTATTCAAAATTATGAAATAAGCCTCAAATCATTTTGTCTAGCATAAACAAGAAACCAACGAACAGGATAGACCCTCCCCTGACACCCAAGTGTTTCTTGTTAATTCATAATTACCAGTTGCAGTCATGGTGACTGCAAAGGCATAGTCACGGTGACATATGTCACCGTGATTATGCTTTGATATTGAGACTTCTCTGAGGTCCAGTAAGATTATTTTTATCTCATTTTTTAAATTGCTATGTACCCAGCTTGTGTTTCTCCACATTTTAAGGGTAGTAATGTTAACTATTATTTGTGAATATTTGCAATTGTGTAAGCTAGACAAATATTAAAAAATTGAAATATTGCCACATCAGGACTTACATGAATAGGGACAATATTAAAGGAGCTATTTTGCCCTTAATCTCAACCAAATTATATCTACTGTATACACCAAAGCCGGAAATGCTTTAAATGTAATTAAAAAATAGTTATAGGGCAAATGATTTTTCTAACTGTATTGGGTTGGATTATATTCCAAGTTGACTGTTTTCAGCTGAAAAAATATATTTAAAACAAACAAAACATGCAATAATAGTATATCAAATCAAATCAAATCCTCTTGCCTCAACTCCTTCTCACTCACACCCTTCTCCTTTACACCCTCCTACCTCAAACATTCTCCCTCACACCCTCCTGCCACAAATTGTTCTCCCCCACACCCTCCTCCCTTAAACCCTCCTCCCTCACACCCTCTTCCCTCATACCCTACTCCCTCACACACTCCTCCCTCACACCCTCGTCCCTCATACCCTCGTCCCTCACACCCTCTTCCCTCACACCCTCTTCCCTCATACCCTTCTCCCTCACACCCTCCTCCCTCAGACCCTCCTCCCTCAGACCCTCTCCTTCACACCTTCCCCCTCAGACCCTACTCCCTCAGACCCTCCTCCCTCAGACCCTCCACCATCAGTCCCTCGTCCCTCAGACCCTCCTCTCAAAACCCTCCTCCCTAAGACCCTCCTCCCTCAGATCCTCCTGTCTCAGACCCTCCTCCCTCAGACCCTCCACCATCAGACCCTCCTCCCTCAGACCCTCTCCTTCACACCTTCCCCCTCAGACCCTACTCCCTTAGAACCTCCTCCCTTAGACCCCCCACCATCAGACCCTTCTCCCTTAGACCCTCCTCCCTCAGACCCTCCACCATCAGACCCTCCTCCCTCAGACCCTCTCCTTCACGCCTTCCCCCTCAGACCCTACTCCCTTAGAACCTCCTTCCTTAGACCCCCCACCATCAGACCCTTCTCCCTCAGACCCTCCTCCCTCAGACCCTTCTCCCTCAGACCCTTCTCCCTCAGACCCTCTCCTTCACACCTTCCCCCTCAGACACTACTCCCTCAGACCTTCCTCCCTCAGACCCTCCACCATCAGACCCTTCTCCCTCAGACCCTCCTCCCTCAGACCCTCTCCTTCACACTTTCCCCCTCAGACCCTCCTCCCTCAGACCCTCTCCGTCACACCTTTCCCCTCAGACCCTACACCATCAGACCCTCCTCCCTCAGACCCTCCTCCCTCACACCCTCTTCCCTCATACCCTACTCCCTCACACACTCCTCCCTCAGACCCTCGTCCCTCATACCCTCGTCCCTCACACCCTCTTCCCTCACACCCTCTTCCCTCATACCCTTCTCCCTCACACCCTCCTCCCTCATACCCTCCTCCCTCCGACCCTCTCCTTCACACCTTCCCCCTCAGACCCTACTCCCTCAGACCCTCCACCATCAGTCCCTCGTCCCTCAGACCCTCCTCTCTAAACCCTCCTCCCTAAGACCCTCCTCCTTCAGATCCTCCTGTCTCAGACCCTCCTCCCTCAGACCCTCCACCATCAGACCCTCCTCCCTCAGACCCTCTCCTTCACACCTTCCCCCTCAGACCCTACTCCCTTAGAACCTCCTCCCTTAGACCCCCAACCATCAGACCCTTCTCCCTCAGACCCTCCTCCCTCAGACCCTCCACCATCAGACCCTCCTCCCTCAGACCCTCTCCTTCACGCCTTCCCCCTCAGACCCTACTCCCTTAGAACCTCCTTCCTTAGACCCCCCACCATCAGACCCTTCTCCCTCAGACCCTCCTCCCTCAGACCCTCCTCCCTCAGACCCTCTCCTTCACGCCTTCCCCCTCAGACCCTACTCCCTTAGAACCTCCTTCCTTAGACCCCCCACGATCAGACCCTTCTCCCTCAGACCCTCCTCCCTCAGACCCTTCTCCCTCAGACCCTTCTCCCTCAGACCCTCCTCTCTCAGACCCTCTCCTTCACACCTTCCCCCTCAGACACTACTCCCTCAGACCTTCCTCCCTCAGACCCTCCACCATCAGACCCTTCTCCCTCAGACCCTTCTCCCTCAGACCCTCCTGCCTCAGACCCTCTCCTTCACACTTTCCCCCTCAGACCCTCCTCCCTCAGACCCTCTCCGTCACACCTTTCCCCTCAGACCCTACACCATCAGACCCTCCTCCCTCAGACCTTCTCCTTCACACCTTCCCCCTCAGTCCCTCCTCCCTCAGACCCTCCTCCCTCAGACCCTCCACCATCAGTCCCTCGTCCCTCAGACCCTCCTCTCTAAACCCTCCTCCCTCAGATCCTCCTGTCTCAGACCCTCCTCCCTCAGACGCTCCTCCCTCAGACTCTCCACCATCAGACCCTCCTCCCTCAGACCCTCTCCTTCACACCTTCCCCCTCAGACCCTACTCCCTTAGAACCTACTCCTTCAGACCCCCCACCATCAGACTCTCCTCTCTCAGACCCTCCTCCCTCAGACCCTCCTCCCTCAGACTCTCCACCCTCAGACCCTTCTCCCTCAGACCCTCCTCCCTCAGACCCTCCTCCCTCAGACCCTCTCCTTCACGCCTTCCCTCTCAGACCCTCCTCCCTCAGACACTCCTCCCTCAGATCCTCCACCATCAGACCCTCCTCCCTCAGACCCTCTCCTTCACACCTTCCTCCTTCAGACCCTCCTCCCTCAGACACTCCTCCCTCAGACCCTCCTCCCTCAGACCCTCCACCATCAGACCCTCCACCATCAGACCCTTTTCCCTCAGACCCTCTCCTTCACACTTTCCCCCTCAGACCCTCCTCCCTCAGACCCTCTCCGTCACACCTTTCCCCTCAGACCCTACACCATCAGACCCTCCTCCCTCAGACCTTCTCCTTCACACCTTCCCCCTCAGTCCCTCCTCCCTCAGACCCTCCTCCCTCAGACCCTCCACCATCAGTCCCTCGTCCCTCAGACCCTCCTCTCTAAACCCTCCTCCCTCAGATCCTCCTGTCTCAGATCCTCCTCCCTCAGATCCTCCTGTCTCAGACCCTCCTCCCTCAGACCCTCCTCCCTCAGACGCTCCTCCCTCAGACTCTCCACCATCAGACCCTCCTCCCTCAGACCCTCTCCTTCACACCTTCCCCCTCAGACCCTACTCCCTTAGAACCTACTCCTTCAGACCCCCCACCATCAGACTCTCCTCTCTCAGACCCTCCTCCCTCAGACCCTCCTCCCTCAGACTCTCCACCCTCAGACCCTTCTCCCTCAGACCCTCCTCCCTCAGACCCTCCTCCCTCAGACCCTCTCCTTCACGCCTTCCCTCTCAGACCCTCCTCCCTCAGACACTCCTCCCTCAGATCCTCCACCATCAGACCCTCCTCCCTCAGACCCTCTCCTTCACACCTTCCTCCTTCAGACCCTCCTCCCTCAGACACTCCTCCCTCAGACCCTCCTCCCTCAGACCCTCCACCATCAGACCCTCCACCATCAGACCCTTTTCCCTCAGACCCTCTCATTCACACCTTCCTCCCTCAGACCCTCCTCCCTTAGTCTCTCCCATGTCAGGCCTTTCATCCTCAGACCCTCCTACCTCAGATATCACTTGTCATTACATATTAGACAGTCACTGTTTATTGTTGGGGTGGGATCACATTCATTCACAATAATATGCACCAAGGGCCATGTTCAAAGTAAAGGTAAAGAAAGCATTCAAATTTGTAAAATCAATGGAATTTCTTTAAAACATCAATCTTTATTTCTTTTTCCTACCTTGATGTTTTGATGGGGAATAGAGTGTACAAATAGTTACCACAAATAGTGATTCTGCTTTTTGGGGATTACCCTTTATAAAATTACTTGTGGTTTAGCAATATCCTTGAAACAGGATTAATTCTGTGGGTTACATGTCACCGTGACTATGCATGTCACCGTGACTATGCACAGGGCTATATAATAGTTATAATTAGAAGTTAACTATATCAATTGGTATAGGTATTAGGAACAATGGGGAGTGTACTATGGTAGATTTAGCAACTTATTAAGAAATACTGTGGGGTGGGGTGGGGTGGGGGGACCTTTGGGGAAAACCAAAAATTAGAGCCAAATGTGTCCTTAAGCATAACTATCAAGGTGATACAGTGGAAGAATTCATGTTATATGAGCATCTAAAACATTAGCACAAAACAGTAAACGGGGTCACCAAACTAATAGGAACATTTTATACTCAGTAATAGGACTAGACATAAATAAGGTATTTTTGGAGAATGTGTCACCGTGATTATGCAATTTTTGTTTGGGCTCCTGCTCATATGATAAAGAAAAAACTTATAATGCTGAATACCATTTGAAAGAGTGTAATTCCTACCTGCAGAATGAGTAATATGCAAGAGTAGGAACTTCAACTAAAGGAATTACAATAGTTGATATGGAGTCATGTCTAAAATAATTAGGGGCCGCAATATGCTCATTAATTTTCAATCACATAAAAACTTACATTTACACAATGGTAAAATTGTCTTTTGTAGTTGTACCTTTTAGAACAAATGTTTTCTCTGTAAAAATAAGATTGTTTCATAGAAATATTGTTCCCAATAGATTCTAAACCATCAAACCCAAACTTACATACAGTGCATAATCACGGTGACAGGTACAAGACACTTTAATTTTCAGTTATGCACCACAGGCTGAGTTTTAGAGATTAGTGTTCCCAACTTTCAGTAATAGTAGCTCAAAGTGTTTAGTTTAACATATTATTAGGATTAGAATATAAATTCATTCTGAAATTAGACCTAAAAAAAACCCCAAAGCGGACAGTTCATTAGAAACGACCATATATATATACCATGTATGTTCTTTGTGTATAATGTTAAAGTAATATAATGCCTGTTCTTTATTTAACTTTGGGTTAATTCTCATTGTAGAAATATGCATACTCAGTGTTCCCGAAAAGACGTCGGTAAAATTTCAATGGGCGACGTCTGCTCCTTTCACGTCGGCCACATTGGCCGACGTCAAGCTCACCCCCTTATATCTGTGATGTGTTACAGGAAAACGAGTCACAAATCGCAAAAAAAAATGGAATCTGAAATATCATATCTGAAAAGATGAAATCAAGTAAATTCCAATGATGCATGTGTATACTAAATGAAAAGCCCTGACATAGGTGAAATAACGTTTCGGCCATAGTTGGGTGTTTTTTCATGAGAATTTGCAGGTACCATTCCATATTTTATATCTGTGATGTGTTACAGAAAAACGAGTCACAAATCGCAAAAAAAAATGGAATCTGAGATATCATATCTGAAAAGATGAAATCAAGTAAATTCCAATGATGCATGTGTATACTAAATGAAAAGCCCTGACATAGGTGAAATAACGTTTCGGCCATAGTTGGGTGTTTTTTCATGAGAATTTGCAGGTACCATTCCATATTTTTGTAGGTAAAAAATGGCCGGCGTGGGGCTTGTCCACATTGGCCGGTGTCACTAAAAAGTTTTCGGGAACACTGATACTTATTAATGTCTATTTCTATTCATTTATCGAGTTTAAACACTAAATGCTATTGTAATGTAGGGGTTGTATTTGTGTCTGTTGTTAGGAGACCAAAGGCCACCACTACATGTCAAAATACAAATTGCAACGATTGGAAATAGAGGTACAATTAATGGCTCAATAATCATATGATATTAGTACAGTCAAATAACTATTTCAAGGTGTTTAATACAATTTAAATTGTGTAAAAGGCTTTAGTAGTTTTTGAGTAATGAGCATAAGTATTCAGACATAATTTTAGACATTATTTCGGCGAATAGCTCATCCTATAGAGTATATTTTTTAGCTACTTTACCAACGATTGGAAATAGAGGTACAAATAATTGCACAATAATCATTATGAAATTATGAAAGTCGAATAAATGTGTTGGGGTATTTAATACAATTTAAATTGTGTAAAAGGCTTAAATAGTTTTTGAGTAATGAGTATAAGTATTCGGACATTATTTCGGCGAATTTAGAGCAGTGAAATAAACATGTATCCCTCCCTCTCCCTCCGTCGAATAAATATGTTGGGGTATTTAATTAGATTAGATTAGAAAACTGTTATTAAGCATCCGGAGATGCTGTGTAAGGAAGGGGAGATCTCTCCAGCGTATGGGAGGTTTTCCGCCCCTTCGGGCATTACATTCTTCTGTTGTAGAGTAACAATATCAACTTCTATCAATGACCGATGTTGATTCTCTACAATGAGTGCAGTTTTGAAATAATTTTGTATTTCAATATGGCACATGGTAAATTAAACAGTCATGATTCTTTCTCTCTCTGTGGTGACTTTGTTGGTTTAGAGTTCTCGTTGTACATGGTGTAAATGGCTGAATTAGATTAAAGTTCATATATTATAGGTCAAGTCAAAATAAACAAGTGATATTGGACAACAATATTTAGACAATGCTTTGGGGTAGGGAACCCAAATAGGTACCTCAACAGTCAGGTGGGTATGTAGTCACATTATATAAATAGGTCGTTATTCCAGATATATAATACAATTTAAATTGTGTAAAAGGCTTAAATAGTTTGTGAGTAATGAGCATAAGTATTCGGACATAATTTTAGACATTATTTCGGCGAACCTCCCTCCCTCCTACTACAGACTACGGATATCGGATTCCGGTACACCCCCCCCCCACCCCCCCCCCCCCCCCCCCCACCCCCACGCCATACTATACTACACCTCTAAAGCTGGCCTTCCATTTGTCTGGTAGCGGTAGCGGCAGCGGTAAAAATCGCGCATATTGAATTCTGAAGAGACCCATCCATTCACACGGTAACGGCTGCGGTAGCGGCAGCGGAAAAACCCTTTCGCGACATGTAGCGAAAGGGTTTTTCTGCTGCCGCTACCGCACAGCTTCCGCAGCCGCATTCCGCAACCGGACAAATGGAAGGCCAGCTTAATGGCTCTATGCTCACACCTACCAGTCGCGCTTGGACATGGATGACGTCACAGGCCGCTGGACCCGTGCTAAGATGGCTACCCACCCTTGCCGCACTGGGTTGCAGTGGCTCATTAAATGGCAGCGCTTAAACAGCTCTCACTTGTTTGATTTATTAGGTTGGAAGTTATAACTTTGTAGATCGTTTCAAAATACTCCCCCGAATGTATCAAACACAAAAAAAAATCCTTTACACTTGACCTTTAAGAAGTATTGATACGAGGTAAGGTTTATTAACATTCGTTTTTTTAGCCCAAATCCTGTGGGACAGTATTTGTCCCCAATGCTCTTCCTCTGGGGGCAAGGGGACGGACACTTTGTCTATACTTTGTATGGTTCTCTTAGTTTGGCAGCTGTCATAGAACACAGAGGGTGGTTTAGGCTATGGTACCTTGAGCACACAACAGATGTGGGGAATTCCAGACCACACAACATTCCATAGCACTTGCCGCCTGCAAATTTGTAAACATCAACACGTGCACAGGTGACAGGAGCATCGTCCAAAAGTAGACGTAGTGTCAACTAGTACTAGGCCTATACTATACTATGCCATTAATAATTAGTCTTGAATTGTTGGGATCTGGTGGTTGGTTGGGTGGGTGCGGACTACGTGTTTGTTTTGCCCTGCTGAACATGGTGCGTGTGGAATAACGTGTTTGTTCTGCACTGGTGAACACTGAGCGGGAAGGAGCTTGGCTTTGTTTATAAGTCTATATAGGTCATCGGTCCATATATGGCAATCTAGGTCGGGTCAGAAACACACAGGGTCGGTTTCGAGTGAAACACCTAGTGCACTAGGTGCCTCTAGGTGAGCAAGCGAACATGTTCTAGTGCACGGGCTGGTGCACCGAGAGTCCACTCGGGTGGGTTGGCTGGGGAGCGCTGGTGAACTGGTCGCGCATACGCACTTCATAACAACAACTTGGCGGGGATATATTATCGCTCAATACATAGAGTTATCTAACTAGAATATAACATGAATCTTACATTAATATCATACCAAATCATGTCTTTTAAGTATATTTTCAATATTAAATGTGATCGTGGTCATGACACATCTTAAATATGGGAAACATGTCATGCCTCCAATGTTATGATATCCGCTTGGTGACTCTCAGTGCACCGACTTGCGTTCGGGTGACTGGTGGATGGCGCATGGGTGTTGGCGTTTTCCCGTTCACCAAGAGCCTCACTAGGTGTTTCACTCGAAACCGACCCTGGTTGGAGAGCGTGTGTTATGTTGGGAGGACAATTCATTATGTTTACATAGGGGAGATGCAAAGTCCTATCCTTTAGATATGGGATGGCGGTGGGTTGGTGAGTGAGAGTGAGATTGGTTGCTTTACGCCCTTATCAGCACATTTAATATGGTTATATCAAGGGCAGGATAGCTGAGAGGGAGGCAGACAGCTCTTCCAAACAAACCTTCTGTAACTAAATCTCTAACTACACTTTTATAGAAAGATAAAACAAAATATAATATTACGACTCTTGTACAGTGTACAAAATGTCACTCCACTTTTTGGAGGGCTAAGTACATTTTTTACAGTTTTTGGACCAGGACTTACACACCTGCTTTTGAGGCTTGTAGCCTCTTGCTCACCTATACCCAAATAAATGTATAGTACAGTAAACAATTTACAAAATAAAAAAAGAGTACAGTACAGGAAACGACGGTCGGAGGAGGTAGAAGGACAAGGAGGGCGACCCAGGCTTCCTTAATCTTAATCTTCTAACACATATCCTCTTAGGAAGGTTCTGAATTCCTTCATGCTATATGATTTAACCTCATTTGCAATGCTGTTCCAAAGTATTGGTCCTCTGTATATGAGAGATCTTTTTATTTTATCATTTTTCGGATTAGGTACTTTTAGGTTTTTCCCTGAAGTTAAATTCCGAAGATTAATTTTTCTCCGGTCTAAATTTTCTTCATTGTTGCTCATTTTGTAAGCATATTCTAATAAATGTGATTCTCTCTTCTTGGCAAGTAGAGGCATTTCTAACTCTCTATGGAGCTGATTTACATTTGTCCTTTTGTTTAGACCTTCTGATATGATCATACCCAGGAAATAAGAGAGGGAAAGAGATTATTGACTTAGTTTTTGTCACATTGCCTTGGGTTTCGCATCTGCCATCATTATGTGACATTAAAATTATGTGACATTATTTAGTATACATGTATTGTTGCCATACAGAGAACGTCCAAACATAAAATTAGCCCTCCCCTCCCTATACAAGATGACCAGCATGGAGTGGACGGGGGACGGGTCACATAGGGGTGGTAAATAGTCATTGTCTGCCGTAAGTATCTTATTTGTAACAACTGTTCACAATATTGTTGGTGGTTGGAAAGTGACTGAGGATCCCAACAATGCGAGACTAAAGCAATTAGATCCTTCCGTAATCGCCCACCAGTCAATACTATTACTAGCATATTGACCCTTACTGGCCTTAGCCTTAGGCCTATAATAATAATAATGAATTAATAGTTCAAAATTGGACCCTGGAATTGGACAAAACCAGTTAGTTCCTATAGACTTGAGGATGCACTGTCACGTGACCAGATGAGCGGAGGCCGTCTCAAAGAATTGTCTACTCACGGCCAAATCAGGGACACAACCTCGTGATCTCATACCCACTAACCCAGCAAAAAGCGGTGGGCGATAATAGGCCTAAGGCAGTCTATCCTAATGTTCAGATAATTTGGAATCACGTTTTGATGAAAGTTAGAGGCCTACATTAATTATTTACGTTATAATTGCTTGAAATTTAGG
The DNA here is from genome assembly GCA_942159475.1 of Sthenelais limicola. NCBI lineage: Eukaryota > Metazoa > Annelida > Polychaeta > Phyllodocida > Sigalionidae > Sthenelais > Sthenelais limicola. The sequence continues at coordinate 77,688,307 of OW804098.1, forward strand.
AATACTTGAACAATGCTTGAGTGCTGACATGAATACGGTACCTTAACGTATCGACGTAGACTGGGGCTGATTGGTACCGGAAGCCGTGTTGTTGATATTTGGCCTAGCCTGCCATAGAACTGCCTGGGCCTACACGTAGTCAGAGTCACAGTTCCGTAGCCTACAGACTACAGTGCCAGACATATACAATTTTAAATAATTATTCAATGGCGGATCTAGTTTTGCATTATGCAAAAGTAATTCAACTCTTCAAAGTTATTTTTAAAATCCGAAATCACTATCATGCCCTATTATCGCTCACACCATCTGCGCCTGAGTCCGTGGTCGGACGCCTGAGTCCCGGGACCCGTGATCCCCGACGCGTGTTCCCCGGCCTCAGACCCCTGAGTCCAAGCCTCGGACGCCTGAGTCGAGACTCCTGAGTCCAAGCATCGGACGCGTGATCCCCGTCCACACAATAAAAAATTGCGAATATTATGTGAGTCTGAAGTGGACTTAGAGTATTTTCTGTGTCAGACGCACCTTCACTACGTGAGTCTGAAGTGGACTTAAGAGTATTTTCTGTGTCGTGGTCGCACCTTCAAAACGGGGAAATGAAATCTCACGCATGTAAACAGTATCCCATCGCCGCAGTATAGTTCCTCAATGCGTTGTGAGTTTAACAAGTAATTATCGGCTCACAAGACATACGGTAATTAATTTTGCAAACTCCTTTTATTAGTTCTAAAAGTATCGTGAGGTATTTAAATAATCCCAACTACCTCGAAATGTGTGTCCGATTCCGCTAAGGCCGTAGACTTGTGTGCAGATTGCGATCATTACTCTCGTGCTCTCGGCCTCTCTATGACGTCATCGCGGGAAACGCTCGAGAACGAGGCGTGGCTGTATGACATCACAGCCGCGGGGGTTCCCTCCCAAATGTACACCATGACTAAAAATAGAACTCCTAAACATTCTCGCTATTCTTCGCTATATCATCCTTGTTACAATTTCCTTACGAATAGAATCCCACTAGAAATCATTTCTAGACTTATCTAGACTAATTTGCAAACGTTATTCCCAGGTAGAAAGCCCGGGACTCAGGCGTCCGATGCCGGGACCCAGGCGTCCGATCTCGCGGGGATCACGCGTCCGATGCTCGGACTCAGGCGTCCGACCACACATTTAAGTTTAGGTTTAGGGTTATAGTTAGCATCGGTATCTTGGGGGTGGGCCGACGGGGCTTGGGCCGATGCGGTGTTGGACCGACGTGTCTATGATTCGTAGGCCTATAGTAGGGGTAGGCGAATGATAATGTGGGACAAAACACTTTTACTTTGCACTTTTACTTTGCAATCCAATGTCACAGAAAGTGAAGCATATGATCACACAGAAAAGCATTTTCTACACCTGTCTGTATTATTAAGGAAGCGAGACTAAAAACTATTTATTCTATTAGTCTGTTAATATGTCGAGAATCCTTACTAGTACCGCTTTTTTTGCCCCCATAAGGATTTTTTTTTGGGGGGGGGGGGGTTATTATATGCAACACACTACACACTAGGCAAGTTTAGGGTCAGATTTTCAGAAAATGTACAATTGAACTTTGCCAATCTTTTCAAATAACCCGAATTTCAGACAAAATAAAGTTCAAAAGACAGTTCAACCTAACCAAACAGATTGCTAGAATGAATGCAATGCCGAATGTACTCGAATTTACCTATTATTGACCAAATTGCAGCCTAATTTAGCAGAATGTACATTTGGCAATTCTACAATTTTTGAAAATCTGACCCATTTCCTGAACGCCGAGCACGTGGTACTTTGTTTACATTTCCATAGTATCACCCAGTACTGAGCTTGGACTTTGGACTGGTGACTGGGTCAGAGTAAATCCTCCTTCCACTGGTATGGGTGACATTTAAAAAAATGTACATTTGGCAGCTGTACACATTGAGTGCTAAATGAGGCTGCAATTTGGTCAATACTAGGTATATTCGAGTATGTTTTGTATTGCATTCTGTTTGGTTAGGTTGAAATTCTGTTTGGTTAGGTTGAAATGTATTTTGAACTTTATTTTGTCTGAAATTTGGGTTATTAGATAAGATTGGTGAAAGTGAATTGTATATTTTCTGAAAATCTTACCCATACATGTATGCTGGTGTTGTGTCTAGACACCAGATGTTTCAGCTCAGGTTGAATCAGTTGAATCAGCTCAGGTTCCTGTTGGAACCTGAGCTGATTCGAAGAGCTTAGAGTAAAAGGGACAGAGCAAACAAACAGAGAGCTTTCTAAAGCTGATATCAGGGTTCTAACTAAAGCGCCGCGCCGCGCTGAGAGAACCTGCCGCCGCGCTGACAATTTGACAAGGTTTTTTTTTCATCTACATTGTCTAGGGTCTTGCTCCCAACTGCAAAATGCCATTGAAATGCTCCAAACCGCAAATGTCATTAAAATCCCATTAGGACGGACATTTTTTTTCATCTACATTGTCTAGGGTCTTGCTCCCAACCGCAAAATGCCATTGAAATGCTCCAAACCGCAAATGTCATTAAAATCCCATTAGGACGGAAATTTTTTTTTTTCATTTTTTTTTCATCTACATTGTCTAGGGTCTTGCTCCCAACCACAAAATGCCATTGAAATGCTCCAAACCGCAAATGTCATTAAAATCCCATTAGGACGGAAATTTTTTTTTTCATTTTTTTTTCATCTACATTGTTTAGGGTCATTAAAATCCCATTAGGACAGAAATTTATTTTTTCATTTTTTTTTCATCTACATTGTCTAGGGTCTTACTCCCAACCGCAAAATGCCATTGAAATGCTCCAAACCGCAAATGTCATTAAAATCCCATTAGGACGGAAAAAATTTTTTTCATTTTTTTTTCATCTACATTGTCTAGGGTCTTGCTCCCAACCGTAAAATGCCATTGAAATGCTCCAAACCGCAAATGTCATTAAAATCCCATTAGGACGTAAATTTTCTTATTTTAATTTTTTTTTTCATCTACATTGTCTAGGGTCAATTGGGACTAAGCTCTGTTACTTCCTTTTCATCCCTTTCCTTTTCATCATGATGAAAATTTTCCAGTCACAACACTAACACCAACAAATAACTGATATAATCAAGAAAGGAAGCTCTTGAGCAACATTGAATCTAAGTGTGACTGCTACTTTAAGTGAGTAGTGAAACTCAAAATGAGCACTGAGGAAAGACCAAGTGAATGAGTGAGGGAGAATGGGGTGGAAGGAAGCTATTTTTAGATGTTTACCATATCAGGACTTTGGGGGAACAGGGCAATTAAAGTGCCTAAGATCACTATTTGACTATATGTCATTTGGAAATGTGTTTGTAGTTTTCGATGACCTGCACAAGTAAGAACATTTGTGTGGAATACCAACACTATATATTCCTTAGATTAACTGATATTTGTTGATGAAGAATGGGGCAGAGATTCCATTGGGGGATTCAAATCTGAGAGTGAAGTAACTTGACCATAAGGTGCTGCCCTCAGTGCATGGTGAAGTAGGAGCGAGGCAGGACGTACATAGTGACATATCTACCCTGTCCCATCCAGCTGGTATCACTTAACCAATTATGATAAGAGCGGTTGGGACTTCCCCAACGACATACTTGCCTGTAACTGTTAGAGTCTCTGGGTGCCTGAGGCACCCTACGAAATTGGAGTGCTAAACCCTTAAATATTCTAAATATATTTATCTGATACATTAATGCTCCTGGGTATTCATTATCGGGAGCTTAGTGATATGTGTCACTTTAACAACTGCGGTATCAGTGTCCAGTTTCTGATAGATACCAGCTGATGTGTTGGCATGAAGCCAAAATGTCTGAGAATGACTCCCTCTGCTCTCTTCCTTCATAATAGGAGTTGCTGTGGGTAAAACAGGCCTTGTGTTTTGACTCAACAGGGCCTGTTAGAGTCATTAGCTTGATATGACGCTCGACAAAGATTTCGTCCAAGCTCTTATGAGCCACAACTGTGTACCTCCAGTGTACCCCCATTTATCTTCAGTGTACCTCCAGTGTATATATAATTAAATCAATGGACTAATTTGACTGATTGACAATTTCGACTTTATGATTGACTTTCTGACTTTACTGTTCGTATAAAGGAAAAATTAGACAAATTAGTACCGGTCTCGCATCCTTGGGCCATTAGGCACTCAAATCTAATCAACTTCCAACTGTCAACTAAATTGTACTGCTAAACGAATCAGCTAAGTATTGCTTTCTTGTTATAATGTTTAAGACCGGGAGATCCTTAATCTGAACAATGTATTTAATTTGAGAAGGTCAGTGGAAAAAATCTGAAAAAATGGGCTTTCTATAAATATAAATTAAAGAATTACCGTAGGCTATGCTAGAAAGATACTCAAAGAATATAGGGATGGAAAAATTCAACAGGAGAAAGCTCTCTCTGATAGATTGAAGTTTCTTCAAGATATTGAACCAAAAACTGAAGATATTTGTTTGGAAATTGAAAAGAACAGAGGTGAGTTGGCCAGTATTGAGATTGAGAAGGAAAGAAAATATGTTCTCAGATCGAAATTTAAATGGTTGATGGATGGTGAGAAGCCAACTAGATATTTTTTAAGATTGCCAAAAGAATTCAATGCTTCTAGACAATGAGGCGACATGGCATAATTAAAATTATGCACTGCATAATAACCTAAGCTCGAAAATTCACCCCTTGCCTCTGGCCGGAGACTTCTTACACAGGATCCGCTAAGATTCCAAAATAATGCCCTAGGCCTATTTCTTGCATTATCTCGTCCAAATTATACCATAAGGAACAGATTTAACCAAGGAATTTAAGCTGTTACTAGTGTAATTACTGCATACCAAACCGCACGCGGTAATGCCTCTAGGATTCTAGTCCCGGCCCCAGCACTCAGATACAAAAATGACACGCACGCTCGTTCCCATTTCCGCGGAGATAGGGGTCTTTTGGAGGAAACTTCGCATGTCCTTGAAAACCTAACAAAGGGTCTTTTTTTCTGGATGACTTCACGAAAATGGAAAAAAGGGGTCTTAAATGGGCAGGTAAAGAGTCTGCCCAAGCACTTCAAATGATCCTAGGACGTCTAAAATGCATCGACGGCAGTGCATTTCTCTATCTGCATCAATATAGTTAATTTCCCAGAAGGGATATATAACTGCTGTTAAAACACGAAACTAGGATGTTACTATTGTAACTAACTGTAACTATTACAGGATGCAACGGATTTATCCTGTCTCTATGATAATGTGGGTTGGGCACTTCTGTTTTAAAGATTAGTTGGCCTGTGTTAGTTCTATTAGTAGGGTTAGGACTAGCCTTCCCGACGACCCTCCCACTTGTGTATAGGCAACGCAGACAGAAAGTTTTTCTTTCAATATAGGCCTAGCTTTTGTTGTTCAACAATGATCTCAGGTGTTGCCTACTTAAAAATCCGGTGATGAATGTAGGGGGTAGTGTGGCCATAATTGAGTAGAACAATTGATTATATAAGTTTTATTTTACATTGTGCATTGCTTGTTTGTAACTCATCAGTCATTTACGGAGTATTTGTAGTATAAAAATAAATAAATTATTGACTACTTTGTATTGAAAGATGCAAATTGTCTGTGTTATATTATGAAGGAGGTTATAATGAACTCAGAAAGAACAGTTATACAACTAGACTAGGCAAAATCCACCTAAACATCACTCTTAATACTCCTAGGAGCATTTTTGAGTACAAAGGTGCATCAGCACTTTTTTGGCTAATTTGGGTGTGCTGAACACGAAAATATCCACACATAATATGTGTTTTTCACTTATTTCTGAGAAAAATCATAAAAAAACATATATGGTCATGTGATACCTCAAAATGATGGTAATGCAGAGGGGAATCCATTTCTGATATTCTCATTGTTGTAAGGACATGTTATAGCATATTAGGCCATACCATAGCAAAACAATCTGAATAAAAAGTCCATACATTCCTGGCTATAACTTCATCGTTCAATCAGTTGAAGAACTGCGTTGTGTATGTGGCCTGTACACAAGTAGTACATCAACTTGATTGAATGTAATATTATTGGCATATCAATATTGCTATGAAGGATATAAATTCATGAAGGCAATTCAGAGACAGAGACATGTTTAGAAATATATATAATGTACAAAATCAGAGGTACAGTGCAATGGTTACAAGCCAACCTTCATAAAGTGTTGTATCCATTCACTTATGTTGCTGTAGACACCTGCACTTTTATCACACTAACTATTTTGAAGTGCATGGTAGAATGGTGTTCCTGCAACCTCAATGTTGATTTGTACTCCCAGTCTTGCATTGACTCGATGTCAGTGATATGCAAGCTATCAGTTACAGCATCTTTGGTCATAAGGATGGGCACAAATTGCTGGTACTTTAGTTTCCACCCAAGTGTTGTAGGGTCAGGAATGTATAAGTCATAAATTCTAAACCAGGGCTTAGTAATGGGCACATTGAGTATGCAGCATCAGTGCATCAGCAGTGGATGGCAACGCTTTTCCAAACAAAAGTAACCTTGCATTATCAATTGATGTTGCTCCTGGTATCTTGTATACATAGCACAAGAACTTCTGACCAGCACATTCTAAAATCTTGACTTTGCTAGTTATTTGGATGAGCCAACTAGTTAGGCCCATAATTAGCCAAGTTGGCTGGAAGTGGCACATTCCTATTGTCAACCAGTTTCCAAATGGGTACTTTTGTTTCTGGTGGTGCTTTCCTGTCTGTGCTTTGATAGTAATGTCTTTGTACTGGTCAAATAAAAGATCAATTCTTCCAAATGCATTTCCCACTTTCAGAACTGTATCACTAAAGACATCTGTGTAATCCAATCCAACTATCTTCCAGCTACATATACTCTGCATAGTGTTACAATCTGCTTTAAGAATGATGTTTTTATCCTTTGTCTGTCCCTTTTTCTTGATTTTGTAGAAGCAACTGAAAGTAAGGGTATTATTCCTCACCATTGGATCATTGAAGTTTTCAGGTGTTTTGATCAGCCACAGATGTTTCTAATTGTCTCTGGCCCCTGGAATATACTGTACTTGCACCCTGAATCGCAATTGTCAAAAGATAGTTGTTTGACAGATTACGTAAGAATTCCATTGCAGAGAACAATCAAGATTAGCAAGTTGGTCATCCTCATCCTTCTTATCTCTTTCCATATGGATTGTCTGACTTTCATTGAGAACAATGTCATTCTTCTCAACATTCTAGTTGCATATATACAGTGATGCTGATGTGGGGACAGAGATTGTAGGAGGGTGCCCCTCTGATCACAGCCGATCTAGTTTTGGTGATGCCTATAATTCCACCAGCACCTTTCCCTACTTTGTTGATCCACTACAGTGCATCATCATCAGCTATCTGGTTGACCTGTCTGTCAGAAAGTGTGACAATGAAGTTTCCATGTTCAAATGTGGTCAGTACATGAAGTGGAAGATTGCCCATCTCTGTAAGGTAGACTGAACCCCTCTTTGCATAGTTGGTATGATCATACCATATGAAATTTGGTAGCATCTTCTTGAAGGCCTCAATGTGGAGGGGCAAGTCAGCATTACAGTAGGCCCTTATCAGCTGTAGAAGAGTCCTAACCATGTCCTTGTTCTGCCACCAGTACAGAAAGTTAATGTTCACTTTTGCTTTCTTATTTGCAAAGTCTGATTTATGTCAACATTCTCTAGAAGAGTGACTATTTCTCCTGATGAAGCTAATACCTCAATGTCTTGCACAAGGTTTAAACCTTTTGTTATACCTCATTTAATAATCAATATTAATTAATACAGCATTTCTCTTGGTCGCAGTGCACCTGCCAATTACTGTGAAGGGATTACCTGATGGTAATCCATTCAGGTATTTAACAGGTGCCTCCTGCACCTAAAAGGGAACTTGCCATTACCTATTTCACCTGGTACATACCATCTTCATACGGCAATAAACAGTTCATACTCTACCAGTTCTTCAGTCCTTTATGTTACATCAATTATAACACTTTCTCAGAGAGATAGCTGAGAAAATTGGGGAGCAGAATCCTTGAAAGGGCATGGCGTGTGATTTTGTGAGCATGCATTGCCTTGTTGTAGTCATTGTAGCCTTGTTGTAGTCAACCATTATTACAGTATAATACTGGCAAAGTTGCTCTGATACATACATGCACCTCAGTGTTAAGTGTGTCCACTTCATGGGTAGGTGCTTGGATGGTGGGCATATAACCAATTTTTGTCATTTCGATTGTTGGTGCATTTCTCTGTATCTCTGATTTTGTACAATTGTATATATTTCTAGTCTCTGAATTGCATCCATGAATCTATAGCCTTCTGTTAGCATATAGGGAGAGCTTATAAGAAGCATCCTATCAGAGTTATGTACTACTTAGGTGCATAGGCACCATACACATGGCAGTTCTTCAACTGGTTCAACTATGATGTTATAGCCAGGAATGTATGGACTTTTTATTTAGATTGTTTTCCTATGATATGCTCTAATATGCTATAACAAGTCCTGACAACTATGAGACTATCAGAAATGGATTCCCCTCGGCATTACCATCATTTTGAGGTATCACATGACCATATATGTGTTTCTGATGATTTTTGTCAAAAAATGAGTGAAAAACACATGCTATGTGTGAATATTTGGTTGTCATGGTAACCGAATTGCTGTGACATCCAGGTAAGTGTGTAAAATGGATTGTCCTCTCAATTTCCATCATTTTGAGGTATCACATGACTATATATGTGTGTTTTATGATTTTTCTAAAAAATGAGTGGCAGCCATTTTTGTTTTTGATTTTTGACAAGGAAGGAGTCAGATTTCAGCTTGGCAACAGTGATTTTCGTGTTCAGCACACCCAAATTAGCCAAAAAAGTGCTGATGCACCTTTGTACTCAAAAATGCTCCTAAGATTGAGAATTTCTCATCTGTTTCCCAGTCTAAACAGTATGTCTTTAAAAATGTCATCGTTTTTAAGAAAAAGGGGGTTAATTTTATGTCTTTTGAAATGTCATCGTTCTAATGAAAAGGGGGTTAATTTTAAAAATGTCAGCGTTTTTCAGAAAAAAGGGGTGTTTTTTAGGGCTGAAAAGTCGGCGTTTTCATGGAAAAAGGTACTTTTTCAGCTCAAAATCTGCGGAAAAGGGTATACATGTTTTCTGATAGGTGGAACAAGCCTATGTCCTACTTTTTGTATCTGAGTGTAGGGGCCAGAATTCTAGTTCTGAAGCCATGACAGCATGCTCGATCTCTCTTGCACCATGCGCATGGGATTCCAGACAGCAACTAAGTGCTAGTTTACAGACCTAATACAAAACTAATAATGGTAACATTTCTAGGTGGGTTGATATGCCCTCTGGCCAACGGCAGGGATGTCCCTGTTCACCTTTTCTCTTCTGACTAGTTGCAGAAGTTATGGCTCAAAAGATTAATGCATTGAATGGGGTATTAGGTATCATTATTGGAACTTCTGAAATTCGTTTAGCCCAATTTGCTGATGATACCACCTTAATAGCAATTAATAGGCGCTCCATAGAGAAAATGCTCCTAGAAGTTGATACTTTTGGAAAACATTAAATAAATAATAACACCACAACCTCAAACTTCAGTTTTTGCAATTTATTTTGGCATGTGTTGGTACTTTAAGGCACACTTTTGGAAAACATTCTGGATTACAACTTAATATCTCAAAATCACAGATCTTAGCTATTAACCCCACTAATTATTTCTGGGATCGCCCCGCCCCGATCCCAGAATTACCATTGGTACAGACCGTGCCCGTTAGTTACCGGTGTATTGAGGTCAAATCGTAAATTAACCCACTTTTCCTGACCCAGATACTGCACCCACACCCTGGGCATGTGCTGCCTTGACCCAGATCCTACCCCGTTCCTACCCCGATCACGTGATTACCCCGACCCAGATACCTTTCCTGACCCAGATACCGACCCAGATTTTGAAGCGCATACGCAAACCGATTCCACTTGCCTTGGCCGGCCAGATCATTGAAATAAACTCTGAATTATGAATGTTTGGAAGACTTTTGAAAATAATCATTGATCGGATAGCTTTAATACATGTTATACTTAGAGTTTTAAATAATTATTTCCCTCCGATAATGCGATTTTAAGCGTTTTGGGGTGATTCTCCGTGGTGATGTCTGTATCTTCCCTTGCCGTTGCCGCTGCCGGCCACAGCTATCCCACTCGTGTCAACATTTGATGCGTTTTTTAGAACAAACCAATGATTTTACACAATAATCCTGGCAAATGAGGTTGAAAACAAGGTTAGGTTAGATGATCTTGCATTTATATTCAGTCGATGGTTAATCATTACGGCTTCCGTAGTATACATGAGCATAGGGGCTCTAATGATATGAGATACGGTGGACATAAGGGTCCGCCAGCACGATCATGCCGGCAACAAGGCCCGCCACGGCGTGGACAGCGACAAGGCCGGCCAACACAACCGCCTTACCGTAGGTAGTCACACGCATGCGCATGAGGCAAAGTAAAAAACAATGGCGACAGAGAGCATGCTTCCGACGAGGTGGAGGTGGTCAAATCGTGATATTTCCACCAAAGGAATATCGCCACACGTTAATATGTTCATAAACTATTGTTTGGGATAGTATTTGAAGTTGACATGACTCATTTACGCAGATTATATGGATATTATTGTGTCAGCGCCCAGAAACAGCTCAGAAACATGGCGGCCGCACCGGGTTTGCTCGAAGCATGTGCGATCAGTGAAATCATAAAAGATACAAATAAAAAGGTTGGTTAGATTTAATTCGATTTCCAAGCCTATGTCAGTCCTGTTTGCCTCGAGAACTTCTACATGTTCTGGCTTAGTGAAAACATGGCGGCCACGTATCGGTGAAATCTGGCTGTGTGTAGACCTACCAGCCAAAAAAATGCACTGCGTAATTCTGTTAGGAACATCAACATGTTAAAAAATGGACAAATATGGTTGGAATCGTGAGAAATCTGCTAATATATAGGCTAGTATCACTCAATATAAACTCTTATGAGCCACATTGAATGATATGTCATGTTGATTTGACTATACTGACAGGGATGCCATTTCTCAGTCTGGTGACTGAAATCAGTCAATTCTATAATTTCGATTATTTTGTTCAAATTCTCTGAAAATAGAATATGTAATATAGATTTTGCCATTGCTTGTGATATCAATAGCTATTCTGCCTTCATAGTGCCAAATTTCGAACACTTGTGAGGCCCATGCTTAGCCTGGCCAGGCTCTGACTGAAGTGCATTACTGACTGAGGTTTTCATAGGGATATGACCCCCTCATTTGCCACTCGTCGGGCATCCACTAGCCCATGGCCTGACAGGGCTCTGTAGCATACGGTCTGCCCCGAGTATATTCCTGACTGATGCCCGTCTAACTGCACTGGGCAGCTACTACTAGAGAATACTGTTCTCTCATTGGTTAATATTTAGCACATGTTGCGAGCTGCTAAAAGCAGTTTAAAATAAATATTAAATTAAAGACATCATCACAATCATTTCCTAATTTCCCCTCCTTATGTAATTTATCGGCAAATTCCGAAAAGAAAAATTATAAATATATAATTCTAATTATCAGCCAATCACAGCCCAGTATTTTCATTCACCCCGGAGCTAGTTAGCTTCTGATGACCGCGTGTTTTGGATCGACCAAGGCCAAGTCAATCATAACACACACTGAGCTACATATCTGGATATCTATTTGATAACATCTTACAATGGCTTTGCCAGCGTTAAATGAAGGGTTGTGGATAGTATATGGATATACATGCTGTCTCCTTGGTAAAGGAATGGGTTGCCGACTGCCTTCCCTGAACCCACCAAGTCAAAAGTAAAGAGCTGAGCTTGGGACTCGCCAGTGAGAAGAGTTTAGCTGAGTTTGGTACTATGAAGGTAGAATAGCAATTTATATCACTCCTAACAAGCCTCTAAATATGTTCAGTAAATTTTACAGACCCCGACTGGCATCCCTGATTATGTATACATGAACTTAGAATCTGTGATATTGTGTAATTATTACAAGGTTTGATTCATATAGGCCTAAGCTGTAAATTTAATCAAATGAACCAACTAAATTAATACTTTACCCTACTTATGAATACTTTACCCTACTTATCCTGTGTAAATTTAATCAAATGAACCATTGAATACTTTACCCTACTTACTTTACCCTACTTATTCTGTGTAAATTTAATCAAATGAACCAATCCAATGAATACTTTACCCTACTAATACTCTACCTTACTTTACCCTACTTACCCTATATAAATTTAGTATATAATTCAACTTTCAATAATATTCAACCGTTTAATAATTTGTACACAAATTATTTGAGAATACTATACACAATAGAAATTCAAATATTACTTATAATTGCGACTACGATCCCAGAACTATCTTTCGTAAGAAGATTATCACTTGTTATCCTATACATGGATGCCACCTAATAGAAGTTCTGGGTCTTAAAATATCTGCTGAGCCAAAACTGAGAGAAAAAACTTTGAGTGAGATCATGGCTAAAGTCAGTAATATAAAAGACCACTTACACTTAAGGGTCGTGTTCTAATAGCTAATGTAATTATTCTTCCACAATTTTATTACTACATGTCATCTAGAACATTAGACATGGACAGGATCAAATCCTGAAGGATATTAAATCCACTATCCAGGATTTCTCTGTGGAATAACTCCTCATCAAAAGTTAAGTGGGAGACCTTGGGCCTAATTCCTACATACAAAGGGGGCTTGGGCCTACAAGATCCATATGTTCGTTACAAAGTATTTGTCTTGAAAAATGTTATCAATCTAACTGCTCAAAATAATGTATCTGAACGTTTTGTCAACCATTTACTTGAAAATATTGTTCCTAATTTTAGTACATTTCTCAACTCCAAGTTAAAGAAACAACTGGTTACCAAATCCTTGAAATATAATAAGCTTTTCAAGATATGGAGTGACTTAACTTCTTTTCCAGTAGAAACTGAAAAAGCACTTTTGCAAGAACAATTATGGTATAACAAGTTTATTTACATCCCAGGTTCTACTGATTTCAGCTATGTTTGTCAACAGGGATATTATCTCTGTTGCAGACTTGTATAATTTTGATGAAATTATCTCATATAATAGATTAGTACGTAAGTTGGGAAGGAAGATAACATGGCTTCAATATAATGGAATTGTAACAATGGAAGTTTGTATTCATATCATGTTAAACTTTAATCCCCATAGTTTGCTCATGGGGAAAATGTAGACAGACAAAATTAAAATCCTATAGTATATATATATATGTTGCAAGGGTATGATTAAATATCCAGAGGAAGATATACCACATTATGAATATTAAAGATTTATTTAGAAGTATAGTATTATTAAACAGAGGCATCAGAGGCATTCAATAAGTGTATTTTCTTTCCTGATAAGGTATGGGTGACATAGTGTGATTCTATTGGAGAAGAAAATTCAAATTCAAAATTTGTTGGGCAATAATTTTCAGTATGGACGAAGGTTTTGCACTTAATTTATCATCTTTATAATTGTGAATTTTTGGTAGGGTACAACATATATGCAAATTTCTAAATGGTATATAGTTTGAATTGTATTGTGGTGCGCCCCCCCCCCCCCCTCCCTCATCCACCCCAATATATGATCAAAATATATGTACTTGCATATTTCCCAATGTAACTTAGTAGGGTACCAAAGGTCAAACCTAGAACTTGTCCCCCTCCCATTTCAAATTAGCTTCAGACGCCCCTGTAGTAAGCTACTCCTATGCCAGAACTGCCATTGTAGGTTTCCACCCAACCATGATTATGATATTTTTATAATTTACAATGTTTTTGTAAAAGACATGTTTATCATCTATGAACAGTATATATGGGTTATAGTGCCTCCTACACTCCCCTCACAGAGTTAAATCTATAAGTAATTTACTATTTTTCATGAGTGTAGCTAATTTTACTATATATATAGTGCAGGTGAAAACTTGTGATCCTGTGAAACACTAATTCTATGGTTCCTGAAAAAAAAACCATGTGTACCACTGCTGCTGCCATAGTCGGTATGTGTGGCTGGGGAAAAGGGAGGGGGATCAAAAATAGATATTTGAGGGAAAAGTGGGGTCAAAACACTACATTTTGAAATCCAAGGGTCAAAATTCTATGCAAGTCGAACAAGTTATAAGTTTATTAAGTTAATCAATGATTTAATCAACTATTTTTCTGTTTAACTTTATAATCAGTTTAACTTAATGTACCGGTATATATTCTGCGTTTCCATAGGAAACGACTTCTTCGTTTCAATTATTTGTGCACAAATTAATCAACTCTTTTTTTTTATTTAACTTTATAATCAGTTTAACTTAATGTATATATATTCTGCGTTTCCAAATGCGCAGTGCTCCCAACTGCGGGAATGCAATAAACATATTTGTAAAAAAACATGCCACTAGATATATTTAAACGTGCTGTTAATATGGTCCGTGGTGGATTGAAAAGCTATACAGTGGCCTTCATGGATTTACTGCAGTGAAGGCAGCAAGTTGTCAATCAAACAAGTAAGGTTTGAAGTCTATAGGTTAACAATGTTTATTTTCGTTTAATGGACTAAAGTCTTCAGTAAAACTGAAGCAAGAAGTTGGCATTGGATGATGTCTATCGAATAACGAGGACGGGTCCTTTTAAGCATAGCAGGGTGTAAGGGCTTAGTCGGAGGGCCATAAACGTAGCAGTGTGGAGAGGTAGTGGTGTGGTTGTATTCATGTGGGCGGGGGGAGGGGGTGTAAGGGTATGAGGATTAAGACAAGACGTCTACGGGAGGAGGGATTAAAGAGGAGTATGATTTATGACAGGGGTGGTCAACGGGTGGTGAGGTGTAAATCGCAGCAGCCAATAGAAAGTCAGATCTGGAGGACCCCTATCAATTTGTGAGACTTGAGACAGGAGTAGGGGTGCAAGTTATGTGTACATGTTGACCTACCTATACACGCTGGCCTATGTGTACACCCAGGTTGTACACCCTCATGTTAACTGTTAAAGCTCTATGTGCTGGTGGTACCGCTCAATGCTGTTAGCTACATGCTAATGACTGTGACAGGTGATCGAAAAAAAAAGGTGGTCCAAAAAAGTTGGTCGGAAAAAAAGTTGGTCGGGAAAAAAAATTGGGTCGGGAAAAAAGTTGGTTGGGAAAAAAAGTTGGTCGGAAAAAAAGTTAGTCGAAAACAAAGTTGGTCGAAAAAAAGTTCAGTCATAAAAAGACAAAAAAAAGTTAGTCGAAAAAGTCGACCGAAAAAAGTGTTTGAAAAAAAATTTGGTCGAAAAAAAAAAGTTGGTCGGAAAAAAACTTGACCCAAAAAAAAGTTGGTTGAAAAAGTTGGGTTGAAAAAAAAAAAGTGATTATTACCTTTGTGGTTTGGAGCAATTAAATGACTTGGTCTCAGATTCATGAACTTTTAACAAAAATGCTCAGTTAGTTGAGAACCTCCACCACCACCATTTTTTTTTTTTTTTTTTTTTTAACAGCCATGTTCTTAAAATAGTAAAATGCGGTGACAATATCTATTGGTGGAACAAATGACTTGATGGGAGATTTCCTATTATGTAATGTGTATTATTATATTATGTAATATCTGAACAACATGAACTTGAGAAAGTAATTAGGATCGTTATTTGGATTTCTTGGCGACGCACGAAAGAAAACTACATTTGTTAGTCATGCGTATTTTCTAACTCTTAAAGATCAGAGATGTTAAATTTAAGGCCAATAAAAATATTTTAAAAAAAAAATCACCACCACTCCACTTAGTTGACATTGGGAACTGCAGGGCAGGAGGAGGTATTGGTGGTGATGTCATAGTCCTTCACCTCCTCACCAATAGTGGCTCAGTTTGACCAATAGGAGAGAGGTTGACAGGCCTGAGACAGGGTGAGAAGAAGGGTCAGGGGGCAGGATGAGATTTGATTGACAGGTGGAAGCATGCAGGAACCTCAGCAAGAGGTGGTGGTGGGAGGGGTGCTGGCTATTTAAGGGCATTCTGGTGGTTTTGAGGAGAGTCAGAGTCAAATTATTACCTATTATAACCAACAAGTGCTCAATCTTATAAATTCCAACTATGTTTAGGAAATATGAACTGACCAAATCTTGCTAAGAAATATGGAGGTACCACTAACGCACTTATTATAAGTATCTATTCCTCAAAATGGCCATTATTTAACATTTTTTTCAGTGTGGTAAAATGAATACCATGCACATTCTGTTGTGACCTGTGATTGTCTACTAAGAACATCTTCAAATTTGGGCAAAGGATTAGTATAACCTGCATGAAGAAAACTGTTTGTACCAAGGAAATAATATTTCAAACCTAGAATTGGCGGCTTCATGAACTACTAAATAATCTTGAAATCATACTAAATCAAATCATTCTGTGCGGAATAGTTTGCCATAAGTTTTATTTTTAACATTAAGATTAATTTTAAGAGCATTCAATTTTTTTCCTTAGCCCAATGCCTGATTTCAATATATTTTTTGAAATATTAAAGTGACATTGGCAAATTGTTTTATGTTGTATAGGGTAATAGAAGATCAGATAGTCGGTGTAGATATATGTAGGGCTATACATTTATGCCATCAAAAATAATCGAGCAAGTTCATAGCCTATTTAAAATGTTTCCGTCAGCGGGCTGATTTACAGCCATTTTTCCTTTTAATGAAAAAGTTCAGACGGTTCCTTGACGAAATGGCACAGTGGCTTCCCTTAGGGAATCCTGATTCTCCCATAGGCACAAGAGCGCGCCACCAGTCACCTGGAGCTGCGAAATTAGTCTAGCAAAGTTGGCTCGATGTCCCGATTTCCTATGTTTTCGTCATCCAGGTGAAAAACCAAGGCCAGATTTGACATCCTTAACATTTTTAAGAAGGAAATCGTCGGGGTTCATACGGTCTATATTGTACTCGTAATGCACATACCCCGATTTCCCAACGCATGTCTAGCGATCTCCAGTGCTTAAGCCTTCTTCCTCGCACTCGGCCATACTCGGTAACACGCTCGTAGTGACGTCATAGCAGCCACCGTATGATGTGCAAAACATCGCCCGTCATCGGCGATATTTGCACAGTTAATAACACCAAAACCAAACGATTTTAATGCTATTGTTGGTGGGCAATGTCAACGTACAAAAACATTCCATATTTATGAAAGTAAATAGCCCAAGACATCCCTTCATTCCCATCAAATTGTGACGATAGTTCTAATCTGGTGCCACACACCCCCCTGGATCCTTTTTACTTGTGATATGTCTTATTGCAATGAACTATTATATGCCTTTAAAACCAATGTAAAAACAAGGTGTACAGCCATGGTGTATTTTTGAATTGTTTTATTCCCTAGGACTGACTGCTATATGTTTAACATTCTGGAAGCTCAGACGCCAGGAACTTGAATAAAGGTTTTAAAATAAAAAAAAGTTCAGATGAACATCTTCTAATAATAAGGAATTCGGATTTCGGATTTCGGATTTCGGAATTCGGAATTCGGATTTCCATCAAAATGGCATATGTAATATACTGTTTGCTTGTTAAAGCAGCTTTTAAAGGGTTCAAATCTGGAGGCCGGAGATGGGCATTTTAGGACCCCCAAGAGCCGGGCCTGCGGCCAAAGGCCAGAGAGTTGGCAGCCCTGGTCACTGTCATGCACTTGTATCCTACTTGTCACTGTAACAAGCCCCCTTAATTGCCCCCAGAGGCAGTGCATTGGGGATGAATACCGTCCCATAGGATTTAGGCTAGAAAAACGAATTTGGTAAATTTCAAACTAAAAGCTAGGTTCCACTGCTCGGCTACTTCTCCTGATTCTTGCTTAAAGAAGCAGGAGAGTATAATGAGGATGGGTGCTATTAGGCCCCACTACAAAACCATGTCACTTCCCGCTTCTTTTGGAGCATTTTCGAACCATAGAATGCTCCCATCTCTGTCAAACATGTTTGATTTGAAGTAACTTTGTAGCGGGAGGTAGCAGGAAGTAGTGGGAGCTGAAGCAGGGCAATGGCACAACTCTACGTTACTCCTCATGTTACTTGATGCGTTGTCCTCCTCCTCCCCCCCCCCCCGCTCCCCCCCCCCCCCCCCCACACACACACACCTATACCTCTTCTTCCTCCTCCGCTCCTCCTCCTCCTCCCCTTGATAAGTTTTCTAATAGTTAGACAATAAGAAATATTCTGTTTTTATTATCATATGTTGCATATCAAAACAAAGCATTCTTAAAGATCAATCGATATATGCCCATGAATTTATTCTAAGAATGTTTTGGTAACCATGGCAATCAAATACCCTCTGAAAAATGAGCCAATATGGTTCAGATTTTACTCTTTTAACAATTTTGCTTATAAATCATGGGTGCAACAGTGATTAAATATTTGTATGGATAGCTAGATATATAGAAATCTTCCTTGGTTGTCATAGTTACTGAGGTATGACCCATAACCATGGAATGTATATCATGTCTACTACCCTTGTACTGGCCCTTGTATAGACTTCCAGGTCAGAGTAGCCTACCAGGACTAGTTCACATCAATGGTGGTCTTCCTCTAGTACCTGGAGAAGGAGCTGAAATTGTAGCTGCACCAGGGTTTGAACCCACATGTTACTGATGCAAACGTGCTGACCCAGTGCTTTAGACCAGTGGGTCACCCAACATCCCCACCTTTGATTAATGTTTGTTACAATAAGCATTAAAAGCACATTAATTGATTAAAGCCTAGTCACATAGCTTTCTAGGATGTCTTTGGGGGTGTGGAGCTATACTGCAGCATGGGGCCTGGAGGCACTTTCCGGGAAGTTTGCATATACTTCGATTAATATTTATTCTCTCGATCTTGGTCAGAGAATGATATCCTTACACGCTTCAATAAAACTTTAGTCTGAGACAGACTATACCATAAACCATCAATGAAAATTCACCTTTTGAGAAATTGATTATTGGTGTAGTTGAAGCATCATTTTAGGAAACTTTTATTTTTTCTGTGAAATAATACATGTATATCACCAACTCTTGTACTAATAAGCATAACATCCTTTTCGTACACACCACTGGGGGAGAAATGTGGCAAGAGAATCTGCAACCCTAACAAAATAATTTGAATCAATTCATGAAATTATAATGGATTGTACCTACCTTATAGTCAAACATCTGTGTAACGGTTATGTGAACATGCTCATCTTCCAAGATGCTGAAATCCCAATGTAGTTCCAGAGCCTCCAGATCCCCCAGTTTCTGGACAAAACGTTCAATTAACTCCTCAAATTGCAGGTCCCTCTTTCATGAGTGGTGATCTTACTACAACGGCTGGGGACTGGAAGAGCTACTGTTCTCATTTCCAGCACATGATGAGCTATGCAATTGGGAAATCTTACAATATGCACAAAATGCATTATTGAGCTATGACCATGAGGTTGTGGACTGTTACCTCTGTGATTCATTGCATGGGTTTATTCCTTGTTCCCCACTGTCAATAGTGCTACACTTCAAGCCTGCAGCCAAGGCAAGATCCGAGAATCCCTGTATTGCCAGCAAACAAAAGATGGTCTGATGGTAAATTAGATGTTCCCCAGGACTGGACTGAGGATATATATATGCTACAAGTACAACACAGGCTTTTCTGTCTTTCTTGATTCTTTAATTCTCATTGCTATCGTTCTTGTGATCATTCATGTGGGAAGTGTCATAGGAAAGGCCACAAGTTATCAACATTTAGGAATTCAGACGCCCTGTTATGTCTAACCCCTCTGTCTAACCCCTCTTAATAATTCTCCTCCTACGGTCTATGATTATGCCTCTGATTCTGCTCTTGACCAAATCACATCTGCCACAACGTCTGATCATGTGTGTTACTATGTTCCCTGTGTATCCTTCTCATATTTTTACCCAGTATGATGTTATCTAATAATTATAAGGTAACTTTATCCAACCTCTTTAACACTATTAACTATTATTAATCAATAAATATCAATATTATATTCTAAAACTATAAATTCCTTCAATTACAAGTATTGGCACACATGTATGACACATATATATGTTGGGAGTGTCTCTAGACCAGTTAACCCTGAACAGCTAACAGATACAATAGAAAGATGCAATAGTTTTCTAATTTAGATAATTAATTCATGCTATTACATGACAATGTATGGCTGCTGGGCATACTTTCTGGGTTAATTTTATTGTAAGTGCAAAAAAGTAACACCTTTAAATAATGACAAATTCAGTGACATTCTTCAGCACATAGAATAACAAAGGAGGTTGCTGAAATCCATAATGGCGGATCAAATACCATCTTGATCTCCTGTTATAGTAGATGACATACCAACTGGTGGAGAACCTGGGCACCTGGTGATATTGTATTGACACATCTAGCTGTCCTTAGTTTCCTATTGTATGCCAAAAGCATGCAGAAAAACATCAACTATTTCAGCAAATATAATGAGTTCTATTCTTTATAGTCATACACATGTCTCATAATTATGTGATGCCTTTCATGTTCAAAAACAAGTCTGAGGAAAAAACTACATTATCAGTTCAGTAATAGAATAACTGAAGTTTAATACATCTATACTAGGGTCAATGAAAAATAAGGCCTATTATATGGCATGGACACATAAAAAAATGTGAAAATTATACCCTTTAATCCCGATTGTACAAGTTATATTTAGTAGACTTACAATAAAGGGTGGTCTCCACTGGCTGCGGTAAGCTCTGCAGTAAGCCTTGTAATAGTGCTGTGATGGTGAGAAGTGGCGAGGTCCTGCCTACATGGCCAGTGATCCATATAAGCAGAACCTCATCATTCCTCTCCACCTACAGAACCTGCACAAACCATGACAAGGCTTAGCACAGAGCTTACCGCAGCCAGTGGAGACCACCCTTAATAGAGCCAAACATAAAAATTGAAATTACTGATGTAACTATGAGAACCAACTAAGGGGTGATGTCAAAATAGGGTTGCAGCAGACGCGGGATTTTCTCGCGTCCAGCTGAGTGACCAGTACAATCAGGGACAACCAAGTCACACCCAGGACGTGTCCTAGGTTGTGGCCGGAGTGGCTGACAGTTATGACAGTTGTGCCTCAACTCAGCTTGAGAAGAAGCTGTGATGTAATCGCAGACGAATCCTTATCTTAACCATGAAAAAACCTGCCCAACACAAGTCCCCTTGGGTCTTCTTCCGCTGTGAAACATCACATAATCATATATGGTTACATGGGTGACGATCTTCCCGGATAACATGGGCAGGAAGAGTGGGTATTTCAGGCATATGGGCCACTTGGCCACTGGGGCTCACATAAGAACTGCCGATTATAGCATAGTGTGATTCCTGAAATAGAAAAATGCTGTTTTAAAAAATAACGAATTTTGCAGAAGCCAAATTTGTCATAGGAATGAAAACCGAATGATTAATCAATAGAAATTTAGAATTTCCAAGAATAGCAGAAACGTCTCACAAATATAAATGGTTCCATCACAGAAGTACATAACCCAAATGCAAAATCAGATGTTACCCAATGAGTAGATTCAGCAAATGTGCACATGTATGCACGCTCATTAAATATTAATGATTCCCCCTAAAGAAGAAATTCGTCAGAGGAGGAATTGAATCAGGTATGTCAGTGAGAGTGAGGAATTGCCCAATATAGGACCATATGTATCTCAAAGCAATGCCAACAACACTGATCAGGGCGTCATTATTGGGTGGTAGGGTGGACTTGATCAATTTGATCAACACTAACAAGCAATCAATTGAAGTAAAGATATTAATTCAAGGTGCAATTATAATTGCAAACGTGTATTGGGATAATCATGACCAATTATAAACAAACAATTGAAGTTGGGAGGATAAGCATGCTAGAGGACTCGACGCTGTCTTCTTACTGAATAGGAAATGTTGGCGGCTTGGCCTTGGATATTTCCTATTCACTAAGAAGACAGCGTCGAGTCCTCTATCCTACTTAGATATCAACTAAGAAACTTGCTATATAAAAAATAGTATAACCTAAATTAACTTAGGTGGGAGCAGGTCTCCGTGGCATGCCCGACCGGCTATGTGAGAAGTTTAATGATAAGACAAGTGCCTTCGGCACTTGGATTGTAGAGGCAGTTGTTTCTACTTCTTTTAGGAATCCAACAATTTACTGGACGTTTATTTTAATTTGGAGGTATTACTTTGATTGCCAAAAATGGCTAAAATCACAGGGGGCCTACATCGGGGTAGTAGACCTAAGGTGTAGGAGGGAGAGAGAGAGGGACAGAGAGAGAAGGGGAGCAGAAGAGAGGGAGAGGAGAGATGAGAATGACTGATATAAGAGGGTTTCATGGAAAGAAATTTGCACCCCCCCCCCCCACACACACACACCTATACATCTATCAATTTTCCTTCACCTCCCCCTCTCCTGACTACCTCCCTTGCTCTCCCTCCCCTTTTATTCCTCCCTCCCTAATAATAATGAGTAATGTGTGGACAGGTACATTCTTTCTCTGAGACAGAAAAAGTGTCAAAAATAAAGTTTGTCAAAAAAAATAGTTGGCTGTAAAAAATGATGGTTGAAAAAAATGGTTGGTCGTAAAAAAAAGTTGGTAAAAAATAAAGTTTATCAAAAAAAATCGTTGGCCGTAAAAAAAATGGTTGAAAAAAATTGTTGGTCGTAAGAAAAGTTGGTTGAAAAAATAGTTGGTCGATAAAAAAGTTGGTCGTAAAAAAAAGTTGGTCGTAAAAAAAGTTGGTCGAAAAAATAGTTGGGGGTAAAAAAAAGTTGGTCGATTAAAAAGTTGGTTGATTAAAAAGTTGGTCGTAAAAAAAAGTTGGTCGTAAAAAAAGTTGGTCGTAAAAAAATTTGGGTCCAACATTTGAGGCTATGTACTGCCATTCATTATTTCATTCTATAAAATTATGTTAAAAAAACATTTGATGTGAGGTGTGGGGGGGCACTATTGGGTCCATCATTTCATTCTATAAAATTATGTTAAAAAAACATTTGATGTGAGGTGTGGGGGGGCACTATTGGGTCCAACATTTGAGGCTATGTACTGCCATTCATTATTATGAAACACTATGATTACCACCCTGAACTTGAAAGAGAGAGAGAGAGAGAGAGAGAGAGAGAGAGAGACCACACACACACAGACATTATTTAGCTTCAATATTAATTATTCTAGTAGAGGGAAGGGGGCTCGCTGTATATCGGGGAGGCTGGCTTAAATAGTTGATGTAATTGATGAAAGAGCATAATAAACTTGATTGTTGTTTTATTTGGTTTCTCAAACTTTCGGGCGACTTGCCCTTCTTCAGGAGTTGATGATGACAATTTAACTACAAATAAGGGCTTAGGTGTAAAAAGATGTAGTTGTAGTAAGCTTGTACATAAGTACTGTCCGCAGTGAATGAGTCAAGTTTTGCATTTAGCTGATCGGGGTAAAAAAAATTTTTAACATATATAATATGGCTAGAAGTTCATTGGTTGTATATTTGATAATTGAATTTTAATTGAATTTTAATTTTTTCAGTTTCCTGTAGCTGTTTTAGCTGTTAACTCATTGAGGACGGGGGCAGTTTACACATATTTTGCCTGGTGGACGGGGGCCCTTTTCCCCCTTTTTGGGCTTCAGGACGGGTGTTTAACATGAGGTTTAGTGTATAAAAACACTTTAAGAATATTTTCTTCAAATAATATGTGTCATATGTACATCGTTTAATAGGTGTAAACAGTTATTGATCATATTTTTTCATAATTTCTAGAATTTGGTCTTCAATAATTAGAATAATGGGTCACAATTGGGTGCAATATGGCGGCAACCTTGCTCCAAATTCACTTTCCAGCATTTACATATGTTAGTTATGACGTCATCATTATTGTCTCCATGACAACATACCTATAAAGATATTTCTAGTGTGTTTGTATACATATATTTTAAATTTCATCAAAATCCGTTTATTTTTTATTAAGTTATGCCCCCTTCAATTTATATAAAAATATGCTGCCTGCAGGCAGCATCCCGTCCTTAATGGAGAGGACATCATGCTGCCTGCAGGCAGCATCCCGTCCCCAACGCCATTTTGAAAATGCTGCCTTGAGGCAGCATCCCGTCCTTAATGAGTTAATGATTATTTCGGATCATAAAGAATTCCTTTACGGATTAGGATAGGTTTGATTTCTAAGCTTATTGATGCATCAATAGAGTCAATTGCACTGTATAAAATCGACAATGTTCTTGCTTGGTATAGCGATGTCTTGTCTGGAGACGTCATTGTATAGGCATCAACTGTTTGGGGTTTGGGATCTTGTTCCAACAGTTCCTGTAGTTTGTTATCAAGTATTGTCTCTCCCGAATCGCTGCTAGATACAGATAGGTCGTTGGAGGATGTACTATTGTTCTGGGAGAAGGAATGTTCATCTAAGTGAGGTGTATTGCTTCGAGTGGGAGTGGGCATGGTTGTCACTGTATTTGAAGTGGTAGGGGCTGGTGTGGAGTCTGACGAGTCATCAGATAGGTTCACTGGGCCCAAAGGCCATTTTATAATGTTGGTAAAGTCTAACCTTTTGGAATCGTCGTTGTTTACTAGTTTCACCTTTTTTGGTGCCGTGGAGACAAAGGGTTGGACTGGTGTTACTGGTTTGTACTGAGATGTGTTGTTTGCTGGTCGTTTTAGTGAGACTGGTGGTCGTACAGGCCTCTCAGCCCTAGGTGGGCGTGGCTGAGGAGTTGGTGGCTTGTGTTGTGTGCGGGGAGCTTTCATCGTCGGGTCTTGCGTTGGTGATGCGGCATAGGAGGTTAATGCGATCGGTGTGTGTTTCTGCGTTGTAATACGATCTTGGGGTCGTATAATGGGGAAGCTTGGTGGATGAATCATTTTGCTGCCTTGAAGTTTTTTCTGAGGCTTCGGTGGTAGTTTTCCTGTAACATATGGAGAGTTGTTTCCCGTTATAATTCTGAACAGGGCTTTGGGGGCACTCGTAGTGAATGTCTTAATGATGGGCAGAGTAACTACGGCTGGTACTGGCTTCTTGGGAGCTTCATTTGAGAGTATTGGTTTCGTAAGGGGGAAATCCCCGTCATGTTTTCTATTGCAATGGATAGTGAATTCCTGTTTTCTAGTGAAAAGTTTGTCACATATTGGACAGGGGTACTTACCCTGTCCATTTTAAATGGCGAATCAGTGCTCTTCCCCGACTGGACATCCATGTACCACATAGGTGACATTGGACGGGGTTATCTGAGTGATCTGAGTGGGATTTCATGTCTGAATCCATTGTTGATGTCGGATTGATTACTGGACAGCTGTTTTGAAGCTGGCGCGTGCGATGCGTACAAGGTTTGTTTTGATTTGGAAGCCTGATATGTTGGCCTAGTTAGGACCTAGGCTCAACCAATCAGCGTGTGGGAGGGCGCGTCGTTGTCATGGCATCAGTTGTTAGAGGCGTGGTCTCTGTAGGGAGCGGTTAGTGATTATGTGGCTCGCGGGGGTTTTTCCCGCGCGGTTTTTTAGTACTGCAGGTTCATACCTTTGGGATGGTGGGTATCGAGTATGAGGATCCAATTAAGCTTCTTCTAAACGTTTTCGGTCATTCTGGTTCTTGGGACTGGAATCCAGAATGGTGATTAATAGGTCTTTCTGCTGTAGGTCATGGTCGAGAAAGTGTTTTGCGACAGGTTTTTCCCGTCGTCTATTGCGTATGTCACCCATATGTTCGGTGATACGTTGTCGTACTGTGCGACCTGTTTCGCCAATGTATTGTTGGCGGCAGCTGGGAAAGGGGCAGGTGATACAGTAGATGGCATTTGTGTGTCACAGGTATTGTGACCTTGTATTTAGTGGTTTTTCTGGTTGGTAGTTGAACGAATTTTCTTCGTAGTGATGACTGTTTCACAGATGGGACAGGACATGCGCATGCATGGTCTGCTTGTGTGATGTTTGGCACTGGGTGGGTGGTTGGAATGTACCAAAAGGTCTTTAATATTTGGTGCCCTTCTGTAGGCGACCAAGCACTTATATTGTAGAAATAGCTGGTTGGCTGGGTTGGGTCGAAGGAAGGACGTTGCTTCCTTTAGGATTTTTTCAGCGATATTGTTGTGTGGAGTATACTGTATGGCAAATCGTATCTGTTTCTTTTTTGCTTTGGGTTTGGGGTGGACTAGGTCCTGTCT
The DNA here is from genome assembly GCA_942159475.1 of Sthenelais limicola. Classification (NCBI taxonomy): domain Eukaryota; kingdom Metazoa; phylum Annelida; class Polychaeta; order Phyllodocida; family Sigalionidae; genus Sthenelais; species Sthenelais limicola. The sequence continues at coordinate 77,714,538 of OW804098.1, forward strand.
GTCCATGGACCTTACTCGTTTGATGGTGTCGAGTGTTCTTCTGTGGTTGTGTCCACGGATTGTTAAGAGCCTAAGAAGTCTGTTCGTGGAAATATCATATTCTTCGATATTTGAATTGATTAGTCTTAGACGAAGAGCCTGGCTGTAGGCTATAGATTTCACTCTGTGTCCTGAGTGGTAGGACCTTGCGTGTAGGTATTGTCCTCTGTCTGTGGGTTTTGTGAACTGTTTGGTGAGTATGGCGTTGTTGTTGCCTCTGTAGATGGTGATATCTAGAAAGTTGACTGAGGTCCTGCTGTATTCTGCGGTGAATTTTATAGTTTTGAACAATGAATTGATTGTTTGAATGAATTCAGTTAGTTCGTCCTCTGTGCATCGGAAGATAGCAAAGATATCATCTATGTATCGTTTCCATATCGTTGGGTAAATATTGATTTTGGTGAAGATTTCACTCTCAATGTGGTGCATGAAGAGGTTCACGTAGCTAGGGGCCATTTTTGTCCCCATAGCTGTCCCTTGTGTCTGGAGGTAGTGTTTTCCATTGAAAGACATAGTGTTAGTTGTGAGTACCATCTCGATGAGTTCACATACGACTTGTGGGGGTATGGTGTGGTTTGGTTTGGCAAAGAGAATGTTTTCTATTGCTTCAATGCCTTCCTTGTGTGGTATCGATGTGTAGAGTGATGACACATCTATGGTGATCATCATGTAATCGTCATCGAGGTATTTAATTTCCTCTAGTAGTTGTATGAGGTCCCGGCCCCCCCATTCAGGGGGGCTAAAAAGTGTAGTCTCTTCTGTTCCAGCCTTTGAAAAGTACCCCCTTTCCGCGAATTTTCAAGGCATTTTACCCCCACCTTTTTGTGGCAAAATGCGGAAAATTTGATGCTAAAAAAGACCCCTTTTTATGATTTCAAGGAGTCTTGCTTAACATGATACCCATTTTACCCCCCCTTTTTGTGGCAAAACGCGGACAATCTGAAGCTAAAAAAGACCCCTTTTTATGATTTCAAGGAGTCTTGTATAACTTAATACCATTTTCACAAACATATGTTACAACTAGTTTAATACAAAAGGTAACAAATTAATGAAGTTTAAAGATGTATAATAAATTTACTCCTGGTACAGGAATATAAAGGTATAACGTTGGTGTTAATCAGGCACATAACTAATGAGTAAAGGGTGGCCTGACCATTGAGGATGAGGGATTCCTCATTGTGGCATTAGCCTCCATTCTGTGCCACAAAGTGAGTAAAAAAATACCCCCTTTTCCAGCATTTCACGGACTTTACTTGCAAAAATACCCCCCTTTTTCAGCATTTCGCAGAGTTCAGCTGCAAATTGGTACCCTTATTCGGATTTCGCGCTCCGTGTTTGGTCATGAAAAATGACCCCTTTCTCCGCGAAATTGGGAACAGAAGAGACTACACTTTTTAGCCCTGAGTGGGGGGGCCGGGTATGAGGTGTCTTGAGTCTTGGACATAGCTGGGGATTTTCTTAACCAAAGGGCGGAGTACATTGTTGACAGTTGCAGAATTCTGTCGGTAGGGCAATCTATTCCGGTCACAATCAGCCTTCCTGGGTTGCCCTGTTTGTGGATCTTGGGAAGCATATAAAAAGGGGGGCATATAATTATTTATTCTAGTAATTATTCTAGTAGTTTCAATGTTTCCACCTTCAAGTCTCTCCCCCAAATTAAGGGACCGCCGGCCTCCCTAGCTACAGAATGTGAACTTTTCTGGTTTTGTCTCTTCATTTCAAAGCCTATGACACCAACTATGTTCAAATCGGACTATTATTTCAAAAGTTATAGCATTTGAGCTTGGCTGAATATTGGCTATATTATCCACTAAGGTCTATATTATTGGCTATGTTGGTATGGGCCTATTCCCGAATGCAACCAGAGTCACGCTCTCTTGCATAGTTTGACCCTCCAGTTCTCTAACAGGAAAGGAAAACCAGGCCAGCCTTTCTAGTATACTTGTCCCCGGTCCCTCCCTTTTCCACGTGGAGATCTCAGTAAGCCTCCAACCACGTCTTAATATAGAGGTTATAAGTGGTATTGCCCCCGTTGCATAACAATCTGCGTGTAGCTTTTTCAGTGTTAATATTGAGCTTGCAGATTGTTATGCAATGGGGGCATTGTCACCAAACCTCACCAAACCTCCCCAAACTTGGGTTTGTTTTTATCAAGAGGTGGCATATTAATCAGGAGTAATGGCATTCCTTCTTCCACACATTGGCATCAAAGACATATTCGCCACGACGTAATTAGCACGGCTATAGTATACAGTACATTGAATATATTCCTTTGATCCAGAAGTAATCCGCCAGAATATATTTTTTCCTGTGATAAATGAGTTGCTTGTGACTGACGTTTACCTTACAGATTGTTGAATGATCCCCCGCCCTCCCCCCTCTCCTGCCCCCTCCTACCTAGTATCCCGCACACACCACCGCCGTCGTGTGTACAGGACGCTCCCTGCTACATTGCATCACGCTAGGCCTGGCGTTATGGTGCCCCTAGGGCTCCAACGTGGTGGTGCCAATGGCTGTCGGCAGGTCCCAAAGCATCCCCATAGGAATAGTATAGGAATATTGATAATCTATTTTAAAGCCTAGATGGATTATTTCTTTGGACAAAACTTGGAGAGGACATAATATAATTGCAATTTCGGGGTAAGGATGTCGGCTATCGGTATGTTTAATGGGAGAACGGCATGATCTCTGTGAGTTCTCTATAGGTTGGGTTTTGACTCTAAAAGCCCGGGGCAACAGAATGATTCAAAATATGCCAGCTGCGCCCGCCTTTCTCAAGGCGGTTTTTGGTCGCCGATCGTCCAGAAATTTTTCCCGCTTGAGGTATTATTTTATTTTCTGTTTTGTTCTTATAGTTGTCTCATTTTTATTGACTGCCCACCACCCAGCCCTCCTTATATAGTTATATAATGGCCTACAACCCATCCACCCACCCTGTCTCTACCCCTCCTACCTACAATATCCATTTGATTTAGTGTTAATAATGCCTACTCACCACCAATTGTGGTGACTAGGCTCCACAAGCCACCCTCCACAAGCCACCCTATAAATAGTCTACATGTTGTCAACAAGCCTGTGAGCGTGGGTGTTATGTAATGGTGGCAGTGGCTAGTACTGAAGCTATGTAAACACGGCGTGTACTAGATGGGAGGAGGTCCGAGAGGGGTGGGACTCAAAACAAATTGGGTGCCACTTTTTATATTTAAAATTGCTAGTTTCCTTTACCATATTATACATAAGTCATCCCGTAAAAAGGCATCAGGAGGAACACGACTTGCCTTTTAGATGATGTAATGGTGCTGATTGTTTGGGCAACGTAAGGAGGTTTAGAAGTGGGCTAATGCCGCCCTCTAGAGGGCGGGTCGGTTGCTCAAAGTCCAGAAAGTAACCGCACAAGGTATTTATTTGTAGGAAGTAAATTGGTTATATTTCACCAGATCTGAACGCTTTTAGATTGTTTTTATATTTAAAAATAAAGGATTGTCCCCCCGCCCCCCCCCCCCACACTCTGTATATCCCTCCTACCTACAATATCCATTTGATTGAGTGTTAAATACCGTCGACGTACACACCACAACGTGCTGTGTACGTCAACGCAGAGAGCTATAATATGTAGGCCTACATGTGTACAGCCAGCAGGAGTGTGTATGCAGGGGCGCTTGCGGCGGTATTGGGAGACACCATTTTCGGCGCTTGTTGATATATTTCGCGGCAATGGCCGTCGATTCAAATCTTCCCGAGGGGATCTTTCAAGCTATACCTGACCCTATCGTTGTATATATACAGTATTGATGTATCGATTCCGGCCAAAATTGCGAGGAAAACGTCTTTAGATTGTCATCATTGTAGATAGAATATGCGGGGGAGGACAATTGTGTTGGCAAAGAAGGCAGTAATTCTCGTTTCCCCATCTATTGCGCCCAACCGTGATAAAGGGTACGACTGATTAGGGGGTAAAGAATAGCCGAAGGCGGCTTTTTTTTAAAAAAAAAAGCGGTGGTCGTGCAGTGTCTAGAATCCAATGAGAGAAATATTAATTTCAACAACTTTCTAATTTTAAAGATATTTGGAATTTAGAGCATACACATAAAATGTTGCAAATTATATCAAACCCATCCTGGTGGTGAGAAGTCAAGAAACAAATGTACAGATAACAAATAATTATGTGTAGGATAGAGGACTCAGTCTTCAGTCTTCAGTCTTCAGTCCTCTATCCTACACACATTTAAGAAATTCTTAGGTACATGATAGCTCAAGTGATGACAAAATTTAAAACTAACCTCGACCCAATGATGACGACATAGATGTTGCTACGTATGCCTATATGTTTAGGCCTATGCGCCCACATAAAGGTTATCATGGTAAAACCACGGAATTTCATAGTTGCGAGGACATCTGTTGAATACACAACAGACTAGAAGAAGAAACCCAACTACCCATGCAGACTTATCCCACTATGCAAAATATAATTCATTTCATAATTTTAGAGAAACTAACGCACAGGAATCAGGCATCAACATAATTGTGTTATTCATAAATGATCGCTCCTGGCCATAATTATAGAGTTTAAGTCTTGTTCGTACATATATATAGTTTACTTCATCTAGCTGTGTGATACAATTGACTCACATAATTACATAAAAGTTATAATGGTAAAACTACGGAAATTCATTCAGAGTTGTGACTGAACGCGCGTGTGTCAATACATCTTATTTTATTGAAAAGACTGATTTTTAAATCATAAAAAGAAAACGAGTTGGACAAGTCTATGGTTGCAACGTTCTTATTTAGAGGGAAAAGTATATTACACATGTATGTATACATATTAATAATGACTTATTCTCACGAATTGGGCCCAGTAGGGTCTGTAGAAAATTTTGTCCAAACCTTCTCCGAAGCAAAAAAATATTCACGCAAATAGATTAACAAGTATTTGAAGCGCCTTACTCGAAAATCGCCACAAGATTGTATTGATAGTTACCTCGATCACAGCATTACTTAAAGTATAGGTTTACCTTTCCATGGTACGTAAGTCGGGGTTATGACCTTCCTTTAAAGCGAAGAGGTTTAGTTCCTTGTCTCAATTTTAAAATCTGAACCCAATCCAAGCAAGGCAGTATTTCCAAAGTTACAGAGAGTTTTCTTCATAAAAAATAGAGCTAGGGCAAGACGCATTGTCTGCCACCTAGCGTGAGTTCCTTCCACAGTGACGTCACAGGGGTCAGAGCCAGATATACGTTTTAGCAGCCCTATAGTGTATGTAGGCCTATGGTCATGGTTCCAGACAGATCGATGTATAATACGTGGACAGATGCACATGCGGACAGAAACTTCTTCTAATTGTGATATTTTCTCCAATCATTTCTTTCATCCATATCCATATCCACCCGGTGCCTTTATTTGACGTTGGGGCCTATTTGTCAAATAACTCGAATCCAATATCACAGGCCACAAACAAAATTCAAAAAATATGTACTGTACTGTATGTATTGTCTGTATTAGATTATAGTGTACTGTATTGTTTTGAACTGAAACGATACGTTCATTATATAATGAAATATGGCAGTTGTAGATCTAATTGCTGCGTTAAAATTCAAGATATGAGATATTAGGAGGTAACATCAAAACTATTGTTAAACGATTAAATTAATAGAATAAGTTGAGTGTGAGTATGCTAGTAATTAATTAAAATAGAAGAAGGTAGTTGTTAAAATGTAATGATGTAGTAAAGTTGTAAGATTATGTTTTGTACTTGGCGAATGAGAACTATCACTTTGTGCCAAAAATATATTTTTTCAAAAAATGTTTATTCTATAATTTTGTTGCCATGGCAAAGGCCAGATTTTGGTGAAAAAAGCATTTTATTCAGATCAGGTCATAACATCCCGTCCGGCAAGGACCGCAATGTACCGCAATGAGCGCTGCAATATAACCGCAAAGAAACAGCGATGACCGCAATGCAAAATATTTTGCTAATATATTGCTGAAATTTTGCCAGCACCATTGTTGGCCCTTTTTTTATCGCAGAAGTTTTGCGCATAAACATTGCTGATTCATGGCAGTATTCAATACAGCAAAATATTTTGCGGTTCGTTGCGGGTGATTTGCGAGTTACTATTGCTGTTCCATTGCACTTCATACTACAGCAATATATTTTGCTGTTGTTAGCACTTGTTGTGCGTGTTGTTATTGCGGAATTATCTCATCCCGCATAATTATGAATACAGCAAAATATTTTGCTGTTGGTAGCGGTTGTTTTGCGTTTCAGTATTGCGAATTCTTTGCATTCCATATGTATATGGAGACAGCAAACTATCTGCATTTCATTTTGCGCATTTGTTGCACTATATTATTGCAGAATTATTGCAGGAATAATTAGATAAGAAATAAGCAATATATATTGCTGTTGTCAGCACTTGTTTTGCGTTCTAGTATTGCTAATTCATTGCACCATAGAATAATATGGACACAGCGAACAGTTAGCATATTATTGTGCGCATTATTTGCACTTTATTAATGCAGAATTATTGCAGGAATACTTAGATGAAATAAGCAATATATATTGCTGTTGTCAGCGCTTGTTTTGCGTTCTAGTATTGCTAATTCATTGCACCATAGAATAATATGGACACCGCGAACAATTAGCATTTTATTGTGCGCATTATTTGCACTTTATTAATGCAGAATTATTGCAGGAAAACTTATTGATGAAAGAAGCAAAATGCATTGCTGTCGTCAGCGCTTGTTTTGCGTTCTAGTATTGCTAATTCATTGCACCACAGAATATATATGGAAGCAGCGAAAAATTATAGTATTTCCTTGTGTGCATTATTCACACTTCATTAATGCAGATTTATTGCAGAAAATAATTAGATGAAATAATTTAAGCAATATATATTGCTGTGTTGAGGGCTTGTTTAGCATATGTCATTATTGCCATTTATTTGTTTTTGTTAAAAAAATGGGTTTTTTTAAAAAAAAACCGGGCTAATATCAAACCTTAAAATGCAAGTTAGAACTGATCAAATTAAACATATCCAGATAGATGGTGTTTATAACGTTTTTTTTGTGCAACTGTTGCACATTATAGCCTAGTACACTAACTATACATAAGAGGGAGCCACTTGAAAAATTCCATTTATGGGCAATATATCATGATTTATCCATGTAAAATGTCGACGTTGGGCCTAATTATAATTATGATGAGACACAACAATCACACTCACTCACATACCTGCAGTGAATATATTTTCAATAAAAACATCAACCTACACGCATCAACCATTCAGTGCCACTGTGCACATGCAATTTATATCCTTTGACGGGCCGGGAGAATAGATCGATATGTATATAAATTAATGTATCACAAACCATGATGTATACATAGCTCTGGACTACATAAATGATATCTATTTACTGAAAAGGGGTGGTGCATATATACTATATGAATTAAATTGTTACATCAATTTGATCATGGAACCTGCCTGATCGATCGACAGCCGGGTATATGTCTTGATATATAAATTATTCTAATCAATCGATGTCAGCTGCACTCTATCCTTCCATCTAGTATCTATGTAGGTGCAGATGGAAAACCTTCAGACATCCACCAACCCTATATATGTACCAGAAGTATAGTAATTTAATTGCAATTAAAGAATTAATTTTAGTACATCGATTCGTACCCGGCCACCGCATTAACTTAATATCACATGCATATGATCTCTCACTAATTGTGAAAGATGTGATATATATCAGAAACCACTAATTATTCAATTTAAACAAAAATGAGATGTACTATGAATTGATTATAATGAAGAGCTGAATTAATATTCATGCATATCCATTCACACATGAATATTAATTGTGCATATATATGTTTGTATCAGGAGTTGTCAGTCTGCCAAATAAATGTATAGGCATTGTTTTTATACAAATATAGAAAATAAGAACAGTAAAATGTCAATCGAAGACCTAATTTCATTTAACCAGTTGTATGTTTGGATCACATACGCACTCGGTCATTGCTGTAAACATCGCCCAGCTATAGCTGTGCCCTTGCATATGACTCGACTTGCCCTAGCCCTTCTACGTATCAAACAATATTAACCCACTTCCTTTTGTAAATAAATCTAACTAATTAATATGTATTAGTTGAACCAATAACAATCCTTTATACTGATTACAACATATCAATCATGGATATTTCGGCCAGCATGTTATTACATCCCTCTATACAAGTCTTTCGAATCGAGGCTTTCAATTGGAGACTAACTGTTTGCTGCAAGTCTATCGATCGCTTCCGTTTGCTTCCCGCCAAACCCTGGAGCGAGCCAGTGGAAAAGTACTGGAATACGCTACCATGGGTACCGCGATAGCCACTGGTCATCCAACGGTCAGAAGTCAGCCCTTTTCCTCCTGACACTTGCACGGTGAAGACGTATATCAAACAGCTCGCTGAAGCCACGAGAAATCACCCAACTACAACAACCTCTAACTCAAGATATCCCGGTAAGAAATGTTTCTCTCTGATGTTGTTACATTGTGTTGTTATGGTTTGTGTGTTGATGCTGATTTTGCACAGTAAAATCGTTAGGTTTTGCGCATTGCGAAAAGGGAAATAGAGCGCTATGGATTGACATGTGCTAGCTGAGGACATGTGCTTATCGATAGACCTGTATATAGGGCCTACTGATGTGTACATCAATTCATATTATTGTTAACCAAATATAAGTTTGGTATGAGAAAAGAATAGTTGTTTAATTGTGTGTAACCAAGGTCTGTGAAAATAATGCTTTGATCATGGAGATCATGCACTTTTTGCCCCAGCTTCTCTTCTAACCAAGGCTTCGTATACCGATCGATTTGAGGCTATTTCTTTTGGAATTATTAATTAACTGGGTGGTAGTACCGATCGATTTGAGGCTATTTCTTTTGGACTTATTAATTAACTGGGTGGTAGCCGCTATATCGATGGCAGTATCTTTAAGTTTATATTTAAACAATAATAATTACATCAAAGTGTTTATTTTCACAAGCTTCACCATCCTCAAGTATATATCTTAATTGCATGGTCTTATTAACATCATTCACATCAGTCAGTTATCACCAAAAAGGTTAGCGCCCCATTTGATATCCGGAGCATGTGCACTGGCCGCCCATCCAAAATCCAAAATACTCGGAGTCACACAGGTACTTTAGAAATGGTTCATGGCTTATTAAAATGATCAAAGTTAAAACATGTTGTTCAGGCAACATGTTGTTCAGGCACTAGATGTTGAACAAATGATATTTCAATAACATCTCATTCATTGGCGATCGACCTGAATTAATTTGCCCTTCTGTCTACGTGCTAGCGTGCATGCTTACGTCAGACTTCCTGCACGTGGGGAAAGTTAGGTCAACGCCGGGGCGAACGCTTAGGCATAAGGGTCGTTTACGGTACCGGTGAAATCATTTCTCAGAAACTGATCAAGAACTGAAACTTCTTAATACTAAGCAACATGATCATTATAACTCTACCAACCCTCTACACGATTGGTCTGACAACTCGGTGTAGTCGGCCTTGTGAGCACCGGTAAATGATCATGTTTGTGTGTGAATTTATTCGAACGATCAGCAGGATTCTTGCGGGAAGGCAGAACGTCTCCTCCATGTTGCCTGGGTGAGTTCAGAGACGCTACTAACCAAGCATCTTTCTGGAGAACTATTAAACTAAGACAGATCACGTTCAAATAGTTCGCCAAAAGATGCTTAATTTAGGGTCTTTGCCGGGCATGGAAAAGTCGGTAAAGTGGGCATTTTGACTGATTGGCATTGAATTATGAATCTATATATTTATATTTGTATGTTTCTATGTATCTAGATAGGATTATGCAAGGATTAGCATTCTATATCTGAGCCCTCTTGTATTTGGGCTTTAGGTTATCTTCGCCAACGCGCGTGCCTAAACATTTCAGTAGTTCAGATGTTTCAATAGATCGTAGTCACGTGGCCGCAGAATTTGTCAACGCGTGCGTTGCTGCAACGAGTGGGCATGAAACCCCTAGCAATCGCAGATTGCCGCACCCGTACATAAATGTATTATTATGTGTATTACTATGCTAGGACCTTGGTGATACCCAGATAAGATCCATAAGATCAAATAATTTCTAACTGGTGGAGACCAATTTCTTCTTTTAAAAGCAAGATGATCATTACTCATTATAATTAAAGTATAACCATGAAAATTAATCAAAAGTAGCTATCAGGCCAATACATAACTTCTCTCGATCATGGTTAGCGGGACAGTTGTCATATGCTTCTATCCACACTAATGTAGATCTTAAATTAGTAATTTAATTGTTGCTGGCCTATGCATGGCATCGTGTATAAAGGTCAGGCGTGGGGTGGGGCGGAGTGCTATAAGTGTGTGTTTATGTTCTATAGCACTCCACGCGCTGTCCTCAGACTTGGCCTTAACTATCTTCCAGAAAAACATTAATTATGATGTCGACATGTCATTTTATTCCATCTACCATCCAGATATGGGGCGGCATTCAAGGGCACAGTATGCGCGGAAGTTGCGCAGAACTAAAAAATATATACGTCAGATGCAGGAAAGTGAATGTGCAGTTCCTGAAGAAAACATACCAGATCTAAATGTTGCCACTGACAGTGTTACAAATGTGTTAGCTGAAAATGATCCAAATGTGTCAAGGGAAAATGATCCAATGGATCATGAAATTTTGGGGGATACAGTTTCAGAAAATGGCTCTGATACAGATGCATTTTCTGATCCAATCAATGACAATATTGAACATAATGATTGGTACGAAATTCTTCAGTATTGGCATTATCAACGTGCTTTTTGTACTGACCTTGCTGATTGGGCTGTCAGTAATAATGTAGGAAGAACGGTTGTGACTGATCTGTTACAAATATTAAACAAAAGGTTACCATTTATACCTAGGGATACCCGAACACTTAAACATACCATGGGTACTGTCGATGTGAAGGAGGTATGTGGGGGTGAATATGTATATTTGTCTATAAGACGAGCTCTCCTTCAATATTTAGAGCATAAAAAGCCAGAAAATAATGTCTTCAATATTCTTGTTAATGTAGATGGAATTCCTATGAATCGCAGTAGTGGCCAGCAGCTATGGCCAATATTGGCCAATATAAATGGTGGCCCCCCTTTGCTGTCTCACAATGGTTGGGATACTCTAAGCCCAACAGTATTGCTGACTATGCACATGATTTTATCCAAGAAGTTAAAGAACTTTATGAACATGGCCTAACTCACTCAGGTGGGGTTTACAATATCAAAATTCGAGCCTTTGTGTGTGATACTCCAGCACGTGCATTATCTTAAAAGTATAACAGGCCACACAGGATATCACAGCTGTGAACGTTGCGAAGTTAAAGGGGAGTTCATAGGTTCTGTTCGTCTGATTAATAAAAATGACCCTTTACGGACAGATGAGAAATTTAAGGAAATGATGTATGATGAGCATCAAAATGGTTTATCCCCATTTGCAGATCCAGAGTTGCGTATTAATATGATCGAGGATTTTATCCTCGATTATATGCACCTAGTGTGTTTAGGAGTTTTGCGCAGGCTAATTCGTTGTTGGAAGAAGGGCCCACATAAAATTGGCATAGTTGGTTGGAGTGCAGTGACAGCAAGCTTGGTACATATGCGGCAATATGTGCCATCATGCTTCCAAAGACGGCCGAGGGGACTAGATGAACTTGAGCATTGGAAAGCGTCTGAATTCAGGTTCTTCCTTTTGTATGGGGGTATTATTGCACTAAGGGATGTTATCAGAAAAGACCAATATGAGCACATGGTCACACTGTGTACAGCAATGCGTATTCTTTATCAGAAGAAATGATAAAGAATGAGGAAAGAGTTAAGTATGCAAAAGCACTTTTGAAATGCTTTGTAGAGAAGGCAGTCCAACTGTATGGGCCAGAATTTATTACCTATAATGTGCATAGCTTAATGCACATGGCTGATGATGTCTTAAATCATAAGTTGCCCCTTGATCAGCTATCAGCATTCCCATTTGAGAGTTATCTTGGACACCTTAAATCATTGGTGCATGGCTCTGTGAGCCCTATCCGACAGATAGTTAAAAGACTTGATGAAAGATGGCACCTCAATAAATATAGATTCTTCCAAAAGGCAAATAACAAAGTACCAACATCAAAGACGCGGGATAGTGTTTATTTACTACCCAATGGCAACTTTGCTATAGTTCAAGAAATACTCCCAAACCAGGAAGCAAAGTGTCAGGAAATAAAGAAGGAAAGAACACGTGACTGGTACACAATCCCAATAAATTCAAGTGTTTTGGACATCAGACACGTTCCATCTTTGTCACACACACAAACAGTGACGCTGTCTTTTTCAAAACTAAAACAACCAGCTCTTATGTTACCTGTCAGTGGCGATTAGATGTTTTCTTCCCATTGCTACACAACTATCAACAATAAATGACAAGTGAGTATAGGGAATTTAAATATGTTCGTTCCAGAAGTTGCACGTTTTCAAGTAGGGCGAGGTATACATTATATCATATATACTAGTTGATGTCTGATGGATGTATAATTGTTATACATACATCCCTTTTGGTAGTGCCTCTTAGCAGTGATGAAAATATTAAGTTTTTGACAATAAATTCCCTTTCAGAATGGCGAAGCATTATCAAACCGTTACCTGGAAGGAAAATGGTGCAAGTGTGATCCGCAGGGTACCATTAAATTGGCTGACTCAATTGGATGGGGAACTATATATTAGCTGGCCAAGCAAGTTGGATGCACAAAAGGATCTTGAGCAACGAACTGAGCCAAAGCCGTCTTGGTCCATCAAAAAAGTTATCAAGACCCGGGATGCATTACATGGTAAGTAAAGAACTATCATGTCAAGCATAAGTTGCCTTTATAGATGTCTGTTTATATAACAAAATCAATATATATGGAGACCTGGATCGACTTATAATTAATGTCAACATAACAATAATATTGTGCCTCCATAATGCTATATGCATTGATGTATCCACATAATCAATCAATATATAATGAATCAATGAATATCTATTAATTAAGTTAGTGTCAATGCAAACAAAATTTTAATATTTATATGATGTGTATTTTTTTCTGTAGAGAGCTGGAGATCTGATGAGGAGTCGGATGAGCTGACAACAACTAGCTCAGAAGGATCACAAGAACAAAAAAGTGCAGGATCGCGACCCTCCAGATCCAGTAAGAAAAGAAGTGCGGAACCGGATGGTAAGCTATATATTTGGAATTTAAATTTGTATTTTGTAAATGTTATATGGCAAATGTTATGTGGCAAATGTTCATGATACATGCTCATGATACAAAATTATATATGCTTATGCATTAATAATAATGTTTACCATAACAATATTCTTGTTGGTTAAAATAATTGCGTCTCCAGGCGTATACTAAAAAGAGCAATTTGTTTCTTAGGCATTTTCCTAATTGAAAACAATGCCAAAAGTCCAAGAAGAACATAGCTAACTGAAATTTATTTTTCATATTTGCAGCTGGGGCAATAGAGCAGGTACGGAAATTGATTGCGAGAAGGGCGGGCAAACAAAAAGGGTACCCATCAGTGCCGAATACTGCATTTTTGAAAAACAAGGGCCAAGTAGAACAAGTAGAAAATCGATCTGCAAGTGGCCAGGAGAGTGATGAGTGTTCAGAAGGAGATATACGGAGCGAGTCTCACGAGGGTGACTTTGAAGATAATCAAAGTGAAAGCAGTACGGAGGATGAGGCAAATATACATGGGTCAAAACAGATGGACAGCAGTCCATCATCTCCAACAAAATTAAATGGGTCACAAGAGATGACCATGCCATCATCTCCTATGGTTAGTGCTGAGACACCATCTCCCACAATTATTGCAGACCACACATCTGGGTCAGAACAACAGATGGACATTCATAAGCAAACATCGTCCACAAATATGAACAGCCCTGTGTTAAAACTGATGGACATTCGTAAGCAAACAGGCACACCACACAGAGAAAGCCATGCAAAATCTCCAGGATCGAGTAATGAAGACAGACGATCTGTGTCAAAACATGTATCTCCAGCAAGTAATGAACACCGACGATCTGGGTCAAATCAGGGATCCACACAACAAGAGCTAGTTGTTACTCCAAAATCGTCCAGAAATAACATCAACAGAATTGATCTAACATCATCGTCGACAAAGGCAAACATCTCCAAGTCACCAGCTGCTGCTGTCATAGAAGGGAGTCCCACTGATGCTGCACTTGTGAACAGTTTGATGAGTAAGTGGATGAGAGTAAATTATTTAATAAATAGTAGGGTGATGACAATTATTTAATATACGTAGTCAGACAGAGTGTTATTATTAAATTGAATTATCATTTACATTTACTCAAGTTATAACTTCATTTGTATACAATATGTGAATGGTGAACCTGTTTTTTGACGTGATAAAATATATATCGATCATGGATATTAAAAGAACATGTATATTCCTTATTCAGATTTAGAAAGACGGTCCTATGCCTTCTTTTCATCTTTCGAGGAGAAATTTGACCTTTTCTCACGACAAGTAGAGAAGTTGGCCAAACGTGTGGGCGACAAGGAAGGGGGATATTCAAGAGGCCATGATATGTGTCCCGCTCCCTTAAAAACCAAAGAAGCGATGGATGAACTGGACGAGAATATGGTTGACAATGGGAAGAGAGCAGCTTTGGTAGGTATATAATTATGTGATTTCAGTGTGTCAACAGAGCTATGAAAAAGTGACAAGAAATGGAAATAGTATTCAATTTTGTACCTGTATATGAATATAAAGTAAATAGCTACAATTTGATTGCAATATAGAGATAAGTATATATCATATTGAGGTGGTAATTATAAAAATTATGATCATAAATTATGTTTGATATGATATCTATACCCTGTCCAGCCTTTTTAAGAACCAGAACCGCAATGCTAGCCTATATCAACACTCTTTGAAGTCTTGGTTCTACAGAGGCTGGACAGAGTGTATGATCTATGATAATTATTATGACTTCACTATTATATTAATGTGGTGCCCAATGGCATTTCAGGTCGAGTTTTTGTCACACTGTGGAGGAGACGACACAGGGAAGGCAGTACACAAGGTTTTGAATCGCTTGATGGACCCACTGGCCGCTCGTCATTTCAATGTACGTGGGACAAACAAGAAGGTAGCATTCAACACCTACAAGTTGTATGGAGTTGTTATGGGTGAGTTAAATTGAAGTTTTATGTTAAAAAAAGTTGACATTTTTAACTAGAAATAACATATCTTACTTGCAAATTATAACAACAAAATATAATCTAATAATTGATATAGCTAATTATGAATAATGATCGAATTCTCCCAATTACATATTGAACATAGAAGGGGGACCAATATATATATCATTTTGTTTTGGATCCATGTCTACAGTAAATTAACCTTTATACTTGCGATCATCCCACAATTTAAGATAATAACCAATTCAAGGTGATCAGACATATTTTCCAAAATATATTCTTGCTAACATCTATTGGCTAAAAAATTAAAATTGTGTCTTACGATACAAGTATATTAATTATCATTACTATGATTGGTATATTCACACAGATGCAATACGAGCACAATTTGCCAATGATAAGGATTTACACAAGAAGGTCAACAAGGCAATAAGTGAAAACCTGAGAGCTGCAGAAGGAAAGATTAAACACCGTGAGGATGCCACAAGTAGAATGGAAAAGCGGAGGGAAGAGGCTGAACGCCGTCGTACTGCAGGCGATGATGGCGAAAAACAAATGGAAGGCGACAATGATACTGTTGAGTAAAATTCGAATGTACCGTCGATCTAAAATGTCATAATATATGTTTATCTAGCCAAAACAAATGGAAGGCGACAATGATACTGTTGAGTAAAATTCGAAAAGGATCAAGATGGCGGCCGCGACAGTTGTGCAGGCACATCGCTCTGTCATTCAATACTCAAATTAGAGGTTCTGAAGGATATTTTGGGATTATTTTCATCATAGAATCATCAACAATAGTTATCATCACCTTTTCATCGGATCAGATATGTATTCTTGACTTTTATTTGTTGTATATTGTGAAATGTCTGTATGTATGTACCTCGATCGTAGGTGTAGGTTATGAATGCGAGCAGCGTATGACAAGGCAAAGGCCTATCACTAACGCTCCATAGGCGCTAACCGAAGTAACAAAACACTGAACAATGACAATTGTCTAGGCAAATGTCCACATATACAGGCTATAAGTGAAGTCTATGCTCCAAGAACAATTCTTTTGAACTTGTACTGCTTATATATCATTTGTAACGATTGTTTATTTGAAATCTTGGTACACAACGAAGGGCTGAACGATCGGCCTAAGATCTTAGCAAAGGGTTTACATGATGTAGTTTTCAGGTCTGTAAATACTAGAGAATCATACGATTGGTTGGGAAAGTGTTGTTGGTTGAACTGTCTAAATAAAAGTAGAAATAACTGCTCAAATATGGATAAGGAAACGTTCGAAGCAGCGCTTCAAACATATGCGACTGAAATGACTAAGATTGGAACAGACACAAATGTAAAGATAACTGAATTAACCGATCTGCAAAATGATATCGATAATTTGGGAGCCAGATTAACAGTACTTGAGAACGAAAATCTAAACAAAAGAATCTCTGAACTGGAGAAAAAGCATCAAGAGCTGGAAAAATACACTTCGTATTTGGAAGACTACTGTATTAGTCTTGATTCGAACCAAAGAGGGGCAAACATGATATTAACTGGTTTCAAAGAAAAGGACGGGGAAAACGAGAGAGGAAGCAAGCTTACAATGAACTTAGTTTGTGAACTTCTATCTGAGATCGATCAATCATTTACAGCAAATGAAATTGAATATGTAACAAGAATTGGGAAACCAAAAGGTCAAAATGACAAAAGAGATCGGAATATCCTAATTAAATTTGCATCAATCTCGATATGTTCAAGAATCAGAAGGAGAAAAGCTAGCTTGAAACAAACCGATAACAACAATAAATGCTTCCTTAATCCTGATCTGCCCCCTAAATTGGCTCAGAAACAAGCTGACATGAGGGCCATTGTGTCCTATGCGAAAGCAAAGCAGATTGACGCCAGACTAGACAGAGGCAGAGTGATTGTAAACAAACACTCCTATGGTCACAAGCAATTAGAAAAGATCCCTGGGGGCGTGTCGATCGGCGAAACTAAAACTAGAAGGATAGTGCAGGGAATTGGATTCCAAGGAGAATTATCGCCACTATCTAATTTCTACCCATGTAAAATCAAGTTCGATCAGAATGTTTTCGAGAATGCAGAGCAGGCTCATCAATGGTCAAAAGCCAAAATCGTAGGAAATCAGCCAATGGCCACTTTGATTCTAGGCATAAATGATCCCAGAAAGTGTAAAAGTGAGGGGGAAAAGGTTGGAACAACTGAAACCTGGGAGAAATCTAAACTTGAAAGGATGAAAGACATCCTAGAATGCAAATTCGCCCAAAATAAAGAATTGGCTAGCTTCCTAGTATCAACTAAGGGACACAACTTATTAGAATGTACGACTGACAACTTCTGGGGTGCTGGAGTGTCCATTTCCTCATATAAGCTCAACTTACCAAAGGCCAAACTTTATGGGAAGAACAATTTGGGACTAATCCTTGCTCAAGTGAGAACCGAAATCATTAGAGAGAATACTATTCAATCCAATCCAAATATAGTAACTAGATTTGCAGACCCAATCCCCCCTCCCAAGCTCACTAACATGATTGCCAATACTAGAGGCATGGGACGTCGAGGCACCCCATTTGCAGGTGCAGGTGCAGGTGCAGGTGCCTGGGGCAGAGGCAGAGGCAGAGGTGCGTATTCGATGTATGGTAACGAACCGATTCAGTTCCCTGACGAAGAATACATGAATGAGATCAGTCTAGATAGAAGAGATAGAGACGAATTGCATAAAGAGGACAATCATAGGTCCGACGATTCAACTGAAGATGCCTGAACGAAACACAGATAAGATCGATCTTTTAATTTTTACTGACTCTAGGGGAAGAAACCTAGATCAATATTTGCAAATGAACAATGTACTAGTATATGCATTCCCCGGAGCCAGAATAATAGATCTCTATCTCCAAGTAAAACTAACTCTCATGAACGAAAGGGTGTATCCCAGAATGATCCTCATAATGGGAGGAATATGCGACATAACCAAAAAGCGATTCGATGATAGGAGGGTAGTACTTAGAGATATAGGTGTTGCGCATACGGCTAACTCAGTACTAAACACAATTAGAAATGTATGGTTGGAGGCTGAAACCCAATTTCCAGATATCCTCTTCTCTTTCGCTAGGATTTGTGGTATGAATGTCGCTAGATATAACAGAGACTTTAACAGATACTTGTGGCAGTCCAATCTGGATCAGATAGTAAACATGATAAATATGCAATTACTATCGTGGCATGTTCACAAAGGTATTATTTTCCCGACCATAACCAGCCGGGTACATCGGAGAACTAGGAACAAAGTCAAGGCTTTCTACACATATTTTACAGATGGTCTTCATCCAGGAGAGAGATTATTACAAGAATGGGCACACAATATTGCCCGTTTCTATGAGAGAAACTTTATTTAAGGAATAATTTCCGAGGTTTTTTCTGCTCGCGGTGTCTATAGCGTCAGGGAGTTCGAGGGCGAAGCCCGAGAATTCCCTGACGCTATAGACACCGCGAGCAGAAAAATCCGAGGAAATTATTGCTTTTAGAAGAGAATTGATGAGATTTCCTTAATGTTAGAGAAAAAAAGATAGACAAACCTTCTTTATTCCGTCCAAAAACACCCAAAAACATCCAAAAACATCCAAAATATCATGCAATCCCATGCGAGTCGTCAGCCTTTCTATGAGACCGGAAGTGAATGCACTGCTTTAATCGGAACTATATAATACCGCGACGGCTGACCGAATGAAGCTTCAGCCACAACAGCCAATCAGAGGAGCGTATTCACTAATGTTTATGTTCAACCGGCCGGCCTGTTTTCGCAAGGTTCCGCTGCTTGCTATCCAAAGCATCGGACACCGCATTAGTCGAAATCTAAATGATACCGCGACGGCTGGCCAAGTGAAGTGGGCGGGGCTTAGCGGAGAAACAGCCAATCAGAGGTGCGTATTTGCTAATGTTTATGTTCAGCCAGCCGGCCTGTTTTCGCAAGGTTCTGCTGCTTGCTATCCAAAGCATCGGACACTTCCGGTTCTCGAATGCCGTGTTGCGTGTGTCAAGGGACTTAAAAAAGAAATAAATAAAAGATTTGAATCGGTAGAAATGATTTAAATAGTGTTTGAGCCCGATAGCCAAGATTTAGTCGACGGGAATCAAGCAATAAATGAATGGCGAGTTCAGAAGCTATACGTGCGACTGGAAGAGATGTCGAGATCCTTCGGCATAGCCACTTATGTGCACATTCACTTGGCGTTGCATTGTGTACGGTGGCCTATATAGCGCACGGAGGATTTCATTCGAAAGTGACCCGCACGTCAACAAACGAAGCATCTACGAATGCCGTGTCCGTGTGTCTAGGGACTTAAAAAAGAAATAAATAAAAGATTTGAATCGGTAGAAATGTTTTAAATATTGTTTGAGCCCGATAGCGAAGTTTTCCTCTATGGAAATCAAGTAATAAGTAAAAGCCATACGTGTGCTTACGTTACGTAGACCGGAAGAGATTTGAACCAAAATTCAGCCGCAATGTCTCCACCAGCTTCATAGGGTAGTGGTTATGTTGTTCGACTTCGGCGGAGAACGTTGAGGGTTCGAGCCTCGTCAGGTCCTTTAGCTTGTTTTTCATTCTATACTTGGCAGCGTTGGGTTGATCTATGGGGAAGTCTTGATCTATGGAGACGGAAGTCTTGATCTATGGAGACGGAAGTCTTGATCTATGGAGTCTTGATCTATGGAGACGGAAGTCTTGATCTATGGAGACGGAAGTCTTGATCTATGGAGACGGAAGTCTTGATCTATGGAGACGGAAGTCTTGATACTGATCTATGCCTGATCTATAGGGACTGATACTGATCTATAGGGACGGATCTATGGGGACGGAAGTGGTTTAGAGGGAATCTATAAAGAAAAAAAACCTCCCAGAATCTCATCAGATCGATTCTAATATTCTATAGAATGGAGATGGTTCGAATAAACAGAATGGCAAAAGCCAACTGTAATAAGAGAACACATCAAAGCATACAAGAAACAAGACCTAGAGCTATTTCATTAACACTTTTTCTACTGGGATATAAGGCAAAGGCCTACCCACAACAATGTTGCAGTATTCGTGTATATAAAACAGTGATATCAACAACACTTTTCTCGTATCGTTATATTTATGTTTTGATGGATGAGTATGTATACAAGTGGCAAAGGCCATTCACCCAAGTAGAACTGAACATGTGTATAGAGATAAGAAGTTC
This sequence comes from Sthenelais limicola, assembly GCA_942159475.1. Taxonomy (NCBI): domain Eukaryota; kingdom Metazoa; phylum Annelida; class Polychaeta; order Phyllodocida; family Sigalionidae; genus Sthenelais; species Sthenelais limicola. Next base: position 77,735,093 of record OW804098.1, read on the forward strand.
AAAACAACATGACCGAGATTAAATTGAACAAATTACTCGAAACTAAAGGGAAAAAATTTATTCACATGAATATTAGATCGCTTATGAATAAGATACACCTAATACAAGCTGACTTTGCAAATAGTGACTTAGAATCGATAGTATGTACAGAATCCTGGCTTAATAAGGACATTGAAGACTCAATGATAGCGGTAGAAGGTTTTAATCATGTAAGATGGGACCGAAAGGTGAATAAGAAAGGGGGAGGGATAGTATCCTATATTAATAAAAATACAGATTATGAAAGTTGTGAGAAATATAACCAAAGCGATGGTAATCTGGAACTACAGGTAATAAGAATAAAGTATGAGAAAATGAATGATATTATACAAATGAATATATACAGACCCCCTTCTGCTAGCAGTAAAATAGCTGTGGATAAAATAATTCAGATCTATAAAGAAATTAGTGACGAATATAAGTCTGCGAAAATCTTCTTGATGGGAGACTTTAACATCAACCTTTTGAAGAATGATGCCAATAGTAAACATCTAAAAGATAGTTTAAGAATAAATGGACTCAATCAGTTCATAAAGAAGCCAACTAGACATAGTGATAATCCGAGCTTAATAGATCACATAACAAGCAGTGAAGATACCAATATAAAATCTGTAGGGACTGTATGCTATGGAATCAGCGACCACTTACCAATTTACTTTGTTTACAAGAAAACAAAAACGAGACTGAAAAAAACATTGCAAAAAGGTAGATCGTATAGGAGATATTCTCCTCAACTTATGAAAGAAAGACTCCTAGAGAAAGATTGGGATAAGATATGGACTGAACAATGCCCTGATAAGGCTTGGGAGATGATTTATCACAACATACTGGAGATTCTTAATGATATATGCCCAGTGAAAAGCTTTTATGTAAGAATAAAACCGACTCCATGGGTAACACAAGAGCTGATTGAACTCAAACATGAAAGGGATCAGTATCTAGAAAGATACTAAGTTACATAACGAGGAGGATAAACAGAGAGCTAACCAACTTAGAAATGTAGTAAATAGAGCATTTAAAAGAGCGAAGAATGTCTATATTAAAGGAAAATTAGATGAAAACAAAGGGGATCCAAAGAAGTTTTGGAAAATTGTCAAGGATGTAATCCCTAATAACGAGAAAAATAAGGGAATTAAACAAGTGATCGATCCAAAAACTCAAAAACTTGCTAACAAAGAGGAGACTCCGAATATTATTAACAACTACTTCACCTCTGTAGGTGCAGAGATTAATGAAAGCACACCTAAAGAAAGAAATCCGAATACATTAGAAAATAGAATCTCTGATAAGCAGCCACTTAATCTGCAGGTACCCACCCTAGAAGAACTAATAACACTGATAAAAGAAATTGACTCCAATAAATCGTCAGGATGTCTAAACATAAATTCAAGAGTATATAAAGACGCCCTGATAGCTATACCTGACATCTTCCATTATGTAATTGGACTTTCAATTAGAAAAAATCTATTTCCTAAGGCATGGAAAGGTGCAATTGTAACACCGCTTCCCAAAAAAGGCAATTCCAACCTAGTAGAAAATATTAGACCTATATCCCTAACCCACATCTGTGGAAAAATTCTAGAAAAAATTATTAACAGAGCATTAATGACTCATATGGAGGAAGAAGGTTTCATCTCTAATAATCAATATGGATATAGAAGACAGAAATCAACAACAGCCTGTGTAACATCTCTACTCAGTCCAATTTTACAGGGTTTCAACAACAAAAAATTCATCTCATGCACATTTTTCGACTACAGAAAAGCGTTCGATTGTGTCCCACATCAACCTTTAATTGATAAAATGAAACTATACAATATTAGTAGTAATATGACAAAAATAATGACAAGTTATCTGAATGGCAGATGCCAACAGGTAAGGATAGCAGAACACATTTCCAAAAAAGCTAGCCTAGTAACAGGAGTCCCACAAGGGTCGATTTTAGGACCATCTATGTTCATTATCTACATCAATGATATCACAAAGTTAGAAATAAAAGGAGTGATGAATTTATATGCAGATGATATAGCTCTTGTAAATATAGAAAACACCTATGAAGAATTGATTGGGTCATTGCAACATGATTGTGAGAAAATTATGAAATGGAGTAATTACAACAAGTTGAGTGTCAATACTAGTAAAACTAAATCAATGATAATTGGGAATAAAGCCCAATTACAAAGACATAATAAGGAAATACCTATTAAACTCGAAAATGGGTCACAAATAGAATGGGTAACACACTTTAGGTATCTTGGAATAACCATTCAAGAAGATTTAAAATTCGACAAGAGTTACAATTCTATGATAGGTCAAATATCATCTAGACTAAAAACAATCCAGCTAATCAGAGCCAGCCTCACAAAGAACTGTGCTATGAAACTTACCAAATCTATGGTTTTATGTCACTTGGACTATATTAACTTCTGTTATATGACCCTTAATAAAAATCAACTTGATAAAATCCAATCAATTCAAAACAGAGCATTGAAACTGGCCTTGAAATTACCTAAGCTTTATCCCACAATTCAACTCCATAGAAATACAAAAACCTTACTCTTCTACAAGAAAATGAACTTTAACCTATTAAAGCAGATCCATTTTGATGTCCACCACAATAATCGAGAGAAAATATTTCAGCAAAAAACTCCTGGAAATACCAGAAGACATGATGGTGTTATCCTTGAGCAGAAATTGCCTAAATATGAAATCTACAGAAAGGCATTCTTATACCAGGGAGCTAGCCTTTGGAATAATTTACAGTTAGATCTTAGACAAGAAACTGATGTCATAATTTTTAAGAAAAGATTGAAAAACCTATATCTAGAGCAAGAATAATGAAAACAATAACAACTTTAATATCAAAGTATAACGTTAAGCTATAAGAACTGAACTATTTTTCATAAATAATCACCATGTACAATCCTCCATCTCATCTCATCTCATTCCACCAAACCACCATATTAATATCAATTTTTTATCCCATTTTTTCCTGAACTATGTAATGACATTTCAAGCCAGGTGCGAGGTGTAAATCATACTTGTATTTTATGAGAATGATCCTCGTTTGGACAAGGGTGGCAAAGGCCAAACCCTCTCTGTAATACCTGGAAAAATAAAATAATTAAAAAAAAAAAAAAAAAAAAAAATGTACCGTCTATCTAAAATGTCATTATATATGTTTATCTAGCCACCTTGGGCAGAAGTCCCCAGCTTCGTACTTTTATGTCAATTTTATAGGTAAATAATGAATGCAAAAGCTCTTTTTGAAATCATATCATATCATATTGCTGATGACTTAAATCTTAAGTTGCCTCTTGTTCAGATGCTTCCAAAATGAGAAAGAGCAAAGATCAGAGAGGCAGCTAGCATTTATTTACTATGCGATGCACATATTTGTTCTGAGTAATGTATTGATTAAATATATTTTTTAGTGGATATTTGCAAATATAGTTTAGAGTGGGGGTTGTGGTGCTGAGGACAATTATTTGGTGCTGTGCTGGTTTAAGAGATTATTTATAGTACACACGAAAAGCAACTGTCTTTCGTTTATGTATTTTCAAATGTATTCAGGGTATTCAGCTGATATTTATGGTTTTACTAGTTGACTTCACTATAATGAATCTTTTATGACCAGCTATGATAATATATAAATGTATATATGAATGTTCATTTTGTTCTAATAAAGTTACTAAAGAAATAATATTGTATTCGCCATTGTTTTTTTATTTTTATTTTTAAGGTATGATTGGATCAACATTAGTTATGTGCATAATAGATGCAATTTACATGCAAACGCATTTGCGCACAGTTCAGTGCAGTATACACCGCAATACATACGCGATAATAAAACGACTTTCGTGCGCATAATTTGCGCACAGTTTAGTGCGTAATATAACCGCAATACATACCCAATAATAAGTAACTATAAAGGACTTTTTGTGCGCATAATTTACGCACAGTTCAGTGCGTAATATAACCGCAATACATATGCAATAATAAGTAAGGGTAAAGGACTTTTCGTGCGCATAATATTGGCAATATATATGCTAAAATGATTTGCGCATATTTCAGGAACTTGTGTATCCGCATAATGAGCGCTTTTCAGCCGCAAAAGGTGTGGTGCATACATTATTGCTCTTCTATCGCGATAATAATGTGCATCAAGTTTGCGCGAACCTAAGCATTGGTAACTGCAACAAATAAAGCGTAATAAATGGCTACGCTCAACTCAGTAATTGTGCGCTCCTATTCCGCAAAAGGTTTGCGCATACTTCAGTTGTCAGTGTCGCGCTAATCATTCGCATCAAGTTTGCGCAAAGCTAAGCGTTAGAAACTGCAACAAAAAAAGCGTAATAAGTGGCTACGGTCAACTCAGTTATTGTGCGCTTCAGTATGCGCTGGTCTTTTTGCGCGTTAATTGCGTTCAATTGCCCATCGGGAAGGTCACGAGTACCTTCCCTACTTAAAGTTACTTATATCGCTAAGTCCCTCTTCTGTGCTAAGCTGCCGCGCTACCCCTGATAGCTGACCATTGGAATGGACTATGTAATTGAGCCTAACTTAGAACAACTTTGGGACAAATCGGCCCCCAGTAACCAATCATCTCCCCCTCTTCCTCCTAGCGGTCAAATAACGAATACCATTAATTCCCACTCCAACAGTATATATATTCTGTCATAGTCCTTCACCTCCTCACCAATAGTGGCTCAGTTTGACCAATAGGAGAGAGGTTGACAGGCCTGAGACAGGGTGAGAAGAAGGGCCAGGGGGCAGGATGAAATTTGATTGACAGGTGGAAGCATGCTGGAACCTCAGCAAGAGGTGGTGGTGGGAGGGGTGGTGGCCATCTAGGTGGTGGGAAAGGGTGCTGGCCATAAACATAGCAGGGTGGCTAACCAATAAGAGGCTGAGAATGGTGATGGTGGGAGGGGTGCTGGCCATCCAGGTGGTGGGAAAGCTTCATGGATTTACTGCAGGGAAGGTAGCAAGTTGTCAATCAAACAATCCTTGTACATGGGTGCAAGGTTAGGAGTGATTGCGTGAATTAGATATCAGAGATGGACATCAAGATATCCTCCAGTTAAGCCTCCACACTCCTCCACACTAACACCTTTATAACAAATTTAATAACAAACTTTTAACAAATTTATAACACAAACTTGCTGAATTGAATGATTGACAGAATGGTACATCATTCATTATCATTCTCCGTTTAAACGGAGAATGAAAAAACGGGACTACTTTTGATACTATGCTAATACAGCCTCGATTATATTTGTCAGTCTGTGAGCAGCACATATTGTCATTTTTTTTTTTTTTTGAAACATGATTTTATTCAGCTTATCAACAAAACTTCTTCCTCGCCTCGAGCTTATACATCTAAAACTACATAGCTCTTTCCTGCTTGTTCAAATCAAAGAAAATTTTGACCCAGATCTTTTGGGTTGCGAAATATACACATTGTTATCGTGCGACCCTCAATATGACTGACTCTCCGAGTTTCAACTTGTTAACAGGAGCATTTTCATATTTTTTTTTTTTTTTAAGCGATGCGTACCTCAGTTTAGGCTTAGATCTTCACATGTAGAATTCAAATCAGCATTTAGCTTTAGCCATATTTCTTTGGTTTTGTTGCTTACATTTTGGGTCTTATTTTGATACAATATTATTTTACTCTTCGTTGCCAGCTCAGATATTATCATTTTGAATATTAACACGCCTTCGTGGAACAATTTTTGCCTTTGTATTATAGCCTTCATTTGTAATATAATCCAACCTATTACTCTGGCATTATTATTATCTGTTCTTATCCCAAAAATGATATCACTTGCATTTATATCCATTTTAGTTCCATTTTTTTAAGAATCATTTTGTCTCCATTTGTTCTATTCAGGTAACCTGTTGATTCAATAAAAAGGAATACCTCTTGCCACATTGCTTTTGTTTTCTTACATTCTACGAAGAAATGTATTATGTCATCATCGTGTCTGCAGAAAGAACATTTTTTCTTCTCTATTATTCCCATGTTTTTTAATTTGACATTGCAGGTAATAGTTCTATGTAAAACGCGATATTGTAATGCATGGATTCTTGATTCTTTGGTAACAGCATAAGGGTTATAGAACACTTTTTCCAATCAATTGCATTAAACTCTTTATCATCTAGACTTAGAATTTTTTGCCATTCATATATCTTTTCCCATTTGGGTTTTCTTTTAGCAACTAGAGCATTATATAACATTTTTGAACTCGCATTTTTTACATCGATCTTTTCATTTTTTATTTCTATTTCTATTACATCCTTAACAGGGTTTTGGATGTTGTTACGAAGTGTATTCCACCACTCTATAGGCACTGCTTTTTCTATGATATTTCTTGGTAAGTATAAATTGGTGTTGTATTCCTTTTGGAATTCTTTTTCTGACATTAATTCGCCTCTATCATTTAATATGTCTCCAATTACTTTAATTCCAAGATTTTCGCCTCTTTCCCATCCGATGGGGATTTTTTTAAAAACAATTAATTTGTTTCCCCATAGCCTTTCTTTCCTGATTTGATCCACACTAGTTGGTTTTTGTGAGAAATAGTATTTATTCCAAATATCAAAGACTTCCTCATAAAATTTGTTCAATGCATGACCAGGTTTATTTCTTATCAAGAAAATATTTTCAATTGATTTTCCCTGATCTTGTTCGAGAATTTTAAACCATGATGAATTACAGTTCTCTATCATCCTTTGAACCCATTTTAACCTGTTCGTCTCAATTATTTCTTTCATGCATCTCAGATTTAGGCCACCGTTCTGACAATTCTGTGCTAAGAAGTCAGTACTTATTTTATTAGATCCTCCTTATATTGTCCGTGAACGGACAAATCTGGGAATAAAAAGCAAGACACTGCCTCTGTGCTTTGTTGTCAATCTTGTCGGCAGTCATGAATAGTCCCTTGCTATCAGCATATATATATAGGCTTCAAATTCTTTCAAATTGGCCTTCCATTTGACAGTGGAGGCATCTCCTTCCGGGTCAAATGGTTGCATCCGCCCAATGTCCCATGTCATGATTGCTACAAATATACTAGTCAACTCAGTTTATATAAATCAGCTAATGTCAGTAGGCCTATAGTTCAGTGTCTGAAGCAATTCAAATCTGATTGGCTGAGCCAGCTTGGATAGACATGGCTTCATTCTGCCAGCCTCTGTGACTTGGGTCAGTTTCTGGCTTTAGCAAAGTAGCACCATGCATTCAAATATAGGCCTACACTGTATGCATAGGGCTCTTGAGGCCTTAAATCGACAAATCAACATGGCCCATTCGACTTTTCGACTATTCTTATGACCAACAAATCAACATGGGCATCAAGTGACAAACAACAAAAACACTTTCTTAGCCTGACAAATCGATGAAAACCTTATTAGTTTATTACCAACAAAGAACGGGCCATTTTTACGGAAATTAAGTGACAAACGACAAAAGAATTGTCTTAGTGACAAGTGACAATTGTTGTTTCTTGGTAGCGACAAGAGAAATTAGAGACCCCCTCAGGCCCTATGCATGGTGGCGACCCCATTGCCTCACTATCATTTTAGTCCATAATAGGGCAGTTCACAAATTCGATTGTAGCGCCACAACTCCTGTGGGGGTAATGAGCTGAAGTCAAGGTATGACGGGCACTTACCCATTGCCCCTATATCTTCACCATAGGTGCCCAACTTACCCCACCTTTCTCTCCAACGATTCTAGCTTGTTTCCTAACATGCTGAGCAGACTTATAGAATGGTATGTTTAGAGTAATTTTGCCAGTCTTCAGGCCGTTTGACCCACTAGATTTTAAAATATGCTAACTTTTGTTAGAATGTATTTACAAAGAACATGTATCCACGGGTACACACAGACAGGCAGCGGGCAGCTCTAGTCCTGTTGACGGGTCAGTGAGGGGCAGCAGTGGGGTCGAGTGAGCAGTGCAGTGAGGGGAGCATTTGGCCCGCATTTATGTGTGGCTGTAATTAATCACACGTGTTCAAAATGAAACAGAGCAGTCCCGCAACCACTGACTCCTGAATATGTGAAGTCTGCTATTGATTTAATATTTGAGTATGAGCAATGCATATAGTGACAATAAAGTATGTTTTATCATTGCTGAAAGGTAGGGCATAAATTCTAGAGGTGGTTTGTGCATGTATGGAAAGTTATGGGCTGTTAAGCATCGTCTATGGGACTCTATTAATATAGATGGAATGATGGCTACCCCGACCCTGCGGGTGGAGGGTAGTGGCGCTATCTAATACTGACCCTCTTATAGAGTGGCTCTATCTATCAATATTTAGCCCAACTATAATACATACTGTCTACACTGCCATCCAGAAGTATCCGCACCAGATAGTTTAGTGTATGGTAACGCTTTTGAATGGTTAGTTCTCGGTGAAAGTAAATGAAGAAAAATGGATATCAAGCCTCCCTTCAGACCCGATTTATCAGGCATCGTTCGAAACATTCAATCAGAAGCTACGCTTTGTTGTAAACAAACGCGGATGGATGCCAACCATCTAGAATATTATATTAACATACATTGATTGCGTAATCTGGCGCAAGACGAATTACAGAATGATGTAACCAAATTTGATAAATGGTGTAAGCACAATGGCTTGAGATTATTTAATAGCAAAAAGACTAAGGTAGAAGGAATTTTTGGATGTAGAAAAACAGGAATATTATCCCTAAATATGTGGTTAATAACACTGACATAGAAGTTGTGAACGTATTTAGATATTTAGGTACCCTCATAGACCCTCAGCTTCGAATGGAGGAAATGGTGAATTACCTGATCAAAAGAACATACTTTGAAACCTCGAAAATTAAGAAAATACTACCTTACATAGGAAATGACATTGCTATCAAATTGTATAAAGCTTTTGTGCTACCCTTACTTGAAAATAGTACTATTTGTCTGGATTTGGGTCCACAATGCGTACATAATAGGCTCCAAAAAGCTCAGAATAAGGCATTACGATCTCTGAGGGGGATCCGGGGACACATATTGAACTTTGATTTGCATATATCCTGTGACATTTTGCCTTTGAGATTTAGAAGAAGAATCAGAATGTTATGCCTTATTGCCAGAACTGAAACTTTTGTTAACAGGGAGGATAATAGGGAACTAAGAGGAAACGTGGGACGAAAATTAAATGTTCATAGGTGGAAGAAAGAGAATACATCTAGATCATTTCTGTTGACAGCTGATGTTTTTTGGAATAATCTGCCCAACAACATCAGGGCTATCAAAGACCAGAATAGTTTAAAGATTGAATTATCAAATATATTTTGAAGAGAATTTACTGATTATGAGGATATCTAGGTAACGGAGCTTATTATGGATTTATGTGTACCCAACGAACCTGATTTTACTGTTGATCTTTTATTTTTATTTTATTTTATACCAAAAAACCCAATACAAAAGTATATTATGCTCTTAATATCAGACTGCTGCAATGTCTTTAGTTATATAGCCTTAGATAGCCATATTAATACCAGGTGGTGCCTGTAGTGTGAAAACGATATTGTTAGTATGTTGCTAAGCCGCTCCGAGATGACCAATACGGATATACCAATCTTAATGTTAAACATAACAATGACAAAACACTCTGTTATCATTTCTTTTATATTTATTTTTTCACTTGATTTGCTGAGAATTATTGTCTGTAAGGATGAAATGCTATCAATAAAAAAAACAAACAAACAAACAACATTCTTTAAAATGTTAGTTTGACCTATATAGATGTCAGTGGGGCCCATGATCTAGGCCATAGCCAGTGTGAGAGGGTGCTGGGAGTGAGAGAGGGTGCTGGGAGTGAGTTTGCTTTTTCCTGTTGTGAAAGTATTGGCGAAAACTAATGTATACCCTCCGATTATATCCGAGATGCCTTTTTCATGCTATACTGTACTCCAAATCTACCATCATGTGCTGTTTATGTGCTTTGGTTTACTTCGGTGATTTCTGTGACTGACCCCTTATGCACTTGTCAATTGCAACCCCCCCCCCACCCACCCCCGGGGATGTGGGGGAAAGGTAGGGGAATGTCTGAGACATCATGGGGATTTCCCTTAGTATACAGCAATATCAGCTGGAAGGGTGGGGGAATGTCTACCAGTGCCCACTATGAACCTTGGTTCCCAAGAGAGGAATATAGCCCTGCATAAAATGTATCACAAGGGTTGGGGGGGGGGGGGTTAGTGGTAGGGGGGGGGGGGGGGTAGCGGAGGGGTTATGAGAGGGGTATGGAGGGGTTAGGTAGGGGGGGGGGTAGGTGGGGGGGGGGGGGGGGGTAGGTGGGGGGGGGGGGGTAGGTGGCTTCCCATGTGGCTGCCCACCCTGTGCAGTCATTTCTGACAGCATATACAGCTATAGAACAGATGGTAAGATACACTGTCTACCAGTTCATTCATCCTCCAGCTGGCTTCACCCTACCCTATACAGTATTTTGGACAGCAGCAACAGAGGCATACTGTATACATGCAGACTGCAACCACTATCTATACAGTTTTTGTACAGCAACCATCCCCTATATAGTGTTTCAAAAGTGTCAGGTCTGAACATGACATGCTGAACTAGATGGGGTACTCTAATACCACTAAGTGTCATGTCTGAACTATACAGGCTGCAACCACCCCTAAAATAATGTTTCAATAGTGTCAGGTCTGAACATGACTTGCTGAACTATATAGGGAACTCTAATTCCACTGTACACTATACTAGAAATGTCAAGATCCTTTAGTGTTGGGGTTAGTGTTGTTATCTGATTAATGAAAATTCAAAAAAATATTTTCTCCAGCTCTACAGAGGTATGTCGACCAAAGACACCATTTGCAATACCTTTCTGACAATGGCCCTTAAATATTTGTGCAATAATAGTTTCTGCCTAAAAAAATTTCCACTGAAAAATGTGCCCCAGGGGGGTGGGGCATTTACACAAATTTCTTGTCCTGGCGGGTCAGGGATTTCATCATATTTCCCAAAAGGCCAAGGACATTTTCCCCCCACATCCCCGGGGGTGGGGGTTGCAATTGACAAATGCATCACCCCTCCACCACAGCTTGCTTTCCCTCATGCGCTGGTGGTATGCAGAGGAATGATAGCAATCGCGCCACAGTACCTGGGGCACAGTACACACAATGCCCTGGGGCCACAGGCTTCATTTTACATGTCAGGGCACTGTACTGTCGCCATTTCTCCAGGGATTTTGATAATTCAAAATTCTCTGAGATGCTGACATGTTTCCGATTCATTTAATATAAATTGTATAAGTTTATTAGATTGGCCAAAATTCAAGTGTCGAATCTGTACTAATGCAATGCTTTTCTGACTGTGGGCTCAAGTCCCGGGGCTCAAGTGCCAAAGGCTCTTGCAGTAAATAAAAGCTGACTCACACAACAATTTAAGCTGTGTTAGGCTACTATATTGTCCTTATTATAGCATATAGTAGGCCTACCAAGCATTTCAAGTTATAAAAAAACCTGTCTAGTCAGTAGGCCTACTGTCAGAGCTATACATACAATACAATGTAATGTATAGCGCCGTATAGCGCTGCTGTAGAGAGATATAAGCTATCTAGGGCTGTTCCTATAGTGTGGGCTCAAGAACCGAAGGCTCTTGTTCTTGTTGACTATAGCCGCAAGAACATATGTTTTCACCAAAAGCACTATGGCCCATCCGCTGCGTAAGCTTACCTCTGATTGGTCGAAACCGAAGCCGGTTGTAAGAGTATCGCTGGTACCGTCCGGCGTATAGGGCCTTTTCCTTGTGACTACCACCACAAACCATACGCAGACAAAATAACCACCATCCAATCAAAACTTGCCTCTTATGTCAAACTGTCCCTGAACTGACTAATCACCCTTAAGCTTACTCTGTACCTCGGCGTGGTAGTCATATGATGGCTTCACGTTGGGAGTAATAAGATGGCTCTCTTTTCCAGGATATTTCAAGTGAAGAAGAATAGAACTCCTTCCACGAAATGGTATAGATCTGAAACTAGCAAAACGTGAGTATTTACCGGCTTTTGTGGATTATGTATGTCGCATAAATGTTAAATGTATGTTGTTAGTATAGATGTAATGGGATTGTATTATTGTTGACGAATGCTCTCGCAGAATATAAACAAACATGCCCTAATGGCAGTAATGCAGTAGGTGCTATGCTTCGCATGGAGTGTGATTCACCATGACTGTATCATAATCTCCATTCTTCTTACATCTCGGACTTGAATCTCGCAAAAGAAAGATAGTTTTTTTTCTCGATTTCGGGTTAAATCAGTAAAGCCAACTCATTCCTCACACTAGTATTGGTACGGTACACGGGCCCTGACCAGGTACAAATAGGCCTATATCTGAATACTATTAATACTAGACTCATAAAATGCATAATCATGTGACTATGGCTTCATCATAGCACAGAAAATAGGTACAAGGTACTACACATTTTCTAATTTCTCAAGTCATATGGAATATGTTCCTTCATTCTGAGCAAAAGGAGACAACTATATAGGCCTAAAATTTTTAATAAATAAATAGCCAACATATTCCGTAATTAAAAAAAATCATATAAGTTATAAATCAATGATTACATGAATGAATGATTATCTGAAAATATAAAAGAGACTGTTTTTCCCATGGGTCAGATGTTTTTCTCCTGGGTCAGATCGAGATTTGATGTTTTTAAAGCTGCTTTCGCAACTCAAGTCAAGCTAGGACCAAAAAATCTTACTCATAGTCATACTAGTATGATTACAGTAGGCCTACTAGTCATAGTTCTACACTGCTACGTAGAGTAGGCCTAGTCCCCAGTTACGTAACATCTCCAACTCCACTGCTGGAGGAACCATCTTATGTAAAGTGAGGGTCACATATAATATAATTATATATTTTGCACGGGCAAAATGGGTCCCTTTGTATCCTAGTAAAAATGTGTGAGCTTCATTTCTATGAATGTTAATGTCTTGTCAACATTTTGCTCCACAAATTGCTCTTTTCTATTGACGATGGCTAAATGCAGCTGCTCCACGCATACACACCACCCATGCAGGGTCTCCACGGGGCCTGGAAAAGCCTTGATTTTGGAACATAATTATATAATTCAAGGCCTGAAAAATGGGCATTTGGGTTGACAGGCCTGGAAAACCATTGTATGGGCCTTGAATTCTGTTGGAGGGCGAGAAGGTTGAGCAGGAGGAGTAGTAGGTGAGGGAGCAGGAGGAGGTGGTAGAGGAGGTAGAGTACGTATAGGAAGAGGAGGTTGGGGAGGCAGGAGAAAGAGGAGGAAGGTGGAGGAGGCTGGAGGAAGAGGAGGTGGGGGAAGCAGTAGGAAGAGGAGGTGCGGGAAGAAGAGGAGGTAGGTGGAGGAGGCAAGAGGAAGAGGAGGTGGGGGAGGCAGGAGAAAGAGAAGGTAGATGAGGGAAGCAAGAGGAAGAGGAGGTGGGGGATTTATGATTGAACGATTTCTCTTATATTTCTCTAAAAATTATAAGTATAATTAAAAATAAGAAAATTCTTTTCTTTTCCTTTATTCCAGGAACATACTGAAAGACCAAAACATCTTCCCCCACCCCCTGAAATATGGCTCCTATCATATCCGTCCCCCTTAAATAAATAATATTGTGAATTATAGCGCGCTTTAATGAGAGATGAAAACACTTTTCGTAAGTTGTGTCAGAAGCCTATCAGTCTAACTCAGCCTACATCAAAGGCTCTGCTTACTGACCATGCAAGGTCAAGGTAATTTGCGTGATAAGAGGCCCATTTTGTGGATTTTAAGCGTGAGGAATTATTTTTAGTCTCCAGTGTCGCTTATGCCACGTAGAAGCAGCTTACCTGGTTAAAAGTCTGATTGTTGTTTGCTGTGCTCCGCTTCTCCTGTACGTCCTATCTACCCCCCCCCCCCCCATCACCACCACCATAGCAAGCACACACATAATGCCATTTGAACTGGCAACAACTTCGACTTAATTCTCTTCAATTATTCAAATATAAAAACTTGGTAGTTTTAAACTAGACTGTATTTCTCGAAAAGAAATTCAGCCTATAAAAATGACACTTTTTATTTTATCTGTTATACGTCGCATGAAAGGGCTATCTGAGCTGTATCTGTTAGTATAATTTTTTATTCATGTACAATTAATTAGTTTCCATGTGAGATTCATAACATCCTGTGTACCCAGTTTGTGGGAACCGACCACACGTGTGAAGGAGATAAAAAAAAAAAAACAATCCATCTATCAGTTTTTATATAATTTCTCTTAAAATGAATTCGTCTAAAAGTGGATTCTTTCTTTTGATTTTTATTATTGACAATACAAACTCATTGAAATATTCACATTAATTGTGTTCTGGGTGGTCTTCAATATACCGTTTATGGCTAGGCGATGTGTTTCTTGTCAAAGCTGTTGCCGCACATGACACCAGTCACATGAGTCTGAAGTTTCTGGGTCACTGGCTATGTGCCAATGTTGATAGGGAATTGTGATGTAGACCTTAAACAAGTATTGCGAAGGTACTGAAGTCCATCCTCCCAGTAGATCTATATATGTAATACATTACTTGGAATACCTTTATAGAATCATATAAATATATAAAGACTAATACTTATAGTATTCAGAATATATTGTGTTTCGATTATAAATATGTAAAGGATGTTCAAAATCTTATTGAGACGCATGTTTTTTTTAATCCGCTCGGGCAGGCTGGATAGGCCACTCCCCAGGCGATTTTAGGGTATCTCTCTCAAAGTGGACGTTTTACAATTTTAGTAATTAGGTGCACTTGGCTAATTTATATAGATTTTGCGTAACCGACCCCCTGAGAACAGCAGGCAGACACGTGGGTGAGGGGGTAGACAATGTCAATAATCAGCTCGGAGTTTTGAACTGTTTTCTATACAGTTTTGATGGCGGGGGACAGAGGCATTTACAACCATTTACTCCAAATTATCGAAACCAATTAATACTCAGTAGTAACGATGTGATAAGTTTTGACCATCTCAGATACTACACAAAAACTAAGATTCCTTTCTTTTATATCTTTACTTTCTTACGTTTTTATTCATCTTGATTCATAATTGAGAACTGTTCAAAATTAGAAGTGGTTATAAATATGTGTCACTCTGTATTAAATCTATGGCCCCAAAGCCCAGTCCGAGAACGTCATACTGTTGATAGTATTATAAGATTTTTTTCTTTTATAACCATTGTAAAATAATATATTTGCGAAGTTAATGATTTTCATTTTTGATAAAACGTTCTTCGCCTACTTTAACCAATCGTCGATTTACTGAGAATGCTTTTTCTGACTGACCCAGTGTTCTCTGGGATTCCTTTTACTATCATGGATGCCACTATGATACTATTTCACATAAACGAAAAGGGATTAAATTGTTTGCTGTATATTTTATATAAATTTCTTTTTATATTTACAGATGGATTGAACCTACTTTTAGTCAGTCTCAAGTCCGTTTAGTTATATTCCGAGATCAAGATTTTAAAGGACGTGGTTTGCTTTTCGACTCCAAAGCCATTCACAAAGTAGAGACCGAACAGGTAAGAACAAATAGACTTGATAGCTTAATACCTCTTTTATGCTTCCCCTGCCGAATCTGAATTTAGTCTGAGCCCTCAAATATAAAATAGCCAGTAGGACGCTTTACCTTTAAACAGCTATAATTTACTAGCACTTGCAAAAGAGTACCAGTCACTCATATTTTGGGCGTTATTTTGGAATTTGCCGGTGACCACCTGGTAAACGTCCTGCGAGTGGATTATTGGAGTGTGTTGAGGGACCACCCGACTTCCTCTTTAATGTCCGATATTCTGGACTATTTTTTTAAAATTAACATTCCCCCTAAATTTGTGTATTGTCTTATATTTATTAGAATGAAAAAAAGGGAGCCTGTAAATTTGGATGTAATTCAAGGAAGCCACCTGCAACCCCGGAAGACGCCATAAATCATGGAAACTCCATACCCAAATATGAAGTGAGTTCTCATTTATTTCGCATTATTGCTGCAGTTATTGATTTAAGACATATTATATTCAACTATTTATGAAATTACCAGTATCTGAAAAACACCTGTATAAGATTAGATGACATTACATTGAAACCGAACCATTCCTATTTTTCTATTTTTGTGTACCCCAAAATCCAATGGTTTTCGATATGTCTCTCTTTCCTCGCCTTAAACTATAGAAAACATCTATGAACTTTTCGGGTAACACTGACTAGGAGAAATCTCATGGTGCATACGAATCACTCCAGTGTTATCCTTAAAAGAATAACCAGTGTTTTTTTTGTGTTTTTTTTTAAATAAAAAAAAGGATTTATAACCTGTGTAGAATGGATCTAATTCTGGGGAAATTAAAAAAAACAGCTCTGGTTATGCTGTATGTAAGAAGTCAGTTTTAAAATCATTCCTTTATGCAGTTTTCCAGGCCCGGGTCCGATGTCAAAATGTTGGAGGAGATGGTATTTGGTGCAGTTGGAATGGCCTTTCGCGGTTCATCTCTCAAAATTCATACCATACGCTCTCCGGCTCAGCTGATGCTCACGAAGGTTTTCGCTTCATCCCTAAATAGAACAAGAGAGTCTGATGTTGAAAGTGAAAGCCTGGACTTAAGCCTGAACTGTTCCTCCACTGAACTTACGTCACCACAAAACATTACTGACAAAACCCCCCAATCTAACTCCAATATGGGTAAGTAAAATTGGGAATTTAAAGCAAATGGGAATTATGCATAGAAACTTACGATATTCTTCCAATTGTTCGCCAATATTCTTTTAACTTTCAATGCACATTAGGTATGCACCCGTATTCCATTTTCCAAAATTGCACCCCGTTTATTCAACAAGTTTTAACAAGGATTTCATTGGCTAATTTATTAATTTGATGACACCAGCGCAAAGCATACCAGTTGATGTACCCAGTCCTACAAATCGAGGTTATTTCGAGCATGAGACCGAAGACAGTGGCTTCTCTACTTCCGCTGCATCTAGTCTCTCCAGTTTTGCTGCATCTTTGCCACACTCCTCCAGCTCCTCCAGCCTCACGTCCAACTCCTTGAATTCTATGACCCGCCGCTGGCGGAGAAACCAGCAAACATCGTTAGAAAATAACATCCTCAAGAGACAGTCTGATGAAGGGGTGTGTGATGTAAGTATTTTCTTACCATTTATTCGTTCGTTCGTTCATCCTCCACTAGCGGGGTTTGAGCCCACAACTAGTTCCTTCCACGTTGCTCTGTCTTTTGCTATCTTATGAGTTTCAACCCAGCTAAAATCAACATCTTTACTGTCTACTGTGATGTTTTCAGAATGTTGGGGATTGAGTATTTAAGCCACATTTTTTGCTAGCATTAATTAAAACGCAAGTTAAATTTCCAATGTAGTACTAGATTATTTTGTTTTACCCATATAGCGCTAATAGTACCATCATTTGATAATGTTGCTACCCTTTTCCTTATTGTGTTTGAGCCCCTCTCCATGATACGTTTTATTTTCCGTGCGATATTTCAATATGAAAAACCTATTTAAACTGTTACTACCCATTGCAGCAACCCGTGCCTCTGGCAAAAAGACCTCCAAAAATAGGAATAGCTATCATCATCTACCTTCCTGATGCCAATGGAGAAGCTAGCAAGTTGGTATTATTTGAAATTATTGAGAATTATTGAGTTCTGCTGAATCCATTCTTCCTAAATACATGATATTTTGAAATAATCGTAATTCTAATAATTAATATCTCAATATTGATTATTCCCCCCCCCCCCTGGCAATTCCAGTGTTTATCTTTAGGGGTCGAATATTTTCTTAATAATGGGAGTATCGTCCCCAATTTCCAGGGTGTACCCAGGGCTACAACACCTATGTACCATATAAATTCAACTGTATTTCAAGAAGTTTGAACTTTTAGCAAAATCTGGGGTCACCCAACGGTAGAATTGACCATCGGTATATCAATACTCATGGCATATCCTTGTTTTTCACATTTATACATACCGTCGTGGCTCTTATAATTTGTGAAATAACAGTGAACATATTTCTGTTATTCTCTTTCCAGGGAGTTCCAAGACTTCTTTTTTTCGCATATAACTCTCATCGAAGGCTTAGTGAATAAATTGAGAGTTGGAGTGGAACGTGCTCTTTCCAGCCGAAAGCAATTTTTCCACATGACTATGGAGGTAATAAAAAGACCTTTCTCTTCCTGATAGGCTGTTTGTTTCAAGTAGAGCTCATCTCACCGTTGAATTTGGTGTAGAATATCTTTAAAATTATGTCTACAAACTTAACAATACTGGCAAGTTGTGCTAAAATTGTTTATGAATAGGTGATATTTATAAAAAAAAATGTTAGCATACACGGGTGTTGTCCTAGGGTTATTGACCAGGGTGGGGTGGGGGTCAGTGTTGTGTTTCTTTTTTCATCCCCACCCCCGCCTGGTATCCCTGTCTTTCTTGTTTGAATCCCCGGGTTTGAATCCATCCCTGTTTTGGGTATTTTCTGTCTGCCACTTATATGTGTCTAGCAGTCCAATGTTCGGTAAGTGACGATGTGACAGATGATGCCTACAGCTCACTATCACATGCTACGACCACCAGCCAGGATCAGCCACTAGCAGCCCATAGCTATTCCTTTATTAGCAGGACCCTGTAACATGGAACATCTGCGAGCTATTAATAGCTTCCGATAAAAATTGCACTCGTAAGTGAGTTACGCGGCTGTGTGGCCAGCCTCCCCATTTGGCCTATACAATACTAATCCATAATACAATACAAATCCAATCCCTTTCCTTTTAGGCACTACAACAGTTCCGCCAGCTTATAGAGGATCTTTACTTGACACCTCGTCTAGAAGAGCCTGTTTGGTTAGACATGATGTGCTACGCTACTCGTCGTGTCTCCCTCTGTCAGCGTTTCTTAAAGGAATTTATGACTGCTGTGTCTAAGTATGATACCAAGAACTGCAAGTTGTGAGTGTTTGTTTGGCCATCTGTGTTTTAGAATATTGGTTCCTTTGTCCGGGTGGTATATCTCCCAGTTTTTGATAACTTGGTTCCTGCAGTAATTTAATAGATGGCTTTTCATAAATTTATGATGGACATGTTATTAATAGAACTTGAGGGTTTTCATTTGAAATGTTGCTTTCTTTATCCGTGTTTAGTTTCCTCAGTACGCTAATAACGGGTGTACTTACACATCATCTTGCCTGGGTTCCGACTGTCACACCGGCTGGGGCAACACCTTCTCGCACTTATCTTGACAAGCACTCTGCTAAATGGGTAATTATGACTTCTGATGTCTTCTATTCTGATTAGTACGTAAGAGTCCCCCTGATTTGCAGTAGGTGATCCAGAATAATTAGTTGACTTTTTTATATGTATTTTTTTAGATTATTTGTTGATGCTTTTCCCCCTCTCACTGATACATTGCATATTCCACTCATTCTTATTCCAGCTCGATGCTGTGGCAAGGTCACATCCATACAATCCGCTATGGGCTCAATTAGGGTACGTTACTTTTGGTTAATCTTAATGAATAAGCCATTCTCACTTGCCGACCCAATAAACACTATATGGTTTTGTACTAGTGGGTCTGAGTTTTGAGAGTGGTATATATTGTGTATATTAAAAGATTAATGATAAAGGGGGAATTGGTCGCTTTACGCCCGTTTTAACACCATACTTTCGTATTATATGGTCTTATGAGGGCGAGCGAGGAAACACGCTAACGGGACGCGATACCCTGCTCGTTTGGATATTTAACAATGGATCTTTTACATAGGCAGCTGTACACTTGGCCAGTCGGCGTGCACTGGGTGGGAGGTGAAATGTATTCCGGAGCATCGAATCCAGTCTTATGGTGTGATTTATACAAATTACAGCATAACAACGGTCTTGTGATGTCTGACCTAGATACTGCTGATAACTTAATATTGGGTCCTAACCTTTCTATAATTGGAAGATTGGCTCCAGATGTATCTAACCTATCAGACCTACCTTTAAGGTGACTCAGTAGTGATTTTGATTATTGATGAATTTTTCTAAAATTTTTACCAATGATAGTTGACATGAAATAATCATTATTGAGTGAAAAAAAAACATAGGTCACCAGGCTAGTTTTCATGCGATGGCAGTATGGAGATAGAAATAATGAATCATATTTGAGTAATTTTACTACATTTGAGTGATTTATTAACATAATTCGTTTGAAATGGTTCTGACATGAATTCAGACATCAAATTTCACCCAGACATTCAACATATATATACTTATCATCAGATAATGTTTTTTTCCTCAGATCCTGAGTTAGCCCCCTGGAAGCCCCCTAGTGGCAGTATGGGGCACTAGCAAAATTGACTTTGGCTGATGACAATCAGCGTTTTACAAAAAAACTGTTTGATGAATATTTTTAAAATTTAATATGAATTTAGATACCGTATTTACCAACTCATACACAAAAAATCAGGATGGCTTTCCAGGCTAAATTTGTCTATATTACGACTTATTTATGAGAAAAATTTGGAAAAAAATTAAATTCCTGATTAATATTTGATTTGAACAAAAATGGCTTCATAAATCTTGATGAAATTCTATATGGATACAGCTATCATAGTTACTAACTCGCACAACAAAAATCAGCATGAATTTCCAGGCCGATCTTTTTGTGTTACAACTTAATTATGAGAAAATTGGCTAAAAATGAGAAAATTCTTAATAAATATTTGATTTATACACATGGCTCCATAAATTTTAATGAAATTTAATATGGATGTATAGGGATCGTAGATACTAACTCCCACACCAAAAATCAGCATACACTTTCTATCTGAAATGTTTATATCAAGACTTAACATACATACTTCGTCTGCATAATGCTGATATTCCCTGCTATATGTATTGAATACACATATATCAGTACTGAGCTATATGCATTGAATACACAAGATCAGTACTGAGTCACCTTAATATTGGTAAATAGACAGGCGTGATAGACACTCTAGAACTCTATGGATTAATGTATATATTATTGCTCATACAGAAGAAAATGCATGTTGACAGCATGTTATATCGTAAGGTTTTTATGTAACCACTGGCATGAGACGGGGGATATTATTACCATATATATGTTTATCTACTTGAATGATCTTAGTGACAGATTAAACGGAGTGTTAACAGGATGCATGATGTCATGAGAAAATCGAAAATAAATTACCTCATGTTCCTGTGTCACCAACTGCCCTCGGACTATGTAAATTATTAGAGGTCTGTGAGAAGTTTGGAAATGACCATCATGCTATGTTTAATAGCACAAAAAGTAGTGTCCTAGTCTTTAGGTGCAAACTATTGGGGAAAAAACAATGTATACACCAGATTTTGTATGAAAAATGAGGAAATCCCGGTTCGAAATACCTACAAATACCTGTACCATAATATCTGTTATGGTCTAAGACCCTGCCCACACACAGCCGATTGGGCCCCCGATTCCTCCCCGCTTTGGGTCTCCTGATGAATCCTAGGATTTCATTTCTAGTCCTGGTTGATATTATTTCAAACACATAAACCAGGACTTGAAATGAAATCATAGGATTTATCGGAAGACCAAAATCGGGGGGCAATCAGGAGCCAAATCTGCTATGTGTGCCACGGCTTAAGAGATGAACCTAAGATTCATCGTGTGTACAAACTGTCCCCCCCCCCCCCCCCAACAACCTAAGGCCTATGTACACGGCCCACCTAGGGTGGAATCACTCAAGAGTAGTAGTACAAAAACGAGTAGTAGTCAGCTAAGAGATATGTTTGTGATTCGATTAAATCAAAATTAAAACTACCGATCTGGTGACACAAAAACCTTAATATTGTACTATGTTCCCAGATTCACTTTGTTTTTGTTGTTTTTAATCATACCTCAATCAACCTTGATAGAAATGTAATCTCTTAGTATGTTGAATATTGCAAGATTGCTGTTTATGAAATGTAGGTCGAAGCTGAATAATTCTAATTTAAAAACTGACCGTTTATTTCTTTCCTCTCAATTTAGAGACCTGTATGGTGCTATAGGCTTCCCTGTTCGGCTTTCTCGAACAGTTATTGTCGGCAAGAAATCCGACCTTGTCAACAAGATCCTGTATATCCTAAGCTACTTCATTCGCTGTAGTGAAGTGTACGAGAGGATTGAGAGACCTCATGACTTTGATGAGTTCGATTTAGATGAGGATGCCCCTGAAATAAGCATGGACGGACCCATATGGAGCGATAGGGACACAATATCACAGACTTCAAGTTGTTCTGATACCCGATCCTTTTCTACTTCTACCACTGTTAAGCAACCTGAGTTACTGTCCAATGGTTGCAGCCAGTGTCAGGCCATCCGTGAAGCCACCCTGGAGGGCAATGCTGATGACATTATATGCTCAAAATTGTCCCCGCATACCTGTAATAGCACTGGTGACTCTACTATGATGAAGCTGAACCAGTCTGAGGATATATCAAAACACAAAGGGGGGACAAGCAGATTGAACGATCCAGGAGGCACGACAAATGTGGTAGATGTTGCTAGTGCTTTCAATTTCGAGGTAGATCTCCCTCTACAAAGAACTGTAGACTTTGTAAATGGTCTGCATAGACAATCAGAAATAAATGAAAAGGATAACTATTCCAATAGTGGTGAGGAGGCTGAATATCCAGATAACAATTATGATTTGTCGTTAGCCTACCCTTGTACTGTGATAGGTAAGGAGCAAACTGGGGGCATCAAGCAGTCTCCCCAATCTGCTCACCGTGACAACTGTGATACCTCAACTACAACTGCTGCCACAACTGAACAATTCAAGGAAAATGCCCTTGAGTGTCGCATGTCTCCTACTCGGGTGAATGAAGAACCCGTAAGGGCTAACATTAGATATGTTGGGAAAGAGGCTGTCTTAGATATTGCTCTCCTCCCTGATAATGGCAATGCTGTGTATAGTTCTAAACATCAGCACAAAGCTGACTCCCAGCTTGAGAGGGGACACCATCCTCTGGGAGAGAGTATAAGGTCTGAAACATCACAACGAAATGAATTTTGTCATGATAGTGGTGTATACGACACAGAGATCACAACCGATGAAAGCCATTTGAAGGATGAATTAACAGTTTGGGGAAGCAGGGTAGGTGAATTGAGCCCAAAGTCTACTTCCAGGGATGAAAATTCTGGTTCTAAGAAAGCATTGCAACATTCCTCATTATATAGTCAACCTCTTCAGTGTGTTGGTCCGGCTCCTGATATTGAAAGTTCATCATCTACTTTTGGTTTCAATAGAACTAATAGTATGTTTGACGAATATTTCATGGAGGAAAGTGAACCTGTTTCTTTAGTCCGTAATCCACCCTCCAGGAATAAATCGGAAGCAGAACGCTTTAAGCGCATGGCTTCTATTGAGGGCTCAAGTAGTGTCTTTGATGAGTACCTAGTCATTCCCTGTCCGGATATTCATTCCCGAATATCCGAGGTTTCTGATACAGCTCAACACACAGCTACGACTTTGGACACTGATGTGAGCATTTTTGATGAGTATTTTTCTGATAACGAAAAAGGAGTAGAAATAAATGAACACACTACTGTAGTAAGTGAGACAAATACATCACCTAAGAAGCAAGAGCCAGTGTCTAGCCACATTGCCGATCGGAGGAATGTCAAGAGACCTGAAAGTCTGTCGGTCAAGTCTACTGGTGTGGATGGAGATAGGCAACGGGCACGTCAGCCGAGTGGCCATTCATCAGGCACTATCACTGCTTCAAGAACTTTGTGAGAGAAGTTTAATTCTTTTTCTATTTTGTTGACGATATTAGGTTTAAATCATGTATAGAAATCCCTGATGAAATTCTGAAAATACAGCCTTAGAAGTCCCAAGAAACGTCACATCATAAATTATGTGTCCTGCTTTGTTTTCTATAATCACTATTCTAATTATATACTGCACTAACCTCATTTATAAGTAGACTAGAACATGACATGATTTCCATTAAAAAAGTATGCCAATTTTTAAGAATGAGAGGCTTTGACTTGGAATATTTGTATGTTAACAGCTCTGCATCACCTAATGAGTTCAATAGGAGACGACATGCATCAAACCTGTCCACAACGAGTAGTATTGAAGCAGATGTTTTCCATAATCTCCAGGAGGTCAACATGCCAAGGTGATTCATTCATGTTCAGAAATATCCAAAAGTAACATATGATTAGTTGACTTTTGATAAACTGTAATGGTATTGGCTCGACTTTCATGGTACGGTGATGTATTTTGCTCTCTTCCAGCTCTAATGTAGTGACACCATGAATTTGTATAAAATAATATTGCTTAATTGTTGATTTTCTACTAAATCATACTTGGGGGCTTTAGGTGTGAGTTGTTGTCGGCGGAGATCAATAATCAGTCACCGAAAGGGAGCTTCAGTCGTTCACTCATGGCAGGATATTCGGACCACTACCTGTCTGACTTTGTACTTCATGGCACGTGTGATTCTAACTTCCAAGCCAAACTCCATAATGATCTGACCATGTCTGTGCAGGTAAGGATTAAAAAACTAATCTCGTAGCCTGTAATGAAGGTATATCATCTGTTTAAAGCTCTATTCTGAGCTACAACGACAAACAATATAAATCTTACCAAATTGACTCATATTATGCCTTATAGGTCTGAATGCGTCACTGGGTGATGTATTAGAAGGTTTACAGACCTTCAAGGCAATTAGCCTGTACGGTATTCATACTTTCAGTCCTATTATTGAATGAATGAATGAATTTTTTATTTGAGACTACTCAAAATGGATACATGATTCTGAAAAGGGTTTTACAGGTCTTCCAGCATGTATCGTTTTCTAACTAACTTAATAAGAGGCAGCAAAAGAGTAAAACATAGGAGAAAAAAGCTTAGAACTATTCTAGATACAGTGTACTACATTTATAAAGCGGCAGTAGTTGTTTAAACATGAACCTGATTATACATCGTTAAAGTACCGTACTTATATAGCCGCGTCTATTAATAGTCAAGTAAAAAGTGAGACATGATTTTTAAATACAATAATTAAGTAACCATTCCATTCTAGTAACCATTCCACCTAAGTCATTTATCCCTAATGGCAACTATCCTATAGTGTGTACTAGGTAAATAACTGTACTCATTTTCAAGGGGAAAAAAAGAGTTCCAGGGGCAGGAAGGGGAGGCTACCCTCCCCCCTCCCACCTAAACCTCAAACAAACAGTTTGGGTGTTGGCTTCGACCCACAGAAGACTTCAAGAAATATAAACCTATAGGAGTCAGCATATAAATCTGTTAATATTTCCGTGTTGATAATTATGCAATAATTTCCGACATTCCAGAGTTGCGTATTGGATGAGCCTATTGCTGAGGCCTCATGTGTGTTGGCTGACATGGATCAATGGTAAGTTTCATATTCGTCACAATGTCAACATGAAGTTTTATTATTTTTTATATGAATACCGGATGGTTTTCCATTGTCATCAAAATCTGTTAAATGATTCCTTTTCTATTTTATTTAGGAGTGTGAAATTATTGACTTGTCATAATGAGAGACCAGACCGCATACGTACATCAGAAGTTTCGCCATCACCTTTAATCTGCAACATAATTGAGTCCATCCACGATCTCTGGAGGCTTAAAATGTCCCCTGAATTTGTAAGTGGGTTTCAGACCGGTAAAATATTTCCTAGAACAAAAGATACTACATACCTGGTGTGTAAACAGTTATATCTTACGTTGTTTTGACTTTTTTTTTATTTGAATGTTTTTTATTGGCTACATCATTTAATATGGGCAGAACACAAGTGTTTTGGGTAAAGTTTCTTGCTTAAGATACATAATTCCATATATGTTAGATTTCTGTTGTGACAGTTTAAAGTTACTCAATTTCCCCTTTGAACTTATTTTAAAGTAAGTCAATTTTCTTCCTTTAAACTGAGGTGTAAGTTATGTGTTCTCTTTTTGCAGTGCCTGATGCACCTAGAAGACCGATTGCAGGAGATCTTTTTTAAAAGTCGAACATTAGCCGAGTATATACGTAGTCAGAAGAAATTAGATATTCGTCAATTGGCGACTCTCTTGAAGTAAGTCGAAACACATTAATCAGAGTTAATATTACTCGGAATGGTTACACATTCCACTGAATGACTGTCACTTTAGAAGTTCCTAGAAAAGAGCCCAAGGCTCTTGTTATATGTTAATATGTGATTATGTTGATATATTCATTCTTGTGTATATCTGATAACAATGTCATTGGATCTTTACCATGTAGGTGAAGTTAGCATGAATTATGAATTAGTTATATATAATAAAAAATGATATCTGGTATATCAATAATGATTATAATAGTGTTACCTGCATTATGATCTTTAGACTTGCGGGTCACCCTCGCTCGAGTTTGTGAAAGGCCTATTTTGGGTTGCCAATTCTCTAAGATATATGCTTTCTTTTGTACTCATTACTTATTTGTTTTTCTCGGACAGGTTGGATTATAATGACATTCCACTGTTGCTGGCTGTGGCTGGAACTCACACGCCCCACAGGTATATGGCCTTCCTGTGAGCTCAACATCAGAAGTTAACGCCACTGGGTTATCATTTCGCCAGATGTACCTACATCTTTGATGGGGTGCCCTGAGGTTGTTTTCTATTATTGAGTTATATCTGAAAACCTGCCGCCGCGTCTTAATTCCCATCACAATTTTAAGTAAATAAAGCAAACCACATTTAAAGCTGCATTCTCAGTTGACATTGATAAAAAAACTAAAGATTTTCTAGTTTTTGATCCATTATTTCCCTACCCATCTGAAAGTCACATGACCACATTTATGGAGGATTTCAACGTGTTTTTTGCTACACTGCTTCATAAAATCCACATTTATATTTCGGTTTCCTAGCCAAAATCTTTTGCTGCAGGGGTTTTATATATTACGGCTCACCTGCTCCAGCTTTCTTTCCGGTTCGACTTCAAATTCTTTATATACACGTATAATAGCAGCAAAAGATTAACAACTCCAGTGATAGAAGCAAAATAAGTAAATTAGGTAAGATCTTTTTGTCGTGAGGGCTTAGAATGCAGCTTTAATCAACTGTGAATAACTCAGGAGTTGGCTATATATGTACTTGGGTAGAACTAAAGGAGGAGTTGGATTCTCGAGAGCTCGGGTCAACAATGAATGTGCCATACACAGGGTTCGTACAGGACCTTGAAATGCTTGAATTTTGCACAAAGCCTTGACATGCCTGGAAAATGGACACCAGTCATACTGGTTGTTTACAGAAACCATTCCAGCTGAAGAATGAATAGCTAGGGTGCACAAATGCCACTAGAATGCACCATTTCACTACTAGTTCCCGGGGGTCTCCCTGGACCACTTACATCCTCTATGGCATTCGCAAATGCAGCTTTGGCGCAATTAAACATTTAAAGTTTTCTCTTTTTTTTTATGACTGCTATCTCTGAATTGTAACAAAGATATCAAAATCATTATTATATCAAGTGTTTCTTTTGTGTTTCTAAGGTCCTTGAAAAAACTTCATCCCTTGAAAATGAAATTGCTAGAAAAGACCCTTATTTTTATCATGACAGAAGTATACGAAACTTGGATACATTGTTGACGAGAGTCTCGTCGATCCAACCCGAGTTCAGTTCTTTAAACTATGACTTGGAAATAAAAAGAAAAACGCCATTCTTACGTTATCATGCCTGCAGAAACTAGGCCAATGTTTGAAATGCGCAATGTTTGTTCTGAACGGATGTGGTGGAATAATCTCGTCTCTGAAAAGTCCATTTGTTAATCCATCACAGACATGATTACATCGGCAAGGAGGCCCTTTCTTTTTTATTCCACGTAATGAGAATCAATGAAACTATTCAATGCCTATGTTTTCACATATGTTTGCTACATGTGGATTGTAACGTCTAAACCTTTACAATATTCACTTGATCAAATTGGTTTCTTCATTTAATTTGAAAATTTTTCTTGCCGTATTTATTTGCTTTTTAATTAATGTAAATATTCATCTGAAAGAAAATTAATTGTCCCAATCATTCTCTCACAATTTGAGAGATGTCATTACACTCAAGCATGTGCAGTGTTAGAACTTGTGAGTGAGACACAGGTAATAATGACAACGTGAAATTATGCTGTCACCTAGCCGAACCACCAACCCTATACCTTGCTACTGTCTACGCGTGAATACTTGAATGGGTTGTGTATGTACAGCTAGCTGTCGCCCAGAAGAATATTGTTGTTTAAATTAGAAAGGCGTCAGGGGCGTGGAGCACCCCCTATATTTTCTTAGTCTTAATCATAATCAGGTTTTTACCGATTCCGGCAGGACGTACCCTTATCTCCCATTGCGAAGAGATGAATAAATTGGCATAGCCACTTCCAATATGGAGACATGTTCAACATTGAAAAGCTGTTAAAAACTATTCATCTTATACTGTGATTACCCTGTTTCTTTATTTAAATAAAATACTACTATATTCAGAATGATGGGTTTATCAGTGTTGATCCATTTTGATATCCTTGTCCTCAGGTATTGATGTAAGCCATGCATGGTTGTCGGTGACTATTGGTGCCAAAAGACGCTCAGTAAAGTCAAATTTTAAAAAAAATGTCTCGTTTGTCTTTGCGATTTGATTATGTGGAACCACAATTCAACAGTTGCATTAAATATAGAGATCTGTTTCATAACCTTAGATTGAATTTCGCAAGGTATCTACAACCCCACCCATCAGGAAATTATGACGGATGAAATATTTCCTTAAAACATGGAGTAACAATCCACAGCAAATATACGCGGATAATTCAAAAATGCCCTTTATATACATAACAAATTAATAATAGTTTGGTAAATATAGGAGGTTATTTCGGGATCACGAAGGTAAAATTTCTCTGGAACAGCTGTCATTTAGGCAAGGGTTTGACCTGAGGAGGAGAAATAACATCAGAACTCGTCATTCTATTATTACTCTTTTTATTCCCAACTTATTTGGGAGATCCGATATCGTTCATACACATACATAAAGAAGTATCCCAGCAGTAAAGGAGAAGTAAATGAAAATAGTAGCCTAGTGTAGTACATAGGTCCCATCTTGTGGGTAATTATCTATACAAAGAGACGTGAGTAGTATAGGAAATATACAATTGTCTATGGCACAACACGCCCAGTTGTATTGATATTTCATACTTTTAGTAGCATATATAATAGAGAGCGACTAGCATTATACCATTAGCATTTAATAGAATGTAGATTAGATATAACTAGTTTGGTTTTTAGTCCCAACGATAAATTTTCTACATTGTAAGTATGTTAATAGGGGAGAAATTATCACAACTTGATAATTTCCCGTCATTAAACAAAGGAACATTGAGCGCGGGACTCACGGAAGCTGGCACCCCTGGTGCCACCCCTACCCTCCAGCCTCCTTCCGGTTCCTCCAGTCCCTCGTCCACTCTCTCTACACCTCCAGGCGAAGCCACACAGGGGTTTTTCAAAGCGGCGAGGCCCATCTTGGGATGGCAAGCACGAAGACCAGGAACGGTCCAAGAATAGATTATAGAAAGTTGGCAGGCGCTGACGAAGAGCTTATAACACCAGTAAAGAAAACAAGCAAGAAAAGTAGAAGAAAGGCCAGAGAACTCGCCAAAGATATGGATAACGATAAGGGTGACTCGCACGACGATACTCGTGACCACGAGGGCAGCCATGAGGGCGACCACGAGGGTGACCACGAGCGTGACCAAGGCGGTAACCACAAGGGTCAAACACACGAGACGCCATCTCAGCTTAAGGCTAAACAGGCGGCTCAGAGAAGTAAAGCGAGGAACACAACTACGAAGGTTGTTGATAAATTTTGCAACACTATCCTCGAGATGTCTAGGGTCCAGTCTACCCCAAACACCAACAGACAACGAGACACCTACAGGGACCAGCGTTCCCCCGGTAAACGAGGCACCAAGCGGCCGAGGCACAAGAGCTCGCACAAGGGTGCACGATCCCCGTCACCAGAGTCGTGTGGCAGGAGATACTACAGTGACACCACCTCAGAGACGGGTGACACCACTTCCTCCTCGAGCTATACGCCACAGAATAAGAGAAAGAAAGGCAAGAAAAGGCGGAAGAAGTCACACAAGAAAACACTTGATGAACTACGCCACCCCTTCCGACACTACTCTTCGGATACAGACACATCGACTGGGGACTCCGACGGCCTCCCATCGCCAAAACATATGCGGAGGGCTCACAGGCACCAGAGGCTGACGGCAAAGGCACTAGAACGCCAGTACGGTGGAAGGGCGAAAGTCAAAGGTAAACAAGCAATGATACACACCCCCGAAAATTCCCTCCCAACCGATCTCGTCGCTCGCTTGCGGGACGAGAAACGTGATATTACGATCAACGAGTATTACTGCGGCTTTGCAGCCATGTGTGCCCTCAAAGCTGATGATGGATCTACATTACAGTGCATGTTAAAACACCTCTCGGAGCTGGGAGAGGACGTCGCAGTACATAGTTGGAGAGGCCCATTACTGTGGTCTCAAACGGTCGTGGATAATGTACTAGACCGAAAGGCCAAGTGGAGGGATATACACTACATCCAACAACAGAGGGCTAAGATCAGTTGGAACCATCGACCCACTACCCTGATTAAGCCAAAAGAAAAGAAGGGAGCCATCTCAGTGTCATGCCCCTTTTACAATTCCGAGGAGTGTTCCATATCTGAAACCCACACCGAAGGAACAATAACACTCCTACATTGCTGTGGCTATTGCTACTACAATACCCGCCACAAGCAAT
This sequence comes from Sthenelais limicola, assembly GCA_942159475.1. NCBI lineage: Eukaryota > Metazoa > Annelida > Polychaeta > Phyllodocida > Sigalionidae > Sthenelais > Sthenelais limicola. The sequence continues at coordinate 77,765,996 of OW804098.1, forward strand.
ACTTTCACACCGCAAAGAGCTGCAACAACCGCAGGTCTAACACAACGAGGGAGGGCAGCAGCTCTCAGAACAACAACAACGATCGCTACAACAACAAGAACAAGCGTGAATGGCAGGGCACATACAAACCCAGAGAGGCTTCTACACCAGCATCGTCAGCCTCTAACCGCTCGCCAAAAAAATACAATGCCTGACCGTGCCACGGTCAGAAATTAACAGTGAGTCTAAACACCTTCCAACCTCTACTATTGCAAAACCTACCTACATCAGTTCTACTAAATTACCAACGCTCGACACTGTCTCTGCCAGGGATGGCCATACTGCTTTCGGCCCGGAAGTAAACACCAGCAATGGCCACCCCACTTCCGCCCAACCAAAAACCAAGCCATCGGAGTTAGCAAAGTCTGTGAATAATACTAACTGTGAACTAACCGAGCCTCAAACGGAACCAAACAACCTACAGGGCTATAAGAATAGTCTGTATCCGAGTCCAGATCGATCACAACACGCACGTACTGGACAGAAAGCACGGTTGGGACCATGCCGCCCTGTTATCGCCCACTCGGAGCTGGCAGACACAGACCACACCATACCTCCACTCGAAGAGCTGAGCACCAATGGCATAGCTCTTGAACTGTCATCACAACAACCAGTAGGTAGCACTATTATAGACTCACTTGTTCGCATAAATGACGTAGTTTCCAATCAGAACCTGCCACCAAATTACAACTTTGACAACTACTCCAACTGGCCGTTCCCATCACTCTCCCTACCACCAGAGATGGCCAAAATCTACGAGGCTGTGCGCGGAGCAGGCCTCCCTAACTGGAGGGGTGCAAAATACATCCTCCCTTCCAAAATGTCAATATCTGCCTGGAGAAAAGTGTCAACAGGGTATAAGGACGACGAGACCATCTTTAATGGAATCCTATACGGGTTCCCACTACAGTATATGGGCAGTCCACCACCAACACACGGAGCCCATAGCAACCACCCGTCAGCATTAGCACACCCTACCCACATCACCGAATACCTACAGAGGGAGTGTTCCCTAGGGGCAATGGCAGGGCCTTTCACCAGCCTCCCGTTTGTCCCCTGGTGTCATCACAGCCCATTAATGACCAGACCAAAGTCAGACCAAAACAAGCGCCGAATTATAGTCGACCTGTCGTTCCCTGACGGTGGGATTAACATGTGGGTCCCTAAGAATTTCTACAACAAACAACCAGCAGTCCACAACCTCCCGACGGTGGCAATGGCCACTGAAATAATAAATAACATGGGTGGACACGGAGTAATAATGGCGGTACTAGATCTCTCCAGGGCATATAGGCACTTCAACATCTGCCCCCTGGACTGGCCCTTGCTTGCAGTACAGCACGAAGGAAACACCTATATTGACAGGGCACTCCCATTTGGTGCCAGACTCTCAGCATACATAATGCAGATGGTAGCTTCATTTATTGTACGAGCACTTGCATCGAAAGGAGTAGTGTCACTCATGTACTTGGATGACATAATCCTATTAGCCCAGGATACAGAGACAATGGCTCACAACTTCAACTACACTAGGACCCTGCTAACATCCCTAGACCTGAAAATAGCAGAGGAAAAGACACAACAACCATCTAAGAAAGTCCAGTGGCTGGGAATAGTCCTAGACACCGAATCCAACACCATGTCGATCCCAACTAACAAGCTAGCCGAGATTAAAGAGTGTTTGGAGAAAGCGGCTAGCATGAGAGTTGTGACAACCAGGCATATGCAGAGCATCGTGGGAAAGATAGCCCATCTTGCAAAAGCCGTCCGACCAGCGACCTTGTTCATGCAACGTCTACTGTGTGCTCTTAGAGAAGCAAAAGGAGGCCCTATCTTCATTTCGAAAGCCATAAAATCAGACTTAGAGTGGTTCAAAAAATTCACCCCAGAGTACAACGGTGTCTCCATCATTCCCTCTAATCTAGTCTCTCGCACGATTTGGGCTGATGCATGCCTCACAGGGGCGGGTGCAACAAATGGCAACCTGTACTACTCACACGTGTTCTCGCCCTCACTCACTGAAGGGAGAAACATCAACCATATAGAGGCGATAAACTGTCTAGCAGCTGCTAGGACTCTGACGTCCGAGGCAGACAGGGGCCTCACTGTCCGCATCTGTTGTGATAACCAAGCCTCTGTGGAGGCATTCAAGGGAGGGAGGCCCAGGGACCCGACTCTGGCTGCTTGCGCCAGAGCCTTCTGGTTCCTCTCTGCTAAGCGAGAAATAACATTCGAATTTGCCCATATCCCAGGTGCCCTGATGGAGCTCCCCGACGCTTTGTCCAGAGCCTACACAGCGCATAAATTTAAACTTAAAGCAGATAACATCATAAAACAACTCCAATTAACACCCACAATGTGTACCGCCAGTGACTTTGACATCTCTCATTTCTTCTAGGGAAGATACAGGCAGACCTGGAGCAGAAGGCATGACAGAGGAGGGTGCAGGCGCACAGACCGGGAACCAACTCCAACAGGGAATCTGCAGCCCGCCTGTACATCTCCTTCTGCCTCTCTCTCGGCATTGACTACACAGCCCCTACATCAGCACATATATGCTGGTACCTAGAGTATCTAGCAGACAACCAACTTAAAATAGGGACAATTGTTAATAACCTGTCCTCCCTGAGGACCTTCTTCCGCATGTCGAAGCTGGATGTGTCCCCATTGTGCGAATATGACGTCGACCTAGCTATAAAAGGACTCCAGCTAACCCTCAGGACAGCTGCTAAGTTCCCAAACAAATATCAAATAAGAGCAGCACTAGTTATTATGTTCATGGGCTTCATGCGCCAATCGAACTTGTTCCCGAACACAGTCAGGGCCTACGACCCCACAAGGCACCTGACACTAGGAGATGTGACCCCCGACGACAAGGGCGTTACTATCAAGCTAAAATGGACCAAGACGATGCAGACATCTAAGACCCCGGTGGAAATATACCTTCCACAAAAAGAAGGTGACAGGGCATGCCCAAAACAGGCCCTGTGCAAGCTACTACAAATCAACACCCGTAAGCCAAGGACAGCACCACTATTTGCATTTCCTGACGGCAATCCTATAACAACAACATACATGCGCAAGCAGTGGGCTGCCATAGTAACCAAGTCTGGCTTCGACCCGAAGGCTGTGTCGATGCACAGCCTTCGTAGGGGGGGGGGCCCCCTACGCCTACCACCAAGCCGGGGCCTCCCTCAACGACATAATGTCCCACGGCACGTGGACATCTGACGCAGTCAGATCCTACATCCGACCAACTAAATCATCCAGCACCTCAGTCCATAGAGCCATGAAGGCCCTATAAGTGCTTGGGGTGTACTGAGATACTGAATCTACTGACTATTACTGTCAACCACAAGAGAGAGGGATGTGTGTGTGGCCTTACGGCCCGACATCCATTATATAATAACAATAACAATTCATACATCCAATAATTTACCCCACTACGTTTAAATAAACAAATTTAACTCAATTGCTGACTTGTGTGTTTAATGGGGGAGAAATTATCACAACTTGATAATTTCCCGTCATTAAACAAAGGAACATTGAGCGCGGGACTCACGGAAGCTGGCACCCCTGGTGCCACCCCTACCCTCCAGCCTCCTTCCGGTTCCTCCAGTCCCTCGTCCACTCTCTCTACACCTCCAGGCGAAGCCACACGGGGGTTTTTCAAAGCCCACCCGCCTTCCTTATAACAATCTCTTAATTATATCATATAATACTACACTCAGAGGGGGTGTACTGAGATACTGAATCTACTGACTATTACTGTCAACCACAAGAGAGAGGGATGTGTGTGTGGCCTTATGGCCCGACATCCATTATATAATAACAATAACAATTCATACATCCAATAATTTACCCCACTACGTTTAAATAAACAAATTTAACTCAATTGCTGAATTGTGTGTTTAATGCAGGGCCGTTGTGGGAAAGGATGGTGAAAACCGCATTTCTGTTCTAGTTTTTTTTCACCTTTTTGGTTTTTTGAGCTAGATTGCCTGGACTAGTGGGGTGGGGAAGGAGGTAAATGAATAATTTCAGTTGATTTTGGCCAAATTTTAGAACATGAACTTTTACACCTACATTCCAATTTTGATATTTGTGATAATTTATTTTGATCTTAAAAGACTGGAAGCACTGAATCTAGGGTCGTTCCTTACCCTCATCTCAATGATGTGTAGTGGTCAGCTTAGTGGGGTTAGTGGAAGCTATCGTTTTGATTCTCCATACATGTGGTATATACAACTTACAAGGCAAACACAAAGACCAAGGAAACTGATTTCTTTTTGTTCGCATATAACAGAAATGTTAGTCTTAAGATCACTTCTGCAACATTAAATAGATCAAAATCTATTAGGTTAATCTTATTTTGCATCGGAAGGAATAACACACACGAATATGTGTACAGTATCATATGGTTTATTATCATATGTCTTGTCAAGACTTGTGAGGGTACAAGTACGCTGGGAGTATTAGTACACAGAGGGAAAGTGTGAGAGATATCACCCCTTGCTCTACTGCTAAGGGGGTTTCTGGTAGCAAGGTCATCAGGATCTTGTCAAGGCCATCAGGTTCTTGTAGTGGACAAGACCAGCATCATTCGCTGCTACTATGGAGTCCTCCAGGTCATGAGCTGACAGCAGGATCGCACATGTGACACATTGCTGCTATACCCATGGTATATTAGGGTATACACATCATACATTACAAATTTATTGAAACAAATTAACTGGCCAAAAGTTTTGAAAGGAAGCTAGGATGTACACTATTGATACAACTTCTGATGCCTTTAACATGTGGTATTTACAGGACACCTTAAGGGATAAATTTATGTATAGTGGATACCCATATACTTAGTGAAATAGAATAGAGGCAATAGCTCTTAATAATTATGTTGAGAAATTCAATGGGAGTATATCCTTTTCTTCTTTCACACACGCCTGTTATAATCAGACTTCCCCTGTTGTGATCAAATTCACTTTCAAGAAACTTATTCTTAGTTTCTTCACAGTATGTTTACAACTCATAATTCTGCCATTTTAGTCTTGAGATTTTGGATTGTATATCTGTTTCATTTCTAATTTATAAGATCAAATTGTTCAAACCTTATAAGAGTACATTGTAGTGTGAGTGTAGCAGCAATGCCAACGTTCCCGTAATCTGGAGAGCTCTGGAGGAGACCGCCACTCCCATATGGTTCCTGCCAGGTGGCCCCACCATACCCGTCCAGACTGCAGGCCTTGCTGGCACCCAGCGTAACCAGAGGAGAACCACCAATCCACATGCTCCACAGGACCCGGCCACAGGACCACTAGGACGATTCCTGGACGCCTGCGGAGAGGGACAAGGACACAACTGGCCTTGTCCACTGACTTTCCAGTACAACACCCTGATGACAGCTACCAGTTGGACCCCTTGTAGTACAACAAGGGGTTGTCTTTCTCTCTTCATCTCTTTGGACTAACACATCCAGAGTAATTTGTATTCAGTCCTTTACCATTATCTTAAACAAACCAACGGCTCACCACAAATGTTCTTCTTGATTGGCCTATGTTTAGCCTAAGGAGTGCTTCAAACTAGCTAAGTCAAATGGTTCTGTTTGGATTTCATGAACATTTTAGCATGAATTGTATCTACAACAAAGGGTAAACTCAAGGGATTAGCAAACCTACAATCCTCATAGGATTTAGCTTTCAGAGCTGGATATTTGAAATATCTGGTAACTAGTAACACTGGGATAAAACCGTCCATGAATTCGTCTGTACTAGCTGTTTTGGTCCCACCTTGCATTGAAGATCATGAATACTAATTTTGAATTTACTCTATCAATAATTTCCGTGAATCAGGTAATATTGCAAGAAACCCAATTGTTAATGTCCTTTAATTCCCCATTTTATATTTTCAGATAATTCAATAAAGAGGATCCCATAGTTGCATTGTGTGTATCAATCCATAGTGCAGAGCACAGTAAGATCGCAATCAGTGCGATCAGTACACACACATATATATATCGGTCATCGATCTTATCTAATTGATCTGGTTCTCTACACTGTAAACAGAGACGTATTGTTTTCTAGTGATACCTTTTGTAGACTACCAGTTCCAAGCCTGCTACACGTTTTCAAGGGAGGACGTTATCATCTGGTACCTACAGGAGGCCCATGTTGTTTTTATGTAAATAAAATTGTAGACCCCTTTTCCTATTACCGACCAGATATTCCTATTCCTGGAACAAATAGTGTCACAGCACTGACTATTTCGTCTATTTCTTCATTACTGAGATCTTTTCTCTCATTACAAGGAGTCTTTTTACTATTACCACTCCCCTATTACCTTATGCACCTATTATATTAGGCATGCGCACCTTGATTATTTTTATAGTTAAAAAACATCAATATATACAAAGAAATGAAATTTATCCACACGCAACATCCACATTTCTTGGGCCTTAACCTACAAAACAATTGTTATTCTTTAATTAATTCACATTGGTCGGATTTCTGGTCTATGAGTATAGCTTAAGGGACTTCCTCATTTTGGCATTGCTACAGTGGAGACCCCAACTGCCAAGTCACACATGGGGATTGTTCTTCGGATATTAGATATACATAAGTCATGTTGATTATGTGTTGGAACATCTTAGAAAAGGGAAATGATATTTGAAAACGAAAAATGTTGGATATTTTGCATATTTACTATGACACATTTTTATCCTGGCCGTTTGGGGACAAAATAGGCACACTCACCGCTCTCGTCAACATGTTGACCTGTCCTCGACCTGCGGGCGCTGACTCAGTGACTGGTGCTACCTTCACTCCTGTACACTTGGCATGGTTAAGGCTATAGTGGGGGGGGGGGGGGGGGGGGCTGCTTAGCGGAGGTGTTAGTCCAGAAAATTACCGCAGCAAGACATTTATTTGTGGGAAGTAAATTGGTTATATTTCACCAGATCTGAACACTTTTAGATTGTTTTTATATTTAAAAATAAAAGATCGTCCCACCCACCCACCCTGTCTCTACCCCTCCTACCTACAATATCCATTTGATTTAGTATCAAATAATGTAGCCTACACAACACCAACGTGTTGGGTAGGCTACAACACCCACCCTATAAATAGCCTACATGTCAACAAGCTAGCTGGGTGTTATGTGGGTGTTATGTAAGGGTGGCAGTGGCTATAGTAAGGGTATAGCTGTTGGGTGGTTGAAGCTATGTAAACATGGCAGGAGTGAGTGACAACAGATAGAGGGTGCATGAATGTTTTGAAAACAGCATTTCTGGACCATGAACACAGTACTTTTTCCAGACAAAAGGGTAGCTAACTAAGTCAAGTTTCTCTCAGACGAATTAGAGGTCGCCACTTACAGGGAAAACGTTAAAAAGAAGGCCATAAGTATGGGTCGTGTCTATATGGGGAGTGGACGCTGATGGGTTGGGTGACGTCACTAATTTTAGAGAGGGGCTTATCCGCCCACAGAGGGCGGGTTGGTCACATCTCGTCTAGAAAGTAACCGCACAAGGTATTTATTTGTAGGAAGTAAATTGGTTATATTTCAACCAGATCTGAACGCTTTTAGATTGTTTTTATATTTAAAAATAAAGGATCGTCCCCCCCCCCCCCTCAGTCTGTATATCCCTCCTACCTACAATATCCATTTGATTTAGTGTTAAATACCGTCGACGTACACACCACAACGTGCTGTGTTCGTCAACGCCACCCGCCCTTTAAACATATCAACACTACAGCTATCCAGCGGCCTATGCAGTGGCGCTAGCGGCGGTATTGGGAGACACCATTTTCGGCGCTTGTTGATATATTTCGCGGCAATGGCCGCCGATTCGAATCTTGCCAATGCAATCTTCCGAGCTATACCTGACCCTACCGTTGTATATATACAGTATTGATGTATCGATTCCGGCCAAAATTGCAAGGAAAACCTGTTTAGATTGTCATCATTGTAGATAGAATATGCGGGGGAGCACGATCGTATTGGCAAACAGGGGGATAAGTATCAATCTCTCTCTATTTGCGTTTGGACCCGTAATGGCGGGTGTGACGTTGTAATGGGTAGTGATCCTGCCGATGGGCAGCTTCTTTCAGAAGCGGTTGGTCACGGAAGAGTCAAGAAGAGTAAGTTTGAAGGCGGGGCATTATATGCTAATTAAGATATGTGGCATGATAGTGTTGATATCGGGGGAGCGGGGATATCACGATCGGGGTCCCCTTTGGGACGGCTAAGGGATAATATCTCATGTTGCGTACTACAGGTAAGTTGAAAGGATAACTCGGTAGAGTCGGGTGCTTCCAGGAGGAACTGTAGAAAGGTAGATCTCTTTATTTGAGAGACACAGCAGTAGATGTACAATGAGCACCCGGGAGCAGCTCACTAGAGAAATCTGAGCTCGACTCAGACATGATGTGTTCTCTAGCAAGGCCCCGCAGCTACTAACTCCTTTCTTCTCAAACTCAAGCTGAGCGGCTCCTACCTCCTAGAGTCTCTCTCTCAGGGGTGGGGTAGTGGGCTATATTTTATTGACCAATGGGAGAGCTCTTTGGAGGCTGTACACAGGGCCACGTCAGCTTGTGAAATACGCGTTAGAGTAAATAGGGTAATTAAGCTTATTAGTATAATGAGCTTTCTTAATATTCGTCATTACTCGTATCGAGCACGAGGGTGGGTCAGTCCTGATGCCGAGGAGAATGGCTATTAACAATAGGACAACTAAGGGATTGCCAATATCGGGAATTACTAATCTTATCCAGGGCTTTCATATTATATATAAAGGAGATCGGATTTTGGTGGTGAGGCTACTTAAGTGCACGTAAGAAGTGTACATATTTCTACATAAATTAGAAATAAAAGAAAAAAACACATAATGTTTTGAATTATTGTGTACTTCATAGACCTCGACATAAGGGTCATAACGCATTTTAGTTTGCGAAAATACTCCAACTTGAAGAAAAGTTACAGCCAAATAATGATTCAGTAACAGCTAGTTGCCGTCACAGATTCCACGATGTGTGTAGCTCTAAACCTGAATAAAAACGATTTTTTTTTTAAAAAAAAAGCTGCCCTGACTACAGTATTCATTATCAACTTTCCCAATTTCGTCTATATTAGCAGCAACATGTCTAGTTTATACCAAAAAAGATAAATCAATAGAAGCAATTTAAAAAAATTAAGAACTTTCAGTCCTGGATGGCCAAATGACTACCAATTGATGGAATTGTTCATCTGGAGGATTTCTTTTTCAGCATTCAAAATTTTACATAAGGTAAAATGGGGGGGGGGGGGGGGCAAGGCCCCTGTGCCCCCCTGGTTCCGACATCACTGAAGCTAACGAACATACAAAGTGTTAGTGATAACACCTGATAACACCTGTTCAAGACTCATGGTGTAATCTAACTATTGTTAATACATTGTCATTCTTGCATTGGACACATATATGTGTACTTACACGATTCTTACATTATTAATTGTTCCTTACATTACGAGTAATCACCATGACTTTCAACGTCAAGCTATACAGACAATTATCCATCCTGGATACCTTAATAGCGATATTTGTTGTTTTCCCATTCGCTGTTATGTATTGGCGAGGTATATGGGATTTAATTGGCTACTATGTCATACCAAATAACGTTCCCACTAACTATTGGGTGATGATGCTCGTGGCAATGTTTCAACTGGTAGGACTAATGCTCCTTCCGTGGCTTCAGTCTTTCAGGGAAAAGCCCCCATTGTTTCCGTGCAGAAACGCTAAAAACATCGAGTTTTGGCTTGTGACGAGATTGTTTATGTATTTGCATACATTGACGTATATGTTTTATTGGCATGGATTCTGGGAAATACAAAATCATTATTTGAAGGACATATCATGGGAGCACAACCTAATTACCCTGATCATGACTTACCTTGCTTTGGCCTTTCTCAATGGTTGCAGATCAACCATGTGGCCACCGTTTTTCATTGCAGTGGACACTCCAGATGCATTCGCATTAGCAAGCCGTTTTGATTCCACGGTAAGTTGAGAGAATCTATTATTATTTTATATAATACTAGCCTTCATGACGCAAATGTTCGATTTACACCCGCACAGATATGTATACTCTGAAAACCAAAATTAAAATTAGTACATGGGAATAATCAATGTCTGATAACTCTATTTTTTTCTGATGTACAATTACTGATTATAATACAGATACATACCGATCTACTCACATCACCATCGCTCAGCATCAGTACCACCCATGATTGATAACTATTAAAACTTAAATTTACGATTAGGTGATCAGCTCAGGTATATTGACTGTCGACCTGACAACTGAATTTTACTCATATGAAATTATGATATTAAATCATTTAAATTTTAATACAACATGGGAAGAATTCTTCGATGAAATAAATTATCAACTAGACGTTTTTTCAGCCCAAGAAGAGCTGGCGTGATTATGTCAGTGATGCCTACTTAGTTCAAATCGTGGTTCTTGGCATCGCCATCATCGCATGGAGATCAGCTTTCAACCTGATGGACTTGTTGATATTTCCTATCACATCATCTACCCCAGGCAATTCAACCCTTGATGTAACTAATTATAGCACGGGGTCAGTATTCAATCTCAAATCAAACGCTACAACAGCAGTTATAGGCGTCTGTGGAACCACACTTTTACTGTGCTTGCAAGTTCCTTTAGGATCAGTATCAAAACGCCTTAATGGGAGGACTGGATTGAAGACCCTCTGGGAAGATGCTGTTTATCTGGTTGTGTTTGGATTTTTGTCTCTGCAATGGAGGGGTATATGGAACTTGAATGCTGAATACATGATAAAGGATAAACAAATTGGTGGATGGGTCAATCATATAATCGGTGAGTCAGGTTTTTGCTACATTGCACATTGTTCTTAACTTTTGTTACAATTCTCAATGCCAATCACCATATAAATTGATTTCCACTGCATTGATTCTTTTTACATTTGCAATGTTTACCAATAGTCTACCCTTCATACTAATATTAATACCTTCTTTCATATTTCTTTAAACCACTATTTTACCTCCAAATTAATACTTGTTGTGTTTGTGGTAGTGTTACAATTAATTAGTCAAACATATCACCAACACTTACTTCCACACTCTGCTGATGTTTGAAGAACTCTACCACACGCAGTTCACATCTTTACTCGTGAACTGTAATATATCAAAATGATTTACTAAAGGATTAATGACCAAGACATGGTGGACGCCAGGGATTTAAGTCCTTCCAATCAATCTTTAAACAATAATAAGTTTTATATTTATATTTTATAATATATAGTATAAACATTCTATTACTGTTTTGCCGTTTTAAAGTATTCATGACTTGTGTCAGCTCAATTCAATTGATTTCCGTTTTCAAGGGAAAGGTTTTCCAACGTCGGTTACATGTAACTGATGGTCAAGTGACAGTTATTGTCATGTATTTTCAATTAATTTGTTCAGCCTATAGATAACAATTTATTATTTGTCCTGTTAATAGGTCTAGGATTATTGGAGGTTATACGGTAATCAACTTTAGACTAAGCAGGCAGCTGGTAGGGTGAGTGGCATGTGATGGCTTGGGGAGTTATGAGAACAGGGGTGACTAGCTATTAGTAGAGTAGCTAGACTAGATGCTTTGTGAGATAATCAGTCATTCAATCTTCATGATATATGTGTATATAAACTTGTAGATATGTGACCCATTCTCACGAAAGTAGTGCAACCCCCGGTGTTTTCCATTTATTGGGCAATAACTTGGTCGATTCTGATCTTAAAGACAAAGGAATTGACTAGATACATCTGTCTTGACATAAGCATCATTAAAATATATACTTTTGTGTATCTGTAATGTATATGTAGTAGCCTAGAGTGTGGAATCTGGTTACAGTGGTGGCCTTTCAGAATCCGTCAACCTCGGTGGTGTAATGGTAGCATGTCCGCGCGTATAGCGGGAGATCCGTAGTTCGATTCCCGGTTGAGGAAGACAGTTTTTCGAGGGTCATTACATTTGGTGCCGTGGCCGGTCACACTCAGTAAAGGTAGTATTCACTGTCTCTGAGCACGAAATCATATGAATTTCGTGCAGAAAGAGTAAGGGATAGTGTAGTAGCCTAGAGTGTGGAATCTGGTTACAGTGGTGGCCTTTCAGAATCAGTCAACCTCGGTGGTGTAATGGTAGCATGTCTGCGCGCATAGCGGGAGATCCGTGGTTCGATTCCTGGTTGAGGAAGACAGTTTTTCGGGGGTCATTACATATACTATAAAACCAAGGAAAAAACCCACTGATCACTACCAAACTCATAGTTAATTTGGGAGAAAACATAGTTGAATCAATATACATAAATACAATTTGTGCCATAGAATGGAGCATAAAAACCAAATAAAATGGTGTATTGAGGTTGAATATATCTGCAGAATTTATGCTCCTAAGTCAATTAATCTAAAATGACTAAATTGAGGTGAAAAAACGTTGCCAGACAAAATAACTGTGCTTTCTAAAATAATTGAATCAATTTTGTTTAAGAACTCTTATTTTATAAGCATAGGCTAGCAGACACACACATGTATACTACCATCGGAAGATTCTCAGACCTTAGGCCTTAGGCCTTGAGCCTGATCCTAATAATCGGTGGAAAAAACTGCTGGCGACGTTTTTCCCACACTATGGGGACGTTTTTACATAAAAACATGAGCTAAATATTGGCCAAATTAAATCATTTCCCATTTATTTACCATTATATGATCTTAAACTTTGTGGAAAATGATCTTCAGTAACTGTCAAGATTATAATAAGTGAGTAATTTAGATTTTACATTGGGCGACGTTTTTACAGTTTTCACTCAATATATGCCTTGTCAGTGTAAAAACGTCGCCCCTATTAGATTCCTTGTATTCAAGAAATAATTTGATTTTGATGTTTGTACCCTGCTCAGTTTTAAGGGACAGGTCCTTGGGTAGCTTCCTATAACAAAATAAAAAAAGATTGATATATATATTTCATGTAGATGAGTGATTATAATACATTGCATGGAAGAGGTATGGACCTCACAAGATGCAACATATATTCTTGTCACCATTCTTGGACAAGAATGCATGGATATATCAAGGATATATTTAATACACTCTCCTGAGATTTGGTACAGATATTGCCATGATAATTAGCACAAGGCACTCCGAAAATGAGAATATTCCAACAAAGAGATCTGAGGATTTATCCACTTTGAATAACATCCCTTTATATACTTATATCCCTATATGACTCTACTGCATGAAAACGTCACCATCCTTGAGTGGATATTGTCATGAATGACGAATTTTCAATAAATAATATCAAAATGGTCTAAAATGGTGTCAGTCATGTATTAAAAAAATCAAAAATAAGAATCAAGCTTTATATAATTGACTAAATTTGACATAGATTGGGTGACGTTTTTTCTGAGTGAAAAAACGTTGCCCAATCTATGTCAAATTTAGCCAAATTTGAAGTCTTAGATAAAGATACTTACAAAAGATCTGGGTAACTAATCATACTCAGGGGTAAAAGCTCATATTCGATTATATTATAACAGAAGAAATAGACCGATTTGAGAATAATAATTGAAAATACAGTTAATGATAGGATGTTTCATCTGATTGATATGGGAATCTAGTTTCTGACTTTTTTTGTTGTCCCCGATTTGAAAAGTTTCTATATAGGAAGAAATTGTTTTTGGGCTATTACATCAAGAAAACATTTAGTTAGAGAATTGTGATATAATTGATGATATATAAATTAAATAAGAGAAATGTTCATTACTAAGATATATAGGGGTGGGCGACGTTTTTCATCAACTTTTCTATGACAATCTTAGATTAGAACCTCCTGTACAAAAAATAATGGTCTAATTCAATGGCAAACTCAGATATATTATCGCTTATATATATTACCTTGAAAGCTACCAATTCTCAGATTGATCAAGCAAAATATAATTTTGACTCTTTTTGGATGGGCTGCACCATTTTCGTGAGAATGGGTCATCATGTATATATATTAATGAGCTGAAACACTGAGACTCAAATCACCTCTAATCATTGTGTTTTTACAATATTTTTTCAGGTACGACGGGACTTATGGCAATGCAATCATTTACAGAAGTTAGTGCATTTGGCATGTTAAGAGATGGTAGAGACCCGGACGGTGAAGCATTCTTCCCCCTTGAATACACTAGAATTTTCTTTAAAAGCAGTTACGATGGGTCAAAGGTAACTATATATCGGTCTGTATGCATATTTTTGATATTTTATGTTTATTTTATCTCATGTTTTCAGGCTTTTTTGTATCTTTATATCTTTGAATGGAAAGGTTTCTGGCCAAATATATTATATCAGAGCTAGTAGTGTAGGTATAGCTCTGATTGTAGCTTCTATTGCTATAACTGAATTGTAATGCAGTTCCCGTCATAGTTGCATTTCGAGAATTGTTCCATGTCAAAACAAGTCAATTTCTGGTCATTCTAGTCAGAATATAATATATTGTTACGGTTTTCCTTTTCTAATTGTTGGTCATGCTCAGTATATCGGTGGGCCTGGTCTTCCAGAGCCTGGTCCCATAGATGATCTAGAGATGTCGTCAAATACGCTATGATAATAAAGATGTTGGATCAATCAATCTTGTCTTCTGTTAATTACTAGTGACTCTTAGTATTAATATTCGCCAAGAGATAGCTGCGCTCACGATGAAGGAAGTCAAAGAGTTGTGTACTGCTCGAGTCTCAGGTTTATTATGATCAATTCGTCAAAGACAGTGCTTTATATAGTGGTACATTCATCATTCGTAAATCACTACTTGTCTTTCACCTTTCGCCTTTCGTCATAAGGACTTTATATAAAAATAGACGATTCGCCAAAATGGAATGGAGCGAATCGCCAGGCGATTTACGTTTTATTAACTTTTAGAGAGAAATACATAACAGGGAAGCATACCCCTATGTTCTATTCTATAACATTACTCCCTCTTTAGAGGTTTCTTGACCCGTAAGAAATATAATGAGAAAACAATGTCATTAACATAACAGCAAGGCATAGTAGATCCTTTTCAGCAGCTTAGTTTCAGCAAGCAGTAACTTGAATCATGGCGAATGTTCATAGTTCTTTTCCAAACATGGTAATTAGATAAATAGAGATAAATTACGAACTGTCTAATGATTGGCAGTAACTCGGAACGATGGTCCATTTCAGTCTCTGGTAAACCTTTACTAAAATAACTAATTTTAACACCAATACACAACTGGATATCAGGATCCATGCAGCTTATTGTCCAGTGTAGTCACTCACGTCACCTGGTTCAATCCGATAAGTGGCCGTGGTTTCTTGGGTGTGTTGAACAGCACCATTGTCCAATCGTCGTCTTTTCACCCGCTCTTTGACAACTTGTACAGGGAAACCTGGCCAAGTGGGTGGTTCAGGGGGGCCTTCAGGCTGAGGTAAGGGGACCTCCAGTAGGGCTTTGGTCCAGGTGAATACTCGTCTGTAGGATAACCTACACACTTGGGGCCCTCAAACAATTTCCCAGGACTCTTCGTTGTCCTCATGGACTACTGAGTGGGGCACATGGATATCTGCTAGCACAGGGGCCCCAAGGGCTGGCACATAGGTGCCTCCACTCACTACACCTGTCCTGGCAGGGGGTCTCATTTCATGCACTGTATTTTCCACGAGTTGGGCAACCAAATCTTGCGTCTCTGGAGTGAAGTTCCACCTCTCGGGGAACTGTAGAGCTTCTGTTGGAGTGGGGAGGGGAACCAGACAGTTATACTCTTCAGCGGGGCGATTCGCCTCCAGGGGGAGGGGGGTGTTGAGAGTATCCGGGCGAGTCGCCTCCGGGGCTAGGCGTGCAGGGCTGTCAGCTATCTGGTTATCCGGTAGGCTCTGTTTGTTCACTACTAGTGCGGGAGAGTTGATTTCGGGCTGGTCACCTCCCCCAATGTCCACATTGCACACTGCTGGAGCCTCCTGGCTCTGACTCTCATTTACTACCACAGGCACCAGATCCCCAGGTATTGTCATAGGTTGGGGTGGTGGATTGCCAGCCCCCATCTCCACTGTCACTGATTGTACCAAGTCCGATCTGCCCAGGGAAACGCATGGAGTCATGGCACTAATTAACTTGGTGGGCATTCTCATGACCTGTACAGGCTGAGCTCTGTCGGTCAGGTTAGTGACCCTCACACATTCTGACTGGATATTGGCGGTAATGTCTATCCATATGGCAATTGGTCTAGAAGTCTATCCATATCCGTCACCTCTGGCTGGTGTGCAGGTGTGACAGCCTTTACCTGAGGGCTGTAAGGGGAGGGGGGGTTGGCGATTGGCTGGCTCCTTCTGTTCAGGCACTTGATGACCATTGTCCATCTTCCAATGGAGCCAATCTTGTGATGAGGCCATGAATGAACTGAAAAAGAACTTGTGTGAGGCACCTGTACTGGGATTTACCGATGCCAATTACCCCATGCTCCTTGATAGTGATGCCAGTGGTCAAGGGCAGGGGCGGTACTGTCCCAGGTGATTGATGGTAGAGAGAGAGTGCTAGGATTCGCCAGCAGGTCACTAAATAAAGCAGAAAAGAACTATTGTGTGACTAGGAAAGAACTGTTGGGAATTGTCTTTGGCGTCAGAAGGTATAGATCTTACCTAGTAGGGAGCCACTTCACTGTTCGCACTGACCACAGCGCTCTGAAATGGCTACTGGAAATGAAGGAACCAGAGGGGCAACTAGCAAGGTGGCTGGAGGAATTAGCTTCATACACCTTCACTGTCATTCATCGGCCAGGTAAACAGCATGGTAACGCCGATGGAATGTCACAAATCCCCTGTAGTCAGTGTCACCGTATTGATAAAGTAACAGAAGAGGAAGGGGACATTTATTAGATTAGAGTCATCCAATGGGATGTAGGGCACCAATGGCTTAGTGAACACCAGGAGGAGGATGTCCTGTGCGAAATATTCAAAACAGCAGTAGAAAAAGAAGTGTGCCCGAGAAAAAGGACAGAGTGCCTGAGAAAGACTGGTTGTGGTTCTTACATAATTTCCAATCCTTGGCCGTCCAATCTGGGTTGCTAGGGTGTTGGAGATGAGGAAGAGAGTGGAGAGTGTATGTCCCTACAGCAGGTAGGGAGGAGTATCTGAAGCAACTACATGAAGGACCACTGGGCGGGCATTTGGGGCGAGACAATACTCTGAGCAAAGCAAAGCGATCCGCCTATTGGCCTAGTATGTCTAAGGACATAGCCCTTTTTATAGCTACCTGTCTGCCCTGCCAGCAGAGGAAAGGACCAGGTGAGAGGAGGAGGACTAAGATGGGGGAGAGACCACTACAAGGCCCCTGGGAAGAGATAGCTATGGACATAACTGGGCCATTTCCAGAAACGATTTGTGCAAACCACTATATCTTAGTGATTACTGACCTGTTCTCCAAGTGGACGGAGGCCTTTCCACTACAAGATTTCACAGCGAAAACAGTAGCTGAAGTACTGGTCACTGAAGTGGTCTGTCGCTTTGGTTCCCCCTTGATATGGCATTCAGATCAGGGTAGGAACTTTGAGTCAAATCTGTTCAAGGAAGTAGCTGAACTACTAGGGATATGGAAGACAAGGACCTGCCCATACCACCCGCAAAGTGATGGTCAAACCGAGAAATTTAATAGGACCATGGCTACCATGTTAACTGGGCTTGTAGACGAAGAACATAGCAACTGGGATGTATGGATCACCTATGTGACTGCAGCATATCGCTCCACCGTACATGCTACCACAGAATTCTCTCCAAACTATCTAGCACTGGGCAGAGAAACTAATATGCCCTGGGACTTGGCATATGGCCTACCTGAACAACAGACCCCTCAGCTTAGAGAAGGGTATGTGAGTGACATGTGTAAGCGAATGTAAAGTGCCCACCGAATCGCTTTTAAAGCCATCAAAACTACCAGGATGAAACAAAAAGACTATTATGACTTCTATACTCGAGAGAAACATTACACAGAAGGCCAGTCAGTATGGGTGTTCCAGCCAATCAAGAAGATCGGAAGATCCCCATCTCGACTTGCCAATAGCCACTGGCCAAGTCCAGTGTGCTGAATACTTTAGCACCACTGAGCATGTCTAACGTATCGTCCATTCGTGGTAGGGGATATGCGTCCTTCTTGGTGATTTTATTCAGGTCCCTATAGTCTACACAGAAACGCCACCCACCACCACCAGGACTACTGGAGAGGCCCATGGCCCAGTAGCTGGTTCAATGATGCCCCCCTCTGACAAGCTTTCCCCCTCCAGGAAGAAACTAGGGAGGAATTGTTTGTACAAGTCATTGATCAACTCCTTGTGTGATCCCACAGTCTTTTCATCAGTCCGGCCCCACAGTTCCTCTAACAAGTTCTCTTCTTGTCCCATTGTTCTAGGCTGAGTAGTTCCACCCAGCTCTAAACTGTTCTCTCCTTCGGCCCACAGGGCCACTTTACTTCCTTTAGGGATGCATATGTCATTGTCCCCTCCATTCAGAACTTCTGCTACACTACCTAAGTCCTGTGATAAGTGCACGGAGCGGGCTACACAAATGTCAGGCACAAAGCCCCCGTCCTCCAGGATCCTGAGATTTTTCATGGATCCTTGATTGTCCGATATATTGTCCCACTCTACTCTCATCATCATGTGACTCCCTGCTCTCACTGTTCTAGCCTGCACTACCCACTGCCTTAGTTTTTCGTCTTTTAGAGCTGCGATGTAGGCATCTCTGCTGAGATCATCCCTGACTTCTCTATCCACTCTGGGGTAGGCCATTTGCACCATCCTTTCAATGTCGTCTGCTACGACGTTTTCGTCTTTCATCTGTCATCTCAGTCTGAGCTGCGTTCTGTATAGGGCGAGTTGGTCAGCTGGCTGGTACCTCTTTTCCAATTCTTCTACTAGCAACATATACCCCGTAGGGCCATCTAAGTCCACTTTCTCTAGCACAGCTAATGCCAAACCGTCCAGGCTGGCCCCCAGGTATAGGGCACATTCTTTATCCGTCCAATCGTTCAAGTCGGCCACAACTTGAAAATGGTTGAGAAAGACACCAAGTGAAGTAGAACCATCGTACACTCTTGGTGCTGCCTTTACTTTCCTGCCTGGTCTGGCTACAGCCACTCCTCCCCCAGTCCCAGGCTTTACTTTCACATCAGGCTTTGGTACCTCCTCCAGTACCCTCACACGCCTATCTCTTGCGGGCTGTGACGACCGCCAGTTCTCATACTGACGTGGGTTAACAGTGACCTCCAGCGATGGTGTCAATGGAAAAGGATGGGGATCCGTAAGCGATGATGATGATGATCCATCACCTAGGGTATTGATGTTATCCCCACTGCTGCCACCAATGTTACGGTTTTCCTTTTCTAATTGTTGGTCATGCTCAGTATATCGGTGGGTCTGGTCTTCCAGAGCCTGGTCCCATAGATGATCTAGAGATGTCGTCGAATACGCCATGATAATAAAGATGCTGGATCAATTAATCTCGTCTTCTGTTAATTACTAGTGACTCTTAGTATTAATATTCGCCAAGAGATAGCTGCGCTCACGATGAAGGAAGTCAAAGAGTTGTGTACTGCTCGAGTCTCAGGTTTATTATGATCAATTCATCAAAGACAGTGCTTTATATAGTGGTAGATTTGTCATTCGTAAATCACTACTCGTCTTTCACCTTTCGCCTTTCGTCATAAGGACTTTATATAAAAATAGAGAATTCGCCAAAATGGAATGGAGCGAATCGCCAGGCGATTTACCTTTTATTAACTTTTAGAGAGAAATACATAACAGGGAAGCATACCCCTATGTTCTATTCTATAACAATATATATATTCCATAATTGCACCTAACATTATGATAAGACAATTTACTACTCCAATTATTATGACAACTTCAATCATGAACAAAATGTATGCATTATTATACGTCGTGTCTGTGTTGATATCCGGGTTGATATCTCACAAAAGAAACATTCAAGAGATAATGATCCTTGAAAGAGGATTTAAAGATTTGATCAGCAGTCCGTTTTCTCTTCAGCCCAAACACTGTCCAATATCAGTTTATTATGAACCTGATGAGGAGGAGCAAGTAAAGGAACCAAACGTAGGTCATTTAGAGGCATCTTTGCACCCAATATCGGATAATTATGAATTTCAGCAGAAATTTCAACTATTAATTCAAAAATGAAATATCTATGTCGGTGGATAATTGATTATATCTATATCTTCAACTCAGGCCCTAGAAAAAGGCAGTGGAGCAACGAATGCCGCTTTTGTTGGGGACACTGGGGAACAGAGTTCTTCGGTACGTCCGTCGTTTACTATATATATACAATCTCAACCAATTCTTACCTCATAGATATATGACTAATTAAGGCATTGAAGCTGCATTCCCAGATAAATCGAAAAGAACTTCTGTTCTAAACTATTTTATTATTTGATCTTTGATTCTTTGATTCAACCTTGGATCAGTTTCATATCTATAATTATCTTCCTATTTTCTAATTTATCGTGATTTATTCCCCAAATTTTGGAGAGGGTATGATGGCATTTGGAGATCAGAGAAATGTTGGCGTACACATATAGAAATTCCTTTGGTTAAAGGAACTTGAAGACTCAGACTGTTTAATTTTTATGAAACACTTATTCCTGAAGACACCCTAGCATGTTTCAATCGTTTAATTTGTTTCATTGAACTGAATGATGATACTTTATTTTAGTTGTACAAATGTAGGTGATTGCCATGTATTTTGTTCACATAAAAGACATAGGAAGAGAAAGAGAAGACATTTTGTCATGAACGTGCATGTATCTATAGAGGATCCCTCCAAGGCTTGTTTAGACGTACAGTCGACGGTGTCAGAGTTGTAATCAGTGATTGATCTATAATAATCTTATATTGCACGCTAGTTGTCAGCGAATAGTTAATCAATACGTAAGAACGTGACTTTACACATCTTTACTAAGGAAGAATCAATCGCACTCCAAGTAGCACACAGGTAACCTAAAACAATAAATTGTATTGGTTTTTTCTAGGAAAAGGAACTTACATCGACGGCAGTTTCGGAGGGCGTACTCATCAATAGATTCTAATTTTGTTCTATTTGTGGACTTTTTGTGGAACATGTTTGGACGATTTATGTTGGAGTTTGGTTCCGAGGAACAATGATATATGTCTGCATATAGTCGGGCAGCCAGAATGGCTAACATACAAAAGTTGTGATATAGTTTTTTTCTCACTGGATTCTTAATATATGGGTGTTGGCCAATGATTTTCAGGTGGATGGCGCATTGCCACCCTTTAGCATTTTGAGAAATCCAAGATGGCCGCCAAGACGGCCGCCAAAGTAAAAAAGTGCTCGTAACTAAACAAGTTATGGTCCGAATCTTTAATGTTGCACCATTTTGTTATGGTTTTGGGGGTCAAGGAATCCATTAAAATAGTTTTCAAGGGTGTCAGATCAGTTGCCATGGAGATATGGTTACCATGGTTATTCAAATCTTTCAAGAATTGAGGTTTCTTGGGGAATTTCACATGTTTATCAACCCAAAATCACATTGATTTCATTCCAGCAATACAAACATATTTTAAGATATATTTCATAGGCATCAGATGTGTTGTCAAGGGCACATGGTTGCCATAGTTACTAAATGCATGCAAGACATTCATTAGGGCCAATGGAAAAATTGCTCATAACCTAGGAAGTTGTGGTCCAAATTCTTAATGTTGCACCATTTTGTTATGGTTTTGGGGGTCATGGAATCCATTAAAATAGTTTTCAAGGGTGTCAGATTGGTTGTCATGGAGATATGGTTACCATGGTTATTCAAATCTTTGATGAAATTAAGATATCTTGGGGAATTTCACACATTTATCAACCCAACATCACATTGGTTCCAATCAAGTAATGCAAACATAATTTAAGATGTATTTCATAGGCATCAGATTGGTGGTCATGGGAATATGGTTGCCATAGTTACTAAATACTTGCAACACAACCATTAGGGCCAATGCAAAAATGACCATAACTTAGCAAGTTGTGTTCCGAGTTCTTAATATTGCACCATTTTGCTATGGTTTTCAGGGCCAAGGAATCCATCAGAATAGTTTTCAACTTCAACTTCACAAGTTGTGGTCCGAAATGCACTGTTTTGTTATGGTTTTTAGTTTCAAGGACTCAATTAAAATGGTTTTCAAGGGTGTCTGGTCAGTTACCAAGTAGATACTTTTGATAATTAAGATATCTTGGGGAATTCAACAGATGTATCTACCCTACATCACAGGAGCCATCTAATTCCTGAATTCTCATAGTCCCAGCGATGCTTGGAATGCGGTATTCCCAACTATGGCAAAATGATGAAGGGCATTATGTTTTTGTGGCTCATAGAAGAATACTTATTTACACTATAAATTAATATAATATATCAAACAATTCACAACAATGTCAACAGGAATCCATTTTCAAACAAATGTTTAGTTTTAGCTCTATAACCAGAAGCTTACTTCACAGCTTCTGGCTAGTGGTGGGGGTGACAGTATTATTGGTGTTAAATTTGCACACCACATTCCTTAACCGTAACTGTGAGAATCAACCCCAATGAATGAATGCAGTTGCTGGAATACATCATCTATTGTTGGCGGTTAGGGGAGGAATGGGTAGAGGGGACCATTGACGGTCCATCCTACATATCCTCCAGGGTGAAACCCTAATGCTGGTTCTTGGCGGTCTCTGATTTTGCCCATCAACAGACAGGCAGGGATGTATCTGTCATTACCTGTGTGACGGTTTATGTGTGTTTTATTGTCAGTTTATATGATCTTTCCTGTATGTAGGGCACCCAGTGTCCCCGCAAAAGTTGTCCCAGCAAAAGTTTGTTAGCACATGCTGAGTCACCAACCCCAACCCCAACCCCAAGGTCACTCAGACTCATGAATACCTGAGTAAGCCACCATGCTATCATGTCAAGACTTACAAAGGAAATGGCTTATGAGCTCAACCCTTCTGTAGAACATTTGTCATGCCTACATATGATAAGCTACTGAGGTTCAAGAAGTTTGTTGCTGTTGCCACACACAAAGATATGATAAAACAAGGAATAAACTGAAAATCTTGACCTATGGTTAAAAAAGCCAATAGTTTTGATCCAAAACTGTTGACACCTATTGTACCAAATCCTGGCTTGAAAGCTATATACTTTGTCACCCAGGAATCTTCCCATCAAAAGGTCAGCAATAGACTTCCACATTTTTCAAAAATTGTATCCACTGAGGAGTCCTGCTTAGATACTTGATGGGTGCTTTGATACCCTAACAACCCATGCAAGAGAAGAAGGAGTGAATGTAAAGCCTAAGACAAAAGTAGTGCATCTACCTCTAATTGACCACCCTCCATCACATCCAAAAAAAAATAGCAACATCACTGTTAATTGCAAAGGAAATCTTCACAGTCTGTGAATTAAGAGTATGTTATATTATACACTGTGGATCAACAGCTGTATAAAGTTGTCCTTGAGGTGCAATGCACCAATGATGCTTTTTCTCATATAATTTTAAGAATGGGTGGCATCTCATATGTCATATGTGGGCTCATTGGAATTTTAGTGGAAGGGTCAGGCCTCTCAGAAATATCAAGTGCAGTTTTTTGAGGGGTTGAACACACATTGGCGTAAAATAAATATCCACAAAATGTGAAAGCACTCTTGACTTCTAGCTGACGAAATTCTCCACCCTGCAATAACATCTTGCAATGCTAGGAACATGGATGAACTCCAAAAGATCCTGTTTGTCATCCAGTGTTTCTCATATATGTCTTTACATTGTTGCAGAACGATTGTCAGATTGGCCCCTACACTTATATTGTGTACAGGAAATGACCCCTTTATTCTTTGCTGCACAATATTACAACTATGCCAGATATGGTCTATATCATCTGTGATTATTTTAGACTATATCTGAAGTTCTCCTGTATCTCATGGATGGTCAGCATATCATGCACCATAGAGATATGGGTATTGAAACACCATAATTATATGAGGTATGGCCATGGTGATGCAGGGATTATAGGCAATACTTTACGACCTCAAACTCTCAAGGTATAGGCCCATAGCCATTATTCCTGTACTAGCATTCAATTGTTAAAAGCCTTAAAGTAATGGTTAGGAATGCAGATGGAACACCAATGAAGCACAAGGAAGAAATTACAGGACTAGGAAAAATGGACAAAAAGGACAGACTAGAACTAAGAGAGACTTACATATGTGTTTGATCCCCTAGAACCAAAATTACATCCAGAATGACTGATATTGAGAATGACAGGATTTTGAGAGCAGCTGGCCTTGTGGTTTCTATCACACTATGAAACAAAATATTGTCGCAATAGGTCAGGCTATTGAGCACACAAAAAATGATACCAAGACAGTGACTGATCCAGAAGTAATAATATATGGAAGAGCTATAATCTTAAGGTCAGAAAGAGAAGGAATCATTGATGAAATGATGTTTATCATGGTAGAATCTTCCCCATTTGTCCCCCACTCTCCTCCTTCCTGGCTTCCCCTGTTACTTTTGTCCCCCTTCCCCACCCTATCCTATTTCCGCCCTCATATTTCCGGTTCCCGATATTATAATGTTGTGCTTCTCGTGTGAACTCCACCCTTGTGGGCGTGTGTTGGACCCTCCAATGAGCGAGCAGTGTGTGAGCTGCTCGTGCCGCTCCTGTGAGCGGCTACCGTATATGCTCTCTGCTAGAGTAATAAAGAGTCAGTCTAGTAAAAGTATTGGCTTGTGCTTGTTGTCATTGGGTTACCACTCTACTGAGCTCCCGAGCTCCTATAGCCTCTCAACACCTAAGGGGATCACCAACTTATAATATCTGGTAGGAGAACCCGGTCTTCAGTTTCTAGTATGTAAGATCGCAGGTCCATGTCAATGAAAAGTCAAAGTCAACTCTATGGAAGCGAAGCCCTTGATTTTTGAGCAGTTCAAAGATAAAGTTGCCTATCTCGCTGGGTTGACAGGCAGGAGAACAACAAGGAGTCAGGCAGTGAGAGACGTGGAGATATTTGGACATTACAGAGAGGAATCAGATTCAGATTTTTCTCTGGACTTGTTTGGAAGTATCTCTTCCTCGGAGGAGGAGCTGGAGTCTGAGGGGCCTGGCTTAGCACAAAAGGCCTTAGGGCAGAAAGTCGAGATGGGAGAGATGCTCTCTCTGAAGGAGGAGAGGGATGAGGAGTTCCCACCACCCCCTCCAGAGCAATATTTGTATGGAGGGGAGGGTTTTTACACCCCCAGAGACTGGAATAAGGGACCTGACGTCCGGGGGAGCTTGTCTGATTCGCAAGGAAGAAGACCCCTGAATTATTGCGAAGAAAACCAACCAGGAAATGATGAGAGTGCAAGAAGCAGCCTGTTCAGGGAGACTTTTGGTGAAGAGGGACCTGACAGAGATCGAGAAAGATCTGTGGGCCATATGACATCGGTGAGCAAAGTGGAAGCACAAAGGCCCCCACCAACGTTACCTAAGAGGACAAGCTCAAGGGTGAGTAAGTTAAGCACATTTTTTCACCCTGGAGGGGCCCCTACCCAGAGGTATCCTTCTCAAAGGCCAATCATCAAGCAAGTACCGATCCTCCAACCTTTGGTGATTTCACCTGTCCCCCACCTCAGGCAGCCAACACCACTTCCGTCGCCTATGCAACAGGTAGGACCATCAAACACCCCTTTCTCTTCCCATCAGTCTCAAATCCCTGTGAATCCTCACAGACAGTCATCGGTCCCTGAACAGAAGCACTTCCCTCAACAGTTTAATAATCAGGTGCATTACCAACCCCCCCAGGGACAATTCCAACAACAATACTAACCATATATGCAGCCTAGCTACGATACCAGGCAGCGAGCCTTTGTTCCCCAACCGCAGGCTCATTACCAACCACTGCAGGCTCATTACCAACAACCCCAGGCAGAGCCTGAGAGCAAGCAGGATCAAATGATGTTATTTTGGGGGAAAATGCAAGAAATGCAAATGGATGCCCTCAAGTTCTTGGCAGATAAGCTTCAGCCGAAAACACCAGAACCTACAGTGCAACAAAAGGACGGATATACACCTGAGTCAATAATGAAATGATTCTTAAAGGCTCCCGAACAATTTGATGAACCCACGGTGCTAAGATCTGCCAAGTTCTTCCTGGAAGAGTATGAAGAGTATGCTTGCAGGAGCAGACTACCCGAGGACATGTGGGTTATTGGTCTGAAACCTTATGTGAAGGGCTCAGCTTTGAGCTTCTACGGGGGTTTACGAAGGAAAATGGCCCAAATGCATCATTTTCTTCTCTGAGAAGGGAATTCTTGACAAAGTTCTCTAACGCTTTGTTGGATGAATTGATGAGAGATTATCCATTCCAGGAATGCTGGATGAAGACCTGAGATTGTGTGTGGCTGCGGAAAGGCCATCGACCATGGCTGCAGTAACCGATGCAGTGGTTAAATATGAAGCAGTGTTAAAAATCCAACAGAAAAGGGAGAAAGCATCGGAAACAACCAAATCTGGGGAAGTCTCTTTCATAGGAGACAACAGGTCGCGTAAGGACCAGTTCTTTAATGGCGGTGGCCAAAGAAATGGTAGGCAACAGAACGGCCCAGGCTTCAGGCAAAATAATAGAAGCCAGAGTCAAAGGAGGAATGGTGGTGGTCCAAATAATGGATACCAATATAACAACCAGCCAGGGAACCAATCCCCCTGGAGAGGAAATAATGGATACCAATACAACAATCAACCAGGGAACCAATCAAACTGGGGAGGAAATAGTGGAGCCAATGGATACAACAATGTTAACCAGAATGGACAATACAACAACCAGCAGAGAGTTCGGTCACCCTGGAGAGGAAACGGTGGCAACTATAGTAACAATGGCCAAAACGGCAACCAGTAACCAAACCAGCAAAGAAACAACTCTCCTTGGAGAGGTAACAATAGTGGCAACAATTACAATGGGGGAAACAACACCAACAACAATCAGGTTGACCGACAACAGGGTCAAGGTAACAATGGGTCTAATGGTTATGGTAGATACAGAAGAAACAGTGTTAACAAAGTTTCTATCTCCCAGGTTGCAGATAATTGCGAGGTACAGGACTGTGGCTTCATTGACTTCTCCAACATTTAAAAAAAGCTGTGCAATGGTGCAATATTAAGAATTTGGAACACAACTTGCTAAGTAATGGGCTTTTTTGCATTGGCCCTAATGATTGTGTTGCAAGTATTTAGTAACTATAGCAACCATATTCCCATGACAACCAATGTGATGCCTATGAAATACATCTTAAATTGTGTTTGCATGAATTGATTGGAACCAATTTGATATTGGGTTGATAAATGTGTGAAATTCCCCAAGATATCTTAATTTCATCAAAGATTTGAATAACCATGGTAACCATATCTCCATGACAACCAATCTGACACCCTTGAAAACTATTTTAATGGATTCCTTGACCCCCAAAACCATAACAAAATGGTGCAACATTAAGAATTTGGACCACAACTTCCTAGGTTATGAGCAATTTTTCCATTGGCCCTAATGAATGTCTTGCATGCATTTAGTAACTATGGCAACCATGTGCCCTTGACAACACATCTGATGCCTATGAAATATATCTTAAAATATGTTTGTATTGCTGGAATGAAATCAATGTGATGTTGGGTTGATAAACATGTGAAATTCCCCAAGAAACCTCAATTCTTGAAAGATTTGAATAACCATGGTAACCATATCTCCATGGCAACTAATCTGACACCCTTGAAAACTATTTTAATGGATTCCTTGACCCCCAAAACCATAACAAAATGGTGCAACATTAAAGATTCGGACCACAACTTGTTTAGTTACGAGCACTTTTTTACTTTGGCGGCCATCTTGGCGGCCATCTTGGATTTCTCAAAATGCTAAAGGGTGGCAATGCGCCATCCACCTGAAAATCATTGGCCAACACCCATATATTAAGAATCCAGTGAGAAAAAAACTATATCACAACTTTTGTATGTTAGGCAAATTTCGCCCTCTTCTCTACCCGACTAATACAACAGATGAAAGCAGCTATTCTGCCTAATGCAAAACACGCGTAGTGATTACTCATTCAGTAATTATCATAATCACAGTGAATGGCAATTTTGCTAGAATAAAATGTATTACTTAGAATTTCAACAGACTGGTTAAATCTGTGATCCGGTGCTACCGGTCCATTTATACCAGAGAAATGGTGGACTAATGATGATTTATTGCAATTTTGTGAGAAGGTCTCTTCACCAGACACAACAATGTGGCCTGATAATATTGATGCGCGTTCATAATTCAAAGAGCATATTGTTTTCACCTCATAATTCTTATCCACATGGGTTGATAAGAGATAACATACGATTCAATGTACTCTGTGTTCGGCGTTTGATCGATGTTAAATTCATCCTGTGAACAATACTAGTGATATCATACTATTATGTTGAAATATCGTGGAAAGCTTATAAGTAGTGGAGAATAATGACGAGCAGGAATTCGAGGACAGTTAAGTACTTCATTCACTTTCACCTGGGTTCACATGGTTCAGTATACGATGATATTGGTGTTATTCATTCCGTCGTAATGCTACATGTATTCTCTTAGTCAGAGTTAGTACAGAATCTCTGACCAATGGTAAATTATCCAATAAACAAGTTAATATGCATTGGGGTGCCAGTGTATAGCTGTTTATTGTGCAATACTCAATGATTATCCAATCGCGTTTAATGCAATACCAATGAGTCTGGTCTATGTCTACACTGTAAAATAATAATAAAATTTATAAATGTAGGATAAATGTAATAAAATATAAAACACTAAGTTCTCGATAAATTGTAGCAGAGAAATAGTTGACCTACGGTAAATTTCCAAACCCTAATTTCAGTAGATTAAAAACTTTTCGAATATTAATAATTATTCGATTTAGAGAAATAAACACCAAAACCATAAGAAAGACGCGGAAACACGATGTCAAGTTGATATTTGCTTGAGTTGTTTTATGAGTATATACGACCGACGTTTCGGAGATCTTTTCTCCTTCTTCTTAATAATAATTTCCACCGAATAATCCATGGATGTGAATACCAACTGTTTCTATAGTGATTAGGGGCATATAAGGTATTTTTGCGTGAAGTAGTATCCTGATAACTGATCCTGATCCTGATAACTGATTCTGTATTGGTCGCATTGTTGGTTTCAGACGCTTATGATATTAACGCTCCTTCAACCAACTCGTTAGTTGGTTGAAAATAAAAGTTTAGTTTAAAAGTAAATGTTTAGGTTCAAAGAAACATTAGTGGAATTGTCTATGCTTAAGATATATAATATGCAAAACAATTATTATACAAGTGCTTTTAGACATTTCTAGTCTAGTTTCAATACCTAACAACATGGATTCTTTGCTAGACTACTTCTATTGATTGGGATATCCTCCGGCTCTTGACCGTTTCCGTTTTATGAATCATTCCTATTTGACCATAGATATTTTTTTTTATTCATTTGTTTTGGTGTGTGTGTGTGTTGGGGGGTGGGGGGGGGCAAGTCCCCATGGTGGTAGGGGGATTACCCTTTGATTCTGATGCTTATGGACTCCTGTAGATATATAGTTGCAACTTATCGAAAACACTTGGCATCAACCAAAAACAACCTTTCCCAAATTTGGCTTTCTTTTGCCAGATTAAATACATATTTCCATACACTACTACCGCCCCCAAATCCCTATATTAAGATGACATGAAACGACATTGCCATAAGTGATGCGACATATCTATTTTCTATTATCATACCAACAAAGCATTGAATATAATTTAAAGTGACTTTAATAATATTAGGTTCAAATATTAGATATGATCAAGTAAATCGTATGTATCATTTTAATTCTTATATTACGAAAATATTTGTTCCTTCTTCATAATGTACGTGTGACATGTGATGCGACAGGGTTGCCTACCCACCCGACTAAATATTTAGAGTTATCATTCTCCTGGTGCTTGTGTTGCGATTCTTGCCTATGTTCTTTCCAATGTCTTTGTAGCCATCATTGCACATCTGTGTTCAACTCCGGGCTTAATGATAATCGATATTTTAAATAATGTTCCGTGATCGTTTATGTGTTGGGTTGAATACCAGTTTCAGTTTCAGAGGCGTCCAGCGGCTATGGAGCGGCGACCTCCCATACCGACAGGGGCTGCCGATGTGGATTTCTTGGGATGCGGAGACTTGAGAGCTTGAGGAGGACGGGGGGGGGGCGGACCAAGGATGTTATGATATTAAGGAGTGAAGGAAGAAATAGGGACCGGTGTTGAGGATAATAGGGAGTGTAGGAGGAAGGGCCAGGGAGGAAGATATTAGGGGAGTGTAGGAGGAATAGAGACCAGCAGGCGCGCACATAAAGAAGAGACAAGTAAAACGAGACAATTTTTAGCAAATCTAGACAAAACCGCGCTCATAAAAAAATTGTCCTTATAGCTATTTTCAGGCAGTTTTGTCTCGAAATGTTGAAGTTTTGTCTCTAAATTTATAATTTGGAGACAATTTTGCCTTAGATTTGAATTTAACCTAGGCAATCAAGTAAGTAATCAGTGATGAATAAAGGTTTTTTTAAACTTTCAAGACTTTAGACAATGTCTAGGCAAAAATCTTCAATAAAAACCCCTGGCTTCAAGGACAATCTTGAAAGGTGTGCACATAAAGTCAGATTGTCCTTGTCCTTGAAGCCTGATTTTGTCTTTGTCTCTGAAAATGAGACTATATAGCCTCTCCAGTTTTTGTCCTAATTTGTGGTAGTTTTCTGGTGGCTGGCGGTAGTTTTTGGCATGGTTTGGCAGTCGAGTAAGCCTGTAATGTAAAGCAACCAAAATTGTCTCCAAATTGTGAATTTAGTGACAAATTCAATATTTCGAGACAAAACCACCCAAGGACAGCTATCTGAGTTGTCCTTAATTCTTTTTTCTTTCAGCCTCAAAATTGTCCCAGAGACAATTGTAGAATTGTCCCAGAGACAATTGTAGAATTGTCCCAGAGACAATTGTAGAATTGTCCCAGAGACAATTGTAGAATTGTCCCAGAGACAATAGATGAACTGCATTCAATGTAAAACAGCCAAAATTGTCTCGAAATTGTCTCCAAATTGTGAATTTAGTGACAAAACTCCAACATTTCAAGACAAAACCACCTAAGGACAGCTATTGGAGCTGTCCTTAGTTTTTGGTCTTTCGGCCTCCTAATTGTCACAGAGACTCCAAAATTGTCCCAGAGACAATAGACAAACTGCTTTATGAACACAATATATTGTCTAGAACTACTTAAAATTGTCTCGTTTTGATTGTCTCTCCATTATCTGTGCACCTGCTGCAAATCTTACAAAATAGCTTGTATCTCTATGCAAAAAACTACCGCCAGCCGCCAGAAAACTACCGCAAATAAGGACAAAAATTTTAGAGACAATTACTTTGTCTAATTTTCAGAGACCGGAGACAAAAACAAAATCAGATTTCAAGATTGTCCTTGAAGCCGGGGATTTTATTGAGGATTTTCACCTAGACATTGTCTAAAGACTAGTTTTTTATGTGCGCGTTGTTTTTGTCTCTGGTCTCTGAAAATTAGACAATGTAATTGTCTCTTCAATTTTTGTCCTTATTTGCGGTAGTTTTCTGGCGGCTGGTGGTAGTTTTTCGCATAGAGATACAAGCTATTTTGTAAGATTTTCAGCAGGTGCACAGATAATGGAAAGACAATCAAAACGAGACAATTTTAAGTAGTTCTAGACAATATATATCGTGTTCATAAAGCAGTTTGTCTATTGTCTCTGGGACAATTTTGCAGTCTCTGTGACAATTAGGAGGCTGAAAGACCAAAAACTAAGGACAGCTCCAATAGCTGTCCTTAGGTGGTTTTGTCTCGAAATGTTGGAGTTTTGTCACTAATTTCTCAATTTGGAGACAATTTGGAGACAATTTTGGTTGTTATACATTGAATGCAGTTCATCTATTGTCTCTGGGACAATGTCTCTGGGACAATGTCTCTGGGACAATGTCTCTGGGACAATGTCTCTGAGACAATGTTTCTGGGACAATGTCTCTGGGACAATTTTGAGGCTGAAAGAAAAAAGAACTCAGTCCTTAGGTGGTGTTGTCTCGAAATATTGAATTTGTCACTAAAGTCACAATTTGGAGACAATTTTGGTTGCTTTACATTTCAGGCTGAATTGACCGCCAAACCACGCCAAAAACTACCCGCCTGCCGCCAGAAAACTACCACAAATTAGGACAAAAGCTGAAGAGGCAATATATTGCCTAATTTTCATAGACTGGAGACAAAATCACAAGACAAAATCAGGCTTCAAGGACAAGGACAATCTGACTTTATGTGCACACCTTTTGAGATTGTCCTTGAAGCCAGGGATTTTATTGAAGATTTTTGCCTAGACATTGTCTAATTTCTTGAAAGTTTCAAAAAACCTTTGTTCATCACTGATTACTTACTTGATTGCCCAGGTTAAATTCAAATCTATGGCAAAATTGTCTCCAAATTATAAATTTAGAGACAAAACTTCAACATTTAGAGACAAAACTGTCTGAGAATGGCCATAAGGACAATTTTTTTATGAGCGCGGTTTTGTCTAGATTTGCTAAAAATCGTCTCTTTTTTATGTGCGCGCCTGCAGCAGGCGCACACATAAAAGAGACAATTAAAATGAGACAATTTTGCCATAGATAACAAGTAAGTAATTGCTGATGAATATAGGTTTTTTTTAAACTTTCGAGACTTTAGACAATATCTAGGCAAAAATCTGCAATAAAATCCCCGGCTTCAAGGACAATCTCAAAGGGTGTGCACATAATGGGGGTGGTGCATAAAAAAAGTCGTAAGTTGCGATGTTGTAACTTTATTTCCGACAAAAAGTTACGAATCCTACGATCAAGGGAACCCTACAACCACTGATGCTGCACGCAAAATTACGACATGGTCGTAGGGTTTGTAACATTTTAAAAGTCTGTATGAATGTCAGAGAATTGGTCATAGGATTCGTAACACCCTTTTTTCACGTCATTAAATGTTGTGGTATCTTTTCCAATATTTGTCCCTGGTTCAATTGAATACATACATGAGTATTATTTTTGTTCTAATAAGCATTTCGCACCACTTATTTTATATCGGTTCTATATCAATCATCTACTTGTTGGTCTTAATTACCAGTAAATATAGAGGTCATCCCACATATAAATATACTAGAATAATTATGTAGATGATTAACTTTGCAAACAAACTCAAGACTATTCGCATGTGCCAAACTATATAACTTAGATACAAAGACTATTATTGCATGTAGGCTTTCCCTCAGTTTGAAGGGACTCTCTGATCTTTGAGCCTAGACTGAATTGAAAATCCAAATTTAACAATAATTCAAATTTAATCTGCTAAATCCTTTCTTCCTAAATACATGATATTTTGAACTAATGGTAAATGAATTAATCACCCCACCCCCCCCCCCCACCACTTATGTGAATTCCAGTGTTAATCTTTAGGGGTCGATTATTTTCTTAATAAAGGGAGTAGCCTTCCTAAATTTCCAGGATGTACCCAGGGCTACCATACCTACATACCATATGAATTAAACTGTATTTCAAGAAGTTCGAATTGTTAGCCCCAGCAGTAGAATTGATCATACATTTAATTCAACTAATAAATTTAATTAGCTATACTAATTAAATTATATCACTAGACCTTTTTCTGAATTTCTCTTCCCAAGAATAAAGCCTCTCCTATATGATCAATGCACTCCAAAACCCACATATGTACGTTTACACAGGGTTATATCACTACCAGGCAAAATCCATTTTTTTTTTTTTTTTTTTTCAAAAAATTATTATTTCTCATTCTGACAGTGGCCAAGCGGATCGTCCTAACATAATTCCAATAAATAGGGGAGAATTACATCAATTACAATTACAATAACGCCACTTACAACAATTTTAGGACTTACGATCATGTCATAAGTCCTTATGATGCCCACCCAGGGCATCATAACTTTAGTGCCACTTACGACTGGAGAAAAAGTTACGATATAAAGTTACGACATGATCGGATTTTTATTCACACTGATTTGACTTCCGACATTGTCATAAGGGTTACGACATTATCGTAACTCCTACGACTTTTTTATGCACCTACCCCAATGTCAGATTGTCATTGTCCTTGAAGCCTGATTTTGTCTTTGTCTCCAGTCTCTGAAAATTAGACAATATATTGCCTCTTCAGTTTTTGCCCTAATTTGTGGTAGTTTTCTGGTTGCTGGCGGTAGCTTTTGGCATGGTTTATTTTGAGATTGAACATTTTACTTCCTCTCTGGTTGTGCATGCATTTCATTTCTGGAACATCATGGTAACCTAATTCATCGCTATCGGAGCTGTCCTTAGTTTTTGGTCTTTTGGCCTCAAAATTGTCACACAGATAGAAAAACGTCTCGGCGGCCACAGTTCTGTTCTTTGAAGTGTAGGTTTTCTTGCTAAAGAGGCTATAAGAAATAAGAGTCATACACGTTTTAATTCCCCTCGCCTTAATGATATATCTGATTAACTATGATCAAAGTGAATTTGAGATTTTGATATCATGTGTTTAATGGGATCAATCGCCACCAGTTAATATGAAGCTATATACAAAGGGAAAATAAGGGTGAGGTATAACTGAAGACCTTGTAAAGTATCGAGATATTTCTATCAGTAACGAGGCAGCAATTCATTTGGTTGGTACAAGAAAACTTTCCTTTTATTTCCTTGGGGTATTCATAATTGAACAGCAATCCTCACAGTTCCAACCCTCCTCCTCCTCATTAGCCTCTACAGGGGAGGGAAGAGTGGCGACACATACTGATTAAACATTCATGTTTTGTTTTTATCGATCAAACATAAGTAACTGTATTCATGCAAATTCCCGAAAAATGTAAATATTATAATTGATAATGACATACATATATAATGGTCAATAGTTGGGCGTAGGAGTGTCCACCCTTGCAGTCGTGGGGGTGGTGAGGCGGGGGGGGGGGGGGGCATGCCCTGGAGTAGGAGTAGACACAGTACCAGTTCTCTCACATAGAGGTCACTGTCGGGCAGCTCAGTTGGCCCCATCCCACCCCTGGCACCGCTCTCCTAGAAAATGATTCATTTTCTACGAACTAGTCACATGTTCAAAACTAAGCCATTCCCACAAACCACAATACAAAATCGCTGTGCCACCACCCCAATTGTCTAGCAATCAACCCTCTCTATCAGTCTATGCATACCACCCACAACCACCCCAACTCTTAATCACGTACTGAGTTCTAAGGCCCCCCTCTTTCATGTAATGGCCACGTGTTACATTACCAATTATTGTTTTGGACGGGCCGGTCACTCTCCTGTATCCCCAAAAGTGATGTCAGAAAGGAGACTCAAACATTAAAACAAAAAAAGATAAGAAACCAGTAGCCCCCTTAATAACATTAATATTCAGACATACGGTACTACGCTACATGTGTCACTGATAAAACTCTCACATTACCTCATTCTATTGGGGCATGGAGTGTGGTACGGTACGAAATAAAGAAATCATGAAATAAGTTCTTGGGGCAAGATTTAGGGGCTAACGCCTACCTTAAAGCTTTTATTTCTCACAACCTTATTGATACCCGGCATTATTCTAATGGCACATAATATATATTTCATAATTCATTAATACTAAATGGTTAAATCTAATACCCATTTGATGCCAATCATTATTACAAACTTTTACTTAACATCATCCAATAACACCGTTAAATGATTCAATAACATCAAGTACGGTACCCCCCAAACCATAGATACATCACAATATGCTAGTATTATGTAATCATGAAAAGATCCATGGAAGTTTTTACTATTTTCCATCAACAAAGCCTAATCCATTAATTTGGAATGACTAATTTTCAAGAAACAACAAAGCAATCAATAAGATTATTAACAAGTTTGAAATTATAAATACATTGCAGTGAAAAGTCAATTATTTCACCAATTAATGATCGACGCAATAATGCTTTAAAGATAAACGTGTAATCAAAGGGTATCGACAACTTTCTTCATTTAGAGTCATTGCAAGATAACTTGCAAGTACATATTCATTTTATTTGGTCACGAGCAGGAATCATTACCCACCACAGGCTGAGTATTGTATAAATTATAAAACCCCTCCCAAGAAAATCGGATCTTGTTTGGGGCACATTTTACGACTCGGGTATGTATCCAGATTTTTAAAAAATATTTGGTGAATCCTTGAAGAGATGTTTAATAATCTGTTGAAACTGTGATAATACAGACATTGTTACAGACGTCTTTCAGACAATGTGAAACGAAGCAACCATTTTCATTGACGGACATGTATTGAAGATGTCATGGAAATATATTAACGTAATTTTTTTAATTGAAGCCACACAACATCTTTTTAAAATTACCCTCGCCACCAACTCTAATTTCCAAACAAGACAAAACTTACTATGTAAAAGTACAAAACCTGAACAAGTCACAACATGTGAAATTGGCACCTGCTTGAAAAGGCGAGTTTTAAATGATACCGACTTGTCAACAAGGTGGATAACCTATTATCCTCATTAGAGTATGTCTTTTTCAGAATCCTAAAAAATACAGGACTTCACTTTGAGAATATGCGGCATGTAAAATTGATAGAATGGTGGTAAAAATACCTTGCCATTTCTTTCTTGGAAACGATTCACTAAACCCATGAGTCACATACGATCATCGCATAATGGTCTAAAAACGATATGCTTAAAGTATACGAATTCTTCATTATCTAATGAGTTTAAAGGTTATCTTCAGACGAGGCCTATATAGCAAGTTTCAAATGTTAGAAGTTCTCAGACACAATCCGTACCACTCCCCACCCCCCTCCCCGCCAAAAACCCACTCTTATAGAGATCAGATCTAGGTATACATGTTAATGTCCCAATTTATTTTTAATAATGTTTAAGCCTATGTGTGTGTTATATTTATATGTGTGTCGATTGTTTACTTATTTGCTGGTCGATCTTATGAACGGTGGTAGGGAGGGGGTCTGACCCCTGGGCGGAGAGAGCTGGTGCAATGTCTCTGGATGATGAAATCCCCCGGCGACATTGCATGTGAGCTACTCCGCCATTAACCTGGAGGCTGATGCAAGGGCCAGCGCATGCTCAACAGCCCTGGTGGCTGACGAAATGCCTCCTGACCATTGCAGTACGCCCGGGAAAGATGATGAAATGCATCCCAGGTCTGGTGCAATACCTAGAATATATAAGGGCCCCCAGTCACTGTATAGGTAGACTTCTCCTGGAGAGCTGTACTACCGTATGCTGTATGATGATGAACTGACTGGAAGCCCTGCCACCTTGAACACTGACCATGCTATAACTTGCTATACATGAACACTGTGTTATATTGAAGTCTAATAAAAGAAGCCATTCTGTACTCCACGCCTTACCTTATACCTACCGAAACTACAAGCCAAGCACTATATCCCTATTGAGACGTCTAACCAATCGAAGCTACCCCTATTTATAAGTATATCGCGAGAGATCCGAGTGATTAGAGTAACTCCGAAATCCATTAGTAGTAATCCCTAATTGTAGTGTCTACGCTCTACAGACACTAACATTTGGTGAAAGAACCCGGGCCTGGAGATTTGATATGGACATATTCCGTTTCATAATGCCGAATGGCGAACGATGAAAAAGCGAGACCTAAATCAAGAGCAAATTTCAGATTAAATTGTGTGACTAGAGGAGGGTTCAAGGACACTGACGCGGGCATTCCAGACATAGCTCCGCAGCTAAGCAAGAAGGCAGAGAAAGAGCAACAAGTCGAAGATACAAAATTACTGGTCGCAGAGAAAATAACAGAAAAACTACACGATAAAGCCGACATAATTCACGGGGAATTTGAACATTTGGCTCGAGCAGGGCACGAATCGGAAGAAGAGTTAGAAGACATAGACGACCAAAGCAGCATAGACAGCCAAGATACATTAGTGGCAGAGGAAGAAACCCTTATCCTGGCAGAAGAAGAAACCCACCAAGGGGTTTGGGCAGTCACGCCACGAAAAAATCAGGAGAAGCAGGAAACAGAACCACGTGGAATAGACGAAGCTGCCAGGCAGTTACAGAAAGAATTGGGCGCCGAATTGCGAAAACTCAGAGACGCAGAGCTAAACCAGCCGTTAAATAAGCAACAACAAGAGCAGCTCCAGCAAGAGCAGGAACAGGAAGAAAGAGAGCTGGAACAACAACGGCAGGAAGAATTACAGCGCAAACAGCAGAGAGAGAGAGACAGACAGTTGGCCGAGGAAGAGCAGGAAGACAGACGACGAATAGCTCAGGAAGAAGAAGATAGAGCAGAAAGACAGAGACAAGCAGAAGCCGACAGAATACAGGCAGAAGAAGAGGAACACGAGCAAAGACTACAGCGAGCCCGGGAGAACGCTGAAGCACACGGCCGACAACAAACACAGGGAAGAAACGGCGTGCCCCAACATCAGAACGGGCATCCAGCGCCCATAGTAGAAAACCAGAACGCCGATCCTGTACTCAACGGGCCACCGCCACGGGAAAACGGACAACATAGACCCGAGATCGTGATTCGAGAAGAAGAAGAAGAAGAAGAACAAGCAGAGGAAGAAGGAATGGCGTTGTTCGAGAATCGAGTCCAGACCCTACTAGCACCCCCAAAGTTTTCAAATAATGATGGAGAAGATCCAAGAACCTTCATGGAAGATTGCACAGCCATAGCACAACGATTGTACCCAGATGATTTGAACCAGTTCTGCAGACAGTTTGCAACGTATTTAGGCGGTTCGGCTCGACACTGGTTGAGATTACTGGAGACTCCGGACCCATACAACAACTGGGCAAATCTGAAGAAAGCTTTTCTGGACAGATATGAACACATGTCCGATATGGACAGAAAGGCGCTAAAGCAGGTGAATATGGTCGAAGGGGAAAAACTGGCAGATTTCTTCAAAGATTTCCAGACCAGAATGGTAAAGGCGGAAGTGAATGATGCAGACAATATAAAAGAACATTTCTTAGCGTCCCTTCTTCCAAGATACAGAACGATGTTGCTAACTAAGCAGGCGCTCACCGTGACGAAAATGATGGAACATCTACTTCAGAGAGAAAAGGGCGCGCCGACACATCAAATGACAGCAGACGATTTAAAGAAGGTGCAAAAGGCTATGGAGAAATCCATGGAGAAATCCATGGAAAAATCAATGGAAAAGAGCATGGAAAAGAACATAGCACGATTAGAGGCCACGTTCAAAAGCCAAGCAACAGCCATAGCAGCAGTACCAAACCAAATTCACGGCCGAAATGATCAGAATCAGGGCCAGCGGTGGCACCAGAACGAATACCAATGGCCACAGCAGAACAACAATCCGAATCAATGGAATCAGCAGCCCTGGGGCAACCAACAAGGGAACCAGCAACAGTGGCGGCAGCAAGACCAACAGCAATGGCAGGGTAATGGAGGAAATCAACCGTCGTCGACAGGGGGAAGAGGCTACAACAATAGCAGAGGAAACAGAGGCCGAGGCCACCACAACAATCAGGCACCGTGGAAAGGCGAGAGACAGCAGAACGACGATGGATTCCCGAAGTTCAAACCCAGAGTTAAGTGTTTTAATTGTCAAAATTTTGGTCACTATCAGACAGAATGTCGGGCTCAGAGACAGGGGAGAAACGGGACCCAAGGGAATCAAAGTATGCCTAGTCAAAAGAAACAAGTAGGTGCAGTCGACTATACAGGGAATGGGGGAATGATAACTGGTAATTCAGAGGGACCTTTCTTTGCATCGGATAACCCAAACTAATGTCTCTCCCTTCATTGGGGCACATTGGGGGGAGAGACGACGCACAGGGGCCGCAGGGAAGGAATATAAACTCAAAAGGAAAAAAGGAAAAGTTAGATAATAGAGGTATAACGATCAGGGGACAGCCCCATTTACTAACAGATGTCTGCTATGTAAATAACTCGTGGGATTACTTTGCAATACCGATAGATAGGGAACAGCACTGTGTCGACGCATATATGTATGGAACAAGAGTAATGACCTTGGTTGACACAGGAGCGTCTATATCTGTTATGAGTAAGAAAATGTACATGAGTCTAAATGCCAGAACACCCAGAATGACGGACATGCCTGTAAAGAAATGCGTTTTGGCAGATGGAAGGTTAATACAGGGCTACGGTCCATGTTCTATGAAGCTTGATCTAGCCCAGAAAAGATATCATATTAAGGTAACAGTTTGGCCGGAATTATTTTTCGGACTGGATTTAATAATGGGTCGGGATTTTCTCATGGAGCATGAACTTCAAATAAGCTATGAAGGATGCGCAACTGAGAAAGATCAAGTTGCTGCAGTTTGTACAAAAGAAGACATAACTTTACCACCTATGACTGAGGTAGTTATGGGAGCGGAAATTAAAAGTGGGAATGTATTTCCAAATGGGCGCGAGGTTTGGTTTGATCCTAAGAGTGACGCATTAGAAGAGGGTTTAATAACAGCTAGGTGCGTGGCAAGGGTCAAGGCCAACAACATACCAGTACGGATAATGAATTACTCTCCTATCCCCATGGACATCCAGGCACGCACCCAAATAGGGTGGGTAAGCCAGGACGGGTTCGTGGAGGAGGATCCTAAGGTATGCGCGTCAGGGAACATTCCTGAGAAAGACAACACGAATGAAATTTTTACTCCTGAGTTAGATCTAAAAGCCTCTAAGGTATCCCAAGAACAAAAGGAGGAATTGAATGATCTATGTACACAATACTGTGATGTTTTTGTAGGGGAGGATGGCATGTTGGGGTCTACCAATATTTTAGAACACAAAATTAAATTAAAATCTGAATATGATGTGGTACACAAGCTGCCATATCGCCAGTCTCCGATTATGAGAGAAATGATGGACAAGTTGGTAGAGGAACAGCTTCACCAGGGGGTGATAGAAGAATCCTATGGCGGAGCCTGGGCCTCTCCATGTTTCATCGTGGCAAAAGGGAATGCAAAGCCGGGGGATTATCGCCATTGGAGGCTTGTTTGTGATTTCAGAGGGTTAAATGAAGCCACGGAACCACAATTTTTAAATATTCCCCGTATAGATGATGTTTTAGATTGTATAGGCCAGCATGCTCCCGTGATATTCTCCTGTTTAGATCTCCAATCGGGATTTTTTCAGGTTGATATATGTGAGGAGGACCGCGACAAGACCGCGTTTATAACCTCCTCAGGTACAAAATATCGATATACTAAGTTACCAATGGGTATGACGAACAGCCCGAGAACTTTTCAGTTTAGTGTCTACGCTCTACAGACACTAACATACATATATTCCTGTATAACAGGTATAGATAATGTAATTGACACATTCAGTGTCGAAATAACCATCAATACACACACTAATGTATGTTAGTTTGCTAGAACCTTTATATTTCACAATGTTTTGTAACCTGTTTAAAAGGATTGTTGATTCCAAATATAATATTTTTATACTATTTACAGTAATATCGTCATTAAAACCAGACAGACGGCCCGAATCAAGAATGAGTATACTTTTGATGAGTAATCTGGATATGTTATCATTAAAAAGTAATGACATTGGAGTAAGTGCACACTATTGCACAATGTTCAAAATTAATCAATAAAGTCATTGAGTACCTTATCGCCATAACAAACAAATGCATTCGTAAAACAAAGAGTTGCTTCTACACATGCTTTAGATGTGCCCAAACATTAAATGGAAGACTATTAGACAGAATGATGTGTCAGGAGCATCGTGTAACTCGTTCCATGATGTGCGCCTTATACTTATATTATGCACTTATATGTACCTCATTACCAACATCTTCCTCCCCATCTTTGCAGTATTCAGTTAATGGGAATATTTCGGAAATTAATTTGACTTATATTTCAATGGAGAAATTCTGACATGTTTATTTTTAACTTTCGGCACCACTCCAGCGATATTTCCAAGCTGCAAGCCCAATGAGAGCTACTCACTAAACATCATCAAGGAGCTAAATAACTAAATGATAGATGTCATAATCTCAACTCTATAAGATAAGACTTCCTAGAATTACCCAAATTTAATGCAAAATATTTCGGTTAATGATTAAATACTAGGATCAATTAAAACAGCGAAAATATCATATGACATCCGTCAAGGCCTTCTCAACATTTCAAACAAACAGTTTGTGAGTCATAAAAAGCTGAGGTACATAAGTGTCACAGATCATAGACAACGTCATATATTAACTTCCAATGTGGAAACTACATTCAATTTGATTAGAACATGATAATGATGAATGAAAGACCGGAACAGTGATGGAATTATTGTAAATAAATCAAATGGCAGTGGTAAGACAAGAAAAGATTGTCCATGGCCGTTATCCTTTTAGGTGATGAGGTCTCATAATTTAGATAAACAGTTCAACTTTATTCTGAAAATGCATCTGTAACGGACTTCTTTTATATTCAACAGTTGCAGTAACAGTAGTAGATAAGTTTACACATACCACTTTTCTGCTGGAAACCGGATCTTTTAAAAGAATATCTGTACATTATATATTTGTTTTCATAATCATTGCCATTTATATATTTAAATTTCAATAGGAATAATGGAGACTCAAAATGCCCGCCCCTCAGTTTTGACAACCTTTCATCCGGCCCTGCGGGTGGCATACTGATAGTAAACAGGATTCATTGTAGGAGTGTGAGTGAGGATGGGCGCGGGTTGAGACACTAATAAGATATTATGTTCCTAAAAATATTGAAAAAATAAGAGGAAGTATATGGGAGGCCTGATGAAATAGGTAAGTCTAACGAGACACGTCGTTGAACGAATATATGCTCATTTCTTGGAAGGGTAATAGGAACTGAACCATTAGGAACATACATGGTACAACCCCAAATCCTTGAGATTGTTCTTTGTACCTAAATAATATCTAATCTTGTAAGCAACAGTACATGTATAGGGACTTTCTGGAGCAGTAAACATAACAACCGTGCATGTCCCAGGGGCTCGAACCACAAAAACAATGCTGCATACACACAAACATACACACGCGCACATTCTTATATATACCATGTTTTCATAAAAGATACTGACGTTGCACATCCCATACCCCTATCCGAGACAGATTCACCTAAAGATAAACTATATGATCTGCAAGATTTAATCCGTGCACCATATGAAATAATTGCAAGATACATAGTATCTGGAATTTAAACATATTATAAGGTGTAATCTTCCCATTGTTGACGAATTAATCTCAGGATCTATAAATACCATTAAAGAAAAATGCAGATAATTTATTTACATTAAATATATTTACAATTATGAACCTTTTTGTCACAGAATTATATGTACACCTAATGGAATTCCGTACATAGCAGGAATATTTAACACAGATAAGTATTTTTTCAAAACGCGAATATGGTTCTTCCAGGTTCTAATTAACCAGACCTGAAGATCAGATCCTAATATATATATCGTATCTACCAGTATTCTGACATTTATGTGATAAAATCCATTTCAATAGTTGAGTTGAAGCCACCGGGACTTACATCGGCACCAACATGTGTGTACAACCCAATACAGTGAATACCGAAACTCTGTGACAATTACCATTACCATTTGGCCACAATATAACATAATGCTAGGCTATCTGAGCAGTGTCGACTAGCGAACAAATATGACGGACACATACTCATGCAAACAGGCCACACTGTTGTCGAAAGGTCGTGAGGAAATATTATAACTCAAAAGTAACTCGATCTGGCCTATACATAATTGAAATGTGTATGAAAGAAAGAGCACAGGATTACATTCATAAAGATAATAATTTAAGTGTTTTTTACTGCGCGGTGATCGAACACATTATTGATTTATGGCAAACACACCATTTACTAGTGATAGCAAATTTTGAACCATGACTGACTGACGACACTTCCTACAACAGTGAGGGGTTTCCAGATTGTTGATGTTTTAGAGCATTTTGACTCATTCAGTGGTAGCACAGAGGAGCGAACAACCCGTTCACTCACCTTGATGTTTAGAATTAATATTATGATAAAAGTGTTTTCGTATAAGAATAAAACGAATGGAAAATGTAAGTCAAGCACTGTCGCGTGCGCAAACCAAGAGGAGCGTCGGTTTTTTTACAGTACCTCCTTAACTTTTAGCACGTCAGGAGAGGATCACATATTTGAGAATAACAGTATTTACCATCTGTAATTTGGGCATTTGTCATACTGGTGTTGAAATCATTGACTTCAATTCTATCTTATCGTATAAAATATCTTCAGTATCA
Organism: Sthenelais limicola; assembly: GCA_942159475.1. Lineage (NCBI taxonomy): Eukaryota > Metazoa > Annelida > Polychaeta > Phyllodocida > Sigalionidae > Sthenelais > Sthenelais limicola. Next base: position 77,810,506 of record OW804098.1, read on the forward strand.
TCCTCTTCTTTCTCTTGTTCATCCTCGTCCTCCTCAGCTAACAAGTGTTCTTTGTCTTCTGAGACCTCTTCCTCCATGGAATGCTGCAAGCATGAAAAAATGTATGAGGAAATGTCACCCCTATGTGAATTTGATAGAATTTTAAAGGAAAGAAAAGCCCTAAATACAAAGCCTTTCTATTAAAATGACATGTATGCGAATGTATCTATTTATTGTATTCTTTGGCGTATTCATTTATTTGGTGTGGCCTCTTGTGTAAAATCTGGTAGGCAACACCATATCTTTTTTTATTATACAAGTATCTTTATTCAGGTTATAAATGAACAAAACACTCTCACTCTTTCGAGTGGTTTTCATTGTGTCCTCAGCTTATTGACAATTTCATGCAGTGAATAGCTTTAAGTATAGCATATGATGAATTTAACATGGTATAATTCTCAAATACAATATAATTTACCGTTGAAAACTAATGAGGTTACAAAGGGGGAAAAAAAGTAGAAGAACAAGTAATGAAAAAATGGTGAAAAAATGATACTACCAGGCTTGTATATTATAATTACTTTTGTGAGGTGGTAGTGGTGAGTATGCATGGCATATGCAACACTATTTACTGACGCTATTTCTGTCCAATTCATAATAACGTAAGCAAAATAGCATCATAGGATGTTATACATTCATTATTTATTTGTTTGCATCGGTTGCCTGCGGGAATCCTCCAACCATGTTAATGATGAATTTGTTTAAAAGTTCGTTTTCCTTAGTAATAATATCATTATTATTATCATTATTCATAGAGACCTGGGATGCTTAGTGAGGTAGACTAAGAATCGAGGGTGAGTGAGTGAGTAATGGTTGCTTAATGCCATGACGACATCCAAGTGGATTCCGAGGGTGATGGAGCATATGTTAAATGTGACAAAAATAATATGAACAATTAGAAAAAATACCTTCAGCTTATCCTCTTTGGTGCCAAATATAAGTCTCAGGAACTCGGTCTGGAAGAGTCCCGCTCCACCTTTGTACGAACCATCTATATCTATACCGTTGGTCCCTACGTTACCGTATCCTTGCAGGAGGAATAAACCAATCACGCCAATAGCATGGCAAGTCCAGCCACCAACAACCATATCAGGGAGGAAATATGAATGCTGCAAATCCCAGGCACCTCTCCAAATGAGAAGTACTCCCCATGTAGCTACGATCATAACCAAGTCTTCATAAATTATTTTAAAGATGATGTGGTATTTGTCTAGGGCGGAGGATATGAGTGAAGCTGGGTACTGCAGGACGAACATGACAATGACGATAACGTAGCCAAACACTAGGGAGCTGACGTCGGAGAGGAGGTGATTATCAGGGTACAGGGCTGCATCGAGGACGTTCCATATCCCTCGCCAACAAAAGATGCTGAGTGTTACAAGCACAAACTGGCTGAAACACACATCAAGGACGAACCATCCGATCTCAGTAGGCTGAAAATAATATTAAATGTAAGAATTTAATTAATGGTTAGAGGGTGGAGTACGGTACATATATGTATAGACAGGAATATTGAAATCATAAAAAAAATGGGCAACTACAGTGGTTTATATCTTATTCATTCTAATCACATACATATATACTATTCTAATTTGTACTATATTCATCAGGGTTATTTTATCTAGATAGTTGTGTAGGTGGGCCAAATAGTCTTCAACGTGGCAAGGCCTGTAGTTTTAACATAATTGAATAAAGGAAATATTGAATTAGGTTGAATTACATATTTCCAAAATATCTATTCCAATTTATCTTTTGTATACAGTAATTGTTTACACAATGGGATAAGAAAGCGGAAACAGACATTCGTAAATAGTCACGCTTAAACAACTTTATATATCAAATATATATACAGATGCAAGGCCAATTACCTTAATCTTGAACCTGGTATCGGGCTCAAGAATAAATTCAGGGTCGGTGTCAAGTTGTATTTGCATGGGTATTCCGGCGATGGTTCTTGACGTTCTGAATATCACCGACAGTCCTACTCCGATTCCATACCAGAGCATTGCATTTGGTATTCCTTCTCCCATATATAGATCCATGAGATTCCATGTGCCCCTCCAATAACATAAAATGGCCCAAGAAAATGTGTACATGTGCAAACGGACCAAGAATCCATGGCAGACCTTTCCTTTAGTCAGGGACCACTTGGATAAATGAGGTTGGAGCATGGAACCAAAGAAACAGGTAGAAGCACCAATAGCAAAGCTCACCCAACTACTGTAAAACAAATCATCTGGAATTATATAGGCATCCAGCAGGTCCCAAGTACCTCTCCAATGAATGACAGAGAGGGGGAAGAAAACAAATAGGCAGAGGAAGGTGTCGAGCACAGCCAAGGCCGCATTTTTGCAGAAAGCCATAGTTTTCTCTCAATATATTGTAGACAATCGTAAAGTAATGTGACGGCTTTCTAGTTACTGTATGTTATTTGAAAAATACCTAGATGGAGGCTATATTAGAGGCTATTCGAAAATACCAATGCCCCAAAGGGAAGCCTTGGTTTCAAGTTAACTGAATTTATAAGTGTTTCGTGGAGGCATATCGCATTCATAAAATGGAGGTTCCTATTTGCTATAATATAGTTATAGCATGAATGAGATGATAATGGCATTAATGCTGATTCAGTGATTATGCATGCTGCGCCTGAGGTGAAAAGGTTTTGATCAATCAGCCGGTTCATTCATACAGCTGGATAAGACGTTTTTCTTTCGAGCTAAGTCCAAATCACGACGTTGACCCAATGACAATAGTCAATACGACAGACCAACTGTCCACCGCACGTACCGTATGATGCGTATCGTAGTACAGTATACAACTAGTGCAGTATCGTAGTTGTCTTACTTATTAACTTCCTAACACCAAAGGCTAAGAGAAAGATCTTCCGCCAGGATCGATAACAACCGTGGTTTTGGACAACGTCCACATGTCAAACTGTGTATCTACAAACTGTTAATAACCACATGCCTAATCCTCCAGATAAGATGATTGAAATCAGAGAAAATAAACCTGTTGTTTAGATTTTAGGGCGTTTTCACTGTACGGGAGGAGCCACGTACAACGACAGCAGCAATATGCGTCCTTGACCTTCACTTCGTCTTCGTTTCTACAATCCACCAGATGTCACTTTAAATTATTTTACGACAGTGGATCCAAGTTATACTCATGACCAATGATTTGTAGCCAATTATCGATGTACTAAATAGAGGGAACTTACTATGTTTAAAAGCCTTATATCGTATTGATGTAAAAATAAAATGGGTTTCACTCTAAGAAATGACCAAACGGAAGATGTCACCACCTGTGCCGAGTATCAAGATGGCGGCCTCCGTACTCCATGCACGCTGGCGCAGTGAGTTAAAAGCAATTTCCACCTCAAATCAAAGACATCCATTGCATTTGTATACCTCTAGAGGCGTCTTCAACAAGATTGTTAATGCTAGAGGAGAATCAAATGTTATCATCACCATTGAACGGTGCAGTAGCTTGAAAGATTCGCCAGGCGGTGGTCGTCTGTTCGCTCTGTTGCAAGTGGACCTTGACTTCCATGAAACTGCTGAATCAAACGATGTTGAGAATGACTCCAGTTTTCAACCAAATGGCACTATTGATGCCAGCGTTTATGAAGAAGTCAATCTATATTGCTCCGATAAATTTCTTTCCCACTACGGCTTCAAGAGAAAAGAGAAATTTTACTTTACTGTTGCCCATTCAGTTGCTTTGGAGAAAGTTGTCGTGGGCGTGTCCACTGAGAGAGCCTTTGCCTGGGTGAAAACAGATCTTTTTAGTCGAGGTTCACTTTTATCAGTGTGTCAAGGAAAGGTGCTCATTCGTCAAAATGATAATCTGCTTATTCCTTGTTCGAGTCTGTTCTTACAAGATGATGCATTCACCCCCGACTTGTTTTTTGACATGAAAGTCTTATACACCGAACCACTCTGCCAAGGGCGATTGTCTGTAACCACTGAAATAATCATCCTCAGTCAAATAATTGAACCAAAGAACTTGGACCCAATTCTTCATATAACCCCTAGAATATCCGATGGTTCACGTGAGGTGGTTAATAAACCTGCCCAATCAAAATCGGATCTTAATTTGAAGACTATCGACGTAGCATCTTTAGCTGGTGTTTCTACAAGTGTCACATCTAAGAGCATTGATTCATGCAAAGCCCCCACTAGGCATGCTGTTTTCGATCTCAAAGAAGTCCCATCAGCAGAAAAAATGTTCTGGCATCTAAAGTGTAATGGTCCAAATGTGGGAGTATTTGACCTACAGAACACAGTTGGGATAACACAATCGGCATTGGATCATATTGGTCTAAACGATGGTGATGTAGCTGAAATGTATTTGTACAGACCGATTCAAAGTTCACTGCAAAGTGAAGGGGATGCTACCGGTAAGATAAAACAAGAAGAACCCACAGACAAATGTAAAGAATCCACATCGAAGACAAAACGAATGGTGATTGTGAAAGAAACGAAAAACCTTGGCAGTGAGGGACACATAGCATATCTACCCCCATCACTGAAGTTTAACATTAATAAGAAGTCTTCGTATTCTTGTGACAACCAAGTATGCATAAAAGTATGTACCGTATTTGATGGACGTTTTTTGTGTTATTTGAAACCTTTTTATGAATTTAAATACCTTGTCCTTTTTGCTTCGGCGCGTTTGCATTTTGCAAATGGGTCGCGCCCCTCAACGTTACGCATGGCGATCGCGCTATCTAAAAAGACTAAATGTCTGTTGAGATAGATGTTGAGAACGTAAATTTATTTTGTAGTTAGTTGCCTCGAATTATCACTGACCATTTCAGGTATCTTATGGAGTGAATACCTGACACCACTTTGCATAAGGGATCATGGGATCTGAACTCAGATTGCAGTAGGGAATGCATGTTTTGGCAGACTTGTAAGGAAGACAAGCATTAATTCCCATATATAGATCCGTTCATACTTTCTTTGAAATGCAAGTTGGCTATTCACTACATAATATTCGTCTTTCAGCTATTTAAAATGGGATTCAAATATATTATTGGCATAATCTCTTCTAGAAACCACCAGAAACTTTGAAGGAAGTTTCCCCTGATGATTTGTTGGATTATGCTAGCGGATGGACGTGGCAAGAAGGTATTCCATATGCCACTGAAATGCACATATCTCTTATACGTTCTCCTACATATGCCACTTCAACCGATGCTTCCCAACTACTTAGGGACTATTTCAGCCAGTCCAGGTACATCATTTTAGAAGACGAATGTTATTTTCCTGTATATATTAATAGAACTTATTATTCAACATATATTTCGTCATCATGATATACATTTATAGTGTCATCTATATTCTCTTTTTTAGGCTCGTTAAAAAGGGAGACGTTCTCACAATATCATGTAAAGGTATGTTAACTTCAACTTCATCTTCTAATGTGAATGATGTATAATTATGTTGAAATATTGTTCCGGTTTTCACTAGTTGCTGCCTTTTCGTGATGCTGTAAACATTAATTTTATTTTCCGTCCTGCTCTGCTTGTTTGCTACTTTTTGTACCTATAGTATCTTAAATCCCACTGTTCATCATTCATCATTTTAATTACGGTTTCATTACTCTACTTATGGACCATTACAATATAATTTTGATTATTTATATCTGTCCAGTTCAATTTTCTTATCTTGATTGGGGTTCACTGGTGAGTATACTAGATAATTTCATGACTGTTGTTCGGCTTGGTCTGTTCAGTTTCTGGTTTCACATGAGATTTATACATTCTCTTCTTACTAGGTGATGGGGATTTCTGTAATGAGCTTGCGGATGGATTCAGGAAGCCAATGATATATTTCCGCGTCGTCCGTATTCATCCAACACTGCCGGCGATCCATACCTACTGGGCCGATATTCAATGTACAGTATTATTTCAGGCAAGTTTATTCATATCTAAGAGAAGAAACTCGGAAGATAATCCATGCGCCCACCAGGTATCAAATAGGGGTCATCAGGTCATATATATATAACAGCTGTGTTTGTTATGCGTAATTTTGAGGTGAATATGAATTAATAAAAATGTAATGTAATGTGGCCAATAAAAATATTTAAAAAAAAAAATATATATATATATGGCCCGATGACCCCTATTTGATACGGCGAGTTAAGCGAGGAAAACGGCGAGTTAGTCGGCCAATTTCCTGTTAAAACTTAAAAAAGTCTGTCGCCCTTCTGAATGTATCGAATTAAACCTTTTTAGTGTAAATTAACTCATATCTTTTTTTGACAGGATGGCGCCTTGAACCACTACATACCTGCCGTAATGCCCATGTTCCTGCACGCGGACCAGTCTGTACTCCCTCCTCCAGGCTTGACAAAAAAATTCCACGAACTGAAGTCCATTTTGCAGCCGTACCTCACTCACAAGTAAGTTACTATTTAATACATTAACATTTCTTCCATTATTACCAAAAATTATATACTAGTATGTGTAGTATTCCGTGCATTTGTGCATCAACGACAGCTGCATCAACGACAGTTCTTGTAACATTGTCACAAAGCATACATGGTGCACGACCGTAACTGTCAGAGGGTGCTGTAAGCCATTTTACGGGATGAAATTGATCCCTTTGGAGCACTAACAGTGTGACAACAGTGTAACTACCCGAAGGAGGTTCCAAGGTTCCATGTTGACGTCATGGGTGTGAGTTACTCTTAGTCCTTTTAGAGGGCATCGGCATCTGCAATGGCGCCATTCAAATTGGCTATTATGCATTTGTGTCTCTTAATTTCTCCGATATTAGTTTCACGTCAGTCACAACCTTGTTGGGAATCAATTAAGTAAATACCATATTACTTCTAATAATACAAATAAGAAGCAGTGAGCAGTGAAAAAATCAGTTAATAAAATGCCAGATATCTGGCATTTTTTACTTTCAATACTGAGTGGTTAGAGCACGTCATTTCTACGATTCTGTAGCTCAGTCCCATGTAAGGTTATCGTCCCTCTGTTCGGACCCTACGATGGATACAATGGTAGAAATAATGAAATCGAAAGTCTCAATTATGTGGGTTTAATGTGAAATGAGTTAAGGCAATTAATATGTCTCTACTATTGGAAAATAGGCGCCGGTCCGCCGATCCAGTCCCTTCAGCGCTGATAACTGGAGCCGTCGGATGTGGAAAGAAGTGGGTTTCACAGTCTGTGGCGGCTGCCCTTAATCTACACATACACGTGGTGTGTAGTAGATAACATACTTTGATATTTGTAGAATACGGGGGAAAGCATTATCTGTAGCTTAGTTCTCGAGAATTATATTAAAATTGAAGGCTGTACAAAATCCATTGGGCCTAGTGTGAAATTCTGTATTGCAATGTTAATTCTACTATATGATAATTCCAAGCAAATCCTTAGAAATAAGTACGGTTTGATATTTAGAAATAACGGGGAAACTTGACATTAATAGTTGATGGCTATCCGATCATACTCTAGTTGACCCTACCTCAGGGTGGGGGAGGGGCACTGCTACGTGTTGATTAAGTATTGCATTCATTTAGCTCAAGCTATTTAAGTATACCTTAGAGATGCCAGACCGATTTTTGTTCTAGGTGAATACGTTCGATCTCTGTGGTGAGACATCTGCCGCTGCTGAAGCCCGGGTAAAAGCTCTAATGACAAGAGGTAAGCCACCAAAAAGAAAAACTATAAATATTGATAAAAATGGGAAATTCTCGGGAATAAAAACTTTTGAACAAAAAAAAATTATGTCAAAAATGTAAAACAAAAAAAATGTACGTACAAGTCTGGTGTAGGCCTAGTGTTCGCGCCCCTAGGGTGCCCCTATATTGAGTAACTCATGCGGGTAACTATCGCGTAAACGAAACCAAGGATCCACTGTAGTATGCTTAGACAGATATTGTGGTAGCAACATTTTACTTATTTAACATTTCTTTGAAATTCCTATTGGATAAAATTGACTCTTGGACTCTTGAAACTCCTATTGAGTAAATATATTATGACAATGATGTAGCAGGTGGACTACTAATTGGTTTGTCATTGGAGTCTCAAATGATGATGTATTTATAAACAATTCGTTCACATATATATATGCAAACTGTTGAACTCAAGCGTCGATGTTGTACTTGAACATATCATTTATTTGTTTCCGTTTCCTATCTAGTTACATCTTTTGCTCCGTGTATTGTGTTGCTAAGGAACATTCATGCCTTTGGGAAAGGTGCAGATGGAAACAGTGAAGGTTTGTGATTAATTTATTATCTTTTGTCTGTTTATGTGTATATAGAGATGCAAGTTCTCAGTATTTTGAAAGAATTCAGTAAATTGGTAAAAACTGAAAACGTTTTTACTTATGTTGACCGGTGTATTCGGGACACTTAAGAATTTGCATTATTTTGCATCTCACGTATGCGCAATTATAAATATAATGATACTAAATTGTGTCATCCAACACGCGCCACTATTTTCGTTGCGATTTGTTATATCTATAAACGATGTAAAATGGAAAGCATCAACCATGAATAAAATACGATAACTATATTCCATGTTACATGTATACTTTCTCTCGCCTTGAAATTCTTACTGTATTCATTCGATTATAGATTTATGATTTATATTTATAAAGTATTTGACATCTTTTCGCTCACGATCCAAAATATTTCATGAATTTAGACCCGAGGACTTCAAGTTCATTCCACGAGATAATCAAGAACAGTTTGGCTGATCAAGAAAAATATCCTGTTCTCCTCATCGCGTCTACTCATATCCCTAAACAAGTGAATGCTGACATGTATGAGGGCTTCCTTCATCAGATCTCTATTCCGGTGATTATTGATTATATATTTGATTAGAATTATTTGGAAAAATATGTATAGATTCTGACTGTTCTACTACATATGTTGACGTTTAGTTCTGGTACTTGTCAATCAAAGATAAAATCTCCCTCCCTAAGTTCTGTGTTTTTTGACATCTCGAAATAAGACAATAGTGGAGATTTTCTTTATATTGGTATATTAAACTTCGTCTAATACTTTTCGCCTAACATATACATTTTTTGCAGGCTCCTAATGATATAGAGAGGAGAGAAATGTTGGCAGGAATAACTGGGAGCTCTCGATCCTGTTGCAACATCAACAAGGCTCGCATTGCACAACGGACAGCGGTATGGACGTTTAGGATTATGTTAAAAATTGTATTTGGTGACTTCTATGAACGAAACCACGAGTTTATTCAGGAACTTATCCCAAAGATTTTTATACAAAACTTGTCCTGGGAAATCTGATTTTAAGTAGTGTTTTAAGTAGGTATACTTATCCCATCCACTTTTTTTCTATATTTTATATTTTCGAGTCTCACATGCCCACGGGAGAATGCAATAATTATGGTAGAGTTGTTTGTTAAAGCCTCATTCTCTGATAACATTATTAAAAACTAAAGATTTTCCACTTTTTGTTCCGTACATTTCCTACTCTTTGTAAGCCATTTGGCAAAAGTTTTGGTCCATTGGTGACAGTATTACATTTTTAGTATCACATTTTCAAAGGTCCATTGTGGAAGACTACTGAGAGAACTATGAATTTCAAATCATTTTCTAGCAAATAAGGCCCGATGGATTACACAAAGCTCTCTTTTCCAGTATCATGAGTATATAAATAATATTATAATATATTGTAACATTTATACAGTGAATAGTTCGGGAAAAGTTAATCTTATCAAGGGTCTTACTCAAATCATAAAAATTTTAAATGACATATCTTTCTGAAAACGACCTAAGGATTTCTTTCTTTTTTTTTAAAATTTCGAGTATTTTTCTGAAAATTACCCATGGAAGAACTTTACCAGAAACAATCCACATCAAAGCAAACAACATAGAATTATCTGGTAATGTCCGGGAAAGGTTTTCCTCTATCATTTTGGGCAAAACAAATGTTAATTTTGAAATTTTTCCAGTATCTAAAAAATAATTTGAAAATGTTCTGTGAAAACGACCCTAGGAAGTTATTTTCCGGGTCATATATTGGGAGCGGGGAATCGAAAGTTTGACAATTTTCTTCTTTTTTTCTGAAAATGGAAGATATCGTCCAGAAATAACTTGCATCATAACAATAAATAACCTAAGAAAATTATGCACAGATGTAACGTCACCGGTTCCATTTTTGCTAGGGGGTGCAGCTGGTCTGAGTCTCTCTTGGATTTTAGGATTAACATACACTGCCTTAAGAATTGAGGCCCCAAACCGATTAGGGGTTGTGATCTAATCCCAAGTCCGTAGACTTAAACTTGTCACCGTAGACTTAAACTTGTCACATGTATCATGGCTATCAAACATTTCTTTCAGGGATTTGTCCTCGGGGATATTCATGCACTTGTGAGTCATGCTCATCGTGAAGCCGAGCTAAGGATAAAGAAGAAATGGTACTTATCTGCAATATTCTACTTAATTTGTAATACTCAATTCATTTTTTTCCTTCATTGAGGTGGTATATATAATTTCGGGTATATTAGGACCTATATTTCGCTTTAGTTATTGGCACCAGATGTCCTCCTCTCACTTAAGTTCATGGCCTCAGGACTACGTGGCTATTGGGAGGGAAAAACTAATAGCTTCCTTTTCCATCCTAGTTTGACATCCTGCCACCCAGCACAGAAATGGCAAGAGGAGGAAGATTTGGTCATGGCTGGCGTCACTGTGAGCCAACAAGACTTTGAAACAGCTTTGGATCGCCTACAAGCAGCGCATTCCGATAACATAGGAGCGCCAAAGGTGATTTAAACAAAATATAACTATGAGTTTCTATTTCATTGTAACCCATTAATAGTTAGTAACCCGGACGGCAAACGGAGGATGTCACTTATAACGTTTCAGGGGCCTGTTACATGAGGTATTCTTAAAGACTATAGGCTGCTGCTTATAACATATTGTATTGCATAGTATCATATTGTAACGAATCCTTATAACTAAACTTACTACTATCCTTATTGATAACAATTATGTTATATATCAAAATCTACTTATCATCTACTTATCATATATATATCACATAAGTATCACCATTTCAGATGAAATCCCTGTTGAATATACTCCCCGTCACTCCCATTCCCATTTTCAAATTCTCGATATGCTAGTATATATGCTCCATTACCCCTCAGAAACTGAGCAAACGACAGGTGCAGCAGTTATCTTTGAAAATGCCATTTATAAACGGATACGATGTAGCATGCTCGGAGGCATCTCAATAAAAGACCTCGTTGTAACGGTCCACAGCATGACTAAGATTTAAGGATACAATATTGTCTGTGGTAACAGGAAGGAGTAAAGTTTATTTTAAAGATACGCTTTTCACTTAAGTTTATCTCATGCAACAAGGCCCAGATAAGATAAGAGGGAAAGAGTGAGTCTCCTTGTGTCCCCTCTATGCTTATTTTCATCACTTGATCTGCTCGTTTAGCAGTTATAATGTATTCCAAAATGCTATGAAGGGGAATTCTTGCTTTTTGATGAGCAATGACAGAAACAAGAGAAATAATATCTATTTTATTCCAGATTCCCCAGGTCTCTTGGTCCGATGTGGGAGGTCTAGCCTCTGTCAAAGCTGACATCTTGGATACCATACAGCTTCCTCTACAACATCCAGAGCTTCTTGCTGCTGGTTTGAGGCGCTCCGGTAAGTGTAGCTATACCAGTGCTATGCACGGGATTTGCTAGTGGATCAGTGGGCCCCATACCTTCACCTGTCCTCCTTCCCTCTTCTGCCATCTTTCTCTTTTAACTTCTCTCTGTAACTTAGTACCTTAGTGTGAAACAAGAGGAGGAGGTGCAGGTGGATGTGGTTGTGGGGCCGGGCAATGTGGGGACATACATAAATTGCAATTGTAAAGCCTTTTTTTCTGGGTTTTTTTCCGAAGTAACTTAGTGGTCATGAAAGGTAGTGGAATGGCGTGAGGTCCCCATTCTGCCAAAGCATGTCCACCTTGAAAATCCCAGCCATCCCTCCAGTGATTTTGGAGAAGATACAGATAATCACAAATTTCGAATTACAGTATTGATAATTATATAGATTAAGACTTCATTTCAGTATATATGTTGCTCTGTCCCAGTTATTATTAGGAGGGCACTTCACTGTTTAGCTGGTGTTGCCCTCCTTTTGGATGTGGCCTTTCATATGGCTAATAACTCTAACCTAACCAGCCCACCAAATACCTAGCTTAGAATAAAGGAGCATCATACTTTAAGCTATTCACCTGAAATGATATGCCATTGGATCATTGGATTTTCTCATATTTGATTTGCATCAGTGTATTAAAATATTCGGAGTAAGTATGGTTGGAATTCAATTTGGATCATTACTTGGACTTGCAAGTTAGGTCCAAGGACAGAGGAGTCCGAAATCTTAACTACATTAGAAATTAAGATCAGGAGTTTGAATTTCTACACAATAAATATAATGTGTCAAAGTGCTATATATGATTAAAGTCAGGTGATCTTACATTAAAATTATTCCCTACACATGTAATACTATCTTTCATTATTCCTGATAGGTGTGTTGCTCTACGGGCCTCCTGGTACTGGGAAGACATTGCTGGCAAAGGCTGTGGCAACTGAGTGCTCCCTTAATTTCATGAGGTAACGACCTTTTGAATGGATCATCGATGTTGGGCCTATTTATCCAATGTTCTCAATTCATTATTTAGTCCGTCTATTGTATATCATTTATGCAATGTGCTTGATGTTTCAATTTACGTACAAATACACTGTACATGCATTGTTTTACATTTGATCAGTTTTCACAGTTTAAAGCCTGAATTGATGTTTGCTTCTAACTCTATTCACTGCCTTTTTTTCAGTGTAAAAGGTCCAGAATTGATCAACATGTACGTGGGGCAAAGTGAAGAGAATGTAAGAGAGGGTGAGTTTCATGTCTTTGGATGAGTCCACATTACACAAGAGGAATCTGTTTGAAGTTCAAGGATAAAACAAAAATGCACTGAATAAGGTTATTTGAGGAGTTTTCTCCGGTACACGTATAAGCTTCTTGCTTCTTGGATATACTTCTTCCACTGTTTGCTCTTACCATTTACTCTACACATTACTTTCTCATCGTACTGAATCGCTCTAAATTTCTTGATAAATTCTTTGATAAAGGAAACAAATGATACATCATTTTCATAAAATAAAAGTTGTTTGTGGATATAGTTCTTAGCTTGGATAAATATCCGTTTTCCACCTGTTGTTTTGCAACATCTTGCCTCCTATCAGAATATTTCTGTTGGAATTTAGTCTGTCTCTACACACGTCCGCCTTGGACGTGGGCCACTTTCTGTAATAGACTTTCTCCCATACATTAAACAGTTCTACATAACAAATCATTCAGGTGTTTTGGGGGGTTTGCTTGTACACAAAAACAAATTTCCTCAATACTCTTTTCGTGAAAACACTCGAGGGTTTTAACCCACTTAGCTCCCGGGTGGCAGGGCTCTTTGATCATGCTTTTTCGATTCAACTTATTGGTAAAGAATCGATATATTTTGTATGCAAATTAACAATTTCTAAACATCTAGTGCAACCTCTCCGATTCATTATGACAAGTCGAATGCTTAGATATAATAAACATAGCTGTACAATACCCATCTAGAGGACTCATTTTGCTAATTCTCTGCACTTTATGTTTACCAGTGTTCCAGAGAGCCCGCAGCGCTGCCCCGTGTGTTATTTTCTTCGATGAATTGGATTCCTTGGCGCCCAACAGAGGGCGTTCTGGCGATTCCGGGGGCGTCATGGACAGGTTTGTAATATACATCTCTCTGAACACAGCATTGAGCCCTATGTTAAATTATCTGATTTCAACTGCCTTGAAACCGTACATAAATGGCTAAAAAAATCCTACACAAAAATGTCACGTATTGTTAAAAATTGCTGTCACTGGCTTTATTATGTCGACACTTGGGTACAATATTAGAAATCAATGAGAAAACCTGACACATACTCGCCGCCGATCAGAGCACCACCTGGATGCACCTAAGATCAGCTTTTTATTCCTAGTATTTCAGGAAACTCTGATTTTCTGATAATGATATGGAGAAGTCAGGGGTGCGGGAGTCTCGGTTTTCATGACAAATTTCTTTTATTTGATCAGGGTGGTCTCTCAGCTATTGGCTGAACTGGATGGAATGAGCAAGTCAACTGACATATTTGTTATTGGTGCTACAAACAGACCAGACCTCCTCGATCCTGCTCTTCTGCGCCCTGGACGTTTTGACAAACTCCTTTACCTTGGTGTGTCCAAAGACAAACAGGGACAATTGAAGATTCTTACTGCACTTACAAGAAAGTAAGTACAGGAATCATTAGCCTGTGTTTTCCCTACGATCTTCCTTTATCAAGTCTGAATATTTCTAGCAAGTGTATGTGAAATATTCCTATCTCCCAAATTAGCTATACCACTGCTATGTCATTAATTATAGGACGGTATTATTGATACGTTTGACAATAATTATAGGCCTGGGCTGCTTCCCCGATATTCAGACCCTTGTCCACATAAAAACTTCAGAATCTATCAATGAGAAACCAATTTATGTCATTATTGGGATTCAAACCTATTACCACACATACAAATATCCCATACATTTGTAGGTAACTATTATCCGGTTTGTTTACTTTCTTTCTTATATATATTCTCATAAAAAAAATCTGAACGATATTATATAAACAAAAAAATATACAGTGCGGCATTTGTTACGACAGGTTCCACTTGACGCCAGGATGGAGCCTAAGTTCTGTGGTAGAAAGCTGTCCTCCCAACATGACTGGTGCTGACTTCTACGCTCTCTGTTCTGATGCCATGCTGAACGCCCTCAAGCGCAAAATAAATCTCTTAGAACAAGGTAAGAAATGAATGGTGGGCTTCCTATGGTTACTGACTTGACTTAGTTTCGCAAGCCATCGTGGATCATGAGAGCTGCATCTTGCATTGTTATGTGCAATAATTTATTAATGGTTGTAGAAATATTATTTGTAGAGCAGGGGGCTGAGCTTCCTGGTCTTTAACCGATTGGATTCACTCACTTCACACCTTTGTGTCATCTGATTAATCAAACACCTAAATACAATCTTTGACAAACATCTTCTTTCCCACCATCCATCTTATCTTTCATCTGATCGGGGGGGGGGGGGGGGGGGGGCAAGTAAGTACCTTGTGTATTTCAAGCGATTCCCTCATTTCTTATTAATACAAGACAAAATATAAGACAAATAAAAAGGAAATTTATATGCAATTCATACACTTTGTTCTTCCCTTTCATGACATCAATTGACCATATGATCAATAAGTTACGAACTAAAAAATAACATAATAATAAACCAGTGATGCAGTCAGGTCATGCCAAAAATAGGGGCCTACTGAAAATGAGGGAAAAAGAGCGAATTTTTATCACTTAGGGCTTCTACTGCAGTACACATTCTCTGAAACTGTGATTTAATGACAAACGTTTTGAAAACAAATGAATTTTGATCATTTTAATTTATGAAAGTTTGACCAATTATAGTTTTGACGAAATTTGACCATAAACAGTAGAATTTGGGGTATAGTTTATGACAGGTTAATTAGACACCGGTGTTTTCTCTCTGATCTCGAGGAGTGGAAGAGGGAATGACCATTAGTTCTTGTTAATCTGTTAAAACCCTCATAAAAGAACAGCTGGGCCATGGCATGGCTCTGCCCCCTCGACCAAATTTTTATGATATTTCCTCCTGTCTTAGCAGTAATAGGATATCAGATCTCTAATCCCGTTCTGGTCTATCTGCAGAGGCGTAGGACGGTGACATTTAATGGTCAATACATGTGGTCTGTCTTCTTGGACCTACCCCCTTTACTCTCAAGGAAAAGGGCGCTAAACTAAAGATTTGAAAATTTTGGAAGTCATACATATCAAAATGACTGATTACAATACAAATAATGAAGACTTACATCCCTAATAAATAAATCGTCCTCCGAATATGCTATACTATATGTGACAATCTACTACAATTGCCCTCCTTCCTTCCCATCATCAACCGAAGTTTGCTCCTGATATTTGTCACTTGTTAATAACATTCTCCCTATATATTATATATCCGACCCTACGTCTCTCAACTATCTGAGTCAAAGAGGGTCAGGGTTCAGTCAGAGAAGTATCTCATTGTTATGGTTGCACTGACTAATTCATTTAATGTCCCGTTTCTTTAATTTGATTACAAAGGACCACCAGTGAGTATTTATACTTACTGCAATGTAGGACCGTTGAGCGCCAATTCATTGGATGGTGTACTAACACAATGGTGCATAATTCAATATTTTGATAAAAGAAAAGAGGAAAAGCTATATACATACAAGTATGGACAAACTATTTATAAATGCACCAGTATTAAATTCAAGATTTGTATTGAATTTAAAAATGTTTCTCCACAGGGGAGGATGTATGCCAGGACAAGATAGAAGTGGACATTGCTGACTTTAAAGAGGCAGTCTTCAATTTAGTGCCTTCAGTGTCCGAAGCTGAACTTCTGCGATATAAATTGATCCAGAATCAATTCACTGAACAACCTCTTTAAGGGGTTGGGGTACTAATCAATTCACTGAACAACCTCTTTAAGGGGTTGGGGTACTATTTGCTTTATTTTACCGCCATCACTTCTCATATTGTTGTTCTCTCTAAGTTACACGCTTAAACCTAAGTACTTGATTCATTCTCATCTCACTAATATTCTGAAATAATGATCACGATGTATCGCAATTCATCTTAGTAATTTGTAGTTTGTATTATATTTGATTGACGGGTTCATGCTGATAATAATGGCAGTTGAATGCCTGAAGGGAACGTAAGGAACATTCAGGTATCAGAATGTAATTAACTAGATAATTCCGTTCAATGGTATAATAATTCCAGTATTCATTTACCCTGGCCGTATTTCTTAGCAATACAGTGTTATAATGCATATATATTGATCAACGATTACACACAAGATGTGTCTGTGATGCCTGAATAAAGATGATTTAAAAAACTTAACCGACGTACTCCTTCGATGCAGGTCATACGTTACGTTATATATTTAATATCAAAGACTAGATAAATCTATTCTACATGCATGTTCGTGTTCTCAAATGTTAGCAATAGAAATCTTTGACTGGTGTCCCTTTCTCAGATTGTAAATAGATTCCATCCTTTCTATAAAATATGAACTAGCGCAATTACATGAAAATGCGGAGAAATTAACTGCACAATAAGCGGTAATCTTAAAGGTAAGATATAGCTTTTTTGAAGTGAACTGGTCATTATGTTGTTCAATTCCGATTTTGTTTTAGTTTTATACAATACATGTCAATAACAGGGTCTCCTCGGAGCCTGGAAAATCCTTGATTTGGAAAAATAAATTCAAGGTCTGGAAAATGGGCATTTTGGTCGAAGAGCTTGGAAAATAATTGTGTGGGCCCTGAATCCTGTTGGAACTGATTAAATGGCCTTGAAATTTTCGAAGATTCTGTTTCTTATTGTACCCATTGTCCCTCTCACATCATACACAAATTTAAAGTTGAAAAATGATGATTGATATAAAATCTGAATATAAAACTACATCGATCATTACCATATTAATAACTATGACTACAACCCCCTGGTCTCGACATTAGAGTTCTGAAAAATCACTTAAATGCGCCTGGAAAGGCCTTAAAAACCCTAGAATTTCCTCTAACCAAAAGCGTGGAGACCCTAAATAAAAAGAAAACATACCCAGTCGATTTGTTTGATTTTTATTTGCATTAAATGTGAAGTACAAAATGGTGGGGTGTTTCTAGGAAAATCCCAGGCACGTGTTAAATATTTATAGAGAGAAGATGAGAATATAAATTCAAATTCAGAACTTCCTATCACAGTTTAATCTGACATAGTGAAATAATATTACATATGCAGCCAATCTAACGTCAATTATTGTCATTGGCGCAAGGTCAACCTGACTTTGGTACCACCTCTTGGTTTCAAAGTTGTGGTTTCTTGAACTTCAAACGACTGGTCCGGTTCAAATGAGAAATTAAACGTCTGAAGGAACTTGCACACTAATATCTTAGATTCAACCTGCAAAAGACCCATACATATTGGTTGTCTTGAAAAATACCCACACACTTTTAAGCTGAAATATCGGCTATATCCATTTGCTTCAAATCTTTTAAGTTGATATGTAATATATGATCAATTTGGGAGAATTCTACATAATATGCAATATCGTCTGAAACTGCTCTTATTACAGCATTTTGGCCAAATTTTGGATTTTGTGGTGAAAAGGAAACAATGGGTAGCCCATTTTATGTATATGCAACGAGAGTGGTATATGCGACGAATATTAAGGAACTTATGTTTAGAACCCTTGTTCTGAAAAATATAATCATGCAAATAAGAGAAGGTCAGGATGATTTTAAATCAGTTACAGCCACTTTAAAGCATAATAGAAAAATCCAACCCAAAGCTGAAGTTACATATATATCAAGAAGAATTGATGTGCCTTATACGACATTATTTCACTTATCGTGAACTACAATTAATAGGTTATTAATAATATTCCTTGATAAAGGGACCCCAATAAACTTAACCTCAAACAAATCCCTATAGCTCCCTGCTCCGTTGTTTTGGGGTTCCCAACACCTATAGATTACATGTATATCAATAGTATTTCAATAGATGTGTCACTTACGTTGGCAAACTGCTGCCCGGCACACGATCTTTGTGCCAAGGAGAAAGGCATATAGGCAAAGAGTGGTCTGTGATTGAATTGAAAAGAATATTTCGGATTCAATGATAGACTACAATAAGTTGAACGCATTGTACATTTAACTAATTGTAAATTGAAAGAATGAAATGAGTTCAACAAGACATTACGGACACGTGCACTTGATATAATAGTGGGAATTAGCAGTATATCTGAGCTTACCTTATATTTCCTGGTTTAAACCTGTCGGGGATGAATTGGGTGGGGTTATGATAATACTGCTCCAGGCGGTGTACCACATAGAATGATACCTGGAATACACATGGCACATGGATAGAAAATGTAGTACAACGGTCCGTGTCAGCTTGAACTAGTCTTTTGAAAGATCTACATGATTAAATATTAGTCTTCATTCAATTCATTTGCCGTAACCATTAATAGTACCACTGAATAATAGGGTAATGACGCTTCTGAAAGGAAGCACTTTTATCTGAAAATAATTGCGTGGAATCAAGTTGGATACAAGCTGATGCTTACTACAATGAAACTACCGGCGGGAAATTTAATTCCATCGATGACCACGTCTTCCACAACGTCTCTGGCTGTTCCTGGAGCCGGGGGATACAGACGTAATGTCTCCTGCCATACTTGGTGTAAGTACGTCAACTTCGATACATCTTCAAACCTAATGTCTGTCCTATCTCCCAGTACATCCTCTATTTCCTCACGCACTCTGATGACGAACATTTAGAACCGTCATTTAATTGAAATCAAGCGGGAATATATCATTTTCTATCACTATCGCTTTTCTTTGTTTACAACCTTCTCCCTATCAGACTAAACTATAAAAAGAATGTTACTATGAAAGAACGTAATGCAAGGACATGTAATACCTCATTAATATGCCTGGCCTCTGACCGATCTCTCCGAATAGAAATGACAAAGAGTTCGATGTGGTTTCTTGTCCTGCGGAAGTGAAGTAAGAGAAATATTTTTTAACCCCGAATGAACATGAAGAAATATTGATTCATTTATTGACCACACACACACTTCCAGATAAAAAGGAACCCAGGCCCTACAAAAGATGACAAAGACACCATAAATATACAGTACTCGATGATCAACCTAATTTCGGCGTTCTGATGCCGCCCTTTAGAAATGGAACACAGAATTCTTACCGGCAATAAACAATGTATCGAAGTCATCGAGGAGATCTTCCATGGTAAGGCCTTCCACTACGCCTGGGATAGAGATAAGATAAATAAGGTAACTCTACAAACTAACACAATACAAGTTAATAACTGCTTTCCACATCGCAAAGCGAACAGCTTATAAAGAGTATTAGCATGTACCACACTATTATGACATATAAATTAAGCAACCATACTGCTTATTGGGAAATGTGAAGGACTAGACTTGTTCATTGCATAATGAATATATGAAAAAATTTTAGATTGACCAGAAATGGGATCCAGACCTAATGTTCGAATGAGATAAGACAACAGATCATTGGGAACATCCTCTCCTTCAAGAATAGCCCGGTGTCTTTCTTCCAGATGACGTTTTCCAAAAGCCCTTAGAAAGTAAATCGCTTCCCGGACTTCGGCACACAACTTCTTCATGCTCGGCCACCACTGCAAGTGGAAGATTGATTATTTTACACTGGAATATCTGGAAAACCTGCGTCGATGTTTTCAAACTTAATATCATCTTACATAACAGCTTTGAGAGTATATTGTTCTTTTTTCTATCATCGTACTAACCATCATCTCTTCATCCACTTTTTACGTAACGTTTCCTTTTTTACACGCATTATTTTTTAAATGTTTGCAGAACTACATCGTCATATTTATTACTTACAGTCATGAGGGGGTCTCTTTGTGTAAGGCACATACCCTCCAAGATCTTATTAATTGCACGAGGGAAGGGACTAGATGAGGATTTAAGAGCTCCAACTTCCATGTTGAACGCAGCCTTTAAATAAAGGGGAAAACCAGAAACAGATAAGCTAAAATACATGCACACAAAGTATACAGGGTTGCCCCTACGCTTAGTAATAAGAATGCCGCTGGTGGTGGCGACGCACAATAATTAGGTAACAGTGATGTTACTGTCAGCGGTTAGTAACGTCAGCGGTTACAGTGGTTTACTGTTGACAGTTTTGGCTGTGTTCTGGCAGTCGTCATCGTTTATATATGTGTTTCCCCAAAGGAAACGTGGCAGGGGCACAGTCAAATTGCCGCTTTACTGGTTGCATTAATTATAGTAAACACTTATGTTGACAAATATTTGCTGGATCTGTCCTCGATACTCCTGGCTCTATATTTCAGTTATTTCATTTTACCTATTGTATTATTGTATTTGTTTTCAGGTATAATTGTGATTTGACTTGACTGTGTATTGTATTATATTTTGTAAGCCCAGAGTACTGGGCATCTACCTTTGATTTATTGTTTATTATTAACTGTGTATTGAGCGAGTGTTGGGTTAATCAACATAACCTATATTGAAATATCTTCACTACATCTAGAGCTGAGCTATACTATTTCATTCCAACTTAGTAATATTCTATTCAATATTACCTCACATTGACTGAGTGTGCCGTATTATTCCTATTATTCTCCAGTCATAATACTCCTCGGTAGCTATCCTTGAATATCATACGTAAACATCTATCAGTTTTAATCTCTATTACCCTTAGTTAATAGCATGTCATATTTGAAAATCTACCCCTGTCCTGGATCGATTTGTCGCGCTAAGGATGAGCATTTGTCCCTTGTCCCAAGAATCCCATGTCAATTTGTCGCTCTAAGAAAGGGTCTATGTCGTTTGTCGATCATAAGAAATGGATATGTCAGTTTGTCGATTTTAGGCATAAGAACTATCCCCCCAGCTGGTTAAATTGACCTGATTAACCAGTTTACATCAGCTCCACTTACCCTTTCATTGTCAAAACATTTATACACTTATAAAGCCTATTATACAACTCCATATTTTTCTAACTTCCCCGACACTATTGAGGGAAGGGGATATAATCACTACATAATCTGTCTTTTGTTCCAATGTTATGTAATCAGTAAGTTAGTGAGCGGTTCAAGGTACAACTTTCATGTGGGGAGCGGAGAGACATTTCTAGGTTACTCGTTAACAGGATACAAGGTCTGGGTACCTGGAAACTTGCTGTTTGCGAGGATAAATGCCATGGCCAGAAATCTCACGATACATTTCATAAACCTCCTATGATCTGAGTATGCGTTCAAAGAATGGACTATTGCTATAGACAGCTTAAAGTGAGCTGGGAAAAATACTCGCCTGTTTCTCACCGGGGATTTTACAAGGTAACGAATGGACATAAAGGTGAGTTAGTTTATGTTGCAACAGTACAAATATGATGGGGACAGTATAGAAGTCAAGCTATTTGAAGAAGGTAAGCTATGCCAAAACCATATATCTTTACACCTAGGAATCTTTGGGGAATAGATTACATTCCCGGGTTACATTAAATTATTGCAGAAAAAAGGAACTACATGTACACACATTGGAGTTATGTATGATTGTAAAATAATATTTCTATTAAAGTTTTGACAAGGGTTTACGATGCTCATATTATGTATAACACTGTCTACATATATACACTTCTTTCGTTAAGCTCCCATATAAATCCTACATTTTAAGCTATTTAGACAATATTGTTATTCCATAACGGAGGCCATGGTCTCCTAAAACTTATTAGGAAGATATTAAAGGCTTGATACGCATGAGTATCATATAGTCTTGCAGACCTCATGGTCACCAATTTGTTTCATATAGAAAGCTCAGTTTTCTATAGTGTGATTCCTCTTTCCCGATGTTTGTCTGAGTGTAGTGTTTCTCGTTTGGGGTCTTTTCTCTCTCAAGTGTAAGTGGACTGTAACTACTATACAAATGAATTGGCTCACCCGAGAGATATAAACTAAGTAGAAATACTCCCGAGATTAACTCACTTTTCCGACAGCATCCAGTGTTGCTCGACACAAAGATTCGGACATAGTCACTACAGCTTTCCCATCAGCAAGAGGCCTTAGGGTGTCAATCCACTCATCCCCAACCTCATTGAAGCGCCCTACTAATCCTTCGGTGTGCCTGGAACAAAGTTATTATTCATGTAGAACACTTTAACAATTCAAAGATACTTATATAAGATAGAGTGAAGTGAAATGTTTATTCATTAAATAGCTTAAATAAATATATCCACCGCACCGTTATAATCATATACCTATTTTTACTTTAAAGAAAAGATTTGTGAGATACTTTGCATGACTTCGCGATTAACTGTAGGAAACGTAGTTCATAGCTTAAATTTCACAAAAATTAAACACCAATAATAATATTCTATAGTTATATATAGATGGAATTTATAAGGAAAATGAAAGATTCAACACGCCATGTGCAATGGTGATACATTTTTTTAAAGCAGGGAACAGTAGTAAAACATGAGTTACTTTTTATGAAATGCTGGGTTAATCGCCTTTCTTCGCTTTTGCCAACTGCGATGATCTGTATTTGTGACAAACCCCTTTCCAAGGAACCTGTGTCAGAATATACGACAGAGATAAATGATATGTAGAAATATATTTCTTTAGGGAGTTTTACATTTGGACCTCTTGCAATCTGAATTGATAAGAATGCCAATCAATAACCATCAAGATATTCCGATTACATTGATAGGTTTCACTTAGATTTACTTAATTTGGAGAAAAGCTAGGTACCTGGTTCCACATATGTCAGCAAAGCGATCATACCCTCTTTTGCTTTTGGGATATTTACTTTTAGTCAGGAACTCCTAAAAAGAAATAACAATTGCTGTTGGATATTAGCTTAAAATTATTAAGATGGTAGAAGGTATGAACTCCACTAAATATCACTCCGATCCAGTTTTTGAAATGTTTTATTTATCTCTAATAACCCAACGCGTTTCGGCCCATCTTGGGCCTTCCTCAGGGGTGAGTGGTCCAAACTACACTTGGATTAAAATTATTAACTTAAATATTAACTTAAATGTAAAATGGGGAAAACGTATGAGAATTGATGAAAAAAAATAAACGAGGAACAGGGATTGTATATATTCATGAAAAAGATTGTACTACTTGCTTTTCTAAACCGTTTGTTCATAAAAAGTATAATATTAATATATATAATATTAACTCAACGTTACTACATTTTTCGGGGAGTTATGTCAAAATAATCTACTGATGTTATAGTCTTAAATTGATTTCTAGTATAAAATAGATATATTCTACAGCCACCTTTTCTAGTAATATTACTATGTGATACCATATAATATTCAAAATCATACAGGATGCCTACCTTGATTAAAGCTTCGCTGGTGGGTAGCAACATAACTGTGTGTAGTAGAAATACTTTAAATACAGGCTTGTATTCATTGGCCCTGAATTGTCGTGGAAAAAAGAGATGATATTCCATGAAATTAAATGTTCATTCAATGAAAAATATCCAAATTGGTAAAAGAGAAAATCACACCTCTCATATGCAAAAGAAATAATGCCAGTTATATCATGTCCTTTGACAGAACAATTACATCAGATGAAAACCTACCATATCAGAAATTGATTATGGGCATATTCATCTCTGTCATAGCAACGTTTCAATGAAGGAATGTGACCTAAGAAAAAGCTGAAATTTGACACGAAACATGAATGTAGTACGTTATCTGATTTTTAAAAGCATGATTCACAGAACTCAATAAAATATTAGGTTGCAGTCAGGACCATCGAATCCAAATTTTGGTAACCAAAGTTTTAACAGGTAATCAAAGTTCTGTTGGTTTGAGCATACCGAACACTAGAGTTATACCACAGTACACATCTCAGCAGAGAATTATTATGGGCACACGTGATCAAATACTATTGTTTTTATAGGTATCAATGCGTGAGAAAATCTGTATAACAAGATGCACATCTATGACTAACGTCATATAAAATTGCAATGGGACACATGCATACACATAGGCATAACTATTATATGGATACATACATACATACATACATACATACATACATACGATTTTCTGTCAGACATGTTCTTGGAATCTGTGATGTTTCCAACAATTTTTTCTGCTTTGTACAGTTCGGTCAACACTTTATCTCACTTCCGCCTCCACCTCCACCTCCTACTGAACCTCTTCCTTCTACCACACCTACTATTCCTCCTGCTCAACCTTCTCAAAGGAGCATGGCATGATGCTTACATAAAGCCACACATATTTCAGTAAATCAAAAAAAACAAATTCAAAATTCAAATAAATATAAATTTTCATAGTCCACAAGAAATTCAGTTTAACATATTTCCAACCATAAACCATTGTAGTATGTATGTACGTGTATGATTTTTTAGTACAGGTTTGCGCTGGCAATATGTTCTAACTCTTTATTTCTTTGTGGATGTTTTGAAATATAATACTTTTTTATTCTATCGAAGAACCAATTTTCAGTTGTTTTTTTCAGCCAAACGATGACCTTGCTCATGAAAAGGAGTGTTATCAGGGTTTCTGACAAATCTGTATATATATATATACTGCACAATCTGCTTGCTGTTCAGCATTGTTTCATGCAGTAGGAATCAAAGATGAATGTACTGCACAATTCGCTTGTAGTTCAGCATTGTTTCATGCAGTAGGTATCAAAGATGAACGTACTGCACAATTTGCTTGCAGTTCAGCTTTGTTTCATGCAGTACTGCACAATTTGCTTGCAGTTCAGCTTTGTTTCATGCAGTAGGTATCAAAGATGCTATAAACCAATCTGTTAATACAGGAATGCATTCCACACTCATTTTCACCACACGGTAGGCCTCAGTAGGCCTCGATAAATGGCGGCAATGTTCTGCATGACTGTAGCGCCACCTGTAAGCTCCTACAACACTAACTTATTTTTGGCGAGAAAAGCCAAAACACTCCTTCTTTTTGTGTCGTCATTGCTCTGTTTAATTGTATAGCAAATTAAACTGTAGGAATCAAAGATGAATGTACTGCACAATTTGCTTGCAGTTCAGCTTTGTTTCATGCAGTACTGCACAATTTGCTTGCAGTTCAGCTTTGTTTCATGCAGTACTGCACAATTTTCTTGCAGTTCAGCTTTGTTTCATGCAGTAGGTATCAAAGATGCTACAAACCAATCTGTTAATACAGGAACGCATTCCACACTCATTTTCACCACACGGTAGGCCTCAGTAGGCCTCAATAAATGGCGGCAATGTTCTGCGTGACTGTAGCGCCACCTGTAAGCTCCTACAACACTAACTTATTTTTGGCGAGAAAAGCCAAAACACTCCTTCTTTTTGTGTCGTCATTGCTCTGTTTAATTGTATAGCAAATTAAACTGAAATTTTTATAGGAAACAGTGAAACGACTAAAATAACAACAGGAAATAGGCCTAACAAAATGCCAATTTTCCATGTCTTGAATTTATTTAAAATATTGTGCAAGATGTTTCAACACTCAGGCCTTTATCAGCCTCTAACTGACTCTCTCTGTCCTCTCTCCCTCCATCTCTCTCCTCAGTCTCTCCTCTCTCCCTCTCTCTCTCTCACTCACTCACTCTCTCTCTTGGGATCGGGAGTAAGAGTGGGATCGGAGGAACATGTACCGTATATATATATATATATATGGCCCATTCTCACGAAAGTAGTGCAACCCCCCATTATTTCCATTTATTGGTCAATATTTTGGTCGATATTGATCTCAAGTACATAGGAAGTGATAAGTTACATGCGTCTTGGCATAAGCATAATTAAAGTATATACTTTTGTGTATCTGTGACGTATATTTTTTCAATTATATACTATCAAATCAAGGAAAAAACCCCATTAATCACTACCAAACTCATAGTTATGTTGGGATAAAATATAGTTGAATCAATATGCATAAATAAGATTTGTGCCATAGAATGGAGCATAAAAACCGAATAAAATGATGTATTAAGGTTGAATATAGCTGCAGAATTTATGGTCCTAAGTCAATTAATGTAAAAATGGCTAAATTGAGGTGTAAAAACGTCGCCAGACATAATAGCTGTGCTTTCTGAAATGATTAAATCAATTTTGTTTAAGAAGTATGATTTCATAAGCATAGGTTGGCAGACACATGTATATCACCATTGGAAGATTCTCAGACCTTAGGCCTGAGGCCTTAGGGCTGATCCTAATAATGGGTGGAAAAAACGTCGCCCCCCGGCGACGTTTTTTCCACATTATGGGGATGTTTTTACATGAAAATATGAGCTAAATATTGACCAAATTAAATCATTTTCCACTTATTTACCATTATATCATCTTAGACTTTGTGGGAAACGATATCCAGAAACTGTTAAGATTCCAAAAAGTGAGTTATTTAGACTTTAGATAGGGCGACGTTTTTACAGTTTTTACTCAATATATGACTTGGCAGTGTAAAAACGTCGCCCCTATTAGAATCCTTGTATTCAAGAAATAATTTGATTTTGATGTTCATATCCTGCTCAGTTTTAAGGAACAGGCCCTTAGGTAGCTTCCTCTAACAAAATAAAAAAGATTGATAAATATATTTCATGTAGATGAGTGATTATGATACATTGCATGGAAGAGGTATGGACATCACAGGATACAACATAATTCTTGTAATTATTCTTTGACAAGAATGCAAGGATACATCAAAGATATATTTAAAACACAGTCCTGAAATTTGGTACAGATATTGCTATGATCATTAGCGCAAGGCACTCCAAAAATGAGAATATTCCAACAAAGAAATCTGATGATTTAATCACTTTGAATAACATCACTTTTGTAACTTGTGACTCATTTTCCCGAGACACATCATATAGGACTCTACTGCATGAAAACGTTCCCATCCTTGAGTGGATAATGACATGAATGACAAATTTTCAAAACATAATGCTAAAATGGTCTAAAATGGTGCCAATCATGTATTAAAAACATAAAAAATAACAATCAGACTTTATAAAATTGACTAAATTAGAGATAGATTGGGCGACGTTTTTACACTCAGAAAAAACGTCGCCCAAATTTGAAGTCTTAAAACATGGATAATTTACCAAAAATATGGCTAACTTACCATACTCAGGGGTAAAAGATAATATTTGATCATATTAGAACAGAAAAAAAGATTGATTTGAGAATAATAAATAAAAATACAGTCAATGATAGGATGTTTCATCTGATTGATATGGGAATCCAGTTTCTGACTTTTTTGTTGTGCCCGATTTGAAAAGTATTTATACAGGAAAGAAAAAACTTTTTTGGGCTATTACATTAAGAAAACATTTAGTTAGAGTATAGTGATAAAAATAATAGATCATATACAAATTAGATATGAGAAATGATCATTACTAAGATATATAGGGGTGTGCGACATTTTTTCAACAACTTTTCTACACCAATCTTTGATAACCTCCTGTACAAAAACTAATGGTCTAATTTAATGGCAAACCCAGACATATTACCGCCCATATATTACCATTAAACCTACCAACTCTCAGATCGATCAAACAAAAAATAATTTTTACCCTTGTAGAGAGGACTGCACCATTTTGGTGAGAATGGGCCATATATATATATATATATATATATATATATATATGTGCAGGCATACATCTATTTATGGCGCTATTGATAGAACTTGACTGCCGCCCCTGTTTGGCTATTCAGTGCACCACCCGGACCGGTGCTGGTTTTACTCACTCCAACTTCAGCCAGCACTCAACTCAGACTTACCCTCACTACACACACACTTTGTTTTTTCCTAAGACTTTACAATGGTTGGCACAGTTGTCCGCAATTGTAGGGGTTGTAAGAACAAACATGTTCACCCCTGGGGCACACAGTGTGTTTATGTGCTGGCTGGCAAAGCCAAGGCTATGGAAATGGGACAGTCTGAAGATAAGTATCTTGATTTCTTACCTGCCATACCGGCGCCCAGTCCTTCGGATCAGGAGGTGGCAGGGGAAGCAGATGAGAATACCGCGGACTTACCCCCTCTCATTGTTACTAAAACGGAGCCTGTGGACGAGATTTCCGTCATGAAGAGCACTATGTCAGCTCAGCAACTGTCCATTGACTCTCTATCTAGTGATTTAAAGAGGGTTCTCAGTCTCTTGGATCCTATGGGCGGGGCTTCAGGCGGCTATGGAGGTGCCAGGCCCAAAACAAGTCATGCAGGTTTGCCTGGACCTAGTACTGCTGTCACAACCGCTTCCTTACCAGTGTCCACTACGGTGACTTCCTCTACGCCTGTACCTATCATACCTGTCAGCACTACTGTGACTTCCTCTATGCCTGCACCTGTCATACCTGTCAGCACTACTCCTGTCAACACCACACAGGCGACAGGCTATTACGGGCCTCTCACTCCGGCTTACATGGGACCTGCTCAACCAGCGGTGGGCTTTCAACACGCCCAACTGAGCTCTTTCTCGGTGGGCACTCCGGCCAATACTTTCCCTCCTACTTCACTGCCTCTCAGCTCAGCGGCTAGTGCGTCTTTGGCTTATCACGGCAATATTGCTACATCTCTAGATCGCCTGTCCCTTGCTGTGGACCCCTCCGCTGCTGCTGCTAACAAAGGTATGTTGTTTAGACCAGAGTTTCATGTTCAACATATTATCGGAGGGGTCCCGCTAAAGAATCTGGATTACAAGAAGCTTAGTATTGGTCAGCTGTTCCTGGGAATGTCTATGGTCGCACGCCACCTCTTGCGCTCAGGGGGTGATGTGGAAACCTATCTCCACCACATCTCATTCATTGCCAAACATGTGGGGTCTCAGGAGTACAAGGATTCTGCTTTCCTGGACTTGGATAGGGAAATTGTCAATGCTTTTGTCAATGGTGACACTGCCGTGCTTGTGCCAGGCCTCCAGATTGCGTGTGCTGCTGCCTTCCGGAGCTCCAATGAGAGGCCTAAGGGCCCTGTGGCTTCGCCATCTACTAGACCCTCCTCCTCCGGCCGGGGCTGGGACTCCTCCTCCAAGCAACAGAAGGGTAGAAAGGGCAGGGTGCCTGATGATTTCCCAGCGGAGATCTGTTATGATTTTAATTATAGATCCTGTGATGGATGTGCCCGCCAACATGCTTGTCGTATCTGTAAACAAGCCCACAAAGCCACCACCTGCCCTCAACGGAAGGTCTGACTACCTCTCGCTCAGCGCGAGGTCTTGGACGAGAGCCAACATGGCCGCGCCCACATGGTCCAAGGTAAACAATCACACACACCTTCTGCCTCTCCTCTCCCGGCGACCCCTTTGTCTTGTGTGCCCTCTAACATTGATGCCAGTCTGTGTCCCACTTATATTGACTATAGTGACGATGACTTCTGCATTTCTTCTGCCTCTTGTCGGCGGAACTGTTACTATAATTTGGAGCTCTCTTCTGCTGACCCGTGTGCGTCCACACCCGGTCTGACTCCTCTACCCATCGGTACGGCCTTCGATTACAACACTCCGCTGTACTTCAACCCTTGTTTACCTCTATTCCCGGCTTACAAGCTCTCTTCACATTATATTGGTGGTATTCGCACTCAACTGATTACCTCGGCCTGGCTCGCGGAGCTCAAGTATGAGTTTGACGAGCACCTGCGCTCTTATATCAAACACGGAGTTATAAATGGTTTTGATATCGTGGACTGTGTGAATGCCATTGATCCCTACTTCTGCTCTAACTACAGGTCCACGGAGAGTGCTGGAGCTCGCTCGTGTCTTGACGCCCTCTTTATAAAGGAGCTTAACGATGGTAAGCTTTTGCCCTCTGCTTCCCAACCAAAATGTGTTCATGCCATCGGCGCCATTCAGAAACCAGACGGCTCATTTCGGCCGATTACCGACTGCAGCAGGCCCACCGAAGCTTCAATTAATAACTTCATGCTCACCACTTTTCAACCTTTTCACTTCAACACGGTGGATACGGCCGTAGCCTTGATCTCTCCAAATGCCTTTATGTGCACAGTAGATTTGGAGGCTGCGTATAGGTCTGTGATGGTAAATCCCCTACATAGGACTTGCCAGGGTTTCTGTTGGGAGTCTAGTGGAAGCGAGTCTTTCTACACCGATACATGCTTGTGCTTTGGGATCCGCTGTGCGCCCTATATTTTTAACCAGCTGGGAAACTTCGTGGTTAGGTGCCTCGCTAGACGTGGAATTGGTGGTGTATGCAATTACCTAGATGATTTCTTCATTGTCGGCGACTCTTTTGATGACTGTGCTTTCAAACAAAATGCTTTGATCCATCTTCTAGTTTACCTTGGTTTTCGGATTTCTTGGCGCAAGTGCTCATCCCCTGCCCAAAAGTGCGTCTACCTTGGTATCGTCTTCGACACTGTCAACATGGAAATCAGACTACCAGATAAAAAGTTAGTCTTACTGAGGGATAACTTGGCTTTCTTCCTACACCGTGACCGTGCCTCTAAAAGACAGATACAGCGTCTGTGTGGCTCTGTCGCCCATGCTTCAAAGGTGATACGCGGTGGCCGCACTTTCTCCAGGCGGTTGATCGACATCCTAAAGGGCCTGCCTCCTGGCAACCCCAGAGTTAAGTTGGGTTGCGACTTCAAGCTCGACTTAACATGGTGGTTGGAATTTGCCTCCATCTTTAACGGTGAGGCTACCCTCTCTCCATACCATTTCCTATCCGGGGATGCTATCTACACTGACTCAAGCCTTTCTGGGTTCGGGGTAGTTTATGGTTCAGAGTGGGTGGCTGGCTATTTTGGCAGCTCTTTAGTTCCATATGATGCACATCTCCTCCATCCGCAGCACAACCATTGGCAGAACACGTCCTTAGACGATTTTCCCTCAGACCTGATCAATATCAATCTCCTTGAGCTCCTCCCCATCTGGATCGCCTGTATGTCTTTTGCTTCTAAATTTGCGGGGAAAACCATTCTCTGCTACTCTGACAACACCCAGGTCGTCCAGATGCTAAACAAGGGTATTAGCGCCAATAAGGCCTGTATGCAAGTTCTTCGTTGCATTTTTTGGCTGTCCGTTAACTTTCATTTTCACTTGTCCAGCCAACATCTGCCTGGGTCTTCTAACACTTTAGCTGATAGTTTGTCTCGTGTTAGGACCTTGAATCTCATCGCTCCGCTTATCTCCTCTAATATGTATTGCAGAGCTTCTACTGGACCTGGATCTCCGTGTCGGGCTACTGGTGGGTTCTGCCTGGAGCAAGAACACCCTTCTGACCCGCAATTCCCAATGGAAACAGTACATTGAGTTTTGTGCATCCATTGGTCAACAAGTGATACCCTCCTCTACACAGACAGTCTGTCGTTTCTTAGCCTTCAAGTCTTCCACGGTAAAGTTTGTCACATGCGACAATTACCTCTCCGCCATTAACGTGTTACATAAGTTCTATGGCCAAAACATTAACTTTCGTGATTATTATGTTGTTGATCTACTAATGAGAGGCCTTAAGAAGACCCTTGGCGCTGCCCCAGCTCAGAAGCTACCCCTTTCTGTGCGCCAACTTCTGGACATACATCGTCTCCTCCCAGAGTCTGATTATATCTCTACAATGTGGGCCGCTGTGATCTTCGGCTTTCGGACACTGCTCCGTAAGTCTAACTTCGTCCCTAGTTCAACTGAGGAGCACTGTGTACTTCGGAAAGATGTCCTTTTTACCGACTTCGGCATGGTGGTCAGCGTGTTTTCATCCAAAACCATTCAGCATAAAGACAGGATTTTGAAGATCCCTGTCTACTACACCTCTAACCGTTCTCTGTGTGCCGTGTCTTTGCTTAAGGATCACTTCTGTGCCCACCCAGCCACCATGAGTTCTCCCCTGTTTCTCAAGATGGTGGGTCCTCGTCGGACGCCTATATCATACCAGGATTTGCTCCGCTTCATCAAGTTTGCTGTCTCTCTGGTTGGCCTTTCCCCAGAGGATTATGGTTCCCACTCACTGAGGCGCAGTGGGGCTGCTTACTTACATTCGATAGGCACTCCTCTCATCGACATCAAGGCCGCAGGCGACTGGAAGAGCCTTTCAGTCTTGGTCTACCTCCTCACTCCCTTCAGAGACATGTGTCAGAACGCAAGGAAAGCAGCCAATCATCTGGATGTTGCCTGAGGATGTGTTTATTTATTGGGTTTGGGCGACCACAACGGTTGCCAAGTTCTCTGGCCTCCCGTGTTATGTTGTTAATCATGTTGCGTTCATTACTATCAATGTGCAGGCATACATCTATTTATGGCGCTATTGATAGAACTTGACTGCCGCCCCTGTTTGGCTATTCAGTGCACCACCCGGACCGGTGCTGGTTTTACTCACTCCAACTTCAGCCAGCACTCAACTCGGACTTACCCTCACTACACACACACTTTGTTTTTTTTTTTTCTCTCTTTTTCTTTATTTTAATAAAGGCGACCACAACGGTTGCCAAGTTCTCTGGCCTCCCGTGTTATGTTGTTAATCATGTTGCGTTCATTACTATCAATATATATATATATATGAGCAATTCCACCAAAAGTGCATCATTTGGGTTAAAATACAACAGCTCCTCCAGAGGCTAAAATATTTATCTGAGATTATTTTCGTTGGTATTTTCGGATCCAGGGGGAAAAAGTCGTCTAGGGGGAAGTATCCTACAATGTTTTTTGTTGTTTTTTAATCGTGAGGCCAAGAAAATGCTTATTTTTTCTGTCTAAATCACACATAAAAACGCAGGTTTTCCTATCAGAATCACTGTTTAAAAAATGCAGCCAGTATTTTTTGGGAAAAAAACTTATAAATAATCTCGATATAATGGGTTTTATGTGCATAATGGGCCAGAGGGTCAATGATTACTCTGAAATAATATGTTTTTATGGCTAAAAAATCAATATTTTCAACTTTCCAATTGATTTCTTGATGATATTATGTAAATGTGGTGTCTGGGATTTAGTCATGCTGACTGGCCTTGGTACTCATTCTCTACAACTCCTTCCCTATATAGGCACCAGGTGTAGTGACTGTATATTCCACTGGGGTTTCCAGGACAGTGCTGTATATATAGACCGCAAGAGGTCACTCTTATGCACTGCAGTCTTGTATGTGTGATTACTACTGTATTGTCTTATGTGATATGTACCCTGTATTCTCTGTATAACATGTATATTGTGATGTGACACCCTATGTGTGGTGTATGTGTTTTATACACTAGTCCCTGTGAGGCTAGTTTGGGCAGGTTCAGTTTGCAGTACTGTCCTCCTGAGGTGTTGGAATGGTGATGCTTGTTGGAATAAAGATGGAAAGCTGGCAAGGACCAAGAACCTGAGGAACCACAATTCACTACTAAGTGTCATTATTGCTATAAATACGATCACCTTCAATAGCAGACACTACATAAAGTTGATTATGGGGTAGATTATGTCGCCGTAACGGGGGTCTAAATCTTTTTGTTAACATATAGACCTAGAGGAACTAAAAATGAAACCCCCCTTATCACCATTACTTATATCATTGTTTATGATAAGTACATCCATTATATTCATTGAAAAATCTCCAGCTAATTCTTTCCTACTAAATAATGGGATTAGAATTCTGAAAAAAGTTTGGGGGTATATTAATGTCACCGTAACAGGGGTCTAGGTTTCAGCAATAAATAAATTAATATTAGCATAAATTATTTTCTATAAGCATTATAATGTGTAAGAAACACAAGGGAAAATAAATAAATACAAAAAAAAATTCTGTCATACCTGAGATGGTAGCAACAAGCAAAAACAGTATGTCACCGTAACGGGGGTCTAGAGGGTCCCCATGTCGCCATAACGGGGGTCTAGAGGGGTCATAAACAACCAAAACAAGTATTCGGGCCAATTTAACAGGATCACAGGGTGAAAACAGTGTTATCTATATTTTTGTATATATTCTGAATATAATGGGTTATATGTGTATAATGGGCCAGAGTGTCAATAAACTGTGACCTGTGCCGCTTCCATTACTATTACCATTATTGAATGGTTATTTTGCTGTAACTTTCCTTCTAGTTGGAATATTTTCACAAACTAAAGACCCTTATGACCCTTATATTAAGACCTACTAAGTATAAACTAAGTTAAGACATTATGCTTACATTGTTATTACTTATTTCAGATTTAATTCCTCATTCATGTAGAAATCTTTCCCCTTTCCCCTTACCGTTAGAATAGTGGTCACTGTGCCTCCCAAGCTGCCCTGACCACAATATTTATTATTGACGTTCCCAATTTCGTTTATATTAGCAGCAATATATCTAGTTTATGTACGAAAAAAATTAAATCAATGGAAGCGATTTAAAAAAATTGAGAATTTTCAGCCCTGGATGGCCAAATGTGGCATTTTTGGTGGAATTGCTCATATGCAATGGGGGGGGGGGGGGGAGGTAGGGAATGGGAAAGGCAACAGGAGTGGGACAGGGACCTTTCTCTCCTCCTCCTTTAGAATTTGTGTTGCAGATATGGAACTTTAATCAGGTTTGTCCTGTTTTTTGTCTAAGAAGGTTTAAAACCCCTTTTGGGGGAACATGTGTAATGCAATAGGGGGAGGGGAGAGGAGAGTAAGAGAGAGGACAGTGAGTGAGAGAGAGGAGAGTGAGAGACAGACAGAGAACGAGAGAGGAGAGTGAGCAAGAGATTTGGGTTTCTCCTGTATCAAAACACTAGTTCATCTCTAAAATGTCTCTGATATAAATTTTGCAGGTTTTTGTAAGCCCTGTATCCTCTCCCGAGAATCTACCGTAAGCACCACAAAATGTTACTGATTAAGGACACATATAATATATGACAGGCGTTATTGCTTGAGTATTTTGTCTGGGCAAACTAGAAAACTTTCAACTGCCCTGATTCTAGTGATTCCTATTGACGACGTAGTATACAATGCTAATATACAAGGTCGTCTGAGATGGCTAGATTCCACCCACTTATATAGTTCTGAGTTATTATTGGCAGCCGGAATATCTATTCATCTATCATTATCTCATCTATTTTCAAACTATTCTCAAAACTCATCCACCATCAAGCTAATTGTCACTTATTCTTTATGGTCAATTTTCTGGTCAATTTTAGAATTAATTAAGTAACTGTTTACTTAATGAGCACGTTCCATCTATTAAACTTTTGTGTATTTACTGCCATCACGATGAGGGCACAACGAAAACCATTCTTCGGAATGAGAGTGTTTTGGTAAATGTTAAACAACTACCTGAATAAAAAATCTGTTGAAATGAAATATACTTACTTATCGACCGGGGGACCAGGAATGTGTGAGTACTTCTGCCTTACGTACACAAGGTATAACGAGAATAATGATAGAAGCGATGTAATAAATAATAGCAATGCTACAGTCCCAATGTACAGGACGTCTTCCATGCCGGTCATAATTCCAGATCTTTCGGGACAATAAGAAGATTTACGATGTGCATTTGTTCTGAAATGTTAAAAAATATTTAAGTATTAGTATTTAGTACTGGGGTATTTTCTTAACAAAAGTACGATCAGTTCTAGACACCAAAAAACTAACAACAAAAATTAATCATCACCATGGTTTGTTATTAATAGATTATTTCTATTATCAAAATATATATTTATTATATTCTTTTTTATTTCGTTACAGGCCAATACATATTTAACTTCAAGGTCTACCTTATGAACCACTTAAATTTCGAAACATCGATATTATCACCTCATTATTACATATCATCTTGGTATATACATCTGATGGACAACACCTATGGTTAGTAGCACGAGTGTGAGTCAAGCTTGGTGTGCCCGCGATCTCTCGTCCGTTCTACGACAGATAACGCATATATATATATATATATATATATATATATATATATATATATATATATATATATATATATATATATATATAAAGTATGTTCTACAAAATAATGTTTTACGATATGAAAAAAGAATAGGCCTACTCATTAACTGATAACCAGTATGTATAAACAATGAAAATATAATTATGTTGTTTAAAAAACATTCCTTCGACCAAACCCTTCATCAACCTATCTGTTAGTTGTCCATTGCGTTATCACACTACTTGTGAATTGAACGTAGTTAAATTTTATGACTTTGCATTAGATATGGATTGGCCAGTGCCAGTGGTCATAAGTAAAGCAGCCCTCCTGTTTAGTTACACTAATCATCCTTCGTAAAGTGTAGTTGTAATTATTTTTCTGATACAAAGGAAACATAATCTGACTATAAAAATGCAATGGAATGTATCTTAGAATGTGTGTACCAAAAAGTGGGGGGTCAAAAGAATATATCCCCCTCCCCGCTCCCCCCGCCCCCGGAGAATAAGTGGGTGGGCCATGACCCACCCTTTTCCGATACCCTTGATTATTAAAGTAGCTAAGAATACCTCTGCGTTATCGGTATCACTCTTAGTAAAAGCGTCACTGGGTGTACTACACAATTTAATGATGGCCAAGATATTATTATAAATCTCAATTGCTATGATATCAATTCCACATTGAAATAGCCATTGAAAATATAAATACGAGAGATCCCTTTGCATGCTTAATCTGTTAAAATAAACCAGTAAATAATACACTCATGCATTCGTACAATGCGCATATATTTGCAGCTGTTTGAAGCAGCTTGAAAAACAAAAGTCTATAGTAACTGACAGCAAGACTGTTGGAAAGATAAGAGCGTTTGCATTAGCAATAGTCAATAGTGCATAATCATAATCGTGACAATTACAATGAAAGTGCCTAGTTGGCTTTTATCGCAACGGGTACACATGAATTTGGGCGTACTTTGAACCTATAGTTTCTGATCTTGTGCATATATGTGTGTGTGTGCTGGGGGGGGGGGGGGGGGTAGTGTCGGTCATTTTGATAAAACTAATTAAAAGATCACTTGATGGGGGGATTTGCGGTGGGGCATGTCTGTTCAGTGCATGACATGTGCAGGGCTCGATTTAATTCAGGATTGACATACGGTAGAAATATTTAGCAACATCTTTATAGAAAATTTCAAGTATGTTTTCACCAATATCACTTGCAGCTTGTATAAATGATCTATGTAAACTAAATGGATGTCCGAAATGTGAACTTTAGAGTCTTAAATATATTGAATATATCTGACGGCTGGCTAGTTAGTTATTCGCGATCTATCATACTAGGCTATATTACTTCGATCCTGTTCCGTGGAACGACGATAGTTTATACACCATAGATCCAAATTTCAGGGCCAGAACTTTTTAGAGAGAATACGGTACGTACGGTACTGCTTTTTAGCTCTTTTTCCCTAGTCACATGAACCTGCCTCAAATCTCAAGATGCAGAGGCAGGTTCGCTGTTTTCCCATGCATGTAGGCCTAAAATGTTAAATTCCTAGCCCCCATAAAACATGATAAAAAAACCCATATTGCCGTCATCATAAAATAAGGACAGGCCAAGCCCCCATACATCATGACATTGATACATGCCCATAGTATAAGCGTAAAAAAATCACCTGGCCTTCATATAAAAGGATAGTAGCCTATACCAGAGCCATACATAGCTCTGCCTATAGTAGGCTATACTGACTGTAGATCTAGTGTAATGGCTAATGCCACTGACAGTTTGCTTACCTTATAATGCTTCAATTGTTCAATTGTAGTCTTACTGTAGTCTACGTTTAGATCTACCATCACACTCTCAGTGACTGCCTGTGTCCCCGTAAGTCCGTAGCATGAAAAGACCTTCCTGGCACATGTACATGTACCGTAGTTTATCTGTGCCCTTTTCGCACTTGCACTGGTACAAAAACAGGGGGGGGATCCCTTCAGTTTTCCGGAAGCGGGGATGTCCCCAGTTTAAGGAATCCCCTGATGACGTCATTCTATGCGAGCGGGTCGGATTTCCCGTGGTGCATTCTTTGTTTACAGTGACCAATATGGCGACCCAGTGTGAGGATTTTTACTGTCGACGAGCAGATAGATCCCCTGAAAAAGACGAGTTTCACAAATTACCACCTCAGGATAAACAGCTGATATGCCACTTAAGGTCTGCCATGGATGTTGCTCGTGATAAAGTGTCTATTCTTCGTGATGAGGTCGAAGATAAGTGAGTAAATTTTTGTCATTCCATCACGGCATCAGCCTCTAGCACCTGTCGGGTTGTGTGCCGACCGCCTCGGCACGAGCCTGGCCGGGCGCGTAGACCTTGGCTTGAACAACTTCGGGCCATGTTCCAGACGCAAACTCCACGGGTTTTATTTTTAATTTGCTGAATATTGAAGATTGCTTTAGGATCTGGTTCGAAGTAAATTGCACATAGAATAGGGGGCAAATCGTTTGAATGGGGTCATTTTTGTTATAGGCTAATTATAGCTGCTACAACAAGTGCTATAAGTATAAATCTCAAGGCGAGTGAGCGGCGAGTGAGGCGGGTGGGTTCACTGAGTCTGAGCGAATGATCGAGCTCGTATTGCTCAAAATGTCTACCGGTAGTCTACATACTGCGGTTCACATATATAGCTATATATATAGGTTTTACGACGTAACCTTAGACCCTGACTTTAGACTCATATTTTTCTTTGCAAACCCAGATTTATGATACAGCTAGTGTACATGGAGACGGCAAATGACTAGTTTTATGCCAAATTATCCATACATTATGTTTGAATTTGTTACATTGTTGTAACTCGTGTAACTCATTAACAATGATTAACTGCATGGGTTAGAGTTATAGATGCATGTGTAGGCCTAGTATAACCCAACTATTAAACCAGCCGTTCCTTATACTGGAGCTTACTGGGGACAGTAGAGATGGATATATATGTCTACATGTGTGCATACAGCATACATGATAGGCCGATACATGAGCAATTAGCCTAGCATAATTAGGCCAAAACCTATCCTGCAGAAACAGCCTTGATTTCGGATGAAAACTCGGTTCAACATACACATGGTTGGCCT
The DNA here is from genome assembly GCA_942159475.1 of Sthenelais limicola. Taxonomy (NCBI): domain Eukaryota; kingdom Metazoa; phylum Annelida; class Polychaeta; order Phyllodocida; family Sigalionidae; genus Sthenelais; species Sthenelais limicola. The sequence goes on from OW804098.1 coordinate 77,850,201, forward strand.
GGATCTGTTCCCCAACTCGGGGCAGCAATTAATGAAGGGATGAATATTTCGTCTAGTCAAACTCGAGCTCCACACTAGTCACAGTTTTACTTATTTAGTTGTCCGTTGGTAGTCGTGTTTGACATTGTGTTATACACACGTAATAGTTTTCCCCCACGTGTCAATTAATGCTGTGCATTGACAGATTTCGTTGTCCATAGACATATTTTAGGACAATGTACACCAGTCCGATAAATATAACATATAGACATTGTAACCACACATATAGCTCTGCTATAATTCATTTAATAATCGCGCTATTTTTTTAGTTCACCTTTTATTTAGGAAATACTTGTCCTAATTTATCCGGTTGATAATTCACTCTTAAACGGGTCCTAGCTCTGACTCTGAGTTGTTTCAATTTATATGTTTTGACTTGATTTTACATGCACTTGAATTGACGCGATAATTAATATATCTATGCAGACAATCATATATCATTGAACAACTTTTGTTAAGCTCTGAACTATTGATAAAAAAAATCCCTACTGTATTACATACAATCATATTGAAAACTCCCAGCTGCCACACCAGTTGTTATGGTAACGAATATATGGGCGTGGTCATGCATTATTGACCAGGAGTGGGGAGCATCAGCTGAGACTGGGTAAACCCATGCAAGCATGTACTCGGACGCAACAGACGCTATCTAGGTCACCTATTTATAAATGGCCAGTCATGCAGGACTGGATACGATCACTCCCCACACGTGCCGGCTCATTAGTGGTCGTTAATCGGTGAAAAATTATCAATTACATGTATTTTCATTGGCTGTCCAAACCCTAGCCTTGCTGGGGGTAATGGGGAATGTCCTGGGCATTTGGGTATTATAATATGATGAAGTCCCCGACCACCCAGGGCAAGAAATAGTTGTAAATCCCCGACCCCATGGGGCACATGATTTTTCGAATATTATTGCAAATAAAAAAATATAAACCCTGGTGGACATTCTCCACCCTGTGCCACCTCTAGTCTTGATACCGAGTGTCTTGATAGTAAACTTATATTAACTACTTTTAACGTAGTCTGGGTGATGGCATATTTTCTCTGACATCCCCCTACTATATATCCCCATTACCCCCGGGGTTGGGGGAAGTAGAAAATATTATGGTGACAGTACTGACACGCAATATGGAATTGTTGTTTACTTTCCTACTTTAGACATATTCATGTATACAAGGACAAACATACATGTTATGAATATCATGGATACATTAAGATTCCAACTGTAGGATATTTAATTGAATATATTAATTTTCCATTCACTGTATCAGTTTATATCCCCGTTTTCAATTTCTGCACAACCCTACGAATCTATAATAACTCACCAGTAATGTCATTACGCGCACACACTTTCTCAATAACCGTGCGCCTGACATCTACATCCATGGGGTACTGCTCACAGAATCTATTCGGGACACAACTATATGGAATTTCTAGGGGGGGGGGGGGGGGGAGGATTTTCGTCACATGGTCAGTACCGCGATCACCATGCCAATTCATTCGATCACCGTCACACAATGTATACCTTTTAATCAATAATATGTTCTCGCTCTCCAAATGATTCGAACCATTTCATTACATTGGTCAACATGCCCACACTCATTTCTTCCACTTGAGTATAGCAGTCTCTACAAGTTTATAGGTAAAACCTTTTGCTTGCGATATATCGAGCTTGAGGTTATTGTTATACATGTATATAGGTTAATTGTATATATATAGGTAATGCGTACGTAGTGCCCGTGCCCTCTATTGATCACAATAAAAAATACTTGGCCAAGACAACAAAGGATTTAAGCGCCGAAATGTGTTCAGGCCTGTCGCGCCTGATCCCTGTTGATCTTTGAAATCTGTGTACTTTATCGTGTACGATCAACGAATAATACTATTAACGTAGCCATATATAATTTTTGTGGTCAAATACCTAGAGAACTACATGGGTTATGACTACTCTCATTTCTTTCTTTCCTGTGTGAACGAATGGAATCTTACGTATGGGTAAATAATTTTAACGAGAACTTTTTTCGATTTTCGACGACAAAATTGTGTTGGTAGATGAGTCTGCGGTAACAGGGGACCGCTCCCGTCGCCCGGTCTTAACCACAAACAGATGTGTGGAGCATGAGGCTCTCTATGAGGGACTAGATAGGCAACATTGAATTTTAATAAATCCTGTCTCAGAATGTGTTGGCATTGATGTAAAACTTCAAATAGGATTCATGAATTATTATGAATCATTATGAATGTCAATATCAAGAACATCTGTTCACATTGAATTGATATAAGGCAGTTTCTCTTAACAATTTATTAACCCAGTAAGTAGAGTGAAACTTAAAGAGCCCCATTCACTGAAATGCTATCCAAATGTGGTAGACCCTAATAGCTGTTACAGGGAAATCGCCGAGCAAAATCGCAGGGGGCATTTGAGATGTTATCTTGGTCCTCGGAACCACCCTAGAGTGTTCAGTGTACACATCTTGATAGAAAATCTTGACACTATGAGTGTAGACAACATGCTACCCGTTTATGATTCAGAAACGTTACCACTAGGCCTACATCCAGACGTAGGTTAGAAGTATTTCCAGCAGATACATTTTCATCACACCATTGAAAGCTGCCATTTTTTTTAATTAAAACAAAAACGTTTCAAGATATTTAAATATTGTGCAAAGACTTTCAAAACAATGTTTTGTCAACGTTGCTCAGATATTTTTTTTTACTTTTAAAGTTTGGTAATTGACATACACTGTTTTGCCTGGATTGTAGGGTAACCACTTGATGAAAAAGAAAATGGTTTCTGTAGATTACTTTCCCAAAATATCATGAATGATTGTAAAAAAACCCTCATTTCTAAGTACTAATACCATACAAAGATTAATAATTTCTGGTACAAATTATTGACACCCCTAAATATAATATCTACCTGACATTCAGATATTATATTGAATAGGTCGAGTAAACTAGAATGTCAAGCCATGAATTCCAGCCCAACCCCCGGCCCCCTGGTTCTTGCTGTAATTTGTAATTCCTGCTGTGATCATACCTAACAATTATCAGTGACAGTTAGTGATTTACTGTGTATGTACTTTTTACAATTTGTACAATTCATGGTTTTCGGTTTTTGCGTTTCCCAAAGGAAACATGACAGGGTTCAGTTCAATCTAAGTTGTGGTGAAGTCGGAGAGAGTTGTTGTGATCCATTCATTTCCTATGAAGAGAACAAGTCACCCGTTTCTCATTTAATTTTCACTATTTTATTTTCTCAGAACCTCTCGTGAACACATACATGTGTAATGACCCTTGGTTCTTTGAGGAGGAGAAATAATAACAGGACAAACGTCTACTATTACTATTTTGTTTAATGAAGGCTATGAGAGCAGAGTAGGCAGTTTTACTGAGGCATATAAAGTAGTGTTTAGATACAAAGTTTGTTCAGGTAATTCAGTTAAGGAAGAAGGAATGGCAAAACAGTGCTATGTAAATCGTTGTTCCACCTTGTGGATAATACAAGGAATTACACATACCGTACATAGTAAGGCAAGGTCATGTAAGTAGTATATGAGATATGGATGACTGTATGGCATTACACTAAACCCTCCCCCCCTTGCAGAGTTTGAATGTAATTCATATGATTACTGTACACGAATTCCTCTATTAGAAGACAACAAAGTGTTTTATACACAAAAAATAAACAAATACCACAAACTTGGTAAATATGTCAAAATATCGAGTATAATATCAGTGAAATAAAGATATATTATATCAAAATTAAGTCTTTAGCTTCATATTCATGTAAATAAAAACGAAATACCCATAGTATTGTAAAAAAAGTTGTGACAATTTGTCTCGTAAAGACAAATAGATTTAACAAGCATACAGTATCATAAGGGAAGTTCAGCCATGTATGTTTAATATTTAATATAGTTTCTTCCTCAAATGTTTTACACGCGATCCTCCCGTTGGCTCTGCATGGTCATGTACCGTTTTCCTCTCTCTGCATTCGAGTACGCCCCATTCAGATCCTCCGCCAAGTTTTAATGACTGCACAACCTCTCATAAATTCACATTATAATTATAATCACATTTAATCCTTTGCATTAGTGAGTAATATTAACATAACTTAGCATGTTTGAAATCGTCAACATCAAAGGAAAAATAGTTTGTTTCTATATCTAAACCTCTACATAGCACACACACACAAGTAATATGGAATTATCGGAATTTTAATTCTCACCATTTTTCACCATGGGAGCTCCATATTACTACCAGACCAGAAGCAAAAATTGCTCTAATCCTGCTAATGGCATGGTAAATAGCGATCAGGAATTTCATTTCCTGTTTTACCCTTCCCTCTTATACCTGCATAGGCACCGTTGATTTCTCATGATTATTATCATGGTATACGCATCTTTTTTGCAACAATACTATAATAATATTATACACGGGAGTATTTCTGCGCAGACGAATTGGAATGGCAGCAGGGTTACATAGAGGAATCCATACAGTCTTAGCATTGTATAAATGTGTGTTCAAACTATCAAAAGATTTCCCCAATCCCTTTTCACTTATGGTATTACCAAATATAGCCTGTCATTGGCTAGATTTCCAAAGATGCATCAACCACATGCACGACTTGCATGTAAGCACCTATATACACATCAGCTTTCATAGTAACTGTCATGATCAGATCTAACTCAGTTTTCACAATGATTGCTCACATAGACAATCTATGTGATTTCCGCCATTTCATGAGGGATAATTGGTGTTACAAAGGCATAATAAGTCAAAGTCAGGTAATACGATGGAACGCTGGGTAACTTTGTTTTCTATTTACTTCATTTAGTCTTATTTAATAAACAAGGTCAGTCGAACTACAGTCACGACAACAGAGGGGAAAGGCATGGGCGTATTGTAAAGCTAGATGTATACGACCCAAGAGTGGATTTGCTGATATATTAAATAAATACCCGGCGTTGCAATGGGAGGGTGGTGGGGGGGGGGGCAATTCTTTAAAAAAATCGCCACACTTGTCCTATATCAACAGGTATATAATATCATCTGACTTCCACCAACAAAGGCTTTTATTACACCCCTGTGATGTTGCTTCCTATACCTTCAGCATTGTATGTCACACTTGGTCAAAGTGGTGCATAACATGTGAGTTATGTCACCCTTGGCGCATACAACAAGTAGGTCCACCAAAAACTTAAATTACTTCTTTTATTTTTAATTAATTATATTTTTTATTTATTAATGGGGTGTAATAAATATGGAACAAAGCTCGGGTGAAGTATGTACACTTGTTAGTGACCTCGGGAGCGCAGAAGATCTCGGGCTAACGCCCTCTATCTTCCCGCGCTCCCTCGGTCAATAACAAGTGTACAGACTTCCCCCTTGCTAGGTTCCATCTATATATGACTCAAAGTTTTAGATTCTTCATAATGATCTTCAGCACCCTTATATCAATAGGTGAAGGTAGAAATGATGTCTTGTTTTACATACTTAATTATTATACATGCATGTATAAATATACATGTATGTATGTATGTATGTACACATGTATACATGTAATTTATATCAGCAATATGTTAGATTCTTCTAAACTCAATTGAGGGATTATTGTAAAATACAGTTGGTTTATAGTATCTTCCATTCCTACTGCATGAAACAATGCTAAACTGCGGGCTGATTGTGCAGTATATTTAGTTTTGTCAGGAACCCATGGAGCATCAACTGAATAACCTCACAAAATAATTAGATCTATGATGCACATTTACGCCAACGTCAATGGGATTATTGGTGGGTGCAACCCCCCCCCCCCCCCCAACCCCCCAGTGGTGCAGTGGTCAAGCAGGACCCGCTCTCAGTTCCTCTATTGCCTTCGACAAGCACATATCAATATTTTTGTTGTTATATATTTGATAAATATAACTTGATTCTCTTCTCTATGATGCCAACACCTTCAGAGCTTATTGGGAACTATTACGTGACATAATAATAAATCCATACAACGTTCGGAATATATGAAATATACATCATATATGAAAGAGACATCATATGAAATATGGGCCGCTTCCACAGGTCGGAATAAGCCTTACGTCCCAATCGGTTTTAAAAAAAACGATCATTAATTCCGACCTGTTGGTGACCTGGCATCGGTCCCGTTCGGTTCAATAAAAAAAAAACGATCATGAATTCCGACCTGTTGGTGACATGGCATCGGTCCCGTTCGGCCCCATCGGAACGGAATAGCACCGTCGGAATATTTTAGGCGAACCGAGCGAACCGAAGGGCTAAAAACGATAATCTGACCGGTTCAATTCTCATCGGTTCGGATCGTTTTTTTTATGAACCAACGTTGCATTTCATTCCGATCCGAGCAGTTGACAGACCAAAATGATCGGTAGGAATATGGGCCGATTCCACAGGTCGGAATAAGCCTTACGTCTGAATCGGTTTTCCAAAAATCCGATCATTAATTCCGACCTGTTGGTGATATAGCTGTTGGTTCGGTTCGGTTTGATTCTAAAAACCGAACATTAATTCCGACCTGTTGGTGACATGGCATCGGTCCCATTCGGCTCCATCGGAACGGAATAGTACCGTCGGAATATTTTAGGCAAACCAAGCGAACCGAAGGGCTAAAAACGATAATCCGACCGGTTCAATTCTCATCGGTTTCGATCGGTTTCTTCAAGAACCAACGTTGCATTTCATTCCGAGCCGAGCAGTTGAACAGACCAAAATGTGTAGGTTCGGATCGGTAGGAATAGTGGGAAACCTATGGAAACCTATGAAAACCGATGTGCTTTGTTTCTTATTAAAACCAATTCAGACATAAGGCTATTTCGACCTGTGGAAGCGGCCCAATAATGGGAAACCTATGGAAACCTATGAAAACCGATGTGATTTGTTTCTTATTAAACCCGATTCAGACGTAAGGCTATTCCGACCTGTGGAAGCGGCCCAATATATATGTCATATATGAAATATACATCATTGTCTCAGTACATAAATACTCGCAATCCGCACTTATACAAACTGGAATATACAAGCCTTATGAACGTTATGTCAATCACTGTGTCTTATGTAGCACTGCATATTACAATTGGATAAAATCAGAGGTAATTATCGCGGTGTTGGACAAGGCTTCTGCGGGACATTCCACCGCGGTTTTTCCTGCGGCGGGGCAGGTCGGGCTCTCCAAGAATAAATATATTCTTTTGTTTTAATACATAATATTAGTTGCCATTACATAATTTTTTCAAAAATCAAAAATGCTAATCCCTGTTCACAATTGTCACTCAGAACACAGAGTAATAAACGTGTACGTACAGGTTTACACGTATTCGTATTTGTTTTTGTTTTTGCAACCGACTTTATTTCTGTGACCTGCCATCTGGGCATATACAATTCTAAGCACATATAAAAGAGGGATAGACGAGGTTAACAGATCATTTTTTTCAGAACAACAATGTTTTCTTCAATATCTTCTGCAATTCGTCGCCATGTTACCTTTTCACTTTGGCTTATTTGTTTGAATCTGAGGGTATATAATACTACCCTGCATCTCATTCGCAACTCATACATTGCTGAAAGCATATCCACCTTACCAGCTGAGAATAACTTCTGTCTGTATATGAAAGATTTTATTTGTAAAATGATCCAATTGATTATTTTTGAGTTGGTATTTATTATTTCTATGCCAAAGATAATATCTATTGGCTTTATAACTATGCAGTTACCTCTTCGACTGAATATTATTTTGCCTTCTCCATTTTTGTTTAGGTAACCAATCTCATAAATCCATTTTAATACTTCCTGCCAAAGCATTTTTGTTCTTGAACAATTAACTAAGAAGTGAGCAATATCATCTTTCCCTTTGCAAAAAAAACAAGTATCATTTTTAATCACATCAATCTGTTTCAAATAGGCATTGCATGTTAACACTCCGTGAAGTATTTTAAACTGGAAAACATGGATTCTTGCTTCTGTCGAAGCCTTACAAGGCAAGGTAAATACATTCTTCCATTGAATTTCATCATATTTCTCCTTAGACAAATTTTGCTCCCACTTGTGAAATTTTTCCCATTTGGGTTTCAGCTTAGATATCAATTGGTTATTATATATACTATTTTTGCTGTGCTCTCGCATAAATTTAGTTCCTTGCCCTGAATTACATAAACAACTGAATTATTTATTACATAGTTTCTCTCTCTCTTTATGCATCTTATCCATTCATTTGGAATGGCATTTTTAAGCATTTGTCTTGAGAAATAGGAGGGTCTGAATTCAAAATTTGCAGCAATTTCCTTAGTAGACATCATATTGCCATTTTCAATGAAAATGTCACCCAGTACATTTATACCTTTTTGTTTCCATTTGGTCCAATAAAGCATCTGACCTCTGTCTTTTATGTACCTGTTGGCCCAGAAGAATTTGTTCGATAGTTTCTGGCTTCAGTTTATAATTCGTATTAATGATATAGTACGTTTCTTTTATTGTGGAATAATAGGTACGTATTTATGCCATTGCCATCAACCAACCCCTTAGACCCTGTGGATCATGATCAAAGCGTCCCCGTCTCCAACTTATTTTTATCCGTACTCTTATAGAGATTAAAAACTGTGCAAACTATCTAACTTCATATTCATCGGAGGATTTATGGAAGAAGGCCTGGCTTGTATACTTTATGTACGCATAATCACTCTCTCCTGGGGTGTTTACAATCGATTTATGCTTGAAGTATCATTTAACACAGCATCTGGGCTGTTTGTCACACGTGTATTGATGTTAATGGGTCCGGTATACAAGATATATTATTCACAATCATTCACAACAATGGACGGATTATCATCCTACTCCTCCATTCACCTCGACGGAGAGGATTTCTGGTTTGAAGATGATCTTCTGTATGGGGACATGTGAGTGAGCAAGTATCTTAGGTCATGGTGCTGTGACTGGGTCAAAAGGCGGTTGATAGTTTGAATACATTAATTGACAGGGTAACGAATGCATGTTGTATTGTGGGATTATATTATTAATTATGTTACGGCCAATGTATTTGTTATCAACCTTAAATGTACGACAAATGACGTTCCTGTTTGCCTGGTCAAGTCCTTTAATATAAACGGCATTAAGGATGTGTTGAATGATATTTCCCAGCTAGCTCATTCAGGGAAAATATATGATATTTTTTGTCTAATACATATTTTGAATTGTGTTTTTTTGGAACGTTTTTATTCAGTGGGTGGCCAGACACCTCGCACTCAGAAGAGTGATTTTCGTAGGCACCATGACCGTGCATATTTACAGACCGTAGGGTGTATACAACTTTCTACTTCGATTCCATGTTTTGTCATAGGCCTACTACGCATTTCTTGTATTCATGTCCATTCCATGTTCACTCTAGGCATGCTAGTACATGTCAGTCCTGTGGGATGCGAGCCTTTGGCTTCGTTCCTGGGTGAGTGGCGCCATCTCTCGGTTTATACCTACTCTAAAAAGGCGTTCTCTTTTAATAGCTTTTAATAGCAAGGAAGTCCACCATAATTAGCTATAGTTCGCATTCAGTTACATTTCAAATCTCTGGTATTGATTTTTGTTAGTGTGTTGGATCTTTTCTTGTCGTGGCTGAATGAAATATCATACATTATTATTTCTAACATATCTGACTCAATGTGTATTCATATTGCAAATATCGTGTTAGATTACAACATGGAAATTCTTCTTGGACTGAGTGGTATATAATATATGTTCGTTTCTCGGGCACCTTAAATAATGTGGTTTGCTATTAATTTCAAATTTGGAGGTGTAATTACGGTCACAGGCTTAAAACTTAGAACTTCAAATCATATCCCGTGGAATTGGTTAAACGATTCCGTAATATCTTTTCGTCCAAATCTTCAGTTTATGCTTTTATTATCAATAACCAATAACAAACAGTCGGTTACATAAACGTATGTTAGATTTGGAGGATATTGGCTGGATCTATGCATGGCTTTGACTCAAATGAAATCGACAGTAGTGCTTTCTCCATTCATAATCACAAAATTAATCAAGATATCGAAAATTCATTTCATTTATCATTTCTGACCTCCACATTTTTGTCTATAATTATATAGGCCTAATGCATGGCATATCAAATTACTGCAGTAATTTTTTATTCTGATAGGTATATCAAATTTGTTTTTGCATTTGGAGTTGGCCTAGGGATTTTTTTTGTTTTCTCAGTTTAAGATAGAACAATACAATATCATATTAATTATTATCTCGTCATGAGTCGTGAGTTAGGCTACATATAATACTTACCAATAAAAGTTACATAGTAGTATCCTGTATTCAAATAATCAATTAAAAAGTTTCAGTAATTACCTACTAACCAATTCTAATTAAAAAAGTAATAACATATTTTTGGCAATTTAACGTGTATAGGTAAAACAATAAGTGAGATCTGGAGAAGAAAAATAATAGAAGGTAATAACAATAATCCAAATGAATAATGAGGTTAACGCCGTCGCCTAATACATCGATTCCTATTGAGTACTTAATATTATCAACAAAGTCTAGGTGCCTCTCAAGAACTACATTAACATAGACATATCCATAGCACAGGGGAAAAGTCTCACGTGCCCATTTCTATATAATAAAACTTTCCCAGTACCACCTTTTTAGAAGAGATTTAAATGCATTTAGGTCTTCCAAACATCGAGCTGCTTGGTCCAGGTGTGAAGATTTACAATTCAGTGATCCATCATCATCTTCATGCAATACTAAAAATGTTTTTTGGGACTCCAAAGTCTGTTGACATGAACAGAGGAAGATTCCATTCCTGTCGTATGCAGAAATGTTTCTAAGTCATACAAAGAAATGTAGAAAAGCCTTACCTGCCCCAGCTGAGAATCGAACCGAACCGGCATTACCTCTTATCATCTGAGCTACTGGGACTGCCCATCTCTCAGCTCTATAGAAATATTGTTCTCAGCATTAGATTACTGCAGTAATTTCTCTTAGCTATCAACTAACCTAAATGTTTCCCTTTCATTCATTTAGATCACGCGACATAAGCCGTGAGTCGGCGTTAAGGAAGGCTGCAGAGACGCGCTTGGACCAGATGGTGGACATGTATGGCGATCCGTCCGTCACCGAGGAACTCCGCCAGCGTCTACCAAGAGCTGGTAAAGATGATCCAAAGATTAGACTCCACCACGAGCTGGAAGAACTCACCCGGAGAGAGGCATCTCTCACCTCCATGTAAGTCATTGAGTATTTTTTATGAATCTTTTTTTTATGAATCTTTCAAATGGTTATACAAGCAACATAGTTAGAATCGATGATCCTGATGGACGCCCTTTTTGTATTTAAAAAAACACCCGTTAGCCATAAACAATTTCACATTTTTTCCATATGACCACCATTTGCAACAGACAGGAAAACACTATTTTCGTGAAATCTGAGAGAATAGTTCGATTTCAATGATCTTGGTGACGAATTATATGGAACCAACCCCCATTCTACGCTCACATGAAGGTTTAACAGAAACCATACATTCGTTGCTATTTAACCTAATATTTTCATAAATACCAACTTAATCAGATGTATATAGTCTATGCCTGATGACCCTGAATCAAGGGCATGCAATTGTCCTATTCCCCTGGTCAGTGGTATAATGCATTATATGACCCTGAGGCATTGTAATAAGACTTGTCACATTTTCCCCCCAAAATGATAATCAACATATCATCCATAGGTTTATAAATGACCCAGAGCAAGATCAAGGGCATTACTCCCACCCCATCAAATTAACGAAGATATACCGATTTCACAGAAGATGTATTTTCTGCCTGACCTATACCGGAGAGTCCCAATTTCCACTCGTTCATAGATATAGGCCTAATGAGTGCAATGTTTTCGGAACTACAAAAGATTATGGTCAAGAGTGATAGCTGGCTATCAACTGGTGTGATGAAACGCCAGATCTCTCTTATCCTTTTTGAACTTGAAGACCGAAACAGTGTGGTGATTGATCAATCAAGATGAGAATCAGTTACTTTTCTGTTCACTTGAGTAGGGGGCAGCACCCTATCATGGCTAAACACTTCTCTCTGTGGTTTCAAATGGGTGGTGCGACTAGCTGTAGCCTTCTGGCCCATTCGTTACACCCATTCAAGAAATAATGAATAAACCTATCTGATATTGTCACACATATATCCCATATTATTATTATATCCTCTTTGGACGCTCGTTTCCCATCCCTCATCATGAAAATCTTGTATTTATTTAACATTAATTCTGTCAACTGAAGCTGTCGCATTGTGATATTAGGATAATTTTCTGATATTAAAATTAATGCGCGGAGTTTAAAACGTTCCACTTCGCGCATCATTCTGTCTAGTCATTCCAAACCGTGCTGTCCAGATAGTCTTTTATTTTCCTGACAAAACAGGAACATACACAACAAATGTTTTCATCTGTTGCTGGAGCAACCTGTCCATAAATTAATTTGTACAGACTAAAAGAGTTGGAACCATTGTATGTACACTCCCTCATCTCTACGCTCCCAAAGTGAACCTCACAGCGTGTGATTTTGTCCAGGCTGGGTCTTGTGCAAACTTCAAATCACAAATATGAATCCATTTGGTGAGTTCATCGTTAAATGATTAAGTACTGTCATTGATCGAGAGACTGGGAAAAAGACTAGAATAGCAAACATCTCATGGAGAGAAAGTTTCCCCCAATTGTTTGACAGAGGTTACATTAGGGCCATAGATCAGTAGCTTTGAAGGATCGTGGCCAATTCGTTAATGATGTCCTGATGATGTTTAACAATGTTGTCAGGACTTCTCAGACGCTCTGTTGACCGAGTACACACGCCCAAACTCCCCAGCCATCACTGCGAGGCCCTGATTATTCATATACTTGGTAATTACCATTGGGAAAGTTTGCCAGTGGTACGTGGGCCGCATTTGGCATTAGCGGACCTGGTTCAGGCGCGGCAAGTTAGCGCGGGAAAACAGCGGTGTCAGTTGTCGGTGATGAATTGTCGTCTGACATTTGGTTTGCCCGACGCGCGCTTCGCCATGGACGGTGATACTGCCGATGGGACAGTGACATCAGTAGAGGCCGGCTTCTGTTACCAAACGATCAATGGATATACTTCTTAACTGTCAGTGTCATGCCCCTTGTTCCCACTGCAATGTACCCCAGGAGACGAGGCACCTTCGACATGGGGACGCCCCTGCACCGCCCTCTTGCGTTTACATACAGATTAATACAACATAGAGGCATCTGCATCCTAATACAAGATTTGTGGTCCCTCGATACAAACTTTGCCTGCACTCCCGACGCGTTCCCAAGCCTTAAGTCAACACTATTACTTAATTGCAGCATGGAAATTAGCTCTCATTGAAAAGAGAGTCTCTATGCTCCAACATGTCACCATTTATATGTATGTCCTTGCTGCTGGATTGATTAGGCTATCTGATTATCTTTGATTGCTTCCTCTCCTCAATATCAGTCAGATGCTTCGTCTGTCCAGTGTAAAATTAAAATAAATGCTAAATTGACCCAAAATAAAATGTGTGAGATCCTATAATGATCTTTCCCAGTATCGCACTGATATCATTCAACGACCCAGTTGTAATTGTATTTTTTCTTTATTGAAAATCCTGTAATTAAAAACCTTGCATAATTTTAAATCCATTTCATGCTCTAGGGTATTTTCAAAGAAAATTTATATTCATTTTATTTGTCTTCTTTTCTAATTTTCTCATTGAACAATCAAACATTAGGAACTATCGGTATGTATACATCAGTCCCAAAATATGTTTACCGAAGCACTGAATGAAGTTCATCCTAATAATTTCAGAATGGGAAATATTATTGAAAAAAAAACCATTGTTAGCACCGTTACCATTCGAATATTTGGACCACTGCGTAGTGCATACGAACATCCGACTGTGAAACATAACTTTTGTATGATTTCAATATAACTGTTGATGTCTGGATGATCACAGGGTTTCTGCCAACTATTTTCTTTTCTTAGAATTCATTTATTCAATATGAATGAATTTTCTTACTCACATACGTACCCTTGCACATACATGTATACACATGTAAACACGCCTGTCCACCTTGTGGATGTATCATCGCGTTGCCTCCATTCAAAGCTACATTATCATTCCTACATTCACATATATAATTTTACAGATTATCGATATAAAGTAGGAGAAGAGGAATTTAAAGCTGCATTCTCAGCTATTACCATAAAAATGATCTTACCAAATTTATTCATATTATTACTTATAACTGTTTTGACCTATATTCTGCTGATGTTATAATGATTATATAAGAATTTGAAGCAAAATCGGCCGAGAGAAAACGGCCGCCGATGAGCGAAAATAAATTAAGCCAATCAGAGACTCCATTTTATGGAGGGTCTCTGAGAAGATTTCGGCTGGACTACAACATATACATCTGGGCGTTTATGAAGCTTTGGGTGCATTGCACTATACACGATAAGATGGTGTCTTAAAGGCCTCTTAACTTCCTCTTAAGGTTACGACTAAGACGGCTTTATGATACGAGGATTGTGCATTGCAGAATAGAATCTTAGAGACCTCTTAGTCGTATCTTACCAAGACCTTACGAGGGACTTAAGACGGACTTACGAGGGTCTAGAGGGGAGAACATTTCATGATACACCTTCCAAAGGTGGATGGCGGGGTTGGGGAGGGAGACGGTGGACGGGGGAGAATGGGGGAGGGCGGTGCTGGTACATGACATATAGAGGGAGTGAGAGAGGGGGAACGAGATAGAGAGAAAGAGAGTGAGGGAGGGAGGGAGAGGAGAGAGAGTATAATTATGGGTGTTTTCATTTTAACTTCTTCTAGGTTTATATAATTATTCCAAAAATAATTTAGTCCCCCGTTACAGCAACATTGGGCTTCCAGATAAATCAACCTTACATTATTTCATCAAGAAATTAATTAAAAAGTTAACTATAGTGTTTTTTTAATCGAAACAACATAATATTTCAGAATAATGAGTTTTCCCCAGAAATTACTGGTTAATATTTTTTAAACAGTGGTTTGGAAATGAAAACATTCGTTTTCTTGAGAGCACCTGCTGGCACGAAAATAAGCATTTCGTTGGCCTTATGAGTAAAAAGAAATAGAAGAAACTTTGTAGGATACCTTTCCCCTAGACGATTTTTCTCCCCTGGATCCAAAAATACCGAGGAAAATAATGTCAGATAAGTTTTTTAGCCTCTGCATGAGCTGTTGTTTTTCAACCCACTATTCCTCTTTAAAAACAATAAAAAAGAAAAAGAGAAAATAATAAATGTTTTTTAAAAATAGATCGACATGGTTAGCCAAGCGTTATTTTTATAAGTTGATATTTGCTTTTAGTTTTTTTCTCTTCAGAAATCCCATGTTTTATACTTTTTGGAATCTTAATTGGTTAAGAGTGTGCATAATTGGACGTAACGGCAATTAAACCTTTGAAACATTGGGTTATTTTCTTTTTAAAATGTATTTTTGGGTATATACATGTAATACATTTTCATTGTGTAAAAACGACATTTTTGAATTTTTATTCCATACAGTTTGAAAATTATTAGCCAACAACGATCAATACCTCCTTATGGTTAAACTATTAGTAATTAGACATATGCCATAAAACATGTTATATTTTCCATGTTTTTTGTTATTAATGGCAAAAATCAAACATATAGTCAGCCGCAATATTGTATATCTTTTCACTGATGATGCAGTTTTATTTTTTAGACACATTCTGTTTTAGCCAATATAGGGCATGATTGGATATTATGCATAATTAGGCGTATGCCAGTAGTTTACATAATGCCTATGAAACATGTCTTTGATTTTATATGTGGTTGAAAGGTTGGAACATAGTATTCAATTTTTAATTTTACCCAAAATTATGGCCTCTAGGCCTGTTTGACGAGGAGTTCATGAGAATCGACCAAAAAGGGATGTGGGCCCATTCGATGGGACCTGACATTATATTACACAACAATTGAATAATGATCGAAATCATGTACATGTATATTCCATTAAACACTTTAGAACTTTGCAGTGCTTAAATATCTTAAACAGATTTAAGTTTGTTTTCCCTCTATGACCCGAAATGCTTAGCATAACTTATGTATAGTAAATTATAAAAAAAAGAGCTGTACAATAAATCGGTTTCCATGGTGACAGGTATTATACTATATACCTATCATATACCCATCAGTGTTAACAATGATAAGATTGCAGTTTATGTGGGGGACATGGGTTCGAATCCCAGTCCTGGCAGGTTTTTCAACAGTCCAGCCTGACCAGCAATGTCCTAAGATATGCTAAGAGTGGTTTATCCACACCTGTTTTGGTGCTCATAAATTCTTAACTTAACGAGGGCTCTGAGAGTACTCTGAGAGTAACATCGTATATAGTGCAATGCAACCTTTGCTAAGAGGGAGTTACAAGGCCTCTAAGAGTGGTTTAACACAGAATCGTATATAGTGCAATGCACCCATAAATTCTTAACTTAACAAGGGCTCTGAGAGTACTCTGAAAGTAACATCGTATATAGTGCAATGCAACCTTTGCTAAGAGGGAGTTACGAGGCCTCTAAGAGTGGTTTAACACAGAATCGTATATAGTGCAATGCACCCTTTGTAGCACAAAGACCCCAGCCAATATCCTACAAAATCTTGGTTAAATGACTTTTAGAAGGGTTGGAAATTAATGGAAGAAAAAGTAGAAAATCTTTAATTTTTGACCGATGATATGACAGTGCGGCTTTACTCAATTAGCATGATCAGATATGTCACTGTTTTAATGTGGTACAACTTTTTCTACCAGATGGAAAAGTGTGCCTGTGACATAATACCCAATACACTAAACTTCCGTACAGCCACATACTGTTACCTTAAAGTCACATTCTCCTCACTCCAGTCCAGTATACAAAATCAAACAAAATATGTAAATGCAATGAGATAATGGTTGAGTGCCAAAGCACAGCTGCTACTGTTAGCAGTAAACCACTCTAACAGTTAACAGTAATTTAAAACACTGGTACCGGTAAGTGTCACTGTTACTTGTTTGCTCTTTAGTACCGATTGCTGACAAAAAAGAGCTTTTTTCAGTTCTATTGGTCATCGCCGAGGCCGATGGAAAACGTGTTCACACCGCTGTCCCTGTCTACCTATGCACGCTCTACTATCTCATCTGAAGCGTTCCTTGAGTCGCACATGGAAGAGGAAAAAATGGTAGGCAACTGTATTAGCATGGGTGTTTGACCCTTCATAAACTAATACAGGGTGGCCTACGTTAACTTGCATGAGTAATGTTCGCATTGGAATTCGTTGCATATTGTATCCGGAATGCATGTTTTGTCCAAATGAAGGAACGGATGGACCTGCTGTTGCTGGCGCCTACATATTAGGAAGCGATTTTATTCATATAATTATGATACATTCTCTGTAGGTCCAGGTGCCGACTGGTCGGTACCAGCGTATGAGAATTAATGAATACCAGTAGTAGGATTGCCAAGCCAAGCAAGAGCTGGAATTACACATATATATTTTTCAGTTTACTTAATAATACATTTATTTCAGAATATCACCCAGGTTTTGTCCATTAACAAATACCATGCATTATCTGTGTTTTTATAATTAAAGGAACTATAGTTCCTTCAATCCATAATAGAACTCGACTTGAGTCAAGTTGATTAACTCTATGTTCCATATAAGCTCACCGCGTCTAATAAAACCACAATAATTTATAGTGCTTTAAAATGAAAACACGGACACGTCTCCCATGCACATTAATCCTTGATTTGGCTATTGTAAATTGTTTTTAAAACATTTCCCGAGAAACGTAGCTGGTAGAAATCAAATTCGATAGATTTCTGTGTGCCCCCTGACATGTTGCGCAACCATGCACTACTCTCACTTAGGACTAGCACCCACAATTAATTTTGCTGGTGCTCTTCTGTTTCAGTCTTTTCTGTCTGTCATCTGTCTCACCCCTTTCTCGCGAATACACGTTTGCATTTACTTCATAAACGTTTCGTTCCTTTTCCGTGTCTCATTCAGACAGGTCTCTCTTTTCTCTTTTCTCTCTCTCTCTCTCTCTCTCTCTCTCTCTCTCTCTCTCTCTTTCTCTCTCTCTCTCTCTCTCTCTCTCTCTCCCTCTCTCGCTTTCTCTCTCTCCCTATTTCTCTCGCCTCTTTTCTCCCACTTCGTGATGAGCTTCAAAAGTGCTCAGCTCTCTTGCTCCTTTGTCTTGGGTGTTAAAGGATATGCAAGCCGCCTCAAGGATCAAAACCTTATCTACCCCTCCCACCAATCCTCTGCATTCCTCTAAGGTCACAGGGGTGAATCCCGATTATTCAGATAACGTTTCTGCCTGTCAAAGGAGCCACCTCCCAGGCGGGCAAAGTAACAATGAAGGTTTTACATTATGATCAGTTCGAAGACTTAGGCAAATATCAGACGGCTTCCTGATAACAATGTTATTCCTGGTATCTCGCCGCCCCAAGTTTCCAAAGGGCTGAAGAGATAAGGCTCTGGGGCAACGTACACATGCCAGAGTTTCTTCAAGCTTCGTGATTAATTGGCAATATCCCCGCTCAGTCTTCTTGGTAACTTTTCACCCCTCAAGTCCCCCTCTCCCTCGCATGGCACTTTCAGAACTACAACTTATCATGCTATTCCCATCCACTGCCTATATCTTCTCTCACACAAACTCCCAGACTTGCAATCCCCGTTTGGACCCTTTCTTTTCTTAATGTAACCTTTTTTGTTGGGAGCGAAAAAATCTCCCTCTGGTCTGTGGTTTGCTGATAAAGCTGATCACTCATAAGTACTATTTTATGTCCATCGGGGAGATTTATAGTAGTATTTTTGAGAGTGCTGTGAAGTGCGATGGGATCAGGTAATTCAAATTCTTTTGTTTGGGTTGGAGTTATATTTGTGTGTATTTCTCCTTCTCCTGTTGTCTGAAGAACAGCAAACAGATTCACCTAAGTTTTAGATGGTATCAATGATCTTATTTGCTTTTTGTGTCTTTACTATTGGTCATCTTAGAACACAGTTTGGGGAATTTGCTCAAGTGTTTCTGTTCTAAGAGTCGGGTATCCGTTCTATGACCCCTCTCCTCTGTCATGTCCTGCGGACCGCTGATCCAGGTGCAGTATGGAACCGCCGATTTATATTGTCACCGTGAGGGTGTAGCCGATGATGCTTTAAGATATTGTATGATTCTCTCTTGCTTTGCTTAACAGCATGCTCTGTGCATCTGTAGCGATCCTCGTCCCGGATAGAAACCGAGCCACTCGATGGCATTAATTGTGTGATGCCATTTAAATACTGAATGAACCCTGAGTGTTTTGCAACTCAAATGCGAATATTGTATGCACGTAGCCCTTGGTGAATGGTGGATTTATATTGTTGGATTATCTTCATAAACTGTTCCATTCTCTTAAATAATTCAATGGATTAGTTCAATATGATTGAAAAAAATATATATGAGACGGACCATTCCATCGGTGAAATCTAATAACTTTTGGTCAGAGAATAGCTTTGTGAACCTTTTGGTGTATAGGACACGCAAATTGAGCATATTTCTGCTTCGCCAGGCCAGCTGAAAAATACGTGTGTGTGTGTGTGTGTCCGGGGGGGGGGGGGGGGGCGATTAGGGAGAGCTAGTATATATTTCCTTTTTAAGAAACAACCTTTCAGGAACAAACAAAAACTATTTTGTAACACTAATAATTGTTTCAAACTATAGAGATGGTCATTTAATTATGGTTTTCTGGTTAGGAGTTTTGTGTTTATGATTTAATCTTTTTTGGTAAAAAAAAATCTTAATACTTTTAGGCCCTCCAAAAAAAATCAGTTGGTAGGATAGGTAATTTTGTGCAGGTGTGTGTGTGTGTGCACGGGGGGGGGGGGGGGGTCCGACCTTAAAAAAACACAAGTCTACATTTTTGGGTCTTAACATATTCCACGCCACACATCACCCAAACCTGTGGCGTTCAACTCTAGGTGTTGCTCAAATACCCATAGCTGCAATTCCGTTCTTCACCTCTCATCTCCTTCCATTTACGTGTTATTATGTGGTAGACTTCCATTCATCACCGGTTTGACCGCCAGTGGACTACCCGCGGTGGACTATCACCCTACTTTTGGTCAACATTAAGGTCATGTCATCAACATGGTTCATGGTGGGCGGAACGTGCGCTGATGGGATAATGCCATCTGTCATAAATGATCAAGTAGAATTACAGACATCCCTCCTCCATCCCTCGCCTCCCCCACTCCCCGACACACTTTTATGGACTTTTCTTACAGTAATAAATTATGTCCTGCAACATGGGGAGTTCAAGGGCCTTGTGATAAAAACTTTCCCTTGATCAGCGCTTCACCGTCTGATTGCTCCTCGTGTTTCTAGTACGAAATTCACAGACACAGAAAGCAAATGAAGAGGGGAAATTTGAACTATTATTGACAAAAGCGAGATGCAGCCCATGCATGGGCGGGGGCGAGTTCCCACCTCTCCGGCCCTTTCACTAGTCGGATGTTTCATTGCGGGGTCTGGGGGATTGTTGGGTCCCCCTACCTTGTCGCTTTAATGCCTTGCTCTTCCTAACTGTTCCGGCGGTCGAACAAATCTAAAGGTTGGGGCTATACCAATATTTAGTCAGTCAGGCAAAGGAAATCGTAGAATTAATAACATTTTAAGTCATCGCGCTGAATTTAAACAGGGACTGGTTATTCGATATGTCGGGTGTGCTGCCGGGGCTATGGGGGCGAGAATTGTTGGCCGGAATCCCAACAAAATGAGATCAGGCGATTCAGGGCGGCAGACCTCCATTCATTTCACTTACTCTCGGCCCCATCATTGCCTTTTCCAAAGGGGACGCAGGGCCGGAAAGCCCCTTTAGGAGACGAGGGCAGACATTGTCGGGGCTTTCCTATACCTTCCCTCTCGCCATTCCTCCTCCTACTCTTCAACCGATGGCTTGTTGACTTAGCCTTTGACTCGGGGTATTCCATTGGCAAATTTGAACAAATTGCAATGCGTGTCAGTCGCTGATAAATGGGGACTTTCGGATCGACGGACCGAATCCCAGGCCACAGAGGAAGAAGAATGCCGACCGGAGGGAAGGTGCCCGAACAATGGGACCTAGCCTTTGCCAATGAAAAGAGGAGAGGGAGAGAGAGAGAGAGGAGAGATGGGGAGGGAGAGAGGAGAGCGAGGGAGGGACAGTGAGGGGAAGAGGCTTATAATTAGAACGTAAGAAATGAATCACAACATTGAGGAACATTGAACTGATCATGCTGAACATTGACTAATTCATATTTCGAGGAAATGGATTGCAACATTAGGCTAGAAATATTTTGAAGTGGCAACTCACGCACATTGACAATTCACGCACATAATATACTATATATATATTATATTAATATATATTATATATATACAGGATAACTAACTCGTTGGTTGAAGGATTGTGAATATTGCACGAGTTGCTGCGCAACTCGTGCAATATTCACAATCCTTCAACCAACGAGTTAGTTATCTGATTTATTATATATGCTATATATGAAATACAAAGAAGTATATTTTGTAGAAATATTATCAAATAACGACCTTATGTGAGGTTTGATCATGCTTTTTTTTAATATATAGGCCTATATGTAGGCCTACATAGGCCCTATAGGCCTATTACTATGCACCACGCAGTTCTACCGCGTTGTGCTGCGAGGGAAACCTGAGAAAAAAGAACTCGCATTACCAAATCATTTTCAGACACTTTCACAGTTTAAACTCTTTTTAAAATGAAGTAATGTTTTGACAAAGGGTAGGCTTCGATAAGGATGAAACGATTTTGGTTTATTAATTCATTTGATAGATATATTACACCTCTACCTGCGTTGAAAGTTACGACAATCTGCAGATCCATTTTGTTGTCAGTGGACGGCGGCCGGAAAAATCGCTGACGTTTTCGAATGAATTTAGATCCTTTTCACAGCTTTCACAACATTTAAACCCACACTAATGCTTTAACAAAGGGTAGGCTAAATAAATATGGAAGTATTATAGTTTATTTCCTTCTTTTTGATCTAATTTCACCGTTCTACCTCCCGTTCTGTCTGCGTTGACAACTGATCTGTCCAATGGCGTGATTCCCCTCAGGTGGGCCTACACGCTGTTATAGGCGCCTTCAGAGCGTGGAGTTGTATACGGCAAAACTCAGAGCGTGGAGTTGTATACGCACACAACGTAGGCCTATACAACTCTATAATACGTTGTTTCAATGGCAACGCGTATATAATAAATTATAATATACATGTTTAGGTGTGTGCGTGTGTAGTTAGGCCTAATACGATGGAGGATGAACCAAGAAGTTAGATTGAATTTTTAAAGAACCATTCAGCACACCAGCTCACCACTCCATCATGACAACTCATATCCTTACACTTGACCTAATTACCACGCCGTGTTCTACGAATCGCGTACGCACTCAGATACTCGCCATCTCAGATAATGGTATCTCCTTATGGAAACTTTCTCTTCACGTGCTTTCGCAGGACCTTTTTTGTTCTTCAAATGTGTACCCTCAAAAATAAATCCAATAATTATAACCTCCGAAGTGTTTTAATCAAGATTTATCGGTCTGAATGTTCGTTTTCTTTAGTCATTATTCTAAATCCATTGTTCTGTTTTCAGATTCCATTTGCACGTTTCCATTGTATATATATGTTATCCAAAATATTGAAACTGTTCGGATGCCTGCCTGTTGTAGGTAGCTCCGAGGAGAGATATGTAATCCAATGCATCTTCCCATGATTAATCCTCTTGATGTTTTACAGGTTACAATGTCAACTTTGAAAATGAGTTTATTAGATCCACAAGTTTGGTAATTGGACTTGCCATCTAAAGCGTATACATGCATTTCATAAGCATGCCGGAGAATAAATGACTGTACAAGAGTTAAATTCCATAAAAGGATTTCCATGTTCGTGTGAAGTTCCTTGATGCATGATCAGAAGTAGCGCTTTCAATTATGGCTTTCAAGGTTACACATTCCCTTCCTATAGCTACCCTCACATCAAAAAGAGCCATTGCGCGTTACGCGAATGTTTTTACTGCGTTTCTCATATATTATTGTTGCATTGCATGTTGCGGGTGCATGCAGTTTGTCGTTCAAACGAGTGTGTATCAAGAGGGGGCAAAGGTAGTTATAACAACCCCATCTTAATCATTCAAAACAGGTATATATATTTTCTTGGAATTAATGAAAAACAGCTACATGAACACAATATTTCTGGACTGCTTGTTACAACAAATTTGCGAATATGTCAATTGGTAGTGATGTATGTAATACAGCGCCCCCCCCCTCCCCTAACACACGCAGACCTTTCTGCATTCAAAGGGTCCCATTCATTCTTGGGAAACCCCTATCTTTAGTTGGTTATGTATGACCCTGAAATCTTTGTTATTGTTATTATAGGGTATAAGATATTTATTCCTACTTGGCCAAAATTTTGCTCTATTTTTCGCAGAACTATTTTATTCGACCGCAAGAACCCGAAAGTTAAGCGTGCCAAGTATCTTAGCATTAGGAACAATGGAAGTCTCTGTTTATTTGTGTTTAAGCTAGACCTAATTGAAACTCAATTTAGACTATATATAAAGTGGGTTTTTTTCTGAATGAAATGCAGAGCACCATACTTTTATTATTACCGTACCACTTATTTAAGGGATTTATGTAAAAAAAAATCCTAGTTCCTACTCTTTATTGCAGAAAGGTTTTTCATATCTGAAACGTATTCTATTGTCTTATTCATGGATGCTATCTCAATGGTTTAACTCATATTTCATATTAACTCATATTTCTCTTTAGGACGCACGATGCGAGAAGAACTCGTAGACACTTGGCAGCAGACCTGGAAGACCAGATTAAACCAGGAAATGGGAGGAAAAGTAGGAGCCAGAGTGCAGGTATTTACATTATTGTACTACCTATAATTCCTTTTCGACACACAACCAATAGACAGTCAATAATCAATTAGGTGACAGGTCGTACAAAATGCGCCCCCTCAATTCCTTATAGAGACATATTCATTATCCTTTGGAGTTTTGATGTTTTAGAGATAACTTATGGCCACGGCTTATCTTTATAATCTTAAAATTAAAATATACATAATATAATTTGAACAACACCCACACATTTGCAGGCAGGATGACCGTATCTCCAGGTAATATTTAAGGACTTATTCTCTTTCCCTGTTTGCTGCTGCTCGATCTGATTGTTGGTGTATTTTCAGTTATAGATGGTTGATCCCTGTATGAATTTACCTTAGTATTTGAATAAGCTCCAATATCAAATCGTATTTATCACTTTATAAATAGTGTATCCCTCTCCTTGTCTTCCAATCATTAGAATCTAGGGTTCATCTGCCCACTTCGTCTTCCCAGAGACTCTAACTTTAATTGTATATGGCCTTTGGTCTTCCCAAGGACGTAAATCACATCTAATAAACTGGATTTTCTGCTTCCCAATACTTGAGAGAAATCCGGTGCAGTTAATTGAAATGCGCATTGCCTTCTCGATACATTGCACATCTTGATTTGCCATGGTGTTCAATGCAAGTACCCTATTTATCCTTTTTGTACGCAAGATAAAGTACAAGATTTGGGGAAATGCTTCAGTTTCATGACTTTAATGAAAATCAAACATTATTAGGTTAAGTTTCATCTCATCAGCTAGTAATGGGAATTGCCGCTCATTAGTCATGCCAATATTTGCACTGAGTTGACTCATCTAGATTAAGGAAGGCTGAACCTAATACTCACCTCCTTGACTTTTCTCTCAGGCAGCCTTATTGCATTACCCCCTTCTTATGTACTTGATTTGTGATACCTTTCAGTGTAAGCTAATTGATATCTTTCCACTTTATGTCATGAGCTCGTCTCTTTCTCTCTCTGGCCGGGATGAGTGGAGCTTGGAAGCATTGGCCGAAAAACAATAGCGCAGTTCTATAGATGTCAATCTTGGTATAGATGATTAAATGGACCTGTGCGGAATATACACGTGTGTGGAAATAATGCATAACCCATATTTGTTTAACTTTTAACGTTATTCATGACCAAGCAGCACATGTCAACCCCTTCCCATAATCCATTAAACTTTGTATTTCATTTAACATTTTGATATAGATTTCTGGCTCACCATTTTAAGTTTTCCTTTGAATGATTCTATGTCCCCATTAGTGTCTTCCCATGATATGTAGTGTTCATTGGCCTTTCTTTATTGAGAGTTTAGTCACGACGTGACATATTTGAGAAAATAATAAAATCATAGTTATGTATTTGGTGATGGAAGTTATAAAGTATTTCACTTTTCTTCCTCAATATTTGCTGGCTCTGCGAATGTTGGTCCAAGTTGGCCCGTATGCGAATTTCAGACTTCTTTGACCAGAGAGCTACAGTGAGGGTGGTTTTTTAGTCATCTGACCATTTTGCCCCTTCCGACCTTCATACAAAAATGAAATGATGGTAATTACTATCATGCCCCCAACGACCTTGCCTTTAACTTAAATCTAGTCATATCTAGAGGAACATGTCCTTGTTGACTGTCAGAAGTCGCCATTTTGTCTGTGCCTCCAAACAATGCTGTAGTTCTCTCCGCCTACTCGCCCGAAGATCTGTCTCCAAAGCCTCGGTTTCAGGTTGCCTGAGTTTGTTTGCGCCGCCTGGTGGGAGCTAACAAAAGCGGACGCTACCGAGCTACTTCCGGCGTGTACTAAGTATGACAAAGAACCCCGACTACGTAAAAATTCCATTATACCTGATGAAACTTTAACAGTTATTAAATGAATCTCTGTTTGCTACGGACCTTTGCGAGCTAGTGGAGCCTGTTCGCTCTGAGCATGCTCGACGCATGCATGCTGACAAACACGTAGATATCGTTGCCCCTGTCATGTCAAGTGATAGCCTCCCGCGAAGCACTCCATTAGGAGGGATGGAACTTAAATAAGAATTGTATGGTTTTGATGACAGTGGACAACATCGATTGCTTAAACTGTGTACTTCAAATAGTGAATTCGCCTATCTGCAATCACAAACTTGAGGAAAGGGGCAGCTTTATGGAATATTTATTACCCTAGTTAATTTCAATTCTGGAATGGGTGGATGTTCTGCTGTCCATATCTTTTAATAGGAGAATTCATATAGATTTTTCCTGGGACTTGGCATTGATTTATTGAACTCAAAAAGGAAAAGGGATCCTCCACAATTTAACGTACCTGGGAATAAGTTAATACCATTAAACGTCAATGCTCAAGTTAATACAGTAATCGTTAATTTTAATTCTAGTATGTATGGAAACTCGACGTGTGGTTTATATCCGTCACCCTTTCCTACCCACAAGTAATTTCTTTTATAAATGGATGTTCAGGGCTTTGGGGCTGGTTCTTAAAAAAGATCCCTCTTATGTTTTTCTAGGCCGTAGATAATAGCAACCTAAAATGATAATACCTTATAAATATACTTTGTTTGCTGAACTTATCCTATTAAGCCTACGTAAATTTAAAGAAAATTGATCACTGTCAATATCAATTATAATAATAGTGGATATAAACGGTCTCAAAATAAGTGCATATTTTCTATTGCGCGAATTGTCTTCAATGTCTCAAGGGACCATTATGATTCACATTCTTTCAATTGCCGAATGATTGACAACTGCAGAATCGCTACGAAGAAGACGAAGTCGCAGAGAAAGCTTTGATGAAGAAGATGACTTTCTAGGACGTGGCCGTCGCCACCGAAGTCACAGCCCTCCTGATCGTCCCAGCAATCATCACAATCCATATCCCACTTATCCACCTCCGTCCACTCATTACCCAGGGTATTATCCACCGGTATATGCTTACATTCCGCCAACGTTTCCACAGCAAATGGTTTACGCAAGTCAACCACAAGGTATGAGGATCAACATATCTACCGCCATAGGTTTACTATCTGATCTCTTTTCCCAAATTTATTCTTAGACCAATCCTCACATATTCATATGAATAATATTGTTGCAATTATACTTAAGTGTTATTTGCTATTATTTTGTAAAATAGCTAAATGTTCATTTGGCATTGCAAAGCAAAAAGATTGATTCGTTCTCATGGTTTTTGCTAGATAGCTAGATAATGCACAGTTTTTTTGTTTCTTTTATAACTTTGTTTTAAGTATCTCCGAATTGACCGGATAACATTAACATTTCTTATGTGAAAGAAAAAGTATCATCCAAGTCGTAGCACGATTCATGACATAGCTCTAATGGGCGGTACAACATGATAGGCTGTTAATAGCGTTGTTTTCATGAGGAAACTTTTCAAAGATTCTTATTTGAGCCGCCGTTTTTTTTAATTTTACAGGAACCCCAATGGCTCACTCTACCCCTGCACATTTGGGACAAATACCGTCTGCTACACATTTAGTACAAGGTCAAGGACAAGCTCAAATGTATAGTGGGGCTTATGTTCCACAACAACAACCAATAACTATTATTCAAGCCCCGCAATCACAAGTGCCAAACACATCTTCAAGTATTCAGGATAAAGCTCATGACTATAAATCAAAATCCAGTATCCATGAAAAATCAGAGGCTCACTTTGATCACTCATCAGTTGGAGGCACCGGAAGTCTTGAACTAAAAACCGACGTGTCCCACAATTTGTCAGCGAATATAAAAGCCAATTCCATAAACCGAGAACAGCAGAGACAGATATCCAAACTACTCGCTGAACTAGATGCTACAAAAGAATTGAATAAGAAGGTGAATAGATTTTATTGTCTTAACCATAGGGAATTACATTATTTATGTTATTTATTAGTGCAGATTTATGGTATTTCTATTCTATAATATATGTTATGATATAATATGTTACGGTGTGTCCCTATGGATTCTAAAGAATTGTCCTGTAATCGATCCTTTCTCCAGTATTTATTTCTAAATGTCATAAATATCACGGCACATATTGTTATGGCTTAGGCCTACTTTGGTTTGCTTATCTAGATTTTTAATATATGAATTCCTATATCTCTCGTATATTTTCATAATTCTTCTTTTATTTTTAAACAGCTCCAAGGAAAGCTAAACACAAGTGAAAGAGAACTAGAAAGCCTTAGGGTGGTGGCCCATACACGAGAGGCTGAACAGGCCGCACTACACAGTGGGAAAATAGCCGGTGAGGAGCCTTGTTTATGAGCATATAATATACCCTTTAGAAATAGTGCACTCCAACATAAACATCCAGAATAGATCTCGAACCTTGATTTGTGTTTTTTGTTATATGCAATATACAGTGTCTTTTTAAAGATCGATCTCGGCTATAACAAAAGTTCGCTTGTTCTTCAATATCTTTTCACACTTGCTAGAAGCGCGTCACCCGTGACATGTGCGCCTATAATTTCCTTTATTTCTCATTATTTATAGAGCTGGTTGAAGAGATATATCGTGCCCAGAAGGTAAGGGACGAGTCTATGATCGGACGATTGAGGGTAGCCAATGAGGAGAGAGACGAAGCACTCGTTAAGTTGAAGAATCTCCAGAAAACCTTTCAGCGGTAAACACGTCATGATAATAATAATTTTGGTGGAGTTTTTGAAATATTTTTGGATGCTTTGGACTCCCTTCTTTATGGAGAATAACCATATAATACCGCATCTTTTATAGAGTTGTCCTCTTTCTTTTTCAGGATGGGCGTCGAGAAGGGTTCCCTTGAAGGGGTGAGTAATCCAAATAGCTTCCTCTGCATGTGTTGTACCTCCCAGGAGTTGGTGACGAAGATTTATCTTATATGTTGTATCAATGATACTTATATCATAAGGCTATTTCATTGTCATATAGCCACCTGAATAGATTTGTAGTCTTGGGAAATATCACGGTTGAAATCAGCAATGTATTGGAGAAGTACAATACCTGAGATTTTACCTAGTTCCCCAGCTTGTGGCCCAGTGCCTCTCAGATGACCAAGCCTTTCTACCCTCCATAGCCTACAATATCTATCTGGTGTATAGGCCTCATTTAATCAAATTGTATACATATAGGTTGAAATATTCTGATCTGGTTTTAGTTGTGTTTATGTGTCGGTTTCGTTTCAGAAAGTGAGAAAGATTTTCATGGCTAAAAAAAATCAAATATATGAAACACAATATCCTTATTTGTTTCTGTTGTTTGGTTTTGTGTACGCCTTGATTCCACATAATATCATGATTCATTCTATATGGTTAGCGCATTTTGACTTTTGCCTGCAGTTTACTCACATGACCATTCGATTTTGACAGTGGCAATTATAACTCCCCTATCCACAGTGAAATGGGTGACTCATTTCGACCGTTCTCTTGTTTGTACGTGTGGGAGACAGCTTCAATTATTGTCAGTGTGTGGATTTTTTCTACAATAGGAACAAACCTAGAGCGCGAACACACACCCTCGCCCCGAACAACGGTGTCGATGGTGCGAAGGGTGAGTGATAATAGGGCTAATGAACAGAGGCGCCACCTGTGCGTTGTCATTGGAAGCGTGACCTTGCATAGAGGTAGTTGGATTTGTTGGTTAGTCGGGCTCTTCACTTGGAATGTTTCACCCTCCCCCCCCCCCCCCCCCGCGCCTCCTCTACTCGTCCCCATCCCCTTGTCTACTACCCTCCCAAGGCCGTCGTGTGTATTGCTGCCTATAGTTAGGCCTATTGCGCAAAAGATCAGAGTATCGCAGCCGTTAGCGTGTTTCCTCTCTCATCCTGATATGACAAACATATATTAACTAGGGCAAAACAGCAACCATCCCCACCCCCTGGCGACAGTGAGAAAGGGTGAAACAGAGAAGGAAATAGCCCTATGGTTTTCGGGGTGCACACAATCAAGCTAAGTTCTTACTCAAACAGACCACCCGAGCCTTACCCATGTGATTTGTAGCTATCTTTCTTAAATTCACTTAAACCTGATAGCCAGGTCCGTGTTATATTCTGATAAATATGGTATGATTATAAACAGATTGGTTGTGGGCGAAAATATTCCACAGAAAGCAAAATTACTTATTTCCCTAAATAATCATAGGCTATATGGTTCAGGGCATGCAGGATTCCAGTCACTTTGACCGTCATCAAAGCACAGTTCTTTTACTGAAAAGTACCAGAATGTTTGGCAAACTTGGAATCTCCATTTTCTTATCCTTAGTTGAACTCTGCTAAACCGTAACAATGGTCAGATTGTATGTACTACTTACTATTAGGCTACCTGAAACAAAGAGCCATTTTCCCCAACTACTCACGTAGTACGTAAGTTTGTATAGCCTACTTACAATTATGCAACCTGAAACAAAGAACCATTTTCACCTACTACTTACGTAGTTCAACACTATACACGTACTGGTATACGTACCATCATGCAAGTAGTCATTTCTAAGTATTAACCATTATTCCCTTTGCGTACTTTTCTGCTTCGAAAATAGAAATATTTGTAGTGTTTCATGTCTCGGATGTTTCATGATGTTGATCTGATTGTGGCTAAATGACTGTTGTTTCTCTAGTCATTGTTGTTGCAGCCACTATTTGAATTGTTCATTAATAAAAAAAGAACTGCGTGAAAAGTTATAAATCAGTTCTTCAACGGTTTATCATACCTCCTTAGAGAAATAAATGGGCCTACATGTAGTTTAATATTTTCCAAGGAAAATGAAAACTGTCTGTGGCAATCAAAATGTTATCAGGAAGTGGCCTGGGTGAGACCCAGAAAACAGGAACCGAATTCTCGACCGATCTGGACATCAACCACTCAAACCCTCAAGGTTGTGGCTGTCACCGGAGGCAAGCTAATTGGCTCTTGAGTTAAAGCTCAGTGGTGAAGGAGCGGGATTAAGTTGCATGCTGCCTCCTTCAATAATCTAACCAATAAGACGGTCAAATCAAACCATTACCGCCCGCACGACCGGAAACCATTGTGCCTTAAGTTAATTGATTAATTCAAAACAAAATCTCTCTCTTTGAGCTAAAGAAGCCGGTCACGGATATGAGTTTTAAGTTGGCGCGCTCTATTCGTGGTCTAAATTTCATCAGAAGGTTTCAATCGCGGCTAATTCGGCGCAGGTGGCGACGCCAGCGGCCGTATGCGACACCGGTCGGGGACTTGTGCTTGCTTCGGTGAACAGAAGTCCTGGCGTTGTCCTCTGTTGAGCGAGGTAATCTCGCTTAATTCATTTTATATAAAGGGTCAAGTGGGTGTAACGGGGCATGATGGGTAAGGCCATTTGTCACATGGGGTTTTGGAGATCGTTCAAGGCTGAAACAGCGTCGCTTACCAGGTGCGGTGTAAAAATACAGCCAGTCCTCTTTAGTTTAAACTTCTCCTCTCCCGGAGGATGAGAACAGCTTGCACACAATCGGTTCCCATCTGGTATAGGCCTATCTATATTTCTGTTTTTATTAAATGAAATTGCGCAGAATGATGAAGTTTTAATAACGTGTCCCCGAAAGGCTGCACATGTCAAAAATATGTGTTTGCCGGTATGTTTTATTTAGGCCTAAAGAAGGCTATAAATCCACTGGATATTTCTTAAATAGGCCAATCGGTAGGCCCTACATTCCAATCAAACAGTACTTAAAGTCCTAAAAATTGCCAAGAAAAACATCTAAGCTTACTTTGTTCAATTGTGGTAAAAGAACATTTTGTAGCTTAAATAGGTGGTACTTTGTATTCTAGTCTAGACGTCCTGATTTGATGACGTCTGTTTTGTTACTCTGCGATATTTGTAAACAATGTAAGTAAATATCCGCGGTCGCTCTTTGTAGGAGATAATATCTACACAATGAGATCACATTGCGTTCACCTGATTGAACCATGGAGTATTATGATATCCCAGTCTCAATGAATAATTTGCCGACTTATTGTATTGATGAGTGCTTGTTGCCGTCGCATGTTTTATTAAGGAAAGGAATGCGACAAACTCAAAAGATGTTGACATTTGTATTTAGATTCTTTTCCCTCGACCCAAGAGTGTGTAATTATGTAAAGTCACTCTGGCCTTTATATCTAGGCTACACTATTAGAACGATATGTTCGATACAGAAATCTAAGGGGAACTAAGTTGGATGGTAAAGCCATCCCAATGTATATTCCATGTCTAAGATAAAGGAAAATAAATTGTAACTATTTTATAAAGCCGGGTTCTCCAAGTAGCTGAATTTAACAGGGATCTAATGGAACCGTTATTTCTAGGAATGTGCTGGCTAATACTTGTATAGATGCGACATCTATGAGGTTTGCCATGTAATTCTCTGACATGCGCGCCTGGTTGTTGCCAAACATAGCCAACAAAAGGAGGGCGATGCTTAGCCAGCTGTGTGCCCATCTGTACGATCAGCCACCTCGCCTGAAGCGAGACTTCGGACTCACTGAAGTGAGTCGTCTATGGTGCTACTTTCTTCTCTTGACATCCCCATGCACTGCTCTCTTTCGTGACACGATGAAAAGCCGACATGGGCAGTAATATGGCCAGCACTGCAGCTTTATTAGCCTCTGTGTAATGGCAGCGTCCCCTCCTTTAATCCCCACTTCCGCCTGGACAGACCACAAAAACCGATTACATCTTCACCTCGTTTAGAGAGCTGTGCACGTGTAATAGAACCGCACGTGCCGATTTGGCGATGAGTCGAATATAATATTTATATATTGAGGAGAGAGATATTGCATGAGAGAAAATTCCCGAGATTCGATCCGTTGTATTGGTTTCTGCCCATACCTGAAGTGAATGAGGTCGCACTGATGAAAAGAAATGTCCTCTAATGTTTTCTCTGTAACATCTTTAGCTATTTCTAAACATCATAAACATCTTCTCATTCATGACTTAAATTTCTTGCAAATTATCATGATGACTGTGTAAAGTATCCTCTATACATACACAGTGCGTACATGTACATTTTTATATGAACCCATTTTCCAACAATGTAGGCCTACTTTTGACGCTGGGTGCTTAAATACATGGTAGACCATTTGATTTCAGAATGGCACAATCATGTATCCTCTGAAGCTTGTCAGCTCTTTTTCAAAGAAACCACCTACCGATTCCTCCCTCTCCTCCTTTCCTCCTCTCCCTTCCATTGGCTGTCTGTCTGCCTGTCCGTTCCTGTCTCTCTGTGTCTGACTCTCCCCCCATCTGGACATGAGTAATTGAACCGGCTTTCCGTTGATTGGAATAGGGGAACCTTTTGTGCGTAATCTTAAAACCAGTTTTGTACGAAGCATGGCCAGTGCCTGTACATCCGCCTCAGGGGCCATGACCTCGGTATTGTCGGCCATGGACGGCCCCCTACCCCGACAATACCAAACCTAGCCGGTGGTAATTGGCCATGTTTACACGGACCTGAACCGGCGACGTCTTCATTACATGGCCCTTTTTCATAGCTCGCGTCCAATGGCTCTTTTCATGACCTGAGTACGCCCTCTTTTGGGTAGTCTTCATGAAAGGAATCAAAGGGTCGTGGGTCCATCTCCCTTCTTCCCTCTACTTCTCGCTCTGTATGTCTCACTACTGTTTGTTTGCTTACCATACTGGGCGAATGTATTAACTAAGTTCAGAGATCTATAGCAATCCTTATCAGGCCCAATTTCTTCGTTGTGACCATCAATCCGCGGCTATCTACTAAACTTTATTATGATGGTAAAGGGAGTAATTGTATCGCTGTATATCGGAGATGGCCGTTCTTTAAATGATGGATTAATGTAAAAATCATAATAAAGTTGGTGTTGTTGGGTGTTTATTCGTATGCATACGCTTTCGGGTTTACTTGCCTTTTATCAGGCGAGGCTATCACTTGATTTTGACTTATGGGGGGGGGGGGGGGGGGTTAATATAATTGACCCGTTTTTGTCTGTTCTTTCTTTACCTTTTCCTGCTTCCTACTGATTTAGGGATTGTGCAGGTTTATTAAGCCTATACTCCTCATGGCATTTTAGAATTGAGGTAATTCATGCCATAATAATCTAGAATTATTGCTTTGATGTTGCTTAAAATGTTCGGTGTTCTGATTCCGTGAAGTCACGTATTAACTATTCCCACCGGTATATAAACGCCATTATGAATGATTATTTATCATAATTTAGTAACAATTACATCATGTTTGCTGGAAGTGTTGTATTGACTTATACGGTAAAATAATTATACTGATGGACAACAGCAGCTTTTTAACGGCACGTTAAAGCCCAAATCATCACCTTTCCCCATTCCTACAGTTGAAATGCATTCTAATTTCAGTCACTAAATAACGTTTTCAATTTTTGGTTCATTTCTATTTCCCAACCCATCTGAAATTCTGCTTATTAACTTTGGCCTCAGCCTCGGACGTCGGTGGTGTAGCAGCACTAACACAATGCTGTATTCAACAAACTAAAAGTGTTTCCCTCTTCTTGTGTACAACAACATATCCTATCGTCATTTCTGCGTTGGTCAGTTCGTGTGTTTCACTGTCTTTCACATACATTAGTGTCGTCTTCCAAACTGAGGAATATGTCAAAAAAAATAGAATCGGAGAAATATTGGAGTTGCTTAAATTTGGAGAATATGTTAAGGATATTATGAAAAAATGTTCACTATGTTTTTCTGCCACATTGCTTGCGTGACATAGTAAATTACTAAAAGTGGGAAGGTGAGCTGAAAAGAGGAAAATACTTTTATAAATATATATTTTGCATTATCAAATTCATCCTATTCAAGTAATTAGAATTAAGAATTAAAAAAATAAATATTCCCTTTGTTGTCAATTTGATGGAGCTGGGAATATAGCTAGCTTTGAGCCATCAAGATTCAAATCCTGGATATTATTAGATATTATTATGCTGGATATTTGCAGGAGGGTGCCTATGAAATAAACCGATTTGTTTCACCCGATATACTTAATTATAATGTGTTTTACTTTAAATTGTGTCGCCCTTGGCTTAGGATGCCTAATGATAACCAGCCCTGTGTGGAAAGAAGAGTTCGTAATGTTGGCTAGTTGGCGGCCACCTCATTCCCATGCCGCAAACATATTTCCATTGGTACAAACTGGGGAAATGGAAGAAACCATTAAATATTAAAGCATCACATACACAACTTTGTTGTGGAGGCTGTATTGGGAACATGACATGAAGATTCTAATGAGTGTGCATTTTCTCAGACCCCGCTCTGCGCGCCTCTGCTTTGTTGAAGATGTTTATTTTCAATGGCCAGGTGTGATTGACTCCATAATGACGTAGCATAACACGTGTTTCTTGCGATAATGAGTGGAGAAAGCAATCGGTGGGACAAACAGGAAGGCACTCGTTCAGACTGGCCAGTTGTGTTGACTTTCGCAAAGTCACCTCCAAGGACAAGCCCCACTTGCCTGGGCCACATACAATGATTAGTATTTACCCGCCCAAGCCGAGTGCGCATGTGCCCATTCACACGTGGTATTGATCGTCCAATGAGATGACGAGGCTGTAATTGATCTGAGATCGAGGGCAGGGATTTAATGGTGGTCAGTCTTTATCCCCCTGTCTTGTAAGATTATCTTGCTCTCATCCCCTGCTGTCTATCCCCACTAATATTAGTGGGATAGACATCCTGCGTGTGGGTGGGTGTGCGGGGAGCGGGGAGGGTTTGAGGAAGAAATGTGTCAGATGAAAGTTATTTAGAGCCTTCTATATAACTGACCATCGTGTATATAACTATTATTGATAATATATTTGTCAATAATCGCATTATCGCACATTTCTTATCGTACGTTGTGATACTACAGTACTTTGCAAATAAAGTATGAATATGATGTGGTTAAACCAAAATTATAATAAGATGTATCGTTAAATACGCAGTGGCACGAAGGCAGCATATGATCCACCACATTTTTTGTGAATATATAGAAAAGTAGAAGTACATTTAGGTGGCTAGAATAAAAAGATCGAGGTAAAATCTCGTAAATCCATAAATTTCAATTTGTCCTCATTATATTTCTAGGAATTGTCTAGGGCGACTAGCCGGTTGGAAGGTCTTGAGCTGGACAAGCTGAGTGAAGTAGGGGGTTCCCTAGTGGAGACCATTCTCACCCGGAGTAAACGTCGCCAGGAGATCTCTACAGAGGAGATGAGGGCAGTTCTGCAGGAGAGGGATGCCATTGTTGCCAAGGTAAATAACATTAAATACATATAAGTGTTTTGAGTCTTTCTCAATTGTGAAAAGTATTCAATTGTGAAAGATATATTGATTATAAAAAAGGTGTCGTATAAAACGTCTTGAAATATTTATATTACTTTGAGTCTTTCCCAACTGTGAAAATATTATTAATGACATTCTAACAGCTTTACCTATTATTTAATGCCAACGTTGTTGTTGTGCTAGCCAATTATTTTCTTTAAAACTTCCCCAAAAGGGTCATTTAAGAAGAAAAAATAACTTTAAGAGGTATTTTACTTAAGATATTGTACTCCAATCAATGAAGTGTATTCAAAGATGTATATACCATCGTCTAACAAATTGGTTTGGTATTATTTTATAGTGCCGGCAGTTGGAAGCGGAAGTTATTAAACTGCAACGCCAGAACCGACTTAAGGCGGCAGACAGATCACAGACTGACAACTCACAAGTATGTCTGCACATTTTCTAAACAGTTTCTTGATTTTAATTTAGCAATTGCTTTCCCCTATTTCTTCTGAACTACTAACTACTAAAACAGTTTACAGGCACCCAACTCTATCATATATTCTGCAATGGAAACCCTAATAGGGGAGAGGTTATTGGAAAGTACATACAGTAATCAGTTTTCCCATAATCCAGGTCATTTCATGACATTTCTGTTAACAAGTTACTCATTTTAAATTTGACCAAAATAGTTCAACGATGCAAAAGACGATATATCGGGAACAGACATCTTTTTTCGTGGTGCCATAAGACGATGAGGATTGGGGGGAAAAATTTTACCTCTGTGTGTATACATACCTGGATTTTATACCAAAAAAACGCGTTTTTCATTAACCTGTGTAAAGTTCCCGATTCTGGAGGTGAGACACAGACACGTGCGTCGATGAATAATGGCCGATGGATTCAGATACATTTATTAATAATACTTTATATATATGTGTTTGTTGACTATTGAGAAGAAAAATAAACATAACTTTACTTGTGGCGCCTCATTAAGGAACCCATGAAGTTAGATATTCTCCAAGAAAATGCGTCTTCCCATTTTTAAAATGTACATATAACTATTTTGGACGTTAATTTGGACGTGTAACTTGCAAAAAATAAAAAGAGTGATAATGTAGATACTGCTTTCATTATGCGGCTCATAGGCTTGTACTGAACAGTGTACTGAACAGTTGCTTTAGTTAACCCTAAATGCACCAGGTGGCCTAACCGATTTCCATTGACGGCCGCAATAGAAATCAACCTAGTTCATTCACTCTACCAGGGACTGTGTATTTGATCTACCTGCGGTACACTTAGAAGGTAATAACAGAAACCGGTGTATATTACTTACCATAAATGACGCAAGAGGTTAATGAAGGCTGAACTATTTTACTTCCCCGCCCCCCTGTCTTTGTTGAACTAGATATAGATGGGGCTCCCCCTGAAACCAAAGAGAGAAATGTTATTCTTAATATCACTAAAGCAAAGCATATATTAAGGAGAGAAACTTGCTACGGAAATGTAGCTCTTCCAGTGTTTGAAAATCATTACATGTAACTCCAGCTATTTAACTCTATGTTTGGCAACACTTGGCGAGTATTGAACAGTTGAGTGATCCGTCTTTGCTAATTTATTATTGAATTGCTGACTGACACAAGGTATATGGTCAAGTGACTGGTCAGCTATAATCACTGAATTAATGGGGGCTTTCTACAAACTCTAAAGCAGTTGTTTGGACGCCCTAGAGAGAGACTGAGATACAGCAATGAATAGTCGCAAATAAGCTCCGGAGGGAGAACACCTAGACACGCTATCATAAAAACAAAACCAAGCTTGATGGAATGTTGTGAAAAAGTTGGTAATCATTTTACTCAGGTGACTGCACTACATAGATATTGCCTTCCACAATTTCTTCACTGGCCTCAAATACATGTTGATATGTACGAGTTTCGACCAGTTATCCAGTACTCCAGCTTGCCATCATCGACTATTACTTAATGCGAACCCTTGGCTGCATGGGCCCAAATATCGAACACATAAGTGGGTTGCCATCGAAACTTATTTCAGGGAAATGCTGTACATCATGAACTTAAAAGCTTTTGGATATCTTATGTTATTTTTTATCCACTGGGTGCATTATTCTCTCATTTCCTCTTTCATCATTATGCTTTCACGTTCGGTTGTGCTCTTTGTATTATATTTTTCCACAAAAAGAGAATGTCCTTTTCAATAATATTTATTAACTCATTTCACTTTTTTCATTTTGAAAGACATTAGATTCAAGTGCCCTATCCATCATCCAACTAGATTATCCTAGGATTTGGATAGAAGGTATTTTATTATCTTCAGGAGATAGGGTATCAAGGTCAAATTTCAGTATAATGAGGTATTCAAACCAATTGTTTTTAATCCTCGCAACCAGATTCTCCCTTTCGTATTAAACTATATGCATAGTAAATGAAGACTAAGTTTAATTATTTCTTTTTTTATAAATGAATCTCTCAAGTGGTTTCACTCGGCACAATATTCAAATGTGCTATACATAACTACAGAAATCAATTATAATTATTATTCAATTGGCGATGTTAATCTCATATCAATAGCACCCATGTTTTTTATATATGCGACGGCCATAGCTTAGCCATGCGCATTCCCTTTCCTGTACATGAATTCCCTTCAATACTACAGCTTCTGCCCAACCCTCGGTATTAGGGAATACAAGCCTAGCGGGGGTCAGCAAATTAATGGAAACGTGGATTTCTACATTTAACGCCCAGAAATGTATGAACATTATAAATGATGAATACTTTGAATGTATTAATTTTAGCCATGGCATGAACCCAAACACCCATAATCTATAACAAATTAAAACGGAATTGATGTAAATCTGCTATTGAATGTTTTATGATGTATTACTTATTGTCATCTTTCCCAGGGTTGGTAGAATTCTTCTGAGTATTAATTTGGACATCTTCTTACCGCCATGTGATAAATATACACCTTTTAGGCAGACAAACACTTGCATTGCCACGCTCATTTTGATTTTTTAATTTTTTTCATGCCATAATGTCCATAAGAATTTCCTGTTATAAGTTCTCCAATAATATTGTATGCTTTCACAAACGCATTCACGTAAAATGTGTACTTTTGCTTTACCGAATCAACGTAGATCAATTTATTTTTCTCTGGAGGGTATGCTGTTATTTTCCCTGAGAGTGTTTATATTTTCTTTTTTAAAAAATCTCAGAAGACAACCATAATATAACTGAGGGAATTCCGTTTGGATTTCTTTTAAAACCAAATGTATTTTCCCTCTGTTTTGAAAGCTATTATGGAACAGTTTTCAATATCATATTAGTTTACTCATGTTGGTTCATTGGAAACCCCTAAAAGAAGCTAAATAACAAACAAGAAATGTGTTGTCTTATCTAACTTAGGGCACAGATCGTGAGTTCATTTTCTTGCTAGACACATGCTATATAGCACCACAAACTTTCCCTATTCCCAATCAAGTTGAGCAAACTGAAACTAACAGTTATTGGACTTAATTAGTTGCCACTGGACAAGAAATAACCTGTTTCCCCTGGCCTGACAAGTGAAGGCCTCTGCCCTTACCTCACCCTGTATCCACATTATTAACGGGCAAGCCTTGTTTGCCAGACTTCTCTAAGAGTTTGTGTCCAGGATTAAACAATAAGATGATTCGATTGCTCTTATTACAAGTTTAGACTCCTCCCCCAACACCTGCTTGCAGTTCTGCCTCCTTGCAAGCATCCATGCTTGGGTACAGGCTTTGGTGAGATTGCTCTTAATTAGCATCTATATGGTTAAATATAGATGTGGCAGTTTGTTTGGGGGGTCATTTTAGTATTTTACAAATAGACATGTATTGGTATGATTGGTTTCGTGTGAACGTCATTAAGTGAGTAATTGTGTGTGTTTATGAGTGTCCAGAGATGCTTGATTGCGCTGATTGGTAGCCTAGTGAGCATCTACATGTATATTTGAATAAAATCCAATAATGTGTTATTTTAACTTATGTTTATTTAGCAATAGCATTACAGCTTTTGTTGCTTTTCTCAGCGACCACTGATCAAGTACAAGGTTATACAATATAACAGAGAAAGCAATACCATAATACCAAATGAATAAACATACACTTAATAGCTATTCTATTGTACTATGTGACCCAAGCTTTACGTTTTTCTATGATGAGCATATATATCCATATTATCTGCTTGAGGCTATTATAATATTATATGCTCAATCGCCCATGATTACCAGTTTTACCTATTGCCCATATATATATAATGTTGGGTATTGAAACATCGAAAAACACCTTGTGGCTAATAGAAATTTGACCATTGACATGTTATATGCAACACAATGTCAAGTGACCATTTGGTATTCGATTTGTTTAACAGATGTCTTCTCATGAACTGACTGAATGATGAAATATTTAATCATACCTTGGAGGAAATGCACTTGAACAAAAGGCTATGTTTATTTACATTTGACTGGGTCTCCTTTGAAATGGTATAAACAAGAAAATCCCAATGAATCCCTATAAGATTTCAAACTTGCTTTTATATCGATAAGCATTGTCGTAATGAACTGTTTGAATCCATTTATCCAGCAGAAGGGATGCGTTTTGAAGTCGAATATTCCTGAGAAGAAAATTCTTTTTCGAATGTAAACATACAATTTGGAGCATTTACCTAAAAAACCTCATGCTTTGTCTTCACACACACTGTAATGCACAGGGCATGGTTTGATCAGTTATGGACGTACTGCTGTTTCTTTTATCAAGGGTACTGAACGGTATTTGCCCCCGATATACAAATTAAATGTCCTCTATACATAGCCAATGTCCCGTATAAAGTGGATTCCACCGTATTTATGATATTTCCCTCACCCATTGCTATGTGGCTTATCATATATATTGTCTATGGGTATGAATGTAAACTATTTTCGTCCAACCCCTCTCTGGGTTTACTCCATGGCACATTTACATGTAAGGATCAGGGCTATGATCTAGTTTGCTTATTCTACCTCCCACACATGAGAATTATCTGAGCATTAGTTCAAACTTGTATTTTTATCCTTTTGGTATTTTGCGCTGCTCTGTGTTTGGTTGTCATTCAATTCGGTCGCAGATCCATCCTTTGGAAGAGTGCGAGTGCGGTTGCCCTCTGTAATTGCTTACCCATGGGAGATTTGCAGTAACAACTGGATATGTAGGAGTATGGGATTGTGTATAGTTGAATAATATATAGCGAAAGTGTCCAAAATTCTTCTTGTTTTGTCTGACTTGTTTAATATATCGCAGGTATTAAAGTCAAATTGATTTCCAAGTATACATGCTAATTATGCATCGTAAAGTATATAATAAGAATCCGATACAGAAAATATCCTCAGTTGTATCGGTAATTCCTAAACACCCTAAATCTGGAACAGTGGAACACCAGCTGATATAAAATAGTTCCCTTATGCTATGACTAGATGCAGGTGTGCTACAGACCACTGATAACATGATAAGTGCACCTGGACCATTGAATCCTATCTTTAAGTGATTAGGTCCTTTATTTTCTGCCCCACCTGCCTCAATAAAGGAGCTGGAAACTTTAATGCAACATATGCATAGATGCAGATTACATGCTATCGTATTATATGGTATATGATTGATATTTTGAAATGATTGATATTTTTTCCGAATTCATTGTTCTGTCTGGTACCAATTTGGCTTGCTAACCTGATGAGATATTCCTAGAATTAACACACATTCAGTTAATTGACCTCCGACACGTATACTAAATGAAGATTTATACCTCCGGAGAACAACATTGTTGGCAATAATCCTTAAATCGCCTGTCCGAGTAAGAATGAGATTTCATTAAAAGGTTGGCATTCAAGAATACTTTTGATTAAACTGTTCATAGTTTCAAAACCCCAACGTTGGTAATCCACCTGTAGCTGATGCAGAAATATCCTTCCACTCTCGGGGTATTTTCGCTCTACC
Organism: Sthenelais limicola; assembly: GCA_942159475.1. Taxonomy (NCBI): domain Eukaryota; kingdom Metazoa; phylum Annelida; class Polychaeta; order Phyllodocida; family Sigalionidae; genus Sthenelais; species Sthenelais limicola. The sequence continues at coordinate 77,892,469 of OW804098.1, forward strand.
GGAAGAGAACATTTTTATTAAGAATATATTGTGACCAAATTTTCTCAATCGGACGACATTTGATTTCAAGCCTGGGATATTGGCTTTAATCCAATTCGTTTGCCAACATTAGCCTGCGGGGACCCCATCTTTGATGCTCAGTGGCAAAACTGCGTGTTAAGCAGACAATATAATTATACTATGGTAAAGATCGTTAAAATTACAGTAATATTAGGCTTCTAAAAGAAATGCCCACAAATGCGTATTATAAAAGATAAAGTCACAACTCATATTATAATATACCACTAAAGTCAACATCAGAGTGCCAGCAATAGTTATAAGGGGGTACATCATCTGAGGCTTTTGGTTTATTCATCCTTAAAACCAAGACACCTTCTATCCAGGAATCCACGATTCCAGTTTTTGAGGCATTCTGGAAGAATGTGTTGTCCGGGGTCCCAGAGTAGCGCGAAGGGAAATCGTGTAGCGATTCTATCTCCAAGTGATTAAGATTTGGCGTTAATGCTTTAGAGTCGAGGTTGCAGCCTTTGCCAAACTCATGACTATGAAATGATTGCCAGAATTTCTACTCAAGGATCCAGAATAACGGGTGCCATTGTTTCTAGTTCCTCCCTAAATCCTCAATATTGATTGATTTTATATCTAAATATTACAAGCGTTAACCGGATCTATGAAGACTATTTTATATATGAAATAAAGGAAACTCATTGATGGGCCTCATGGTCTTTTTGTATATTATATCGTCACCTCTTCTTGGGTTTACCCGTTGTATTATGGTTTCCATCCATGCCAGAAACGACTTTTTAAAAGATGCCAAATGCCACGGTATGCATGCCAAGGTATTACTCTCTGAGATAATAAATCGATGCCATTGAAATCGGGTCACAATCTAGTGATATGTCATGGAATAAATGTATACTAGTAGCCATCGTTTATTTGACCGTTTACTTAATTGCTAAGTTGACACACGCTCATAAATGACATAGAAGATCTTTTTGACCAAGATACATAATACAAGTTCGTACCATAATTTTCATTTAATAACGCCATGGAAGTACAGTCGTTTTTTTTTAAAAAAAAATGATAATGATCAATTTTTGGACAGTAGGAAAAAAACCTCTTGGATTATTGTTTTTAGTTTAGATTAATCCTCTGATGCCTGTTTTATTATCTAATGAAATAGACGATATTCAAAATGAATAGAATATACATACTTCATACCTATACCTCGTTAGATGTTATCGTTTCTTTCCTCTTTTGAGACTTTTTTTAGGAAATACTTTTCTGAAATTCATATAAAGAAATAGACATACATTTGATTGGGGTTAAAATTAGATTCCTTAAATATTTTCACAGCAAGCTTGCTAACTCTAGTCCGGACGTGTGAAAATCAGTGGATTTATTGGGCTTAGTGACCAGTATCATTCTAAGACTTGAGTACACGGTCTTGGGTATTTAGATAGCAAACATAACGACAAGGGGACAATGTCATGTCTGTAGCCTTAGGTGAAAGCATGTCAGGTTGCATATGAGATTCCAAGTTATGTAATAGTTAAGCAAACTTGGTGCCTTTTGTGAATGCTCGACATTTAATGCAAAGTAAGAGAGAATAAGAAGGGTGCGGTGAACAGCCTTAGAAGTTAATTTATTTAATGCTGTCCGCATGCACAATTTTACTTAATCTGGTTCAGTTCCAGAAATTAACAGTAGTTAAAGGTTAATATTATGTTAATTAGATACAAAAAGTTTCCTGGGGACAGAACTAGTTTGCACTCTACCATGCATGAAAATGGCATTTGAATAAATTTATCACTAGGATACTGCTATGAAATATATAGAAGTTCCACTGCTCTAAATTGTCTGTCTTTGAGTAGAAACTATTAACAGTTTAGATATTAAAAATAAATTCATGAAAAATTTCTCTGAAATTAACTTATTATCCACCCACTCCTGTAACACAGTGCTGGACGTTTACATCTTACTGTTCACATTTTTTGTTTACCAAATAAATACATCGAACAGTAACCCCGTTCATTTCTTGCATGAAAACTGGACACTACTTAAAGAGACCGGGCAGCAGGTATTGTGTTCCTAGCCATGAAAGGGGAAGGGGAGCTGGGAAGAGGCGAGCGATCAGAGAACCTAAAGCGATAATGGATGAAAGCTGAAGGTTGTAATGGACGCCTGTGGTCACTAGATTCCCGGTAGCTATAATATCAGTTATGCCTCGCTAGATGTAAAAGGTGTGTTGATTCAGGTGGAAAGTGATAGGCCTGTTATCTGCCAACCAAACGAGTAGCTTTATTATCATATACATAACACTCATTCCTGTGAAAATACGTATAGTCCTTTCTGGTACGGCTGTGTCCTATTCAGTAAAGCAATGGGGTTATGTGTGAAAGTGCCCGGTGTTTATACTCTAAAGTTCTCAATCATCTGCACGGTCTCTTTGTACCTGATATACTTGCTTCATCTTTTGCGTTGTTGTTTTATTTGGGGCATATACAAAATTATTTCATAGTATGACACTTTCATAGTATTTGTCAATTTTAAATATACCGGTATATTTAAAGTTATCATCGGAAGCTCATTTGCGTTGTGTTACAGAAAAATGAGTCACAAGTCGTAAAAATGGTATTTTTCAAATGTCTTTATCACAAGTAATGCTTTAATCTTTTTGCCAGTTTAGTGTTCTTAGTACCCAATTCCAAGACTGTGTGCTAAATGTATCTGTAGGGCCTTGTCCACTAAGCCGATTCACATGCGATTCTCACGGAATTTAATGAAAAAGGGTCCTCTGCGGCGCAAAATAGCATGAGAATCGGGATAGTGGACTAGGCGCTTAAGCGTTTCTTAGGTCATTCTGACCAATATATTTAACTAATTTACTAGTGATTGACCATCAAGAAATACATGCATACAATGCATACAAAAATAGAAGTACTTATTAGATGCCCTAATGTTTACCATCTTTGGAATCAGCTTGATCTCATCTTTTCAAATATGATGCGACTTATAACTTATTTTTCTGTAACACATTACATTTGATATGTATGTAGGTATATCGTAATAAACGTGTACTACTTGGATATTTGGTCGAAAACCTCATAGAAATTAAAGTGAGAAACATGCAAGCGCCAGGGCAAACATCCTTTTGAAATACCTAGCCATGTACAAATTACCAATTACCCACGACAACTATTTCAAACTCAAACAAACTTTCTTCGTTGCACTAATTTCATTTGTGCAGATATGAAATCAAAGATGGTCTTAGACGCAAGGACCGATTGGTGTAAGGTGCACAATAGGTGGGAACTGTCCTGTTTTCTTAACTATCGACTTCAAAGGTGCTAACGCCTGATTATCTACCACCACGTATTGAGTTCGCTTGTAAGTAAGAGCAAATAGAAGGCAAAGGTGAAGCCGACATCCATATTTAAAACTGTCTGAAGCTTCTCTGTCTGTTTCGCAGCTGACCAGAAAAATCTAGAAAAGATCGTTTGCAGTTTGCATCCAGTACATTAAACGTTAATCCAAAAGTCAACGTTTCATTTCCATCCCGCGCGAGAAGTAAAAGTCGACTTTTCAAAATCTTCCAATGAAGTCGCGCACTTCTAAGATCGCGCCATTTTCGGCGAAACTTTCTATCGTTGCAAAAGTCGTCTCCTTTTGTCAGAACGGACTCTTGTGAGTGTAAGAGTGAGCCGACGAGTGTCGGCTAGTATCCTTTCCCTATAACGCTTTGTCATCCAGGAATTGGCAATTTCGCTGTCCATTTAATGGTGGATTAATAAGTGAATAGCGAGAGAGATACGGTAGCTTTGTATTTCAAGTCCATGAATAGACATCAGAGGTACAGGGTGTTTCTGTAAACCTCTCGTCCAACCCTGGCCTCGCTACATCTCATACCCCTTCCATAATGGGGGATCTCACTATAGCCGGCCTCTAAGATGTCATTCTTATGGGAGGCTCTGCCAATTAAGAAACCTACTCGGTCAACAAAACCAGTTATTGATGCTACTTCCCTCGCTTTCGCCCTCAGTTAGAGGCGGTTCGGGTACCGTGTGCAATAGCTTTTCCTGCCATAGATTATTTCGGGGACGTTCCTATTCCAGTCTTGGGCCATGAAATAACTTTGATGTATCTATAGAATTTATTGTTCTCCCAGTAAGCTCAGTTTCTACCTCGAGGTTACTTAATTCTAGAGTAGAAAGACGTTCTTCGTGGCATGGAGAAAGGTCTTCACCTAAAGACCTTTGAGGGAATTCATTTGATTGACTGACCGTTTCTCTTGCAGTGAATATACATATATTGGTAGAGAGTAGGTCCTATAGAGTCAACTAAGATGAAATTTGCATTTGGAATTGAAGAAGATACCAACTTTTAAACTCAACAGCTGTAGATATTTGTAATTTCTTATCATCTTTCCCCTGGAACATTGTGTTCTATTACACCTTTTTTGGTGTCATTGCCACATGTTCCTTTTCCCTTTAGTATCTGTACAAAAATCTAACAATTTAACTTGACAATTTTGAGTAGATTATTGAACGGTTTACAGAAAATGGAACCGATTTTTATAACAGATGGTAACCATTGGTATGATGTTGATTCAGCCCAGGCGATTTGACATTGAATAAATGAAGGTGATGTTAGGGGAGGGGGTGACGTACTCACTGTAGTAGGGCATGCTACAGTATGGATTGGAGCAGGGGATCATATGCTCTTACAGCTGTTGCTTCACCAAACCCTTGACTATTCTATACAGCCTACCCCGTCTAAGTGACATGCTGGCTCCTTAATCTCCAAACAATTCCATCACCTTCCTGAAATCCTACAACTCTTTATTTTTATAATGACAAATTAGTTCGGATCCCTTTTACGTTACCAGATTTTTGCTTGGTTATTATATATAACGAGGCAGTGTTAGCAATTGCTAGGGGACAGGCGGAACCGTTTTCCCTTTTTACGAGAATGTCGTATGCTTCTGTCAGAAAACTCTTAAGAGCAGTACCGGAAACGGAAGTAACTGCAAGGCTTGCTAGCATGTTAACCGGCGCGTTTTGAGATCTGTCCCCTAGTAGTGTATTTCTGAGTCATCATGCACAGACCTATTCATTATAAAGATAAATAACGACGTGAGCGCTTGCTGCGCCACCCTCGGTCGTTATTGATGTCATATCGACGCGGGCTGGAGTAGCATTGATTGGTTGGCCCGCTGGGCGGAAGTGGCACAATAGTGCCACCTCGTGGTGAGTGTTAGCCGTGTCATCCAAGGTGTAGACCCCGCAACTCACCTCACCCATACTCCGGGGTGAGTAAGGACAGTTTCAACAGCTCCTGAACAAACGTTTTTCATCATTTTCTGGGTGTATCTACCGTGCTTATGGTAAAATATCCAGCGATAGATAAAAGCGTACTTAAAACGTGTCATGTGAAAAAAGACTGCATGGCAATCTATGTATTGAACAGTCTGCACTCATATTCTAACATTTCACTGTGCAATCTATCATACATATTCATGTCTGACACAAATCAATCTGAAACACTCGCGACTGACGATTTTGACCATTCCCAACTTATTTCCGATCCATCTTTCCTTGACTATCTTGATGAATAAATCGATATGGCTTTTTGTTCAGTCTTGGAAGATGGATCACATCCAAGAATAATTATCACCGTTAGACGTTGTCGTTTTACTTTTCTTGTTTTAAAGGACTTCACTCCCACTGGTTGGAATAAAGTTCAAATCGTAAAAACGGAAAGAGTGAATGTATTAGGACTTTACGAACTGGAGTAAGATTCTTACCTAGCTTTTGGGTCCAGTTAATATAGATTTCAACCAATACAATATTACTGCCCTCGCAAACTCGAAAAAGCCCTTTGTACATGTTAGTGCAATAAAGGATATATATTAATCAACTATATATCAATCAAGTTACTCTGAACAACTGAACTTGATTTTTCATGAAAAACAAATACTAAATAAATGACGGGTGCAAATCTATAAAAGCTACACAGGCACGTTTTAACAAACAATATACTACTCATAACCCTTTCCATCTCACTCATACATTCACGGACCACAAAGCATTTCGTGCCTTGATTGCGAACAAGTTATGACTTCGCTATAAACCTTTCTCAATTAAGCAAATGTCATCTTTTGAGGGATTAACCAGAGGCGCCAAAAGGATCAGTGGCTCTAAGTGTGGCGGTGTGGCGAGAAACACCTGTTCTAGAACTTTTGTTGCGGGTGGCTTTTGGGAGCTATAGAAGGGGGAGATTGAGGGTAACACAGGTCGGACCACACAGATCTGACGGGGGAAATGGCAGGTGGGGCCCGATCAAGGAGCGAACACCGGTGATCTATGATTGTTACCAATGTAACATTGATGGAAACAGAAGGTTTCCCTGTGTAGTTATTGCTTATTGCGACGATGGGTTATTTCAGAACAGGTCGATCAATGCCAATGAATGTCAATAATAGCATTTAAAACGCCTTATTTGATTTATGAATACCCACAGTTATATTACTTTCCACTCAACGATGGCGGAACATTATGGTAACGAGAAGGGTATATAATCAACTTCTTTCTCGTCGTTCTTGCAATTGTTATTGGGTATGATTGGGTATCCTATTATGGGTGTGTGTGGGGAGTGTGTGTGTGGGGGGCGGGGGATGGGGTACTATAACCTGATGTATTTGTATTAATCTTAAATCTTCAACCCTGAACTACATTCTTTTCAACAACATCTAATATTAGAAGGGCTTCATTTAAGTAATATGTATCCGCGGAATGAATGAATAATTGATGCAAAGTGCTCCCAGCGTATTGATTGTGTTAGCTTTGGGGGGAAAGAACGGCGGCTAAAGAACAGGGGCAGCTTCGTGGGTAAGATATGTTTAACTTCCTATTTCTAGTTCATGCATACATCGCGCCTCTAGTATGACCAACGAGACTAGAGGGAAGTCTCGTTGGTATGACTAAATATACTTTCACGTAAATTATATATTTTCACGTGAATTATATATTTTTATTATTCAGGTATTAACATTACATCCCATATTGCCATATTCCATCGATCCCTGCATCTTATTCTTGCACCTTTTGCAAAGAGTCATCTTGAATGTATGTGTTTATTTCCGGAAACGCGTACATTATTAACCTATAGATAATAATGATACAGTAATTTCACACCGAAAAGGGGGTGCCTCTCTTTTATGAAAACCATAGCTCTTCCAGAGGGTCCCTAGTAAAAATGGAGTTGAAATAAAAGTATAGTAAACTAAGCTAGTAAAATGGGATAAGCCAGCTATAGGTCAGCAAGGTGAAGCCAGATAAGACGTTCCCTTACGTATGTAAGTCCTGACGATTCCGCCATTCATTCTCTTCTAAATGTACAATAGAATTCCATTGTTTAAACCATTCATCACGTCATTACCTACACGTTGAAATCCACAGGCAACAGATGAAACATCGTTTACTGTGGTCGCTATATAGGCCTATACGAAAAAATCTAAAGCCAAACAAACTTTGGATAAAGAAAATGATTGATATTTGAATAAATGATTCGACTCAAATTAAGTTTCATTGACTGCCTCAAAGTCGATGGCTCTCCTATTTTCTCACTTAAAGTTTCCTGCCTTGAATATGAACTTACTTGATCAATAGGAATACTATATAACTGAACGTGTGAGGTATCATGCTGGAGGCACGATGATATTCGTTATAGGGGAATCCTCTTATAGTTGGCGGGCGTTGCTTCTTACTCTATACCAAGATCAACCAAATAGAAACTCTATTCTTCTCTATTCTCTATAGCTGTACTTTTCGAACACATTTAACTGCTTTTCGCACGTAATCTGGCATATATATAATTATCTGAAATAACTCCAAGCTGGAATAGGGAAATACTATGCTTTTCAATTACATGTACGTGGATATCATTAGGTCATGTTATTGGGCTAACATCGGCTGCAGTATAATTTGCGTATTGTTCCAGTATAGTTAGTCACGTCCACGCCCTTTACGAATGTGCATGAAATTTATATTGGGTGGACTGATATCTAATTGCAGGAGTGAAAATCTAACCATAGCTTGTATAAAGACCGTAGTCATTTCTCATCCCATGATTCATAGCGTTATGGAATCTGTGAATCACAGAAGGCCCTTATATGTCTGGTTAATACCAGGACTGGCGCCTACCAGGCTCATGAAAGGGGGCAAAAAGGAGAGGGGCATAAATCATATGGGATAAATGATGGCGCAGCATTTATCAAGATTGTTCATGCTATAGGGCCTTTTCAAATGGAACGGACTAAGATATTGTCATTTGAGACTGGGCTCACAGGGAGAAGAATTGGGGTTAGAACAAGATTGCCAAGTCCATGTAATGTACCTACAAATAATGTACATAATAATCAGACTAAAACTATATAAAAGTGAAAGGGGTCTACCATGAATTTTGCGAATTGTCGTAAATAATACGTTTCCCACAATGCACAAATATGAGGCCATGAATTCTCTAGTTATCAGATTTCTAATAAAAACAAACTGTCAATTATAGAAATAATCTCTTTTTATTAGGCGATCCGTTTAAAAGGGTTTTCGTCGCCCTGTGCGATTTCGGGTGGTTTGGACATTCGGATTTTGCTGTACACAAATTTGGATGCTCTTAATATTGAAATTATTGGGATATTTGCTTATCAAATTTATCGCATTTATCGTGGTAATCATTGATTTATCTTCCATATTTTCTCAGTGACACTTTCATCTTTTGCCACAGTTTTTGCACATGACTTGCCCTTTCCTGGCCACTCATTAGTCAAAATATCCCAGTCAATAGGCGTTGGATGTATTCACATTAATGTCAAATAATATGGTGGCCTAAAAAAATAATGAATATTTGAATCTTTATTAGAGTTGGAAACCATTATATAAGAAAATAACCTTACATGACAATAGTTTAGATATTTTGCGAGAAATTCCGTTCTAAAATGTGATCCCAACTAGAGCACTCTTCTGTCCCCCAGCTAAAAAAGCGGTGCGTAGTTTTGTCCGTTTGCTTTGGTATATAGGGCTCCATATAAGTCCCCATTTATATTTCAAGGGCCCACCTGGGGTAGCTTCACTTTATTTTTGTTCACCGGGGGCCATTTTTGTTTGGCCGATTCGACCTGAAGATTCTTGTGTAAACATATAACAACTGCAGAATATTGATAAATTCAATCATAATTGGAGTAAATTCAGCCGGATTTTGTGCGGGAATGCAGCTTTAAAACATTTTGAGCAGCAATATGGTGGGGACACTCAGCAGAAGTTAACCGCTCAAAGCTGGAAGTGTCCTCAAATCGTCCAAGTGCTCACTCCATAAGAGAGCTTAATTTTTTTGATATTTGCTTGTTTATGTAGTGTTCTGACCGATTTTCCTTGTTTTATGACCTGCTGAAAATGAAAATTATGGGTCAATAATTGATATGATGAACGATATACGATAACGACACAGATTGCCTAATTTCTGTAAGAGTAAAAGTGGTACTAATCGTCTCCAGGCGTTCTTGTATTATTTAATATCACATGAATTGAGACGTGCTACTCACAAGAAATGTTCTTTTTATCTATTACATTTCATCTTGAATTACTATCGGTAGAGGGACTAAAAGATCAGTTTTGAAATTAAAATAAATAAGTCATGATGCGTATGCATTGGAAACCTCCATCCTTTCAGGTAACAAATTGGTTTTTGCCATGTAGTGATTATGGCCTATATATTTATACCAGGGATTTGCTTTCAACAGGAAATATCTTTAATGATTAGTTGATTTCCTTAATCTATACCCTTTTTCATCTTTAACCATGTGTTAATAACATTACAATTTAGGACATGAACTATTGTTCAAAACGAAGAAAACTTGTGGACAAAGTGTTTTATATTTAATATGCGAGCGGGAGAATGTCCCCTCAGGGGATGACACAAAGATTTCGGAATTATTTACAGCTCTTATTGGAAGTAAGCAATATAGGAAAATATGGAACACAAGACATGCACCAAACAAACAAGCATGCATAGACTCAAAGATGGTATATATTAGTAATATCAGCAGGATTTATATAGAAACTGACAGCCTTTAAAACTCCGGTCATGTTTATCGCTGATCTTCAAGTATTACAAGCTGGAAGGCACGCCAGCCTGTAAGTCCGCCTGGTTCCATTACTTGGGGGCAGAGGGGCTGAGGGTGCATCGGCCAGGTAGCCTGCCGAGATTCAGGCTGCGTGCTCGGCATTCACCTGGCCGGATTTACTTGTGCACAGTACGACCGGGACGCCAGGCATCTCTCGACTATTATTGCTAGCACTTTATTCATTTTAAATTTGTATTGGTGCCTCTGTACACATCTCTCTCTCCCCTCTCTCTCTCTCTCTCTCTCTCTCTCTCTCTCTCTCTCTCTCTCTAGCTGCATATATGTGTCTAACTAAATATTGCAGCTAGCTTTAATTTCTGGCCCCATTATCATTTTCTGTTATATCAATTAATCGTTATTGGAAATGATATACAAAGCATATTAAAAAGCTAACTTCATTTGGAATTTTCATCTGCATTGGAAGGGCGAACTATACATACATATATAATATATATATATGCACTATCATTATAATTATTCACTTCATGGCATACAGTGGTCCCTACAAATAAAGTTGACTCACACATTTCCTGCATTATGATATATACATCATATTGCCATAAAATTACCAATGTAGTTTCCTTTGCTGTGAATGCAGCTTTTAGAATTGCTCTCTCAGGACATGTATTATTTATGGACCAATGTTTGTTTGCGGAGTGTCGTGTGCGACCATCGGGCTGCCAATCAACGTCGTGACATAAACCTGGATATAAATGCGATGACCTAGTTTTTAATGACGTCATATTCCTCCTACGTCATGTTGACTTAGTGCAAAGTGCTTGCCGTCTGGTGATTTAATGGATGTTCTCGTGACTTAGACTTAAATCTCAACTACAAAATGTAAAAAAAAAGAATTATTTTGTTTTAGTATGGGGAAGACAAATGAATGGCCCAGCGTCTGAAATGTATTTCTTCACGCTTTTGAAATGATTTTTGGAATTTGGAAACAAATGAGAGATTATGAACCAGTGAAATGAAATACTGCGAACCAACAGATTCTTTTAGAGAACAGGGCGGCAAAAAAACTCATTTCTGTCTCTTATGCGCTTCAGTTCTGCAGACTATAGAAAACAAAATAATTATGAACCATTTCTAAGAAATGTCTCTGTTTGTAAAAGGAACGTATGCAGTGGCGAACTATAAAATATGTATTAAGGAACTGGAAGTCAGACTTATAGCTTGGGGACAGGTTGCTCCTTGCATGCATGTAGACACGGAAAACAAAAAGCCCTATGTTTAATTCAGCATTCAATAACCACAACGACTCCAAATCCTCTCTATCCTCTTCCCACACTCTCTTCCCATAGCGCCTTCCTCACCAGCTTTTCAATTTGGACCACTGAATCACCATAAATACCGTACTAGTAGAAGCAATCTGCGACGAGGGCGGTCTCCCTATTTTCTTTTCATTTGGGATAATTTTCACAATTCCCATCCTCGTGGAGAAAAGGCCTTTTATTGATGGATGGATTTTCTTCATTTTCCGTCCGGCGCAATATTCAAATCACCTCGCATTATTTGATGTCATGATTAGATTTTTGCCGCGCGCCATGCAAGATGCAATAATGAGACTCCGTCCCCATAGAGAAGCTTCCTTTGAATTCCCCATTGAGCAAACTCGGAACCTTCGATGCAAGAAAATAGTTTTTCTGCCACCGAGATCACCCTTGTGATTTTGTTACCAATAGTCACCGCATAGGGGAGCTGTAGTTGCTTTGTTATTCCGTTGGTCGCGCCATTGTTGCTGCGTCCGATCCAAAAGCATCGCGCTGCGCGCGGCTCATGCCGCGTTGGCTTTCGTCCACGGCAATCTGCCGCGCGCGGGAGATAAACACTGAAGCGCTGCGCAAACTAATAAAAGCGCCAGCTGAGAGCGCGTTTCAATTAAGACCTGTGTCGTTGGATCGTGGGGTAAATCATATCTTTGAAATGAGGGTGCTTGCCAGAGATATTGAATGGAGAATGGTAGGGGTTTTGTCGCCTATATTAAGGGAGAGGCATGTATAGAAAGAGGAAATGGAGAGGGGATGAGTCTTTTTCTTGTATTGCTGATGGTAGACGAGCAACCTTCAAAAAAGACAAGGCACCCTTCTTACTCTGTACAAACTTCATAGGTCCTGATTCCCTTATGGGGTACAAGGGGAGATCAAGACCAAGTCTGTTAAGAGGTAACAACGCCCTCCTCCGTTTTCTTTCTCTGTCCCTCCCTGCGGTCCTATTGAGATCCCATTGTTTCTCACAAGATCTTTGTAAACATCGCTATTGGTTATATTTAACATTCCTGAGATACACCACCGGGAGTGCTTGCCTACCTCTCATCACACATTGATGATTTAGAAATCACCCAACCCATGAACTTCTGTGTTGGTGAATAGCGTTTCGTATGAGGAACTAATTACATTAATAATTAACTGCGGTGCCCCTAGATAAGAGTTATAACCCAGATTGCACAGACTATATGTTGATATCAATGTTACAATGAGTCATAATGCAGGAAATACACTTTTTGTATCCAACAATCGAATTACAACTCTATAACTCAATTTGCGTTCGTGACCTTTACCATATAGCATATTTTCTAAATTCGATTCATAATTTCATTGATAATAGGTGTAAGTGGGACTGATATGGCTTTATGACAGGTCAATCGTCTGTTGTAATTCAGGTGGATATCTCTATAGATGTTGTCAGCTACTCATTTCGGTTGCTACCTTCTGTAACGAGGGAGTCATTTGAGTCGATCTTGATTAAACATCCGGGAGCGAATGCAGGAGGGGATATGGGAAATCGTCAGGTAGCATAAGGGATCTGACGGTTGACATAGCTGTGACAACCTTAGAGCTATAAGACTTGACTGTCTTATAATTGAGATGAATTACATTGTTCTATATATTGGGTTTTATTTCAGATATTTATTGGTCAAGTGGTAGCTTTGAATTTTATTTTGTCCCGGCTCCAGATTTCCTATAGTATACTTTTAGGCCGTATCGTGTAACCATAGCCGTAATAGATGGTGTGCTGTCGAGACATATTTTTCTATCCCTCACATGATAAAACAATTATACCCCATTTATACTCATCTTAAGGTGACTCAGTACTGATCTTGTGTATTCAATACATATAGCTCAGTACTGATATATGTGTATTCAATACATATAGCAGGGAATATCAGCATTATGCAGACGAAGTATGTATGTTAAGTCTTGATATAAACATTTCAGATAGAAAATTTATGCTGATTTTTGGTGTGGGAGTTAGTATCTACGATCCCTATACATCCATATTAAATTTCATTAAAATTTATGGAGCCATATGTGTATAAATCAAATATTTATTAAGAATTTTCTCATTTTTAGCCAATTTTCTCATAATTAAGTTGTAACACAAAAAAATCGGCCAGGAAATTCATGCTGATTTTTGGTGTGCGAGTTAGTAACTATAATAGCTGTATCCATATAGAATTTCATCAAGATTTATGAAGCCATTTTTGTTCAAATCAAATATTAATCAGGAATTTAATTTTTTTCCCAATTTTTCTCATAAATAAGTCGTAATATAGAAAAATTTAGCCTGGAAAGCCATCCTGATTTTTGTGTATGAGTTGGTAAATATGGTATCTACATTCATATTAAATTCAAAAAATATTCATCAAACAGTTTTTCTTTAAAACGCTGATTGTCATCAGCCAAAGTCAATTTTGCTAGTGCCCCATACTGCCACTAGGGGGCTTCCAGGGGGCTAACTCAGGATCTGAGGAAAAAAACATTATCTGATGATAAGTATATATATGTTGAATGTCTGGGTGAAATTTGATGTCTGAATTCATGTCAGAACCATTTTAAACCATTTATGTTAATAAATCACTCAAATGTAGTAAAATTACTCAAATATGATTCATTATTTCTATCTCCATACTGCCATAGCATGAAAACTAGCCTGGTGACCTATGGTTTTTTTTCACTCAATAATGATTATTTCATGTCAACTATCATTGGTAAAAATTTTAGAAAAATTCATCAATAATCAAAATCACTACTGAGTCACCTTAATAACACGTCATCAGCAAATCTCTTTACATTGACACGCGGGTGCCCGAGTTCTATATATGCCTGCGAGCACATTCTCGGACAGACAAATACTATAATGTAGCCTGTATGTATGTATGTATGTATGTATGTATGTATGTATGTACATGTATGTATACATGTATGTATGTATGTCCCAGGTGGTTTGCGAATCAATAAAATAGAATAATGTAAGTATTAGTATACTTTATATATAGTAGGGGCTTTATTTATGTGCGCTCTTTTGTTGCTGGAATTAACAAAATGGAATTAACATGTAATGATTTATTTGATTTCAACCTCTCCTCAATTAGAGCCCTTTAACACGAATAGAATTAATAGCAAACGTTTAATGGCCCATGTATGCCCCGAAGGCATGGCTTTTATGGACACTGAGATATCCGCAGTTAGCTGAGGACGAGCTTGGCACACAGATTTGCAATATTACATGTGTGATATGAAAATATTGTCCCATGTCTTTTGTCAACATTTGTCTCACAAACATCAGGACTCTCCCTACTCGCTGCACTTACTGTGGAGTGAGGCAGTTTGCTGGTATTTAGCTCTCCTTAAAATCCCACCCGCCTGCGGACTTTGGGGATATAGATTGAGACTGGGAGAAGGGTTGGGCGGAAGATGGAGGGTATGAATTGAAAACATTATGTCTGCTCCAAACCTAGCTGCTGTAAAAAGTGCATCATGAATACAAATAAATGATGGTGGTGGCCTTTAGTAAAATAGTTTAGTCTTGACTATTGGATCCCATGCCCTAAAATTTTCTATTTCAACATAAGTAAATATAAATATGAATGTGTGTATTGGTTTCACACGGTCCCCTATAGCAGTGTATTATTTGTGGCCCTTTGATTGTTAAAATGTATATACTTTGCACTACTCCCTGAAAGACTTCTGGCCCTCTCCATTTGAGCTAGAAAGGTGTAGTTTCCTCGACATGTGTTCAGTCTTTACTGATAGAGATGTCATTCGATTTAGATTACCCCATAATCTTCAGTGAACGTGCCAGAATTGCGAAAGGAGGGATCAAGATTTAAGCCCTGATGAAAAGGCATTCTCGTCTGTGACATTGTAATGACCCCTTCTTCCTGCGTCCTTGGTTCCAGCAATCATCTCAGGATGTAGAAATAGCCCCTATGAATGTTTGTTAAAATGGGCACTGGAATCCTTAGTGTTAAGTTTCTGTTTATTAAAAAAAGTGTACTTTAAAGTAAATATTCCACGTCTTTCGCATGGGAATCTCACAGGAATGTCCTATGGGAAATCGTAAATTCATGGTAGGAAATATTACTATGAATCTTTATTGAAACATACTTCATTTCCCCATCTCCAACAAAGAAATAACTACTTTCACCTCGCACAATTTAGCATCACTTAAATAAATGTGTTCCTCTATCTAAGTTTGTGTCTCAGACTAAAGGGTTTTTTCAAGTGGCTTCTCTGGTGACGGTGCTTTAACCTTCGCTTTAAATACGTGTCTACAGAATAACTGGGAACACTCAAATCATTGATTTTCGACCAAAATAGCTATCTCCGAGTTGTTTCTGGTGTACGTTTTCATTAATGGTTTCCTTTGTGTCATGGGTTTCTTCGAAATTGGTTCGTATAATGACTATGCAGCCGCCTGTTCCATTCTAACAACTAAAATGTCTTTTCCACTAAGGTCTCCGTACAACAATTCTCAAAATTGTGGCTTCATAGGAGAAACGTTGAAAATGTGTAAAAGAAAAATTAGAAAACTGTTCCTCTTTCACAAGGCCCTTTTAAAAATCTAAATTATCTCTGATTCCAGCGTCAGAGAAAACAATTTCAAGATTGCTTCTGAAGTGGCTTCTCTATATATATCCATGCTCTATAAGCCTATATACTGTAGGGGCTTGGAGCTACCGTGTTGTTGATGTTATCATTAGCTGGGCTGAATCAGGTGGTACAGGTTCTACAGAGAGGCCATCCCCAGGTCTGTATGCTCACATAACAATCTGTGTAGATGTGAGAAATATTTGGCCTCTCATATTAGAGTTATTACAGCCAATCATTGGCCCCTGGCTAGGTGTGCATAGCCACAACTGGTCAAACCCATGCAGCTAGTCGCCCAGTCAGTCAACCCAGTCACCAACCTCTTCAGCTAACAAGTCAGAAGTGCTGGCAAAATATTAGCTCCAGATAAAGATGCTTGCTCAAGTTGCAACCTTCTTCCTCACCCGCCCTGTCCTCCTTTTGTATGTTGTGCACTGTATGGTTGATGGATGGTTTTGTCCTATACGCATTCTTGTTTATGTACTTTGCTATTCCAATTAAAAATGTGTGGTAATAAGGATTAATAGGGCATGGCAGAGGTATCACAACATTTTCAATTTAATTGTAGTTTAAGGAGATGAAAGGGACATTTTAAAAATTGAGGGATTCTGGTGTACAACGAAATGAATGATTTGGAATATGATTTGGTTTTACACCAAAAAGTACATGCCAGAATATATCAATATTCTATCCTGGTGGCTTTTGGATGGGTTAGGAATGAATCGATTAGAAAGAACTCGCTCGTAATACAGCTTTAAATAGAAATAAAAACTGTTCAGAAGACGTTAAAAAATCATGTTGTACATTTTCTTCAAAGACAGTACTAAAAAAGTAATAAATACGTACACGAACTAATATGATATTGCATCTGTTTGCGCATGTTTTTATTTCATGTCACAGCTTGCTATGGAATTCAGAGAACTTCCTAAATAGCTAACATGAGACTGCATTTAATTAAGTGGTTGTAGTGCTAAGACTTAAGCCAGAATATGTACCAGGCTTCTTTGATCTCCAAACGTTCTGGAATCTGTCCTCCCTTTCTACCTCGACTTCTGCCTTCAATGTGTTTGTGTGCAAAAAGGATTTCTCTTGCCTATGAGAGGCTTGATATGTGGTGAGAGATATGAAGTACCGGGGATGGTATGTAGTGTGGTATAGAGGAGACCTGGCTCTAGCTTTCGTTCAATCATGCGTGGTGGTGGTCCAACTCCTGTGAGTGGGTTCAGGGGGGGCTTTATCACCCGGGAGACATTGTACCTGGGACGGAATGTCACGTCGATCGGACCCCAATCCTGTCCTGCCTAGACATGAATGTTGGCATTCTCAAGACCTTATTCACAGCCATCTTAAGACCTTTCTAGAACGCATTTGGGGCTTTAGGTTTTAAGGTTGATGGTTCACACCCAATAACGAAATCCACCTATATGTATGCACCTTGGGAAAGCTCAAATCGTCTGTCTCTTCCAAGAACACAAATTCTTGCCCCATCACGATCCCATGGATTTTGGATCTATAATAGTTAACCCCGAGATGTTGTGAAAGCGATGGAAGTATTGAGATTGGATATCAGAAGTAGGGCTAGGTTGTCCAGGTAGAGCTCTGAGAGAGGCATGAGAAAGTCGATGGGCGGGTGGATGAAGGAGGGGATGTGGTCTCAAACACCTGTGTTTGTTCACACCTGCTGCCCTCGCCTCTCATCCCCCCTATTTCCTCCGAGCTGCCCCCACTCGCCATCCCATCACCTCCCTCCTGCCATCGACTTCTCTTCCTCTCTTGCTGTTTTGGAGAGAAGAGAATAATAGTAAGAGTGAAAAATTGGTTGTGAACAGGATGAGGGAGAGAGAGATTTGGGGTGGTGGTGGTGGTGGGGGGGGGGGGGGGCAACTCAGGGAGGCAACACAACAAGGACACAACCCTCGGACACTGTTCAAACAAATGTCGCCAGACCAGCCTGGGAAAACGCACGGTCTCCCCCACACTAGCTCCCCTTCCCACAAACCCATTGTCCCAGAACCACCTCCAGTCCACTGGAGCCCTACCAGACATCGTTGCGTTTCCATGGTTACGCACAAACTTTCCCCTTGTTGGCCTCCACCTTTGACAACAAAAGCCTGGGCCATCAGCGCATTGCTTCGTCTCCGGGGCAACTGTTATTGTTACATCATATAACTCAGCTATATAGGCCTTATAACGAGGTGGGAGCTCACACATGGGTTTGTTTGTCCGGCGGCTCCTTTAATCAGTTTGTGGCCTGTCTGTGTGTTTGTCTATGTGGACAATAGGGCTAAGTGTAGTATGAACTCTCTTTCCTACCCACCTTGGTGGTGGTAGAAGTGTTATAGCAAGGGGGCTGTGGTGGGCTCTGAGGTCTACATGTATAATATCATAGACTATAAGCATTGCTTTCTTTGTTGGAAAATATTATTTCTCAGAAGAAAGGGATGATACATAGCTCATATATATGATAAATTTAGAAAGAGTTTAAATTTGCCATAATAAAGTATCGAGAAAGGACTGATGGCAACGCTTTCTTGAGAATGAGAAATCGTTTAACATCTTTTTTACGCAAAAAACACAACAAAAACAGTGCTTTGGAGTGCTGGAAATCTCCATGATGCCGATACGAATAATTTATTCGCATATATTTCTTTTTATATCTCACATTTCACAATTAGATTGAGTGACATGTTTCGCTACATGACTATATAAATCCAATTGGAGTCATATTATCAGATTATCTCCCCCTGACACTTGCTTGGATTGTCATGTAAACTAATTTCACAAGACCGAAAATGGCAAGCTTTAATAATTAAAGTCTCGCGTTTAGATGTTCTATGATAAGTGTTTGATCATGCTTATAATGTTCAATCTAATAAACATTGATACCATTCAACATCATAGGCCACTGTAAATCCGCGGTCAAAAAAGGGAATTTTGATAGCCCTTAATGCCAACCTATCGCGTCCACACTTGGAAAGGCTGCCATACCGCACCCGTACTATATTCTATTGTCTATACATTCCTATACGACTTATCCCATATTAGCATTGTATCATTGAAAGGTATGAAAACAGTTCCATCCTTAATTGAGCCAGGCCATTGGGTATGTTTCATTCCTGGTGGGAAAAGTGCCATGACGAAGCCTCAAAAGTTATTTAGCTATTGCCCATGAGCGAACGATTGGTTTATTTGCGGAATCGCTACGTATGGTTCCAGGTAGAAAGTGATAATTTTCAGGGGAAACCTTATTCGTATGATAGAGATCATGGTCAGTAAACGTTTGGTTTCAATGAGGTTGTGTATGAAGGAAATGACATCACCTGTTACTATGAAGTTAGTGGGGGTTGTGGATTCAGCATTTTATGTCCTGTAGAATCCCCTCTACCTGCGCCGCAGGTGCACTAAGATTAGCAGTGGCTTTTAAATCGGTGCCATACTTAAGATAATTACTACCAAAATACAGTACTGTAATTGGGACAACTTTCTCACCATTAAATAGGAAATTCGTGTCATTCTTAATACTATCTGGCAGATCTTGCTTCTGGTAAACACTGGGAACTGAATGACTTATAGTTGTTGGAGTGATTATTTTCAACGACTGTTTTCATTGTGTCTTGTTACTACTGTATGTGTAGGGCCGGGACAATGTTTTGTTATTGTATGATATTATACCAGGCTGTTTAATTCACCTCCAGAGTTGGTCTTCATTTAACTCCCGGGGTAGACGTAGTATACTGCCGTCTGTTGTCGAGAGAAAATGCACAAGTCTTTTCGAATATTAACAATGGTACTTTAACATACATAGTGACATAGGCAGCCACACTCACGGGCGGCCTTTGGATGATCCAATCCGCAAGCCCTGGGTTGGAGGAAAAGTTGTGTCAACAGCAGGGTTTGAACCAACCACACTCTCCCACCACCCACTCTGTTACCCCTTCCCACATCCTTTGTAGCTAAGGTAGTAAATATTCTGTGCTAGACCTTGTAGATGATAGCTAGAGTTTGAGAAAAATCAAGAAATGGTGTCGACTGTTGTACACGCTGGTCATTTTTGGAAACTAAATGTATGACCTACTCGGTCTGATATCGCCGAAAATCGGGTCAAAAATATTCTACCATTTAACAGGAAGTGAAAAGAAAAGAAAAGACTAACTGGGAGAAGACGAAAGTGAAATCCATGACTGTATTCTACGAAATACTTGTTGCAATACACTATATACTCAAAGGTTTGTTCTGCTTAATTCCCCGCTCTATGTATCAGACTTTTGAGATGAGAGAGGAACGGGAGAATGGGGACAGAGAAGGAAAAGAGGAAAACTCGACTTGCAATTCCAAGAGCGTGATGGAGGTAGATAGTGGCGAGGTATTTGCTTTGTTTAATCAAACCAGAAAACAGACGCTCCCAATAGATGAAGACTAGTAGATTGATTCTTAGTGCCACAACGGCGAAACCCTCCCTACAATTATTCACTCCACGAAGATGAGACCCTGAAGTCCTTTCCTCCTAAATAACTAATCAAATTACGGGGCCCTTCAAGTTCATGATAGAAAGGCGTTCTACAGTTTGGGCGGGTGGGGGTGGAGGATGCGTCTCCCAACCAAAGCCTGTGTGCGCCAATTTCCGTATTTTCCTATTTTATAGCAATCTTGCCGTTCGGCCACTGAAAGCTCATGCATAACTAATTTAATTCATCCTCAGGCCGGAGCGCTAATGGAGTAATTCTTGGTTGTTGTACCGCTCCATTTTGTATTATGTCGGTGGCATATAGGCGGACACAGACACACAGAGGCACGATCACGCATATATATACATTTACATTCCAAACCAATATATACAATATACAGGATATATATCCAGGAAGAGAAGAGTTGTGATCTTCTCTAGAATATCTAATATATTAAATAATGATATACATGTATACTATAGTAAAAACAATTGCAGCTGGAGCCAGTATAGCTTCTACTTTCATATACTTAGGTCCTAGCCCATTCTCACCTCTATAAGATAGAGGAAAAACCCATGCGAGAAGAGTTGTACTCTATTTTAGTATAGATAGACATAAAGACAAGTTGGTCAAAAGAGAGTTAGTGTAACCCATACTATACCCATGCAGCGGGAGAAGATTACAAGCTACTAAAAAGACTAGTTCCTTTGATCTGCATACATATATCAAACAAGCAACTTGTGTTTTTTAATTTAAAAATTGCTGTTGGTACACTTATATTTCAGAAGAAACAATGCAAATTTGTTTTGTTATCCATATTTAGATAGGATGGCATTATTCACCTATATCAAATAATGTGACTTAACGTCAAAACATTTGATGATGATGCGGTAATTTTTTTTAAATACTTCTTCTCTTCGCGAAAATAAAACGCATCGCAGTATATGATGTAAACTTAGAATAGGTAATTGATTTTTGAAATCTATGAATTTATGTATCTCTCCACGTGTGAGATAACTTTAGTTTCTGTTTTAATGTTATCAAGAAGTTCCTACTGTGGAAGAAATTCCTCATTTATAGAAGACTAATATGTATACACTCAGTCAGCCAACTATCCTGTCGATTTTCAATCCTTCCCGCTTAAATTTTGAAAAGCAAATAGAATAACTGAGGGAAAACGTTACATCAAACGAGAAGATCAACAAGCATATTCACACACATTATCCTACCCCCAAGCCCCTTTACATTTGCATAGGATCCCCTGTGCTTTTTTGTGACAGATCCTCGAGATGGGACGAGAAGCGGGGGACGGGAGGGCTCTGTAGTATGTGATTTATTCTCCGGGCAAATTTGCACAGAATTCTCATCATATTCACCCAAGCACCAATTTACATGCTTGTAAATGTTGACGCGGTCTGATATCCTGCTAGTTTGTGCGAGAACCAACCTCTCTCTCTCTCAGCAAACCGCGCCGCCCTTGCCGTTACCGCGTCACCGACACAGCTCAGTCGCGATACCGTCCCCATGATGCACTCCGTTTAGCGTCTCTCTCCCTCCTCGCCACCTCCCAGCCACTGTTGATGTTTTCCCGGTGCAAATTTACACTCCCCGCCCAATGATGTTGTTTCTCAATCCCCCGCTTGCTGAAAAAGAAAAGTGATATTTCACCGGGTAAATTTACAATAGCTTGTGTATGTTTTGATTGGTAAATTTGCTGTGGGTCTCTCCCCCTCTCTATGATTACAACCACTCCCATTCTCCTTTCATATATACTGACAAGCTAGGTCCCAAAACATGTGTAGCCCTATGTTTGTATCAATCTACACACATAAGACTACAAGTGCCTTGCGGTAGTTATTTTGGAATTTATTTGCCTGTTGTCTCTTCTGGAGAGAGGTGTATTTGTATACGTACCAGAAACGACTACTTAGGAAACATCAATACCTAAACAAATAAGTTCTGTTTTTACTGGGCTTGCCCTATGATGACAGTGCAATCAAGACTTTTCGCACACAAGTCCTTTGGAATGGTCGAGTGCAGGTGTCCGCCGGGGAGGAGGATACAACAAGTTGTAATTTAATGCAATATACACCAGGCAACACGTTGCTGTCTCTGACTTGTTAAATCTCTCTATATATAATATGAGATCAATGCCCCTTCTTGTTTACCCTTTAATTTAATTTTCAATGTTTAATAGTTTTTTTAGAATTTGGTATGCAAAATAATTATCCTTTTTCGATGTGAAATGTTATTCACCACGTATGGGACGTGGTACATGGACACAATTACATTAAAACAATGAATTAATTGCTATTAAAATTGTTATCAAAATTCTGGTACTTATTCATCGGTCTCAGTTTTGTATGAATTCAGTTTTCAATGACAAAATTACGCCAAGTATCATCAACCTCCTACAAAGATTATTTTGAATGAAAGTCCAAAACATTATTTTTCCAAGTCATACTAGAAGAATTCATTCCGTTTTTGACAAATTAGTATATTATACACTATTTGAAAAAGCCATGCGAACCACTTTCTGAAATCAACTACATATATACAGGGTTCCTGGAAACAAGAATCTCCAATGTATATTTATGTTATATCTAGATTTGTTATCAATGTTAATATACATGTGCCTATTCAGGGAACTATAATACCATCTATAAGAGCTCAAATATCACAACAGGCAGTCAATTAAGATCCTGCATAATATGATAGACAGATCAAACGAAAGTAAATTATCCCAGTTTTTTTAAACTAAACACCGGCAATGGAAGAGAAAAATATGTCTGGTCATACATCTGTTAAAACAACGTTATTTTATTTCTTATAGATTTTATGCAATCCCTATATGGTTCATTCATTTAGTGCTCTCGTCACTTATCTCGCCTCATCTTTCCCCTATTTCTGTTTGCAACTCTCCAAGTATACACAGTAGCCCCCTCCCACCTACCTCAAAACCCACTTCGACCCACCCACCCACCTTTTCCATCTTCCATTCCATATTGATTGGAACTAATTGATCCTGATTGTCGCTGGCCCTCTCTTCCATCAACGACCTCTCAGTGTTGTGCCTAGATCGCAACCACGAGCGCATCCAACAAACCACCGCCACTCACAACCCACCACCTACCAACCCCTTCCCACCCCTTCTTTCATTCCACCTTCCTTTATAGGCAAACCTCTTAGAGCATAACATGGATAATCCTTAAATGAATATTTCTCTTTTTAGAGTCCGGTCATATAATTCAGTAAAATGTCCATGTATGTTCTAATGATCGAAATAGCGAACTACTATTCTAATTGCGTTTCACAGTCTTCCTACTGCTGACCCCATTCCAAACTTCTAACTTCTCCCAGATGGATTTAATTTATTTCTCTCGCTAGAAGCTTTGCTCCGGTTCGGCGGTTTCTATATAGACTAACCTCTTACAAAACACCCAATCAAAAATATCAAGATTTTAGTCCTTGATTTGTAACTACATACATATATAAGACGTTGTTACAAGAGATATTGCTTATTTGCTTACTCGGAAATGTATAATGACCAAAATATCAGGAACTGATCTATAGCACCAGCCCTCCTCCATCCATCCATTTACAAAGCCCCCTCCCGTCCTCACTCATCACAAACCCTCTGGGCTTATGCTTGTTGCTAGGCTACAAAACGCCTCGCCATAGCAACGACATGTGTCTCCCCCTCTCTCCTTCCCCAACAGATCGATGAGATCATGTGATCGTGCTCCTCCAAGGCGTTGGTCCTGCCCCTGGCGGTGACGTCCGGTACTAGCATTAGACCCTGGAGGATGTAGGTAGGTTGGTAGGCTCTGGAGGTGCTTGCAACTCGACGACCACCTGTGGTGCATTTCCTACAAACGCCAAATACTATATCCAGTATAAGATACTTAGAAATCGGTCTTTTGAGAATCATAGAAGTCTTTCTATCATATTCTACCAAGCTGGTTATACTTATAGTACTGTAACGTGTTACGTACTAGTCTGTCAACAGCTCTTGTAGAATTATTAAACCTTCTATCGTGCAAGACAATAACAAGATTCTCTGGGGTCAGCCATCCTTCTCTCCGGGATAACGTGCTCTTGCTAATTATGCTGTTCACCGTTAAATGTTATTAACCGAGCCGTTTATCTTGATATGTTCTGACGAACATCGCAAATCAAGTTAAGCTTCGTTTTTCTGCATCTGTCTTAAGGTCTCCTTGTACATGCCCCCAATGTTACAGCCCTAACTGAAAAGATGCACATCAAGAATTAAATCCAAACGCCCCCCCCCATGAGTGCTTCTTTTACTTCTTTAATCATGCTACCCGATTGTATTCTTATAGCCTCCTCCCTTCTAAGTTTGGATTGAAAGCCACCATTGCCTTGTGGCTGTGTCAGAGTCTTAATCACCATTTATGATTATTGGTATGAAATACTGATTTACCGCTGGTAAGAATTGAACCTGTTGTTAATCTATTATGATGCTCTTACCAGGACTTCTTTGTCTGACTGCCAATGCGTCACAAGTCTGAGCCTTTGCTTCCTTCGCCAGGTTATGAGCAGGTTTTATAAATTCGTCCGTCTGTATACACATATGCACAAGCTTTTACCGATGTCTATGTACGATCACTTTCTATCCCAGACATTGACCTCCAGAAAAGTGGGCAACATTGGACACCTATAGTGGAAGAGTCGGATGTCTGCAAAAGCGTCCACTGTGACCCTGACCTAGGGTCAAGGCCACCAATGTTGGTGTGGCACTCAAGCAATTTGTAAACGCAAGCCACTGGTCATATCTGAGGAAATACGGCATGAATTTGATCACACCAAAATCTTATTCGTTGATGTAACTTATGGTATGCCAAATTAATTACGAAATAGTTTGCCATCTCTTCTGCATGTGTACTCATTTGTATATTTCTATAGTAATACATGTCACTTGATGTCACTGTACTCAAGCAGAAAAATAAATAAATAAATCGATCTACGTCATGTTTCTGGCCCTCTGGTGCATTGTTGGTGCATAATCCCGAGGCGAGGCCGGAGATTATGCACCAACAATGCACCAGAATACATGTACCACAAGCCCAATTGCCGATACACTGTGCGTCCAGCAGGCTATCGATCAAACCATTCACCCCACATCCATCAAGCATCCATCCATCCCTATCATTTACCTGTCTCTTCTTCATGACTCTGTACCCCCCCCCCCCCTCTCTCTGTCTTTCTTTCTCTTTCTCTCCCTATCCTCTCTATCTCTCCCCTCTCTCGCTCTCTCTTCCCTCTCTCTCTTCTGGTTTTTCCTCTCCCCATTTTCCATCTTTCTGTCTGCCCATCGCGCCGTCTCGTGTAACCATCTAAATGCGCTACCACGCCGCCACCGTCACACGCTCCCCGGGCTAATGGGAATAGTTTTACACAATAACTCACACGAACTGTCAGACGGCTAAGATTAATGAGCCAAGGCGAGATGGATGGTGCTGGAGCGTGGAAGAGCCTGGTGGTGGGAGGGGAAGGAAGGGGGAAATTGGGCCGGCCTGATCGGGACTCGGGACCGATGAGGGGCGGGGCACGGGGCCGTGCATGGGTAGACCCGGAGATGTATACATGTTTGCCTTCGACGAGATCTGTTAAGTATATAACGAGGAAGTAATTAATAAATAAATTGAATTATATCGAGTGAATTTCTTTGTTAGTTTTAACTTTTTGTTTTCGATTGGAAATGTGCGCAAGACTTTGTACTCCCAGGTACAAAGTCGACTTTTTATATACTACTCACTCACTATGGTCATCCCACTACAAGGTGACCGCTGGGTCCAAGTAGTATATATAAAAAGGAAATATGGTGTGGCGGCATCCTTAATAAGGTTCCGTATTCACACGAATCCGGCTGTTGCTTCATGTTTCTTGAGATAATTCCCCAAACGCTTCCTACGCTCTCAGGCAATAAATTCTAATATAGGTCACGATGAAGAGGCAATATATTCTAATATGGGTCACGGGGAACCTGTCAGGAAGTATCCCATCCATTCCTGACAAGATGTCTCTTTGATAAATATAATGGTTGAACCCATGCGTCAATTACACTCTGCACCCACATATTTCCATGGAAATTATTCTTACACTGGTTTGAATAACGAAGACATGGTTGTTTTAAAATGTAAACTCATAAAACACAGACAACTTTTATGTAACCTACATTCACACTTCCTATTTTAGATACCTTGTCATCAATTTAATGGGATTGCAAACGCCTCCCCTCATTATTTTCAGTAATATTCCTTTCCATATGTATTTGAGAAATTCTAAAAATCATCATGAATGGACAAACAGTTATACATATTAACAACAATTCAAAAATGGTTTTAGTATGGGTATGCCTTAAAAAGTGGAGATGATGGTGGCATATAATGGTGATTTTGATCTCTGGGATTAAAGGGGCTTAGCAGTAGTACATTGTTAGTGGAGGGAGCTAACCAATGTATTTTTCAATTTTTATCTTCCTGGAGAGGTCTTGTACCACTAAAAACCTTGAACTTGTTGCTGCCGCTCTCAATGTGTCACATGAAATATTCTACCCTCATTTACTCATTATCTAATTCTCTGATAAGGCGGGGACCTGTCGCCGTCATAATTTCCCCTCACACGGACTCATATATCCGTCCGCGTTAGCTGATAAGATAAGAGAGGGGGAGGCTGAGAAGAGAACGCGTTATCAATATCCTGATTATAACTTAATTGTACATCTGTCACAAAGATTGTTATAAATAGGAACCGAGCGAGCTAGCTCAAACACCCACATGCTCTATTTGCAATATGGTCTATTTTTTATATTTTTTTAGAAACAAAATTATTGTTTATATTCTTTTTTCCGGATCTGGATAGTTATCGATGATAATTCAGTGGCTTGGATAGGCTGTTTCCTTAGTAACATTGCCGTGTGGACAATATTTGTTCTGTATGAATGAAACGTATCGCAAACGTGAAATTCTTTCAGTAAAAGTTTAAAAAAAATATTTTTATAAATGTCATTTCTCCCTTTGGAATAAAGGACTACGAGACTGGAGTTAGTTTCAACATTTGGTTGAATTGGTTAAGATTATCTACCAATTAAAAAAACATGCTATAAGGAAGGTTCCCTCCTTATCACGTCATAAAATCTATTCTTAATACGTTTGGGATGTATGGGTTCACCATCGCCACAATATATTGTTGATCTGAATCATAGCACAGCGTCATAACGTATCCCCTATTTCTGAATCCATTGTTGGCGGCTTGTTAAGGTTGTCAGTATTGTTATTATTGCCCAGTGTTTAATAAGTTGATGCCTTTAGGGTGTTTAACAATGGCAAGCTATCTTAATCAGCCTGTTATCATTACAACATAATTAAAGGGCTACAAGTGTTGGCCACGCCCCCATTGATTGTCTCCAACCACCCAACAAATGCCTTTGTCTCTGAATTATAACCCTAGGTGCTATGGGAGGTCCCATTTATCGTCCACGCGATGGCAGTGGAGCGACACCATGTGGCCGCCGTGTGCACAGCCACTGACCTCGTGTGACAGAAGCCCCCTCTTTGTAATAATAATCCCTTGTATTGCTTGCCCCCCTTGCATATTACATGTCCCCTGACAAATAGTACTCAGTCGACTAATAGAGTAAATATCACTTTGGAAATTGTCACATCCAGTTTCGCAAATTTAGATTAGATCTTTTAGAGCTTCCTCAAAATTTCATTTTTTGCCATGATCTATTTCTTATTTCTTTTTTTAAGCAAGTTTATTAACCAAAATTTTATTATTTTGCATTTTATTTCCACCTGGAATGTGATGAGTTACAATGACAATATGAAAAGTAACGTAACACTAAAAATCATATTTTCCCGGATTTATTATAGAAATGAATCCTATTTAGACCATTGTTGTCTTTGTTATCCATGGATATTTTGTGCATTCTATCTCATGTACTTTTGTTATACGCCAAGAATTAGAATTTGATGTTGAACAGGAAACTTGGATTGTAGCTAAGGACAGTTTATACTTTGGAATTAGTTTACATCGCTACGGAATCCTTCTATTTTTAAATTTCAACGCCAGTCTGTCATCAGAACAAAAGGGGAAAACGCTACATCCTCAACCATCGCTATTCCCCCCAGGTTGTTGAATACACATGTAGGCTACATGTATACATGTATTTATCATTGTCAATGAGATCGCAAAGTTGGCACAGTATACCAAATATGACTTTTCTATTGAGTTATTGATATCATACAACAGCTATTATATTGACGAATTTTCACGTATTTCCTGTTCAGGTGGGAAGGCCCTCTAGGCCGATGCAAGTAAGACCCATTCTTATAACCAACTTGGGCATGGTTTCAAATATGTCATCCTTGTTTATATAAATGTATTTACCTGATTATGCCAGCTTTGTAATTATATGCGATCTGGACTGTTGCATTATGCGATCTGGACTGTTGCGACAATGCAACAGATTGTTTCACCCAGCAATATATTTTGTTAGTGCACGGTTTGTACGACTAGTCTGTCATCAGAACAAACGGGGAAAACGCTACACTCTCAACCATCGCTATTCCTCTCCAGTTGGTTGAATACACATACATGTATACATGTATTTATCATCTGCATCAGGTTTCCTTGCACGGACGTTCCCCTGTTTTTTGCTATGTCTCCTATACACTAAATCCCTTAATCTGTATCATATTCGACTTAAGTCTTTTTTATTTATTCGTAATTATATCGCATTTAAAAAGGATAAAGGTTTCAATTAAGATATATGCCTGTACCGTTAAGAATTTCGCCAAATATACCGTAGTATTTCATGGATGTCTATAACTAGTTCTGTCGCCATTATACCCCTACAATTTAATACAAATAAATAAAACACAGGTAATTCTTATGAATTTGCATTGTACTTGAATAGAAAGCCGTTGCTGATAAAGTATACTTCAACATTCATCCTATAAGAATAATAGCAATTTATTAAAAAAAGTTCATGTCACATCCTGATTATTTGAGATTTCACAATTGGTGTGTAGATGTTGCACACCTTTCCTATCCCAACGGTTGGTTACTTATACTATCCCACAGTTCCTCACCTGTTAAAGTTCTATCGTGTACTATGTTCTGTATTACGATGCAATAACAATATATCATTTCTTCTTCTCTAGGCAAAGCTATTGGCTACTCAACAGGAACGTGACCTTGCCCTTGCTAGAGTGCGGAAGTTGGAAGATGAACTCCAGACTATTCGTGTCTATTACAGGTAATTTATATTTCACATGGCATTTACATTTAGATTTCAAAGGTTATTAACCTAGTCGCCTCTTGAAGGTTGAGATATGTGTCTTCGTTATTTATTATCCACTCCGGATTTGCCGTTTTCATTCGGCATTCCGTAATGTTTATAAAGGTTAATTTTTAACCTCTATAAACGTTACGGATTGCCGAATGAAAACGGAATGAAAAACAAGTCGCGCTACATTGTTGTGATTTCACAAACGACGTGCAGACAAACAGTGTTTGTGGCAACACATTTTCGGGAAAATATTGAATATTCCATGTTTATAACCAGATTTGCTCCCCCGCAACCCCCCCCCCCCTTCCTCTCCTCCCCTCGCCCCTCTCTATATCGGAGAAATGCAAAAGAAGGCATATGTAGCTGATAGAGGAGGAGATAGAAGACAGACGAACTAATAATCAATATTTTTAGAGAAAATAGAAATAGGGGAATAGAAAGGGGACAAGGGAAAATAATGAAAATGGGGAGAAGGGGGAGAGAAGTAGATTGAGGGAAGGTAGCGTAAAGGTTTAATAAAGAGGAAAGAAGAAACGATGGAAATTGAAAATCAGTAGAAAATGGAGGAGCAGGTGGACAGGATGGGAGATGAAAAGGAGAGTGTTAGTGAGATGAAGAGGAGGAGAAGTAGGAAAAGGAGAGTGTGGTGTGTTGGGGATTGGCCTACTCTCGAGGAATCACTTGTGCTTACCCAGTCTAGAATCCTGTGCTAGTTCAAATTTGACCAGACTTCGCAGCCGTTTGCAGTACAAACGATGGCTAATATTTGCAGCATCAACTTTTTTATTGACTGGACCGCGAACACTGACTCCCAGTGATGTCTCTGCCAAAGCTTACATAACTACTAGAAAAATAATACTTTTTCTCTCTCCTTGCAACCAGCCAACAGAGCACACGACGATGATATTTGTCAAGTTGTAACCTAACTGTGACAGACCAACTTTGTCGCTAGGATTACTTGTGGCAAATATTGAAAACCTAGTTGTTTATATTGAAGTGTGTGTCGAAGCAATCTTGGGTAAATTTGCCAGTATTTAAGTATAAATATTGTCGCGATGACACAAGAAGGGCCGGTAGTGCTTGTAGTAGAGCGTTTTCTAGCCCGAGGAAAGAGTTTGTCACATCATTCTGGAGCAGACGACATTCGGCGCGAGACCCCGTCGAATATGGCGCACTTCGTAGTCTCAAGGAGGAGGTACTTTACCCTGTCTCAGCATTTGACACTGAAGCATTTGACGTCTTTATTTAATACCTTATATAATTACATATCTTATCTACAATATCTATGTGTGATGATTCTGCAAAAGATTTGTCCGTACTTCCCCTCAGCTGCAAGGCCATCATAGCCATCGATTGGAACTATATCATGCATCATCATTTTGATCGGCGATAGACCTTTAATTTTCAATTTCACGGATTATCATGTGCATATAAGGAAGAGCGGTCGCAAAGATATTCCGGTCCATCTTGGAGTACCAACGATAAATCATGTGACATTGTGCCAGTACCCGGATATGGATATGTAGGATATGCTGAAAGTCACGCTTCAGCGACAAACCGGAAGTGCTCAACCGGGTATTTCTGTGACTGGGGGAACCAGGAACATTATAATGATTTTAATGCCTGTGAGTTTAGAACGACTACATCTAGATCTACCAATATACCTTTTTATCATGGGTGTTATGTTTTTTTGTTTTTTTTTACTTTTATATAGAAACACTGCACGAATCATCAACGTTAGAATGTAGATCACTTGCTGTGAAGGATCGGCCGCAAATATTAAAATCAAGATTTTGTTCCCTTCAGAAATCGTGATGACGAGTTAAAATGTATCCTGGTTTAGGTCAGGTCGAGCACGGAGTAGCCTGTTTACTCCAGAGAGTGACTATGCATGTTTGTTCGGCCTCCAATGTGTTTTCAAACTTAAGACAACATAATTTCTCAAATTTCTCTGGATTGTGTATTACAATAAAGAAACACCAGACCTAATTGTGATAGTTTGATACAAATTATATTACTCCACGTTGGTGTATGTACCACATGCTATTTGTATGGGCGGGAGCAGTGTGGTAATTTTCACCAGTTCAATGTGTGTGGTATGAAATTGCCATTCTCCCTTCCTCCCCCCAGTACACAGCTATATACTAATACATAGCAATGTGGGAGTAAATATAGAACCTAAATTCGAATGTGGCACTCGGGATATCAGCTCGTTGACCACAAAAAAAAGCAAACATCTTGGACAGTGCAATAGAGTCCCTTGTACCACATTCTCAGTAGGTTCTATCTATATATGTATAATGCTATGATACTAATCTGGTCACCGTTTAATGTTTCTATTGGCATCTCACAGCTAGTCATTTGATAGTCCATGACACTACCCTTTATTTTATGGCTGAATAGATAATTCAGACATAACATCATGAACAGAGCAAATTCGGCACATGCACGAACCGCTTTCAGCCTGGAAACAACCTAAAATAAATGACATATTCAATGCTTTTGAGAAGTATGTGAATTCATAACTCAAACACTGTAAGAGCAATACGAGGCTGAGGTAGCTTATTCGTGAATATATATATTAATTGTCATAAACCGTCATATACACTCTAAGAAATCAGCTGAAAATTCATCTGGATCCATGTAATTACTTGTTGTTTCCAGGTACGAACTGTAGTTTACATGGATTCAGCGTGCATGCGTGGAATCCATGTAATAGCTTGTAATCCCAAGCTGATTTTACACTGTTCCTGCACACTGTTCCCACTGTTCAGTCAACCATGCTAAGGCCACCTGCAGTGGCTTTTGTTTTAGCAGAGCTATGTATAGCCAGAGACAGTCCATTACATAATGGACTGTCTCTGGTATAGCCTTGTGCATGCACCAGTGATTCTAGGTCAGCCCAACACTGGACTGCAGGTTTGAAAACATAACAACTTTTACCCTCAACCAGTGAGGTAGGACAATACAACTCACAGGACGGATTGTTTATGCACAGGTCCATTTGAGGAATATGGCAATACTTTCAGGTAAGTAATATATGTTTTGTATTCTATTGTACGCCGATAGGAATTAAATATTAGTACCACTTTCAAAGATGTTTAAAACGGGAATAACTTTATTAAAATCGGTCAGGAGCATATAGGTAATTCCCATCAGGGTTATAGCATTGCGGGAATGTAGCTATATGAGATGAAAAGTACATGAAATATTTGTTTTAAATAGCTGGAAGCTTTCGGACATATAGACCTACCATCTCACTTGCTAAATATGCAAGAGAATCTATTTATTCAGGAGTAATTCGATCTTGGTTATTGATAACTTATATATGTGATTCCTATGTATTTTAAAATTGAAATTTTGAAATAGTTAACTAACCCAGGTGAACTCTCAGCAAACTTTAATCTACCGCAACTCACAAAGGGATTGAGGCTTAACTGTTTTTAAGCTGTATTTTATTCTTTACAGAAGCTGGTATGAAGAAGTACACCAACAAGAAAAATGATGAACCAAATTGATGAAATGATGATGTTCTGAGGGTAAATAAAAGACTGGGAGTGTGGGGGTTTATCACAAAGATCTTTGTGATTAGATGTGAATTCTGAGACGTTTTTTATGTTAAAATCTATTTTTGAAAGCTAATCATTTCATGAGAGATAAATATGGCACTTTTGGATCACCTTTCTAACACTTTATTATAATTATATTAATTTTTACACAATCTACTGTAATTTCGAGCCGGGTTTTACATGGATTCAGAGTAAATTTTTACACGGATCTACTGTAATTTCGAGCCGGGTTTTACATGGATTCAGAGTAAATTTTTACACGGATCCACTGTAATTTTGAGCTGGGTTTTACATGGATTCAGAGTAAATTTTTACATGGGATCCATGTAATTTTACACGAAAATGTAATTTTACCGGGAAAAACCGTCATCCAAAAACGCAGTGGAATCCGTGTAAAATTACACGGATTTGACTGAAGGACCGCTTACAGTGTAGTATTCGAGATGGATATTTTGAAGTTCACAAATCCAGTATGATTATAGAGTTTAAATTAAAGAGTGTTCAATATTTTAAAGAAACAGTTCAGCCTGGGATAAAATAGCTATACATCTTCTTCTTACCTCTTATTTTAGGATGGCCTTAATTTAAATCATTCGATGGTATCCAAATAACCCCACAAAACAATGTAAAAGTGTCCAAATTATAGCAATAGCTACCATTCATGGAGGCTGCCATTTTGGACTTATCTCCCATGATTCTCTGCAAGTTGTGATGTCGATTGGGCTCACAGCAGTTTGTTTACTTCTGATCATCAATCCTATACTGGCTTCACAGCTATAGAATTGTTGATCTGAGGTGGACACTCAGACCTAGACATCTGCTATTTGTCTCATCAATCATGGCATTGTGAAACAACAATGCCTTCTTGCCTTTATTATTGCTAACTATAAAATGAGATTCTTATCTAGTTTCACAGTATTCCTCCTGATCCCGCTCATGATGCTTTCCATCCCCAAGCATCATCTCATCTCCATTGCCTGAGTGAGAGGGTGTGGCAAAGGTTTCACCATCCCATTCCCTTTTTTAAAAAAATTAGTACATTTAACAATTTTATTAGAAAAAGACGCATAACCATTTACATGATTATTTTTGTGCGTTGCCAAAGCTACCTTTCTCTCCCCAGGAGCCCTCAAATCAGAATCATCAGCACTTTGAGACATCTGATAATTAAAATTACGATCTAAGGACTCAAATCTATAGCTGAATATCTCTGATGCTAATCCTAAATCTCACTCACTACCAGTTTGTGGGGCTTCGGCCATCATTCTCCTGGCCATTGCTGAGGAACTGGGTCATGAGTCATGTGACTCCCAGTCCCACTGTGATTGGCCAAGTGCCCCTACCCATACTGCAATGCAACATCATGGCTTCATAAACAAGATGCTGCATGACAGACCTCTGCGACATATAACCCAAGGAATAGGAACATATAGAGGAAAATATCACACTAGTACTAGGGCAAGCAAGAATAATGTATTATCTGTCTAAGCAGTGGACCAAATTAGTGTGTCAACAATTATATAGCTGTAAATGAATAGATTGTAGAATGTGTTGTTGTTTGGGGTTATTTCTTGTGTGAATTTGCCGCCTGCTAGGAGCCAGCCAATCACATGCCTTGCTTGGTGCTAGTATATAGCAGATTCATGTGCATATTGAGCTCAGAGGGAATGGGCCTGAAATACATCACTGGAGGAGATAACATGGCGGCCTCTACAAGGCAAAATAGTTCCCTTTCTATCTGTAATACTGGAATTAGTTGGATACTAGGAAACGATTTACCCTAAATACATCATTATCAACATGGTCTTGAGTTCATGTATAGCTATTTTATCCCAGGCTGAACTGTTTCTTTAAAGGATACGATTTGCCTATTTAGTGTCCAGTTTACTTTTGATTTTGTTCCTATTTCTTTATATCTACTAAATTCACTTCGCTTGATAAAATTTAACATATGTAACTGGCATTTTTCAAAACAAATTACAGCTCATGGCTTCTCCCAGATTATAAAAAAATATATGACCTAAATAAAAACCATTTAAAAATACCTCTGATAAAATGTTAAATACAGGTTAACTAACGAGTTGGTTGAAGGAGCGTGAATGCACAATTAAGTTGCATAGCAACGAGTGCAATATTGTAAGCAACTGAAACCAACCAGTTATTATATAATTATATGCTTTCAATCATGAAAATAGAAAGATAAATCGAGTTATAAATTTGAATTCCAGCGGTAATCTTAGTAAAAACAAAACAGATTGGTTGCCATGACAATCCCACATAACTCCCAAGTGAAATACGCACTATGCGTAACTCACTCTAGATACGTTGATACATGCCATGACATATTGGATTGAATTACACTCTGTTTTTCCTTTGACAAAAATCACCATCGCCGTAACTAATTATTTTACTCCTTCTCAATGAAAAGAAAATCGTTTAGACCCAGAAAAAGTTAGAGTCAAATAAGGCCACATGGGCATCAGGAGGATATCGTGATATCCCGTTTGTGTCAAGTTTCAGTTACAACTTCTTCATTCACATTACCAAAGTTGTGCACCTCAAATATTTGTCAGAGTCGTCTGGCGCCCCATTTTGGAAGTAAAAGTCCTACTCGTTTCCCCTTATGCTCCCATGCATCTTCTACCATGCGTTTAATCTCTAACCCCCGCCCCTTCCCATACGCACCCACTAAAGCCCCCTCTTCCCATCCACTTTAGCTTTTTTATCTTCACCATAATATTATAAAGTAGCTCCATAAACCGAATATATTCGCTTTGAAAACAATTTTGATTCGTGCCATATGGGCGTGGAGAATACCTTACTCTTCACTTATTACTATTCCACTCGTTTTTGACACACGAGCCTGGCGTTCATATTGAAGCTATTTCTCGTGATAAGAGATAAATTTATGTCAGTCACCCTTTGGGCAACTACCCAACTTCAAAGTTGCTTTTTCTGTCCAACGCCAAAATGCACATCCTTCACGATTGCTGTTTAATCATTTTATCCAGTCTCTTGCTACATAAAATAATCTTCTAACAGTATACTTTGGATCTTAGGATAAGAAAATTAATTAATGATGGACTTGAATTCAAATCTCCAACTTTAAAATGATCCGAGGATTGCAGCTCTGATGGCCTGTCCATATTCTGCCTGATTTCTCATCGTCCCTCTCTCCCCTCCCCTCCCCTTTCCCCTTCTCCATACAAGCCCCTTTTGCGATGCCATATCCTTATTTGCGCAAAGAGGATGGGGAATGAAATGTGGACAAACAGTTGTGTACACACACGGGTACATTAGAGTAGGCCCCTTTCTCTCCCTCATCCCCAACTGTGTCATTAGGTGCATGGGGCCCATGCAAGGCTGCACTGTCAATTGCTCCTTGGAGAGTGGCAAGAGGAAATAAATTATGATATAAAAATATTAGGGGTGGGTGTTCATATTAGTGAGGGGTGCTATCAGGCGTTATCAGACAGTAGGTGACAAATTAGACAGGGGCCATGAAATCTTTCCTGCTCGGAAAGTTAAGTGAGTAATAACCCGAAAAAGCATCCATCAAAGGTGTTTCTTGTGCATATGAGCCCAACACATAAATACCCCGGCAAAAGTAGGTACTTTGTGCCTGGGTCAGGATGCCTTATGTATAATTTGTCATTCAATTTGCTGCCGTGTCAATGCGCATTGTTACAATTACTCCTAGTGGGTCATTGAGGTGTAGACTGAATAAAAGCTGCCATAAATGGCATAAACCATCCACCCCTTCGCAGAGAGCAGTCATTACCAAACTTCTCACCTCCTGTGCAAATGGATTGCAAGCAATATGAGCCATTTCCTTAGCCAAATGTATCTCTCCTATCACCATTCTTTAACACAGTCATTGCCTGTCATAATCGTTAATGCTTATTTCCCAGCCGGTCCATTATTGCCTTTGGAGTTTTTACATTGGCCATCACGTTGCTGCTTTTCTCTGTGTTACAGCACAGTGCATTGAGCACTTCGCCATCAATCCATTGCCAATAGTTACAATAAGCTCTTTGATATAGCCAACTTCCTAGGCTATATTCCTTTCACTGGTCTTTTTGTTGCCTCGACGCTTGGTCAACATTGAGCCACGATATCCATGTATTGTATGCGACAAAAGGGGGCTGGTGGTACTCTAGAAACCTTCCCATAGCAAGCTACTCTTTCCTAATGAGTGAGTTGTTCCAGTTCTCTTTAGAGGGATGCGAAATAGTAGGAGGGTGGGGATGGGAGAGAATGAACGGAGAAGCAGTTAAAGAGAGGGAGAAGCAAGAGGGGAAGCAAAAGCGATAGAGACAAAATGTGATGGATGGAGAAAGAGAAAAACAAAGAACCGGGAAGATATTGCGAGAAACGCATAGGGAAACGAGAGAGCACAAACGAGTCCAAAGTGGGAGAAGGATTGGTGGGGAGGGATAATAGGGTCATTTGTAGTTTTGATTAGTAAGGAAGATGTATAGAGAAAAGGCTATATCCTGCCTGTATTTGCTGCTATTGTCCATTCAGAAAAGATAAAGATTAATACAGAAAATATGTCCCTTTTGAGATTATTATAGCTAGAAACAATTTGGCGAAGGAGAGGTTTTGTGTGTATGCGGGGGACATAATTGTTAGTTTCTCTGTCCTTTTTGCTATTAGGAATGACGTTTTATTGTCTTACAACTATCTTAGGATGGTGCCTAGATGAGAAAAGGACAAAGAAAGAGATTACTGAAAAACAATTATTCTTTTCTGTGCTGATTATTCGAATGTGAAATAGTTTCTACAGTATTTATATAGAAAGTAGAATGTAGAACCCTACTCTTATGCTGGAGTAGGAGAACACGAAAAAGAGAAATCAATCCGAAGAAGAACGAGAGAAATTGAAAGATGTGGCAGGGATCTGAGATTTGTTATTCAATCGGTTTATGGAGTCTTAATAGAGAGAACTAAAGGTGATAAACGCGGGAGAGGTGGAATTGAGACCAGAGCGTTACAGAAGAAGTGGTTAGAGAGATGTAAACAATAAGAAGTATGCATTTGAAACAAACAACACACACACAGCACAACAGCCCTTCTGTATTGCAGGCTCATTCTGTTTTTACCAATCATTGCAAGCAGTGCTCGGCATGGGTGGGTGGGTGTTCAGGCAGGCCGCCTTCAGAAGAAGTTTTCCATCAGTTCATTAATCTGCAACTCTGCAAGCCATTGGTGCTGGCTGTGGAACTGCTGACAGCTGCAGTGCACTCCTCCTATATTGGTGGCAGGACCAGAGTGGCTAGAATTAATTTTCTCAATATCAGAGCCATGAATTAATCTGCACTCATCGCCATATTGACTGGCGGCCGGCGGAGACAAAGTCCGAGAGCCGACCTGAATGAAGGCCGAGCCAATCAGGCCCGTGAAGATTGCAATGTCACTCAACAGGTTTGCCCCCACCCCCCGCGTCCTATGAGAGCTTGCTGTTTTGGAGGTACAACTCTACCTGGGATGGCATTGGGTGGAGAGAGGAAGCGAGGGAAGGTAGATGGCGCCGGAGAGAACCATGTATTATATCTACAATGCTCATACCGTTGATTGGATTTTGCAGTATTCCCTGATCCCGAAACCCTTTGCACACCACCTATAACGAACCTAAAGTCAGCATCCCTGGGTGAATTGTTCGCTGTGAAAGATAAAATAATTATTGGTGGACAATTAGATCTACAAGAAGTATGTCCTATATATAAGGGTTGGTTGAAATAAATAAAACGAGGATTCCGATGGGATTGTCGATATGTGAGAGATTGTATGAGTGTCAGTCAAATTGTTGCATTAAATTTTGCCTTGATTCTATTCGAATAAAACTCCTCATGGTTCACTTCTACAAGGAAATAGTTTTCCATCTTGCCTGATGCTGGAGGCCTACTTTCAGTTCACAGAACTGCTGACACAAAGAACTGTAATCTAGTAGACTGTATGGTATACTTTCCCTCACATTTTCCTTCTTTCCCAATCAATATTGATGAAAATATACTTTCTTTCCCAATTTCTACTTTATGTTGATGTATTCTGCGGGGAAGTAGCGTTTTCACCCCAGTTCTCCCAATCAGCTCAGTTGACCTTGATTTGCTTCTTTTTTTATTTGATTTTGGAAATATTTTATTCAGGTCAAAAAAACATTTTCATACATCAATAAAAGGCCTATTGTTGGATCAGTTTCGATTCTGGTTTTCTCTGGGAGACCATTCCATACAGAATTTACTCTACCATTGTAGATATACTTCCAATCCATTGCTTAACATTTTTTTACTCAACCAAATCCAAGATGGCCGACGCAGCAAAATCGCATTTACGATCCTAACCCAAGAACTACTATGGTGACCACGACAACCCTAACTTTTGAATTTTCCCGCGACCCTAACCTAAATTTTGCCATCGACCATCTTTGATTTGGTTGAGTAAAAAAGTGTTAAGCGGTGATCAACATAATGATATTAGCATTAGATCTTTTCCTATGTACTGAATGGTAGTAGAATACCGTGGGAGCATGCAGAGAAACATCCATTAAACGATGATTATAAGCAACTCGGAATGACAATATTTACAAAAGCATTTACGACACGGCCTATGCGTATAGACTGTATAAGGGCACTTTATTATAGTAAATGTGTAGCGTCATCACCCGAAACCTACAGTTGGAATATCTCATATAAATAAAAATGATTGAATGCTATTAACCTGGAAACTTAGGGAACATGAGTTGTGTGGCCTGCGAAGCTGGCCTCCATGGGAAGTTTTAGATTAGAAAAAAGCGCAATACCGTCAACTATAACATAAAAATACACGAAGGCCCTGACAAATTCTTTCTATTATCATCTTAAGAATCAGCTCAGGCCTATCTATCATCCTCAGATGGCAGCATAATGTTTTACTGGGGGCATGAATTGTAGTTGGATTGTCTCAAGATAAGGATTAATTCTGCCAGTATGGTTCTAATGTCTCTTTGTTTTCCCTGATAAGGGATTTTGGAGGAGGCGTGGCCTCTCCTTATCACAATATCCTAATAAAAAGTCTCATTAATTTGATGTATAATAATATCCACCACTTTTTCCGTTTGCTTGGAAAGGGGTCAACAATTTTCTTTTTTTTCTGTCAATGAACTGACTCTCTAATATTGAAATCTACATTTTATTGAGTAACGCCATAGCTGGCTGCAGAGTCAAGCATGTATGTACCAAAACAATTCACAGACCGTTTGTCAGTTGGCTGAAATATGACACCCATCCTTTGGCCATATAAATTGCATTTGGAAATATAATGCAATATATGGTTTATTGGATTTTTGTAAACATTTCAGTTTTTTATTCATTGTGTGAGCTAGTGCGACCCTGAGTGTAACATAGCCATTTGATCAAAATTTAATGAAATATAAATTATTTTTAAACCGGAATATGGCGTCTGTAGGCAGAAGCATTACACTGAATAAGGGAATCTCTCTTTCTCTTTCTCTCTGTTTATGTCTTCCTGTTCCGCCCTCTCACTCTCTGATTCTGATACTGCCACCAGCCTGAAAGCTCTAACCGCCCCAACAGCCCTAATAGATTCTCCTTTTCTTTATCTCCCCCTCTGTCTCTGCCTGTCTCTCTCTCTCTCTCTCTCTCTCTCGTCTCTTTCCCTCACACTGTCTCCCTCTCTCTCTCCTTCTCACACTCTTACCCCAAAAACTAATGCTATATAGTCCATTGGGGAAGGAAAAGAAAGCCAAGCCTGAGTGATCGTCGCCCCGATGGTTGAGAGATTGCTGATACGAGACGAAGGTGACCTTCTGGAGATAAGGTCGGCCAAGCTGGGCTACTTGATGAATCGAGCAAACAGAGAAAGACAAGTCTCAAGCTTTGTCTCATTTACTCTCAGGTTATTGGCTTCTAGTTGGAAGTCCGCAGAGGACTGCCTCGGGAGTCGTCCAACTAACTCCCTATTCGTGAATTTTGAAGAGCTCGAGGTTCTCTATATTCCATCCGCCATCTCTAGTTCTCTCCAAAATTGTATATCCTTCTTCGCCTTCGGAATTCTCAGAATTCTCCTCGACATTTTCACTGGTGTAGGGATGTACAATCCCCATAAAACCTGTACTTACGTTGTATAACTAGCAGTCAAATGCTTCCTTTATATCCCTTGGAATAAAGAGCTGAGAAGTATACATTCTCCTGATATCTTGGGTCTAACGTTGTAGTTTTATCTTGGGTCTAATGTTTCTACTTTTGATGTTAACCAAATACTACTGCAGTCTTGTTTTCTTACCTGCAAATGTGATTGGCAAATCTTCGGCAATGAAGTGAAAATGATTTTTCTAAATGAAAGATCCCCTCTTTTATAAAGGGGGTGCTTCTATGCACTGTCTTTAAAAGGACGCATTGCATAGTCAGCGGTATGTTTTAGTGAAACAAATCGGCGTTGAGACTGACACATGCGTGTGGTGATGGGCCCGGGTACCCGGACAAGGCAAGCTTTCCACTTGGTCCTGAGCTGACAATAGCTGTCACCAGGCCCGTAAGGGGGCACCACTGCAATAATTAGTCTGCCTTGTTTCAGGAAATAGATGGTCTGGTTTTAAATAGTCTTTCTCTCTTTTTCGTATTTACGTCATCGGTATCATTTTATCTGTATGCCCCTCTACCTCCCTCCCATCTGTCACATTCACAGTCACACTCTGTCCGTCTCTCTGTCTGCCTATCTATCTTCCTCTTCCCCTTTCCATCTCTGTTTTACTATACTCTCTCCTTTCGCGCCAATCTTTACAGGGATTTTCTCAGATGTTTGATCTCACTAGCATCTCTTTTTCCCTTAATCTTCAAGTTTCTCTTTATTAGATTGTCCATTTGTTTTCTTCTGCCATATTTATATTTATTACACTGCCCCCTCTCCGGCCGAAACACCTAACGAACTAGCTTTCCTTTTCCAATCTGGTTCCTTCTACCAGGAGGACAGTATGGCTCGATAAAGCAATAACTCTGGAACTAAAGACATTTTGGAGTGAAAAGAGAAAAATGTCTCTATATTGAGCTTTAGGTAGTTAAGCCCGAGGAAATGAAAGCATCAGTGTCTGGTTTTGCCAAGTGTAAATATTTCCCATAATGTTTGTACATATTTATGTGCCAATGCAATGGTGTCAAACTCTATGTGAATGTTCACACCATTGGAAAGGTTACCATCATCATATAATCTGGGACTTGCTTATA
Organism: Sthenelais limicola; assembly: GCA_942159475.1. Taxonomy (NCBI): domain Eukaryota; kingdom Metazoa; phylum Annelida; class Polychaeta; order Phyllodocida; family Sigalionidae; genus Sthenelais; species Sthenelais limicola. Next base: position 77,935,079 of record OW804098.1, read on the forward strand.
ATATAACTGCGCATGCGTGAGACATACAGAATTAAGATGCTCGACAAATTCCAGCTGCTTTCAAAAGATTGCTCATGGGGTTCAAGTTTATCCCGCGCCATTAATTTAAAATTCCATCAACGTTTTAAACCAATTATACAATGTTTATTTCTATACGGTATACCCCTTTCTGCACGTCAGTGGCGGATCCAAGGATGGAAGGAAATATATTATTGGCTCGGGTTACCCAAGTCCTCATGAAATATAATTTATTCTCTTTCCTTTCATGCCAATCTAATATGAAAGATTAATAATGATGATTCACGTGTCTTTAATAAACATAAAGGCATTGTAAATACTTATAAATCACTTTGTCGATTTATATTGTTTGAAGTAGCAAGTGTTTCAGGTTTCTAGACGAACTGTTTTCCTATAACATGCATACTTGTGTTGCCTTCGTGTTCATACATCTGCTGCAGCTCTCTGTGTTCTGCAATGTTTTACACGAATGCACTCCGCGGGATTTTTTAATCTCATAATAATGGTCCTCACATGCTTGCTGGTCAAAACAATTTTGTTTTTGAAAATCACCTTGGACTGAACACATTTAATTGTCAAAAAAGGACTGACTAGAATCATATGTTTTGCATTTTTATTTTTCAGTTTGCACAAGTCGCTGTCACAAGAGGCCAACTTGAGGGACCAATATAACAATTCCCTGAAGAACTTCGAGGGTGCAGTGAAAGAGAGGGACTGCACAATAGAGTTTGCCAATAAAGAGAACAACAAACTTCTCGCCCAAATCAAGTCTCTTATCACGGAGAAGAATGCTCTAGAAGATGCCCTGGACAAATCGCAAGGCTCACAAAAGGAGCTGCATGCAAATTGTGAGAAGTGAGTATTGTTTTATTAACTATGTTCTGCATACAGTAATTGTTCGCAACGGTAGATCCTAAGAAAAAATAATCTATTGAAAAAATATAAATAGTGTTGGAAAGCATCCTACAAATATGAAGTGTATGGATGTTCATTTTGATAACTGGATTATTCCAGGTCTTGTCCTTGTGGTTTGATTCTAAAAGTTTCTCTTCCCAATGACTTAATCTATTATCTAAATCTATCATATTCCATTTTCTTCTACTTAGTCTCGTACTCTTGCTGATGCCCTTCCCCCTCTCTCTTCATCTTCTTTCTCTCCTCTTCTCCACGTCTTACCCCTCCCATATCCAAGATTTCTGCTCGGCTCCTTGAACTAGTGACATACGGTAGAAAACCTCTTGAGACTGTTTGTCCAACCCAGGGTGAGGTTGGTGGGGTATTTCATGCAAGGGACTTGAAGGAGCAATTGTGAGAGTCCCCAAGACCAGGCGATGGATCCTTGGCCTCGATAATCCCACCCCCTCCCACCCCTGCCCCCTCCCTCTTTACCTTTACCTATTTACCCTTCCTTCTATTACACCTTTACCATCTACTTCTCAGAACAAAATGATTAGATGTTGTATTTGGTTTTCACAATTATTGGTTAATATGCACAATTCAAAAAGAGTTTGGTAGTTTAACCCATATTTCTACTAAATGAGTGTATTTTTCATATATAATATCACAGATCTAGATTAAGAGATAATATGAATCAAGAAGAACAGGGGCAACCTTACGCAGGAAGTTCAATGACCTCGTTGTCTATGGGAGTGCCGTGCTTCAGTTCATATTGCTAAAGTTCTTCTATTCCTTATCCCCACATTCACCTTTAGTACCATTCCTGTTCTTCCAACTCCGTTTCTTAATTCTCACCCCTCAAATCTCCAGCCTACCCCCTACCCCCCCCCCCCCCTCACACACACACACCTTCCGCGCTGCCATCAAAACCCCCACTACCAGATCACGTGTCCGCCAAGGAATGTAGTCCTTCATACAATGCCCCCGCCGTTTGCTGATTGGATGAAAAATAAAATTCTCTCGTTGCGGGCCTGTTGGAGGCAAGGAACCTGAGTTTGCTCAGGGGATGAAATTCTAGCCGTCTTGTATGTCGACAGGCTGTTCTATTGTGCCCTGCGCACACCGCGTCATGCATCATTCATGTAACGCCCGCCGCACCGCGTCAAAAAGCGCCCCCCCCCCCCCCTTTCGGCTGCGGTGCGCTGGTCCAACTACGTCTTGTTTGCACCCCCATCGTTCCTTCCCTCTTCTGGGGCTTGGGATTTAACCTCGCTCTATCCTTTCAAAGCAACGAGCGACTGTCTTGGGACTAAGAAGAAGGGTGAAGCGAAGGTCACCCTCCTGGCCCCATGGATGGTATGAGTGAGGGGGCGCTTTTACTGCATGGAATGTATTTTACAGTTTAGCAGGGTGCATGTTATATACACCTTGGTACCTGTGCTTGGATTCCAACCCCCGCGTTTTCTACTTCTTTAGCTCTTCCTCCACCTCCCCACCCCCTCCCCTTTTCTCCCCCGCCCCCCCCCCCACTTCCACCTTGCCCCACCACGCACTATAATAACTATTATAACTCACTCACAACTGCCCCATCATTTTTCTTATTATTATACCTCTTCATTTAACCCATTTTTTGAACTCTTGTACATTTTTGTCACTTTATGTACATTTTTTTTAAAACTATTTTTGTGCTTTTAAAACTATTTGCTTAAATATGGTCTACAATTATTAAAGGTCTCTCCCTCTCTCCATATCTCATTTCTATTTTCCTCCCTATTCATCGCTCAGTAGTCGGCTCTGTTTCTTCCTTCCGCACCCTCTATCCGACGGTGGGTAAATCTTGACCTATATATCAAACACCCACATGATCCTATGGATTCGCATTACAATTTGGAGAGTGAAGAAAACTGAACACCAAAAATAATCATCCTGCTATGAACGAACGCAATCAGTCTCCCTCCTCTCAATCTCCATCACCAGCAAAAAGAAACTCAACTGTCTTCAAATCCCCTAAAGTCACACTCTGAAATCCACCCCTTGGATTCACGGAGAGAAAAAACGGTGAGAAAAAAAAAGAAAAGGAACTCAAGATAAAAGACACCCCAGCCTCATCTTTCTTTCAGAGGCAACATTTTTGTTTGCCAGACCGTTTTTCCATAAGGAAAAATTAAACGGATGGAATGACCATGTTTTAAGAGCCTCCAATACAAAAAAAGCATCTGAAATGAACACTGACGGGAGCCTTTCTCCACACGTTCCGCGATGCTCTTTTCTTTAGCTGTGCTGTCAGGTTTTTGTTTATTTTTTGTATGTATTGTTTTTTTTCTCTTAAAATATTTTAGTTCGTCTCAGAAGGAAGCCGAGTGCCTTTAATTGCTTTTCGGTGTCTTCTACTATTTCCGGCTCCATGGCTTCAGGGCCCATATAAAGGAATACCTGAGCCCGGGGGATTTATATATATGATGTATTATCTCTCACTCATATATTATATATATCGGCATTATCATCAGCATCATTTTAGTAAGGTATTCATGGGAACATCGTAGAAAAGTAAGAGATATGTGGAATTGATATGAGAAACAATGTTTTATGCCATACGGATCACATTGAATTCTACTTTGGCATCACAATACCCATCGTGTCCCGCCTGATAATGCAAATTTACTATAGTCTACTATTCCTCCTCCTAACATTACTATTGATAATGCCGAATAGGAGTACAAGTGTATTCCCCATTCCGCACCCCGCCTATACAATACTCATCATTGCAATACCATTATTTTACTAAGTCATATTAGGTATCAAGATATCCGAAGTATGATGAGGTATAGTCGTGAGTGGTTATGGATTTAATGTTGATAATAATATATTCTTCGCCATCAACTTCTACTGAATATTAATATCACCCTCCGCGTTCTAGTACTATAAGTGTAATATTGACTCAAAGCCCATGGGAGAATCCATGTATCGATGGTCTATCTATGGGTGCATTGAGGCTAAAAATGAATGTGTGTGAACATGAGTAAGTAGAGTTTGGGAGAAGGTACCTATAATATTCACATATAACCGTAGACACTATTGGGATTATATTTCATACATATAAGTTGGGTTTTTTTAAACATTTTCATTGGCCAAAATTTCAAACATGGTACAATTAACCTTATGCATGATATGTTTATACGACAATGTTACTTTAACGTGGCACTCGCCCCTTCAGATATACGCTCATAATGTAAGGGAGAGTGAATAATTCTGCAATGGATGGCAAGTTAAATGGTCAAATTTCCGGTTATTTTAAAGGTGCGAGTTTGCAAGTAAATGGATTTGTACTGATTCATTGACAAAGGGAAATAGGATGATAGGAACGATGGAGTTATTAATACATCGGCTTTGTAAATCGGACGCGATTCATTGGTATTCATTCTTGTTTTGGTCACTTTGTGATTTTCTAACGTTCCAATTAGACACCATTATGCTAGAAATTACGAGATACCAGTGATCTTAAAATAAGTACATGGTGTATGTGAGCGTAAATAAAAGTCTTCATAATTGTAATCATAAATACGAAATATTTATTTATGAAATGAATGAGATTTGTTAAACTCTGATCTGACCAAATGTAATTGCACTATCAAAATATTAATATGAGTTACTAATATGACCCGATATCTTGAATATTTTGAGAAATAATTAACCAACCAATAAGGACTCAGGGTCTGAAATATCTCTATTATGCCATCATTAAAACAGAAGACCCCTGTTATGGGCATCTTTTCCATTGGAATCTGCATTTGATGCTTTACTTTTCAAAGGTAATTGCTGAAACTTGAGACTAAGTCAAACTTGAGATTCCTTCACGAACATGAAAAGAGAGGAAATGTCATGTGAATGAAAGAGTATTTTATCCTCACATACTAGAGTAGGTCGCCTGTAGACACGATGTACAATAAAGTCAGATGGAGAAAGCTTGGCTGCTAAACAAGATTGGCAAGTTTGTAGAAACGTTCTCGATGCTCCTGGAATCAATGGTTGTGGGTGGACTTCACTGGAATTATTTACAAATATGTTTTATCATACACTGTAGTGGTCTGTATTTCATATCACCGATCTAAGTTTATATTTCGGATCAGATATTATTGTTCTTTTCTTCAACCAACGTCCATATTGAAAGTGTGTCTGTGGTGGTTAGGGAGGCGGGGGGGGGGGGTGCTTCTCCTAAGCATAGATATACATTCTGGTTATAACTTCATTCTGGTTATAATTCAGTAGGCAACAGTAGTAGTAAAAATCTGGCACATGTACCAATCGGTTGGAGATTCCTTCCATTCGCACAAAACGAATTAAGGTTGCATGTTGCCCGAAATTTTGGACCCCAATAAAACAAATCCCTGTCTTACCCAGTTTCTTCGTTCCATGTTGCCTGCCATCTCAATAGGATTCCTTCGATTTATCTCTCCCTGTGTCCATTAATCTGTCAAGGTCTCTTGTTATTTTACCTATCATGTGGTTAAACCCATTTTCTATTTTGATGTCCACCCCCACCATCCTTTAGTATCTTGTGCCTTCTCCTGTTGGCCTGCATGTTAGTCCCATATATGTCATTTTGTTTCCGTATCTCTTTGCTAACACCACTGATATTATCCTACCTAAGTAGCATTCCAGCCTAAATCCCACGATATTTTAGGTAGCATTATATGAAAACAAAGAAAGATCTTCCATATCACTTCATTCTGGGTCGTGTTCAACATTATGCCGACTCAGTCGAGGTTTACTCGTTTGTATATTATATAAAGGAATGTCGCATGGCATCTTCCCGTTTACAAACCGGACGTATACTTTTAATATTGTGGAATATATCTGTCTTAAGTACTTCATGTTATGTTCTAGCCGTATATCCTATTATTCTAACCCTGATTCCCATTGGTCTATTCCCATTATTCCCATTTTTGTTACTATTGTTTCGATTTAGAATAATGTTTTAAATGATTTATTTGGAGTTGCCTCCCCGGAGGGAATACAGTTTCAGTACGTGTTAGTCTCGTGGCATTGTTTTACCAAATCATCTTCACACCGCACAAAACAAAGTCAATACTCACCGCTCCCGCTGCCTATGTAACTTTATTTACAATAACTCTCATTACACTCTACAGTTTATATATGCATAGAGATAACCAGGTGAGGGAGTGTGTGTGTGAGAGAAAACTTTTATCTCGTCTAGCCGATACACTCGAGCTAGGGCAAACAATTATCCCTACAAAATAAATATACTTAATCGTGAGTTGATATGAAAAAATACCACTTCTGTCTCATTGATAATGGAAAGGTGTGCGTATAAATCAATTATTAGGTCGATAGTTCGAAAACTCATCGATTACCTAACTTTTACCAAATCCATCTACCGGTAGGCCTATGTACCAAAAAGTGTCGTTAACTGTTTGTTCATATTGTCACTTACCTCAAATTAATGTTCCACTAGATAGTTTAAACCATGTGTATTAAACTATGTTCGCTCACCCCATATACCCTGTTGTCCCAAGGTTATACCATAACATTTTACTCGAAGACACTTTAAAATGCATTATCTTTTTTTAATCGTGTAGAGAAAGAAAATAAACTACATGTAAGAACGCTGTGCAGTATCTTTTTTTAAGAATTTCATTTTAGATCAATTTAGGTTTTCACCTATATTCTCATAAAACTCATGAAAATGCATCCTCCCTGTAATCCCGAAGTTTAGAGATGGAACACAGAACATATATTGTAGCAACAGCAACCCTAATACCAAGCGTCCCGACTCCTCCCTTTGAAGTGCTGCAGACGGAATATTGTGTACCTATATAACTTCTCCTGTAAATAACAGTGTTGTGTATGTATATTTATGCAACAGATAGACATGTGTTTTTCTCTCTTTGCTCAAAACAAGCAGAGGCAGGTGCCAATACTAGAGCAATTATTGACTCTTGCACTCTGAGTATTGTCAAAGAAGCTTGATGACAGATACGATAGAGGAGTTGCATTGGCTAGTGTGCTTGCACATGCCTGAAAAGAGTTGAATGTAACTCATTTCAGACCCTATTTTAACTATATTAACTAGGTACTGTGCCGGGGTGGGGGTGGGAGGCGGGGGCGGGGCGGGGGGGGGGGTCTTAACACAATCAGCCGTTGCCATTCCTGAAATGATTAAAGGATAGATTACCGGCCATTGCCTCCTCTGTGCCCTCTGACACACCAACGAATACATGGATAAATCGCATCATGAAATGAACAGTAAACTTTCTTTCCTGTCATAAATCAAATATTATTTAATCCTACTTTTATTTTCTACATTTATTTTGCTAATCATATTCGAAATGGAGATTAAAGTACATAAGGATTAAATTGGCTAAAGAACCGTAAGCATTCCCAATTCATAACCAAGTCTTTTTAGATAGTGCCAAGCGAAGCCCTCTATAACAGAACAATTATTGACACTTACACTCTCTGTATTGTCAAAGAAGCTTGATAACATTTATAATTGTTTGATTTGGTCGTCCACGGTAGCTTTTGATATGAACAATCGAGGGTTAACATATAGACAGATGCTCAATGCAATGGTATTTGGTATTGCATAAGATAACATGCTATTTACATGCTAAATCCTGTTCAATATGTTAGTATGGAGAGGTGTCAGTGACCACAGGACATGACAATACAGTTTGTAAACACGTCTGATATTGGGAATATTATCTTGATGTTGGTGATCTAATAAGTGTTTTACCAAACGGTTTTAGCGGAAGAGTAAGGAAAGTTGTATTACAATGACCAACCCTAGCTTTCCCCGTGTAAATGATTTTTGATGATGTATCTCTCCCAAATGATAAAATAATTGTAGCTGTTTACTTTCCACAAGATAACTGCCGAATATAGGCTTATATGGTATCAATTATGTCATTGAGGGAATAATCCATATTTATCTTTATTTCAAACGTTAGGAAAGTGAGGTTATAAATTATAATGAATTTATTTTTAAAGACCAGGTATAGCTCTTTACTGATACCTCTGACTACTGTGGCTCTAACCTCTGTACTTTCAGGGTAGTCCAAGTATAGACATTTCGAAAATATTGCAGAATAGATACTTGCAATAATGGGGAACTTCTATTTTGCGGTGATTTTCTTTTTTACATTCTTCTTCTTAGGTTAACCACTTTTCCTTTGTGCTTAGACTTGCTTAAGTCTTTGATATTTTTGTATAAACAAAATTTCAGAAAATTAAAATTAAATTACAATCACTACTTATTAGAGTCACTACCCCCTTGACTGTGGAATATCAAGCTAAGACAGTCCATGAATGGGGAGTGTATAATGGGGAGTGGGGAGTGCACCCCACCTAAAAGTTCTTTGGTCTTCCCTATTTTTTTAATGATTTTTTTTTGGACAAAAAAGCTAATTAAAGCAGGAAAACAAGCCTTCCTAACCAAAAACAACTACTGTCATGAAATAGACAGAAAATAGATTCTTTTCAGTTCCTGGATGGTGGTTCCATAAGAAGGAAGACAATTTTTTTTTAAAATTGCCACCAACCTTCCCACCACCCCACCCTCCTACATAGTGTTCAGCTAGATAATCGGAAAGGCACCTTCTTTTTTTTTCCTTATGACAAAATTTTTAAAATGTCAAAAAGACAGCAGAAGAATTAATGGGATATACACGTATACTCTGACTTGGCCTATCATCCCTGACTCAGTCTCTTATCCACTTCCCCATGTCCCACTAATGTAATTTAAAGGTGTGCCTTTTCTTGGAAAAGCACTCAATTCTATCGAGCTTTTTACACCGGACGTCTTATCACTTATGACTGTTATAGTTATACGATTGATACGATATGTAAAAGTCATGCATTCATGCTTACGCGATCAATGTATAGCTGTCGAAAGTGGAAATCACTGCTTCTGTTAGTCAATTACTCGTCTTCCAAGATTGCTTGGTTCAACGTGAAATGAAATTTGGCCGTTGAATGTCGTCTAATTAATTATACATTCTTGACAATCATTTAAAACACAATTGAGACCATTCTCTTCCTGTCTGGCAGGATGCTCCCAAGGATGCTTCAAGTTAAAAGAAGGTGTTTTTGTCCATGTATAATGATCCACAAGGTAATCGTTTACATATTGTAGTACCTGGCTCGGAGCCTGTGGTAGTATACTGTCCTTCTGCATGAATTCTGGCATCCTTGAACTGTCCTCCACTCTTTTCAAATACGGTACTGCGTTATTTCTGTGCAATCTGGAACAAAGTTGCTCCAGTTAGGTAAAATCTTAAATCTACTTGATTCAAATTTATTGCAAGATAACGTTGGAATAACAATGTATTTTGGAATTATATTTTAATTGGCTTAGTGCCAGAACTGCCAGCTCAACATCAAAGATAAGTGTTTCCGGTCCGGATGGTCTCTGCTATCTGCAATGACGGACCCAATAGAGATAAGATCAGACCACTTTACTGCTAAACTTGATCAGGAGGTATTACCTGTTAAAGGTATCATCATACAGAGTAAAGCACTGTGAAGGTGCAACGGCTACAGCTCTAAACATTTAAAACCGACAACCGAAATAATTATGTACATGTATACATGTACATGTATATTTATAAGGCAAGCCCCGGACACTTGGAAATGTCCACTTAAATGTATGCACTTACTGTATGCACTTGCACTCCTAGGTACAATTTCATTGCAATGTATTCCATTCAAAATATAAGAGTTCTGAGACAATCTAATGTTATGGTGGTTTTCTGATCTGTGATCTGGGACATTCTTCTATGGATGCAGGAATGAATTCATGCCAATCTAGAACTCGCTTCGGCTAAATAATTATGTATTAATCAGCTTTCAAGGAAACAAGTTGACTATCATAGATTAATTTTTCTCCGTAGGTCCCCCCACTCCCACCCCTCCTCTTTCCTCCTACCTCCCTCCTCCATCTCTCCGGCTTATCCGGCTTTGTCAGTATTAGCGTCCGTTTCATCGCCCGTGATTGTCCATGCCCTGCCGATAGGGGTCAACGACGGAGAGTTGGCGGAGTGAGGGCAAGTTTAGGAGATGATCCGCTCGCCTGACACAGACAATGATCAATTAGGCACGTAAGCCTATCATCCTATTATGGTATAGGCGGGAAGAAGAGCGCCAGGGCTGTGACACATATATAGCATTAAGTGATAAGGCCCCCGTATGCTGGTCCGGCGGTGGGTGCACTGGGGGAGAGGTTGAGGTAGTACTGCGAGGTGGTCATGGGAGCAGGTAATGTCACCGGGGACATGGGGTCGCAAGTCTTTTTCATATATGGGTCTTATGCGGGAGTTCAATAGTAGATTCAAGAAAAATATCATTTAGGATAATCTGTCGGTTGAAAGGAGGAAGTAGGGAATTACTCTGGCAGTGTTAAGAGAAGGAGGATTTTAAGAATTTTCATTTTTAACTGCAACTAACTCCCTGCTAACCCAAGGTCAGGGCCTCTGACAAAACCTTTATCCATTACTCAACAAGTGCAGCATTGATTCTCTGAAAATGTTATAGTTAAATAATACCGTATAGTTGCATATATGTGGTAGATGAGTGCACCTAATAGTATACACCATATATGATGTGAATATATGGATCTAAATGCATTCATACACAGACATATACAAGACTAAAATTTAGTGTAAACTGACATGCCTGTTTCCCATAAATTTATCATATATAATTATGTATTATTATCCAAGAAGATATAGTGCATCAAGTACAATAACATTTTATAGTGATAATCGTGTATTTTATCCGGGTAAGGAGGAATTATCTTTCCCCTCCCACCCGCACCTGCCTACGCAATACTTTATATTGTAGTCGACAGGTTTCCATAAGCCGGACTGACACTTCCGCCGTTGTAACGGGTGATAACAACGGCAAACAGTTTGTTTATCCGGATCTCTTGTCTTTTTTGTTTGACCGATAGGCGAGAGAGAATGTGTTAATTGGTCTTTAATCCGATCCCTGTCATGCCGGGGATTAACTAACGATATATTTTATATTTTGTGTCATGTTAGTTACCGACCTAGTGCATGATCATCTTTGTCTCGTCGATTTGGTTTAGTTCCCATACTAAAAAGGTTAATAATGTAGCACCCAGTGGCTTGTTTGAGGTTCTTGATAAATCTATAGTTCCAAAATATCGGCTTTCTTAATGGGCTTTTCCGGGATAAGATATTAAAAATTCCATGTAATTCGCACGCTTCCGTAGACTCCATAAAACCCATAGATTGGTCTAGGCAGATGTATTTCCTCATACCTTAAGATCCAATGAATCCCTTCCTACATTAGATACTCATATCTTATTTTAATGTAGTTAGAACTGCTAATTACTATAATTAAGAAAATCAGAATAACATAATCAGAACCAGTAGCCTATCTGAACTGAAACTAGGAACGATAATTCAAATGTTCTTATGTGTCGCCTATAATATGAATATAATGATAATAATAAGTATGTAGCTTAAACAATAGAGTTAACAACAATTTCTTATTACCGAACTCCTTACAAACAAAATCCATTAAAATGATGATTTTGTTTTTTGGTGCCGTATACATCTATTCATACCTAAAATTACAACTTTGTACTACATCAAAATCAAGATAACATACTACAAGTGTCAACAGAGAGGCTAACATAGCAATATAGTATTGTCATAGACGTTATAAATAATCTTTTTTCAGCTATCCCTGCAGACTTAAAAATTAAAAAGTCTTAAAACAATAATAACTGGCAAATTATTCAAAATTTAGCACAGGTCTACATATTGAGGGCTACAGACATTTCTGTTAGACTTAGGTCTTATTGCCTTGAATATAATACCATCACACATCCTTGTTGGCCTTGCATTCACATCATTCTCTTACGAACTCGTTGATTTGTTTCGATTTAAACATAAACTTCAATAACGCAACATCCCTACGGTGATCAATATTGTTCATGTTACATAATGAATGTAGTCTTACATTGTTCATATGATTATTCGGTCTAATAGAAACATACAGGGGTTTTATGCATTACTCTTCGGGGCTTTCTCTTTAGTCCCTCAGTGCAGAATAGAATATTAAAAATAATGCCCCTCTCTCTCTCTCTCTCTCTCTCTCTCTCTCTCTCTCTCTCTCTCTCTCTCTCTCTCTCTCTCTCTATTAAAGGTAGGAGAAAAGATAGTGTGTTTCACCCTCCCAATAATACACTTCTGACATTTTACTTGTGGGAATATATTTATTTTCAAAACCCTTTTTTCCAAAATATTCTACTCTTTTTTTTGTTTTGTTTTTTATATTTACTTTCAGTAGTTTTCTGTTTATCAAGGTCAAACAAGGCCATGTTCTATTGCATATCACTTTCCACCATTACAATATCAATTCATTTTTGCTGGTCCTGCATTTTTGCTGGTCCTATATATAAAGTGTCCAAAACATTCTAGTCCAGTCACAAAGTGCCAGTGCATCTTGCCCCTCTACCTAATGAAGGATATATTAGAGAGAAAGGTTGGGAAAATGCTTGTTGGACGTTCTCCCCCTCCCCCATATGTTACGTATCCCCCCCCCCCCCCCATCCTTCTCTTATATAATCTGGGGGTATCTGCTAGGTTTAACAAGACATGGTTGCTAACTTAGCACTTTGTACGTGAGTACGTGATCACTTTGCGGGGTCACATTGTCGATAATTCTTCAATTCTGTAGTGTAGGTAACCTGGTCTTGTATGTCGCACTCCCGTCCAACATGACAAGGTTTTTCCTATTTTACTTGCCTTTTTCTGGGATATAACAACCACAAAATGATAGGTCTTTTGTCGTGAGTATCCTCTCCACTCGATCTCCCAGATCGTATGAATAACGATGGTCGTCCTGCCGGTCCCTCTACTCCTGGTGTCAAAACGCTATTAATCATCTACACATATTACATATAATAATATACATGTATGTACATATATATTGAGCGACAAAGAACCTATTCTATTCTAACCCTGGTGACCATGTGGTCTGACCCACGGGGTCCCCATGTGGGTGGACTCATGCCTGAGGAGGGTCTGGAGGAGGCTTGTCCTGGAGCACCGGGTTAGGTCCTGCATACATAGGTATAAGTACTTTCCCCTACTCCTCAATGAGGAGGAGGAAATGACCCTCACTCCAAGACCCGAGTGAGAGATGAGGACCCAGTCGAACCCGATATTGATCTTTTTCTCAAATTTACCATTTATATGCATCCTTCCATACGCGTGATGTTACTTTTATATTGTGGTCATGACATAATCTCGCATTTGGCAACGACAGATATTGCAACAGATATTTAGTCCATCTTCCAACAGCACCGAATAATTAATAGAGTCGATGGAGAAAGACACATTTACTGTTCACCTTGAACTAATTTAACACATTGGCTACCCCTTTTACATCTATGCTGGTGTTTCCTTTATTTGGGCATGACTAAAGGTCGTGGATGTATCCTCACATGTATTCCCGTATATAAAGTACAATAAGTATTTGCATTATTTAGTTTCGGGGTAGTACAACATATAATTCTAATACTGGAAAACAAAAATGGAATTGTTATGTACATGTACTAAGATTCAACATAAAACAGTAGTGATACTTGCCTGAGTGCGTTGAAAGCTGGAATTTGACGAATCAGATTTTATGTTGGCCATCATAAACGATAATCTTTAATTATTCTTCCGAAAACGACCATATGCATGATTGATTATTGATACAGTTATTGCCAGGTTATCAACCACACTACACTGTTAGGTGTGTTCAGAATTGTCTTCTGCTCTCATTTTGTTCAATGTGGAATTGTCCCCCATACATTACTATTATATTTTTATGATCGGGTTCGATTTAAGTTACCTATATACCAACCTAAAAAAGACACCCTCCCCATGGGCCCATCTACAATATTTACTTAAATAATGTGTCAGCGTCATTGGAAATCGATGGGAAAAACGCATGGGAATAACCATGACTGCCTGCATATCTGAATAAGGATTAACAATGTGTTGACATCGTAATCAGTCAGATGCAACCAAGCTTCATTCTCCTTTCTCTGTTGGAAATCCACTTTATTTGTTCAGGGTATTCACTATAAATATGTCTGTACATACGTGCGTGTTTATATACTGCACATTTGGCCATCGGTATGGAAATTTTAGGGTCTAACTATTGATAAAATCTTAGATTAAATTTTGGATTTCAACAAATTTACTAAATTGTGATGATTATCAAAATACTATATCTAGATTGTCAGTTTTCTTTTTCATTTCATGTTTTGGTGGAACAGCATACATGATTCCGGTATATTTTAAAGCCAAAATTTAAAGTCATGCTTACAGGTGTACAGTCATATAAATAAATTTGTAGTGGATCCACCACCTATGATAAAATTCCTATAATAATGCATAACAGTAGTATGGCCGGGTGTCAGAAGGTGAAATCTGGAGTTTCGTCTTGAAGTCACCTGAAGGTTACCTTCTACCCATAAACATATTATTCAAGCAAAAACATCAGAAAGACAGTTGAAAGAAAAAACGTATTCACAGATTCATGGTCCTGCCCCGCATGCAATTTTGTATTGTTGTTGAATGACACTTTACTTTCATATTACAATAGTGGCATCATTGGATTTTATTCTGGCCTGAATACTCTATGAATTAATCAATAAAAGAAACATACCCATGAGTAAATGATGGAAAGCATACTAATGAATTCCCATGATATCTATTATCTTGATAAGTCATGTTTCTTGATACTACACACCCACTATATTTCTGCGACACCGTGACCGTTAACTACTAGTGTATTTCACAGAACATGTTAGTCATAGTTCTTTTTCTTCATGGTTTTGAAACACCATCTACTGTTGTCGTCTATCAGGGAGCATATCAAATTGTTAAAAGTCTCTTATCATCGTTGTTGTCATGATGGAATGTTAATGCGGTGAACAAATTAACTATAACCACTTTCTTTTGCCATAACGACATATATGTATTAGTTAAACAGGAAAGAAAAAAACTAATCTTGGAAGTCAATTTCATTATATATTCATTTTTCTTTAATATAATACATGTATTTTTCACCGTTTTTATATAGACATTTGAAAATAAGAATTTTCTATATAATCTGTCATCAAGGTCACGAGGACGAGGTCGCCATGAAAGTAGTGACTAAGCTGATAGTTGATCATAAGAATACTTAAGTATATTGGGTTATCTTTGGGCCTATCGTTTTGAGCTATACACTAGAAGGGCGCACTGCCTTTCAAAAGAATGATGTTTTATATAGACGTTACAGACTAACCAGATCAACCTAAATCTAAATTAGGAAATACCTGCTATAATGCCTAGACCTCTACACTCTAGAAAACTACATATCCTACCAATTTTTGTATCACTTATTATTTCGTGTATTTTTGTTTTGTTCTCTTTTTAAAAAAAAGTTTAGAAAACATAAATCATTACCCTATTGGTGTATCTATATAGGCGGACGTTTCAGAGATTAAACTGGGCTCAACACATATTTGGAGAGTGTACAGACTCCTACACTCAATTGAGAAGATAAAATACATTGATATTTTAATCTTTTTGAACTTAACTTTTCCCTCTGCTGCTATCTCTCTTACTGTTAGATATTTTTTTTTTATCTTGAATTGCATATCAACGCAGTGTTTTCTAGAGACGCTTGCCTGGTGATGATTCACCGATTCCAGTTAATAAGTGGGTCTTTTTTATTTTTTGGTGACATGGGAGGAAAAATGGCTGGAATGTTGTCAGCAATTTTTTGTTGAATATATGTATAAGTTTTTTCAATCAAATGACTATTGGGTTTATATGCATGTGTACATGTAGATTTACAAGTATACATATTTGCTCAAATGCATGTGTTTCATATAAATAACATTGTGTATGCCTGGCAAAAAGCCTGGTGAAATGATTAAATGTTGAAATATGCCACTTGAGCTCTTTGTATATATGAGATCCTTCGTATTTCACCATTCCATGCACTTGTTTCGTATATGTCCATTTAAGATGTAGCAACATAAAACAAAAATGCACAACATAGAAAGCACAAAGTTGAGAGCATGGGGAAACTTTAAAGACACGGTATTGTGCTGAACTAATAACGTTCGAGACAACGCCTTGTGTTGATGATGAAGATAGGGCGTCTTGCACCATAACAGGTGAGGTGAGGTCTCGATACTTCAGCCTGTCTCTATGGTACCGGAGGTGTACCAGACATAGTCTGACAGACTCAAGTACATGCCGTTATATACGTGAAAGGGGGGGGGGGCTGCCATGCATTAGCAAAGTTCTCTAACACGATCTTAACACACACTATACATATTATATATATATTATCTAATAAATGTTAAATATAGATTTATTATAATTTATATGCGCGTGTTTGGCAAATATGTAAAGATAACTTTCGAAACTATGTCTGTGCAAAACGAAATATCAAATCTCATGCCCCTAAATGAACTTATTTGTTTTTCGCTGCCAGAAGAAATTTTCATTCAGATTTGTTCATTCAGAAATCGGCATTCAAGTGATCCCAACTCACTGAAAACACTGTATACTTCATACACCATTCGTGTCTCTGCCCTTAACTACCATTACAGATGAAGAGGAATCTGTGGAGATTAAATGATCGTGGTCAGTGATCGCCGAGGAAATAAATCCCTGTCTAAAATTTTGTTGAAACGTCAAACCAACCAGGCAATTCTTATTCGAGTCTAAACTATTATAAATCATGTCAAATACCGTAGTTAATCCACGCGAGACTTGTCAATAATTGTGTACATGTATACATATAAACACCAATTTTGATTAATTACTCGTATCGCACAAGATTCGATTTCTGATTTTTTTATTTGGCTTATTGCTGACAATTATCCCTACAATGACTTATAAGTATTTACTTTGTGATTGTGATCAAGTCCTCTTTAACGGACGAGATATAACAATCCTTCAGCGCTTATGTACATATTTAAAGAGCTATTCCTCTCACCTGAAGTCATCACTCAGGCATACACTACAATTTCGTTGTTCTTATTCCCTTGTTATTATTATTCTAATTGTTCTCATTCCTTATTATACGAAGATACAACACGTGTGGTATATTGCCTAAGCGTAGGGCTTTGAACTGCATCATATGATAAATGGCATGCAGTGTAATCCGTTTATTGTCGACATGTATAATAGGTACATTCGTTTTGTGCGGACAGGTGGTCTGGGACAAAATCATTTCTATTACAACGTAGTGTTTTTGACCAAATAAAGGGGACATAATTTCGGCTATTAGGGACGGAGTCAGACCCATTTTCTCCTGGAAATGATGAAATCACTTGTATCTGTATTTAAAGTGTACCACGGTGCTGATCGGTATTTTACATTGTTCAATGCCGACGTCGTTACAATTTTATGCAATACGACAATTGTATTGGTTTTCTCCAACTCGATACCACTACCGAGTTTATTATAGTTTGAATAAATGCAGATAGGAAAATATTATGTGGCAGAATTTTAAGATTCAAATGAGTTCCAAATTCATTTAAAGCCAAAATATGCCCTCGAATTTTCCATTCTACATCAAATATATTTTAATAGTGTCAGTGTTACCGTCATATTTGCAAATCCGTGTGATTTGGAAGGAATAGTATTCTATAGTACGCCTAGAATATGCATATCACATACGATCCAAACAAAGGTATTCCTAATGTCTTATGAGAGAGCTCGAGCACACAACGATTTCCTGGTTCATCATTTTCCCCACGGAAACATTGCAGATGGTCATCAACATTTGACAAATTTAGTACTGCCCCACTTCTATATCACAGAAATAATTCCCTCTCAAATATGCTATTCTTATAAATCTTTACAAGAAATACACATTCACATAATTTAAGGGTATGTATAAAGTGCATAGTATCGCGCACATTACATTTGTAGTTGTAGTATTATCATATTTATAGATACTACACTATGCGCAAATATATAAAACACAAAATGACCCCATGAAAAGCCAGTAGACATGGCTAAGCCCCCGTTGACGTGAGAAATGCTGACCCTTACTGCAATTCCTCCCACGATTGAATTGACCAATTTTAACTTTAAAAGGTTTAGCTCCTCTTTTGCGGCGGTTGCTTGCGTTCTGGGTATGACTGGTTTTAAATCTCGAGGGTATGACATTCATTCACCTTACTTGGAATGGATGCCATGTATATATGTAAGCATGTCAACAACCTCTTATCTATATCCCGTAGTAGGTAACCGGGATAGTTAAATTTAAGTTCTACCTATCTTATCTATAAGAGGTAAACTCTTCACCTTTCCTTTCATATATGTATAAACGACAGTTTTAATCGATGCATTCAAATTCTCAGACCGAGATTTGTTCCGACTCCAATGCGCCAGTATTTAGTCAATGGATGGAAATTAAACTCAATCATATCAACTTATTTCTAAGAATATAATACATATAATATATACACAAGTGTTAAAATTTATTTATTTGATTTATTATTTCATGTAATCTTTCAGTTTTTTTTTATTTCTTCCTTTTGCAGTAAAAGGAAACGGTTTTAGTTATTGCAAGTTGTGTGTTGAACATATGCGTGCCGTTATGAAAGGGTTTTCTCGCCGAGATGAATAATAGAAAATCCTAATGTCTATAAAGGTGTACCGTAAGCACCTCTGCACAATAGATAGGAATGACATTAGACTCTCCTATCATGTTAGACCCAACTGGGCCGCCAGTACCACCGTATACATAGTTCTACAAACAAGTCTATGAACTGGTACATTCTTGTTTGTTTTGTATTTTAAGCCGCATCTTAAATGAGATCTTATTTTAATGGTAACAAAGATTGGTTTATAAAGATAGAGGTCTTCGTTGTTTAGTGTGTACTACATGTACATTGAATGAATCTACATTTATTATCCGTTATATATTGCAATCAGATTTATGGATGTGGATCATCATTACTTTGGATCATCAATTCACTGTTTAGTCATACCTCTGAATACATTTTTTGTTTTAGTAAATGTTAGTTATATTTCTTCTGGAGATTTGCAAAGGATATACATCATGAAAGGCAAAAATTATATCTTCCTTTTTAAGTTACATTAATTTGGGTTAAAAAGAAAACCCCAATTCTAATTTAGGAAATGCTGATGCGAAGTTGTTTTGTTACACCAATTAGTTCCTGTCGTCTTTTATGAGACGAGAATAAAGTATGGATAATGAGGAAAGAGAGATAGAAAGAGAGAGTGGGAAAGATTCAAGCTTTAAGAGACGGATCACTTTCCCACCGCGTCCGCCTTGCCCCGAAGTAGACCAAGTCCGGGCCCGTACGACCCCACCAAACAAACCATGAATGGGCATGCCTAGCATCTAGGCTTCTCTTCTGTGTGTTTTAGGCTTAGCCTTCACCTCGCCTGTTTCCATCGAATGAGATTCTGCACCCACCGTGGTCATTTCGCTCTCAGAGAAGCAAATACTTCAAATTCTCCTTAACCCGAAGCCTAATACCCCAATAATAGCCAGGACTGTTTGAAGAACTCAGGTCGGCCTCGCCTGCTCATTCTGCCAAGAACCTAACTAGCACCATGTTCTTTCTCTGAGCACACATATTTCTCTTGCCATGGCCAAAGAATGTTGTAAAAGTGCTTCTACGGAGTGTATGTGTGTATATCCACTTAAACGAATGAACATTTCATTATGGTCTTCTTAAGTGGACGTGCCAGCCTTCAGCAAACCTCACGCTGCACTTTTTGTTAAAGGGTGGTCATCTGATTGTAATGCCACCAAATAGACAGGTGTCTTTACGTTCGAAAACCTATAGCAAGATGTATGAATATTATAGATTTTTGAAAGAAGTATTTCTATTTATTATTAGAAGGAGAAAGTTCCCTCACCTGTTTATTGATCATCCAAATATATATGATGTGTTTTTATTAAAGAAAAGAAATAGAGCATACTCAGAAAATGCATCAAGATGACATATCATAATTATTTTTAACTTTCTTATACCTTCACTTCAAAAGCTTTACCAAAGGCAGTACAGATAGTAATTCCATCTTAAGACAGTATTATTATTTGTATTTTTATAAACTCATGCATATAACCATTTTACCGTGAGACAATCTATTTTCATATAAATATCGACTCATGCGATACAAATCACCTGTAATTATTATGATCCAATATCTTCAACACAGAATTAAAATTCTATTTTATGTTTATCTGCAGTTCATGCAGATAAACTATATGGGTGAACTTTAATATTGGGGATATAATATTATTTAGAGGGATCCAGTTCATGGGGCTTTATTCTAATTCTTGTTCCTTTAAACCCCATGCCTTGCATCCCCTGCGACAAACGACATGTGGACTAGGGAGTGTGAGATGGAGAAGAGTCTAGCATGTATGTAGACTGGTAGTAGAGAACCTTTAAATTGTAAAGTCCTTCCTTAAAATTGAACAAAAATACGATATGAAATAGGCCGCCCTCTATGGCTAGTGTGTGAATTGCCAATATTTACTAGACTTATCCGTAGTCCTATTTTTTGGAGACTTGAAAAGCCTATTCATTGGTCTACTCAGCTGAGATCGCATTATTAGGACTCTAATATAAATTAAATGAATGCAACGCCCAGGTAGCTAATTTCTTCAAGTGTTTTTGGATCGAATTCCCCAAGTACTTTCTTCAGGCAAGTCATTGGCCATTAGATTGTGAAACTATGCATTGTAAATATTTTTACCGGTGTCCAAAAAATGTAGAAATAGTCTTCTTTAAGAACTCTTCCTTACCCTATGTATGTATGTCAACACGATTGGTGTGGAGAAGGGTGGAGACGGCGACGGCTACGTGGTACTTTCACCATTCTGTTTGACCTTCTCTTTACATTTCAGTAATGGAAGGGAAAACAAAACATATCCTCCCTTGTATTGGTCTTCCTCTATCATTCCGCCTCTCTTACTAACTCACTCACTCCCAATCTAACTATCTATCTATCTATCTATCTATCTATCGCTGTTTCCTTTCGCTTTTGTTGACAATTGAATCATGGCAAATGTAATTTCATTTCTAAGCGAATAAATTCTACTACAGAATTCCTTCTTCTTTTTCAGGTTGGAAAGACTTGTGAATGTACTGAGGAGGAAAATCAACGGACTAGGAACCAAATTAGATGATTGAAGCTCTCCATGTTACAACGACAGTATTGGTGAATAATCCAAACAGCATCTCCAGATACATACACAAACATTCAATCACCGTTCCACTTGGCCGTGTTTAGGCTTTATTTATAAAGAAAATGTGATTCTATGGAGCCTTGAGAAATGATATTCGAGGGTTATTAATTATAATGCATGGCATTTATTTGCAATTCTAGACAATGAGGCATTTCTCTTGTACACAAGCGGTAATTGTATTAGTCATTTTTGCCTTACCCCATGATGTGTATCCAACCAACCAATATATATGTGTATTGACATTGTGCCGTATCTCACGAGAGCTACTTATAGCGCAAGCCAAAAACTAATTGTATGGACAATACACATTTTCGCTTGAACCATATAATATGCATGTCTTGAAACACTAAATGGACACAATAGTTGTTTATCTTTCGTTACTATCATCACATAATGCATTTCTTTCTGACACTCTTCACAACATTTATAATGTGTAGAGCTGATTGTGTACGAGAAAGCCCTTTATTCAAAGCAAAGCAATGTAAGTCTTTCCTACTCACACCATTTTATTTGAGAAAGGGTCTGGTAAAATAATGTTATTTGACATCTAATTACTGGAATTCTAGTAACCCTGTAGGGATGGCTTTTAATGGAAAAATGAATTTCAATCTTCCAAACTCTTAGATAAGAGTTGAAATTGACCAGAGATAAACACGGGGTTATATTTCTCATCGGTCTAAGTTCCGAATTTGAACTTTAAAATGGAATGGATCCGAGAAGGGAAATAAGCAAGCGAGCCCCCTCGGTCGATAACCTCATAGTCATAATGGATTAGATTTGGGAAACTTTCTCTCCGCTCAATCAGAAAAGGTGACAGGACGTTTGAGGGAGGGGGGGGGGGGTAGGAAAGCAATGGCCTGATCCGTATGAATATGTTGCATCCGTGCAAGGAGCTGTATTTCATATTTCGTTGGATGTCCTGGGTATTCTGGGAATAATTCGATGATTTTCCCCACATTTATATTTGTATCGTAGTATACTAAGCTATACTACACTGAACCATTATACACGGTACTATCAAGACACACAACCGTAGAGTAGTTGTAGTAGTAGTATCCAGAAAGAAAATATTCAATGATATTAGACTATTACACAATACAGGAGCACATGATTATGCTAACATACGACATAGCCCCTATGATATAATAAGATACACTTACGGAAATGACCTACGGCTACGGAAGATTCTTGCTATCCCTCCCCACTCCACTCCGCCCTACCCCAGCATGCCAATCCTCCAGGTGTGGGAAATCATTACTTGGTATCACCTGAGCTCACCTATGGCTGAAGGCATTGATTATTCTCCTCCAGTGTGCCTATCAACATACTCCCCTACCTGTCTACCACCCCAGCTTCACCTTGGTAGGCAGGTAGCTTAGGCCAGGCTAAGCCAGGCTGGACTGGTTGGAGTCATATGTAACATGATGCATTAGGACTATTCGCTCCGTATTAATGAGAAGGTAGATCAATACACAATGGTGCGGGGTTGGGGCACAATTAGATGTTTCCCCCCTATACACGATACCCTCCATAATGGCCAGGCGCGGGCGGGAAGCTCAGGTAATCCATTAGCCCGCCATAAAAACCAGGAGGACTGAGCGAGCTGCTCGCGGTACAAATGTGTGAGCAAATAAAGGGCAGGTGTTGGGTTCACGGTCACTGCCTTCTCCGTGACGCCGTCCCAGCACACGGCCCAGCGAACAAGCGACAAATACTGCAGGGTAAATAATACCCTAACGCATCAAATGATTGTTGTCTACCACTATAATGAACTTTTAGTGCAATTACACTTTAGTTGTGGCGGGGGTCTTAATTTTCAACTCTCCACCGTAAAGCCCGCTTCTCTAGTTTGATATCACGATCAGGATGGCAACAGAATATAATTATAAAACACCTAAGAAATCATTGAATAGGAAGTCTTACCCACGTTCCAGTTTGGCGTCTTATCGTATGTATCTTCAGAAAAACTAGGATCCCCTGGATCTATATGCATAATAATTCATTTTATCTATGTATAACAGAATTTGCGTTATCAAGTATGTACCATATGCATAGAAAAATAATGTTGGTCATAATATGTAATTATGATATGCTAGTCCCAGTGGTGAAAACCGGTTGACAAACTGTAATTAAAATTGTACAGGTATGTCAAAATAGAATTGGCGGTTTCCCAGGCGGCACGCTAATAAACACATACAATGATGAAAGCACATCCTCCACTGGAACGTCCATCCGTGTAGGTGACAAGCCACATCGCTGTAGATCTGTACTTTTCCCAGCAAACTTCTCTCATTGCCCCTTTCAGTTTCATAGAACATACACGATGGGCGCCCCCCCCCCCCCCCCCCCCCACACACACACACTCCCTTTGTATTGATAAATCGTGTTAGAGTCTCCTGTATAACATCATCTTGGATACGAGAGGATCTTTGTGTATCCTTTCCATTTTTCGGTAAAAATAACTTTGAAATACAGGTATGCTATGTAATTTTGCATGAAAGAAATGCGATATTATCTTCATAAACCTTTCAAACAAAAACATATGGATGGGAATACAAATTAAAAAGGCGAGTATGCATAATTCCCTGGTGTGTTTTTAGACATATTCGTCCTATGTGCATTTGAGGGTGAGATTGTGGTCGTCCTGCAGCACCACTCCCGCCCCAAGTCCCTTCTACAATGTACACACAGTATCTATTCACCTGGAGCATGTCCCGTACACAAGGCTAGTACTTCCTCCTGTGTGTCTCTCACTCAGGTGAAACATGGTAGCATGAAGGGGAGAGGTTCCTCCTGGGGCCATTAGTGACATTACTTTGGGTGGTAGCATGTTTGTCGACAAGCCCTGCTCATGGTCAGGGACCTGCCGGGTAGGATTTGAGAATTACAGGTTCGGGGTATAGTTATATGCACTGTGTGTTCAGTGTTCACAGGACACTCCCATGATAGCTGTAATTATCATTTGGTAATATATAGGTACAAGCTATATTTAAATAGTTCAAATTTCTTTCTTGGACGGACTGCGGTTACATACAAGCCCTTTAGTTTGAGGCCGAATTGCAAATTATTTTGAGCAGTAAGATCTGTAATGATTTTTGCTATGCTATTCTATTTTTACTTCAGAAATAAAAGTTCCGCCAATTCCTTTTACCAACCACCCGTCCACCGTGGCAGAACCTGAACCCACCCCTATACAGTATATTATATATTGGTGAAGGGGAAAAGCAGATGTTATAGGTAATGTGGATGTAGTCCACTTATGAATCATGTAAACCTCATGTTGGCCAAATAAACTCTAATAGGTGCTATCAAACATTGGCTCATTTTAACACTTTAAATGAGTTTGGGGGGATTGTTATGTAAACACTTAGAACCCCTCTTAAATACTCCTCTCCATTCTTCATAATATCCTTTCAATGATTATAATGGTTACCTTCTCATGGGGGCACATTAATTTTAAGAAAATCTAGGTATGTGAAGGAAACCCAGAACAAAGGAGGCATGGGAGCTGGGGTTTGGTTGAGGTTTAGTTTATTGGGGTTCCGATGTTTCGGGCAACATTATATTAGGAGGATTTTAAGAAAATAACAAGGGAGTGGATGAAACGATAGGAAATGAATTAGAAACGACTATAGTATACTACCAATAGACCTTCGCCACTTGTTTTTCGGAATTGCTACAATAAAAATAGCTAGGGTAAAATCTCCAACTCAAGTAAGCGAGTCGCTTAAATACTCTTACTTGCATTTAAATACGTAAAATGTACATTGTCCCATAATTATACCAAAAACAACACCCGTCTAAAGGCTTAACAAACCACCTAGGAAAGGTATTCCCAATGTGTCCCATTCTCTGCCCGCAGAATAAACTATAGACTTTTATCTCAGGTTATGACAGACTACACAGAGAATAATTTTTCAATAGGATTGTACGATCTAAGCGTACCTTTAAAACATACACTTTACAAGCCCGAACTGGCGAAAAACAACCATTTTGAGTTAACAACTGACCAATCCCTCAATATGTACAACACACTATACACTCCCCTGACCAAAGTGTGCCCTTTGTGTCCATGTGTCCAGCTTCTATTAGAGCCACCATCCCAAAATGTCGGCCACAATAAGTACCCACAACACTAATTACATCCTGGTCAATTTGCCTTTCACCTCCGACACTATCCCTCAATTCACGCTGGGCACACAAGATCTCAAGCTGTTATTGTAATTGCAGTTGAAAAGAACGATCATTGCTCATTTAGAAATCCGATTGTAAAAACCACTTCTGGGTACTGATGATTGGTCTTTTACTTATCTTACACATATTGCGTGAGTACAAATTTAGGGCCTATAGATGTTGCTCGTTGTTTTGTTCTTCCCTCGCCCAAACAGCTCGGTCTTGCTTTGGTCCAGTCGCTATTTGTTGTAGAGTATCGGTTACTTTTTGTGGATATTTTAACATATAGACTTTGTCTACTACAGAATAAACAATACGCTTTTGACAGAGTGCAGCCACTGTACTTGGTATTGTTGTTAGTTTGCTATTCATTTACAAAGCAGTCTTTCAGCGGCACTACTTTGACATAATTGGAGTTACGTATTGGGGCTTTTCCATATATCACCGACTTCATTCCACAATCTACACGATGGCTGGTCTATGCACGTGTAATTAAATCTGCATGAGCCGTGCATGTGCAAATTGGTTTGAATTCAGAGATGTGAGGGTTTTGTTACAAGATGAAACAGTGGACGCAACTTAGGAGACAATAAGCCAGGCGTTGACCCATAGTCTGACAAAACATAGTGGTACAAACGACCCCGGTGTTGTTGCTCTTGTCTTTTATCACATTGATTGTTATAATGTGATGTATTTCAATTCGAGTGTTCGCCGGAAATTTGCCCCACGCCTTCTCACGCGCGCATCTTGCACATATCATGCATGTACGCGGGGAAATTGCGGGAATTTACTAGAAAGATTTCCTTAAGATAAGCCAATAATTGGTTACTGGAATGTATGTCCTATATGCTTCTGGGTTAACGATGAGATACTGTAGTCCCCCGAAGGAAAATCCTAGATCTAGCTCTAGCTCTGTTGTGGGGACTGAGAAAAACAACCTTGGTCAATAATCCCCATGTTGTGTTTGATAAGTCTCTGGCAGGCATGCTGTGTCATAGGTTAACTACTGACCATCTAGACCATAATGTTTCAAGAGGTGCCTAAAACGGCGCCCACACTTGTTCTTGCACTTCAACTTTGGAGTTGACGTAAAGAATTAAGACCTGTACAAACGGCAAGGTGGTGATAATTAATAATGCTCTATTTGGGTGAGGTTGGGTGTTTTTGGTTATCATGAGGGTAGATTTTGGTCTGCAGAAAATGAATGCGATATATATCTTTAATATCTTTAATAGCATATAACACCCCCCCCCCCCCTTTGATTATGTGACAATTATAAATTATAAAGATCAATGCATATATGTTGGTTGTGTCTCCTGAGCCTAGATTGCTGTATGAAATTGAAACAATGAATCGGGTTGTTTGAAACCCAATGTTGTAATGGTGAATAATACCCCAACGCTGCGCTGTAATCATTGTGTTATTCATTCTTATAGCGGAACTCCACTATAGGTAAAAAACGGCGCCAACAGGCAAAATTCGTCGCCGACATTTCTAAAAGTTCGGAAAATTCGACATGACTAAAAATTCTAGTGGATGAGGGGGTAAAATAGGTTGTTGGCAACACATTTCTTTGTTGCCAACAATTGCAAAATATCTAACTTGATTAGATATTTCGTTGCAAAAAATTCGTCGCAGCCGTTTTTGCCGGTTGGCGCCGTTTTTTACCTATATACATAGATTTCACATGACGTCACCCAGTAGGCTGGGGTATCACAGTGGCTACCATGTCTGGGGTCCCCGCTACGCTGGCTGTCTATGGCGGGGGTATCAAAACAAAGTTGATAAACCTCACAAGAGTAGATACTTGGGTAATTCTACACTAAAGGCAGATTATCTAACCTATCATGAAGGTATTGTTGTGGCAGATTAAAACTGGTAAAGGTTAAAACAGCCAGAAAACGATATTTTCAAGTATCGCAGCATACATAGCCATCTAACTTGACCCCAAACATGGCCAGGGCCGTGACGTCAGTGAAAGCTATGTATTGTGGAGTTCCGCTATTACACACATAAGTTCTTACACTGTTTGATGCTGCCAACTGCTTTTCCTTGCGTCTGGTATTGCCTGAACCATACCATGTGATGTTAATACTTCACGCCTGTATACTTGGTTTTATTCTTTCATTGTAGTATCTGTTTTAGATTATGCGATCATTTCTCTGAATCATAATAAGGAGTAATTTGTGGTAACATCATACAACTGAACCGTTTACACACTACTTTATTTTGCCAATTCTTTTATTTTATATTATGCACTTATTTATATATGTCACACCACCGATCGTATGTATACGTTTTTCGATCGTCTATACGTATTGACCCTTGGGATTTTAAGGTTATTTTTAGGTTGTTTTCAAATACAATGTCTTGGAAAAGAAATTATAATCGTTACCTATTTTATCGATTTATGTTCAATTAATTTACTAATGCTATATTGCTAGTGTCATTGTAGTTGTTTTACAATATTATGGAACAGATTTATATATTTTTACTGGCCAATATATACTAGTATTTCAAACCCGCACTTGCACGTTATACATACTTAGATCACTTTAGTGTTCACTTACATAATTAACGCTTTACTTAGTCATCAATACCTGAAAGTTTGCCGTCATACAAGGTCCTATCTCTCTATGTTGAAGATTATACACCTCGTATACAGAAACGTTTACATTCTGAAATCTGTCAAACATTTAGCACAGCGCCCATTAACCCATAGAGCTTTATCTTGCAGATAGTTGAGTTTTATTTATTCAGGCATTCATAATACACTTTGTATAGCCCTCGGGCTATACAGACTTTTAGTGTAAATTCTGGAATAAAAGCCATTGAGTCTTTGAGGGTCTTCAGGCGTTGACCACGCATAACTAGTGAACACAAGGCGGGTCCCTTGGTCTGGGGGCATTTTAGGCTATTGCCCTTGTGGATCCTTTACCGGATCATAATGCCCTGGGGGTAAATTAATAAGTGGTCCTGGTGTAGCCCTTTACTGACTATTTAAGATATTGTCCCCCTGTATCACCTGTCATTTTCCTTGAGGGTACTCAGCTCAAGTGTATAATGGTCACCTGCCTATCGCATTAGGCCAAGAGATCGCATTCTCGGGCTTAACATCACGCTCTGTATTTTATGTAATATTAATGTACCTGAATAGGGGACCATAAAGATGTGCGAAATAAATCTAAATTAACGGTGGACGCGAAAAGCTTTTAGTTTCCGCAGGACAACATTTTTATAGCCGGTAGATTTTTGCTAAGTGTTTGGTGTAAAGAATTCGGTAATAACAGTATGTAGAACAATGGGTTGTGAATGTTTGGAGACAGCCAAGAAAGGAGTTGAAAACATTTGGTGTAATAATAATAATTTATCTCTGCCTGTGAACGAAATTTGTTAAACGTGAAACAGTGTTATTGGCCTTTATGCCATATGACTGATATTATAGTTACCAACCTGTAAATATTATTATTACAACTGTAAGAGTACTAAGCCAACAAAGGATCCTATCTGGCCTGAGGCTGTGTGCCCTCGTTAAAGGCCACAAGGAGATGCCACGAACTCTCACATTTATAATGCATTTTCGCCTTGGTTGTTGGCTTCATTGCACTATGAGCCAGTCACATTAAAGCCTTTCCTCTCTGGTGTCGACTGTTCAGCATTTATATCTCATTTAGGGTTTTTTTGCATGGTATGAAACAAAATTATTGCTGCCGATGACTCTACTTGCCATTTAAGCTACCGGAATGCATTCCATTTTCTGCACAGAATAACTATCTATTTGAGTGTCCTAGGTCTTTTAATTTTGTATGTAAGAAATATTTCAATTAATGTTTTATGTGAGAAATACTTCAATCATAATGTTTTTTAATATACAGTGAATATTTCTCATCATAACTAACGAGGTGGCAGTCTATATATTATGTTCTGATATATGTACATTTTATTCTAGTCTTTGATGCAAGCTACATTTACCTGGAAATATCCTGATATTAAATTTCTGAAGTAAATGTCAAGGTGGTAAACAAGTCTGACACCGATAAGTATGTCC
Organism: Sthenelais limicola; assembly: GCA_942159475.1. Lineage (NCBI taxonomy): Eukaryota > Metazoa > Annelida > Polychaeta > Phyllodocida > Sigalionidae > Sthenelais > Sthenelais limicola. The sequence goes on from OW804098.1 coordinate 77,964,510, forward strand.
ATTGAAGCTGAACACTTTGTATCATACATGAGAACTTGTTGATGATCCGTCCATTTAATTGTATTATCTATATTGTATGTACTATAATGCTGAATGCCACTGTACTTTTTGCACGTTAACCATGAGCATTACAGTATATGTAATCACTTCATGAATAAAATTACAATGTTATCCATGTTATCCTATGTTATTCTTCTCTCCTTGTTTTTTATACATGGTTTAAAATAGTAAATTGAACTGCATTGATTTAATGAACAGAGAAGGCGGTTCTCAAAAATTCTTTTTCTTTTGGGGTGGGGGGATCCCAATATTCTGGCTAGTTCCTCCTAACACCGATGCTAATCTGGATTATTGTAATTGGCGATGGACTTTACATAAAATTACTTTAAATTATTCGTAGCATAATGATATTTCTTCACTTTAGATACTTTAATATATGTACAATATAATCTCCCATGGATGCTATACGTGTTAGTTATCACATGTGAAACAATATACGTTCCTGTGGTAAGACCTGCCAAGATCTTATAATTCCGAATCCCATCTTTGCCCAAATGCGGATAGTATTGTGCACATAGACACTTTGCGTAAATCAGCAATGGAAAGTCATCACTTGCCCTTATCCCATATCATAGTCTTTACTCTATATTTCACTATAGCTCTGCAGCTTGAAGTATGGCTAAAGCATGCAAAATAAGTTTGAAGCGATATATCGTAGAACACAGTCGGGGGAGAATTGAAAATATTGTCTTTATTGTCTTATTAACTAAGTAATTTAATTTCAAATCTTTGTTTAATTTTCTTAGTACTCTTAGTACCAACAATCACTATATTACCCTCGGAAATATCCATAGGGATCTGCGTATTTCTCCATATATAATAACCATAATTATACGGAAGGCGAATATTTCACAGTCTGCCGAAGAAACTTGAAAATGCCTTTTCAAATGCTGGATCATCCGATTATTGAAAATTCTAAATTATCTAAATCGGAGTGCTAAACCGAGCTCAAGCTCAACCCTTATTGCAGAATTAATAATACACCAATTTTTGGAACATTTTCCGGGAAAAAATACATGTGGTGTAGTAGTGATGACAAAGATCCAAACGTTCCGCATTTTTGAGGGTCAGATCCATAATATTTACCTTGTTGGCCGACTGTCTATGTCAGGTCATAGTTGACAGTGTGACATCGTCATATTGATACAGAATATGAAAGTATACTTTGGCATACTTGACAACGAGCTCCAAGAGAGACAACGCTCCGCTCTCCACATGTCTCGTAACTCTCGTTAATCAACGTGATCCCTCGTGACCTGGCGAGACCCACTGAGGGAGACGTAGAGTGCCCGGATGTCTCAGGTTAAACACTCCATCCCCCAGCGCATGCGCGAACAAGTCTTAATATCATAGTTCGTGATCATATATATATATAGGTGGTCACAGCTTTTAACCTTGGCCGAACACCTTTTATAGTTCTTAGTTTTCAGATGAAATGGTCGCAGTAGGCATAAATGTGTTACCTCAAATAGATACTCCTATGCTTATTTATTAATGTAATGATATGCTCACATGCTCCTTTAAAATACCCACAATAATTGAGAATTCAGAGATATCTTGGTATATTTGCTGCACTCAGGATCGGTCGGTACCTTACTTATAAATGAAACAATAATCATGAGCCACACCTTATAACTACCGAGGTAACCCGGCAATGATAAGGTATTTCATAAACAAAGCTGAATAATCATTTTTACTATACAATCTGGAAAATGTCTTGATTATAAATGAGTCTGCCATACCAAAAATAAGATCTCCACACGTGCAGGGCCCTAAAATTATTGAATAAATTACTTCAAGACTTCAAAATTGTGGCCGAAATTAAAGAAATAGTTAAAGCAAGCTGACCTATTATTAGAGAACTATATATGATATTGAAATATTAAGATATCCCTGGCACTCTTATTTAGGTTAGGTAGGTTTCATTTATTTATGAGTGACAATTTGCCATGAGTATGGCCAAATTACTCGGTACCGTGGAAATGTAAATAACAAAATGGTATTAACGATGTATATTGCTGTTGTATTATATGGTTTCTGATTCCCATCTTTACCTCATATATATTGTTTACTCCCCAGGTCAAATTACCAAGGGTATATATATATATATATTATATACATTTAAACATCTTGCATCAAAACCATTTACAGGATCTAAAGATTATCCAAGAAAGGGTCCAAAGAAGTAATCTCATTGTAAATGTATGCAGGGTACATTACTGTTGTATATTGTTTCATGTTAACTTTAAAGTTGAACCTATGGGGAAACGACCCGGCGTCAGCGATGGCAATTAAGGGCAGTTAGGGCGCAATCGAGCCACTACTTTCCTTTAGTCAACGATTGGGCTATTTACCAATGCGTTATTAATCCCTTTTAGTGTCTACCTTTATGACGCTCCTTCATGATACTTTAATGCATATTACTGTATTAATTAATGTATATAATTATGTATATCAATGTTATTACATGTATACATCATGAATGTAACACCTTCACATATGGTTCGTCTTCTAAAATTCCAAACATAATTTCTGCTTTGTCTGTACTATTTAGTTTGATACGTTTGAATACCCCCTGATCACCCCCCCCCCCCCCCCTTCCCCCATACTGTTATTTTCATTCAAAGAACCTTACTTCTTGGACAATCTATGAAGAAATGCACAAATGTATTCTCTTCTCGACAATATACACATACATATTGAAGATTCTTTCATTCTTATGTTTCTTCAATACCTGTTACAATTAACCAATAATTCGGTGTATGTATGGGTTTGGATCTTCCAATAAAAGTCATCATATCCTGGGTCGTCTATATTATCGCCCCACTTGCCTACCTTCTCTTTAATTTCTACTTATCCTCTATTTTGCTGTTCAGGGGAAATTCGTTTTACGTTTAACCATTCTCTAGGCAATGCCTGTTTTAACATTATACTCTGAGCAAATTAAGTCTCTAGATCATAATAATATTTAATCTGTCTTTATGTCATAACATATTTTTCCTCATTTATTAGATCAGATATTAGGAATGCTCCCCTTTTATCATGAACTCGTGTAATTATATCCAACATCGTCACCCCTTCTTTCCTTCCACTCTCACTGCCACCCTGCAACCACCCTCTTGAGGTCCACCTTCTTCAAGCTCGTTCAAGCTTCTGGGACGCACACACAACACTTGGCATTCAGCTCTGCTCAGCGACCCGCTCGACCTGCGACCCTGCGCTACGCATCAAATGGCCCCCATAGCTTGGTATTTGTTGACTCTGAGAAAGCGTTCGATTCTAATAGCGACTCGTGGATGAAACTTTAAAAGCCGGGCCAGTCAGTAGTTACCGCCAGCTCCGCATGTTTGTCACGTTTCTTGCCCAAGTCTCGCCCTGGCCGAGATTTGCCTTACATCGTGACGATGGGAACTGAAGGGGATTCTTTGTTCCCTGTTGAAAAGAGAGACAGAGACAGACAGAGAGTTGGAGCTTTTGGAAAACGAGTTTTATATTATAGTCTAGCTCCATTTGAGCTGGGAAATATTGGAAGCATTTACATGGGAGGTGGAATATTAATGCACATTTATTATTTGCAAACCCTGTTCCTGGGAGATTGTGATAACCAAGTCAAAATATCTGATATACAAACATTACTGTTTTAAATAAACTGTAGACTATGGTATGACATTTTCATAAAAACAAGAAGTAATATCTTGCAAATATCGTCCATTTCCCTTTAGAGCATTACTCATTCCCTTTTGTTTGGGAACACACCTGTTGGGATTTTTTTTAAATTGTTTTGTTTGTAACCATATATTAATTTTAGGCTTAATTGGGACGTCGAAACATAGTAATGTGAACAATTTCTAAAAGATAACCCACTCTATCAATTAAATAACCTTTACGTTAGTTGGTCTTGTCATACATGAATCCAAAGTAAGTGACTTATCTAGAACCCTCAAAAGTTCTTTGGCTTCTTTGAGTGCGAACACCCTTAAAATTAAAGATTCTTTGTGAAAATAATATTCAACTAAATAACGCCTTTGTTATGGAGTGAGTTAAGGAAGAAACATAGACGCTCCTGAAAGAAATCGTTTGATGGAACTTTTAGCAGACGTTTTAAAAGAAATGCAACCCGAAAACACTTTTTCTGAGCGTGCCTGTTGAATGTTTTGAAGGAACGTGGTTCTCTTACTCACAGATTATCTAGAGGAAAGAACGTATGCTTGTTCAGTTATGGGGCTTTGCACAAAGAATGCATATAGAAGCGGGGGTCTGTGTGCGCATGCGGACGGCATGGTGGTGGCAGTCTCCGCTCCTGGGGCTCCAATACAGGCACCTGGACTGATATAACCTCAAAGGATCATCTCCACAACCTCAGATTAAGGATAATCTCTTTCTGAATATTCTTGCTGGGTGGGTGAAACTACAGTCATGTTGACAGTTTGGGGTATGACCTTAATCTGTACATACAAAATCGTTTTTTTGATTGAATTAAATTGTTCGTAAATTATAATGTCCTTAGATATCTTCTCCTTAAACTTGATAATGAAAATCTGATTTCTCCGACTAATATGAATGACATGGCGAAAGTGTATTAGAAAGAATGGGTGAGACAGGAGCGATCTTATCCAGGATCGCTGAGAACATTGCAGTATTATGTCAAATATGACCTGAATACAATTTATTTTAAAAAATTATAGAGATATCAAGAGACAGAGATAGGGGAGAGACAGCAGGAACATGAATGGACAGATGGTAAAAAGCAGAGACGGCAAGAGAGAGACGGTACGGGTTCATGAAAAGAATGAGATCTCGAAGGAAGACAGAAAAAAAGAGACAGACAGCTGGATGGAGGAAAAGACAATGTTTTTATCATATATACTTTTGATAATCCATGTGTATAGAAAGAGAGAGAGAAAGAGTGTGGGCGGAGGTGGAGAGAGAGATGGAGGTTTCACTCCGGCTGTAAGGATACACTGCTTTAGATTGTAGGTTAGGCATGCAGTGGACATGTAGACAATCGTACTCCCATGTGGGCCCTGTGTCTATATGACTTATAGAATGGCATAAATATGATCATGATACGAAGGATATACTTCCTTACAATATGTATACTCTACTTTGTTACATTATATATATATTTGTGTTTGTGTCTATATATTTGCTGTATTCTATAATATATATATAATACATTTTATACACATAGAGACAAATATTTGTATGCGTGTGCATGCGTGTTGCTGAGTGTAATCGTTACACTTACAGAGTGTTACGAATTCAGCAGACGATACCGTATTACACGCTTAATTGGTGTGAGACTGTGAGGTCTCGGCTTTATTCTGATAGAACATGGCAATCATGTATATCATCAAGACTATAAATGGGATCTAAGTGCATATATAGAGATGGTATATTGCTCGAAGAATTGAGAATTGAAATGATATTTCCCATAACGCATCATATGTCATAATATTACATGATACTTATTGTAAACAACAGCTATATTGATGCATTGATGGCTGCACTTACATTAGCTATACGAAAATATTCATAACATTTTCCTTTTTTTCTTAGCTCATTCTTTCCCTAGTTCAATGAAAGTCAAGAAGACTATACTAAATGATTCTATCTACATCTAATGGGTGCAACACTAATTCACTTACTCCATTTCGGCGTTCGCCAAAATCTGTCAATGCAGTTGTTGAACTGAATATCGGTCACCTTTTGGGGCTAATCGACCTCAAAGAAACACACAATAGCATCAATATATCAATAGGCCTACCTTCAGTCCTAAGTCACATTAAAAGTGAATTTGGAAATAGCTTTGCGGTCTATCAGAATGCACCTTTAAATTTAAGATAATTCCTTCTGTATCTCTTAGAGTGCCAATAATACGCCCCAATTTTACTGAGGAAGTGTTTGGTTTAGCCTACCTACATTTGTGTGAACAGATACACGGCACAATATTTAGCATTTGGTTAGACGATTTAAATTTAATATGAAATATTGATCCAAGCCAAAAACGGCTAGTAGCGTGGAAATATGCTAACAAGCGTCATGTGTTTTATATGAGATGAAAATATATGTGTCAATTTACTACATTATATCCATGTTATTATTTATATCAACGAGTACTTATATTTATGTTAGCTTTAGCTTATGTTGGTTCAATACATCTCTACCAAAACCAAAGCGTCGACCTGCTACAGGTGCAACACGTATTATGGGACTATTGTCTACATAGTTCTGCTCTATTAATTACATTTCCCTTAAATTTCCGAATGGGAATAGCCAAAGGAAGGCAATTTTAGTGATTACTTCGCTGTATGGATCATGGATGCATGGATACAAAATTGGGTCCCTGTACGAAAGAGGTTAAAAAGTACTGTTGTAACTTGTACTGTTGTAGCCTATGGAGGTTCACCCAAATAAGTTTTCGCTTCATTTTCATGGTGAATCAAAAGGTGGGGCGTTATTCTTCAGATGGTCAACAATTGTCGCCGTTGCATTATCCAGTTCACCAAAATGATACGAGCCAACACTGACCACCACTTTTCTTATCATGGCGTCCATGTAGCGGCTCTTAATGGACGACTACAGACCATTATTACCGGCCATAAACTCCATCTGGTCGAAATGTCGTCTGCCCCGAGTTGTTGCCTCGGGCCCGGAGGCGAGAAAACGGGGGAGGTACGCGGGAAATCGACATAAAACGAGTTAATAGCCGACTGGCGAGGCAGACGACATTTCCTAGAAATATGGGCAGGAACGTTCCTCCGTGAAATTACCCCAAGATCGGGCAAACATAGAGGAGAAAAGCGGGCAATTTATGGTTGGTGGTTCCCTGGTACAGGCTGAATGGCATCGAACAGCTACCGCCACAAATGGGCTCGGGGAAGGAGGAGGAAGAGGAGCGACGAGCGATTTTACGACAACGGTTTTTGTATGAACCGACTGATGGCGATTATGGTATGCACCGTCTTGGAATGAGATAATAGAAAGATGGCAGCATTTGCGGTGGACGGGTAGGAAGAAAGCCAGAAAGGAAAAATAAGGGAAAAAAAGATTGTACTAGAGTTTGGTGGCAGAGAGCCTAGAATGATGTGTGAGTGGATGGATCGGTGGAGAACTTCTGGATAAAGATTGAGGGGAAAAAGGCTGAAAGAGGGAAGGCAGACTTGGAGAGAGTTCATTAACAGTCTCTGGCCAGCTCATCTCAATAAACTACGATTTGATGAAGTGAGGCATGAGGCGGAGGACGGAGATATCATCTCTTTCTTCACAGACGTTCTCTTATCTTATATTATCGCTCATCCAGCCTGCTTATCTGAGCGCAATAATGGATGATCTCCCCTCTTTCTAGATGTCCTCGTCCGAGAAGATCAAAAGCTTAGAGATCAAAAGATCCAGGCTCTTCAGATCTATCCTTTTCTGTGGAGCGCTCGCTATGTCGTCTGCTACATTTGCTGCGAGCATTCGCAGCGTCTCCAAATCTCTTTCCAGACCCCTGCTTAATGTTTTGGTGTTACAGTAGTTCTCCTCTCTTAACACCCCACTCCTCCTTCGCCTCCATCTTCCCCCTCCCTATCTTCGTGTGAGCACTACTACTGCTGCAGTACTGAGATGGAAACTAAGCCAACAACACCTTTATCAACGTGTCTGTATGGTCAAGCCCGGGAGTCTCCTACTCAACAGGACTTCATTTCATCTTTTTCAATATTAGTAACATGTGTAGTCCCTAATGATTCACGAGTGAGTGATCAGACGTTGGAGAGTATGGATGTGACGCGTTAAGGTTGCTTAGTATGAAATTTTATGGAAAAAATGCTAGCTACCTACATTTCGTAACATCTCAAATCAGGGTGCTTTGAAGTATCTTATTGAATATCGCGGATCTTTAATACATCTATCCTTCAAAACAATACCGTCCTCGTACATATAGATCGCTATATATCGTATTCTATGAAATGTGTCTTCCGACTGGGGATGCTTCATTTGGAGTAAGATAGAAAAAAAGGTTGGCATACAATCAGAATAATTATGCTGTCCATATTCTAGATTTGCACACCCGCGCACACACATGTACGAATCCACACATACACGAATACGCGCACACATAACCAAGGCACATGCTATCCTAAAAAGCATTTTCATCTAAAAAATGCATTTAAAACGAACAAAAATATTGTTACAAAATGGGTCTCTCTCCGTGACCTGCATAGTCTGCAGGAACTTGCCCTGGTGTTTGATTTGTCTTACTCGCATAGGAAAATAAATTGAAAAATATGATTAATAATTACATAGACAAATTCGAATAGATGATAGATTCTTCCTCCCCTATATGCACAGCTTAGATGTTGGTATAGCATGGCAATACCCACACGTAAATAATACGGAAATAATGGAAAACAAAGGGGAATAGTTGGAATGGAAGGAATTTTACTGTGTGGTTGGGAAAATATTGTAATAATTTTTTCGGTTTATGTGCGTGCAAGTATGTTTCCTTCGTAGCATTATTCCAGTGGAAGTGATAGATTCCGTTAGGAACGCGTTAAAAGTGCAGAAAATACGCGTCATGTGTGGTCCATCTCCTTAATGGCCATGATACTGAGGAAGGAGTTCAATCATAAGCAGGACTTCAAATAAACAGAACTTCAAATTATTGCATTTATTTAGTGTTCACTGTATGGGATTGCTGTGTAGAACACCTACACCTACTACTGATAAAGTCTCTTTACCCATTCATATATATATACAATACTATACACACTATCACTGAATCGATTGAAGGCTCTTAACAAGGGAAAATATAACCGAGAGGCAAAAGTCTCTTTAAGAGGTTTATTATTCGTAATGTAAGACCAGAATTGAATAACAGGTACAATCAGGTGTAGATATAGCCTAACCTCGTGGATAAATTATGTTGTTGTAAATACAGTATATAAAACAGCTTTATGTATAGAAGAGTATGAAAATAAATACGATTCAAAGTTCAAAATAGCTGCGTTCGTCATTATCACAAAAAATACCGGGAAATACATGCTCTGTAAGGAAGCGTGAGAACAAAAATAAAATAAATCATATTTCTCCGTGCACTGGATTGGCAAAGATGTTATTACCAATCCCAGTTGGAAATCAATCAATGAGGACTTAAATAGTAAAACCTTCATTTAGTATATGCGACCAACAAGAACATACAAATCAGTCACCACACTATTCGTCGCATATATAGGCTGTATCGGTCCTTTGTTTTATCCCCAAACCTGCCACCCACCACCTCATCCACCCATAGTGAGGTGGTGAGACAAACAGAGAGGGAGAGAAACAGAGAGAAGGAGAGAGAGAGAGAGAGAAAATATTAGCTCAGCAAATTCTACAGAATAAATATTATCATTCCGCAGCAAACGGGCCCGCCAAAATATTATGTGATGCTGGGGAGGTATGGTAGTGTGAGGGAAAGATATGTTGGTTTATTTGCCATGATTTTCAACTAATGAGGATAGAATGGGTTTGGAATTTGTTTGTAGTTGATGGGCAATGCCCGAAGGGATTGGTAGGATGGGTGGATGGATGATTATAGATGGACGTACTTGGCGGTCGGGCGATCTCCAGGCCCGGGGAACGCCTTTAGGGTGGTTAGATTGACGGAACCAATCGTTGCAGGATCGGTAGGCGCCTCTCCACTTCCACGCTCGAGAGGGAAGGCTGAGGGAATCAATCACCCACACTACATCACACTCTACTTTTATTTTACGAGTTTATTTCACTTGCGTGGCTGTTCATTAGCCCATCTAGTTATTTCTTATATGAATACATATAAATATGCCTTTTTACTGACACCAATACACCAATACTAGTAATATTTATATGCATATGTAATTATAGTGTAATGTATAAGCCGACACATCATTCTGTTCTATATATCATTCCTCATTGTTGTCGACCCCACTTTATAATCGTAGATATGTGACACATGTCAGCCAGTTCAGGACACGACCCGATTCTCTCCGTCTCTAGGCACTCCACCCTCCGACCATACATATATATATAACTATATATGTATAATACCATTATTATCCATAGGGGTTTATGTCAACATGATTTGTTAATCAGTGCGAAATTGTTACCAAGGCCCACTTAACTTAGTTTCCAAACTTCAATTAATTACCGCAAAAAACACCAAAGTCACGATAAAAATGAATGTAAAAATCCATCATTAAATATCCCCACCGTGTTGGAGCTGGAGTATTCGTGGTTCTCTAGTATGCTCGGAACATTTGCCGCACCCTAAAATTGACGATATACCATGACATGATATACCACCATGCACCCACACATATATAGTGCAATAATAGTAGTATAGAATTATATTGTACTGGCGCGGTTTTAGTTCTGACTATGAGGACGCCGATAAGAAGGCTTATTTATCAATAACAAGTGTGATAAGACTGCCAGCATTATAGGACGCTGGTAGTATTGAAAGATAGGGTGAACATTGACGCGCGTCCCAAAAGCATGTGCAGCGTCCAAAACTAGCTAGCGGCGATATGCCAGCACTAAAAAATGCCAGCTTATTGTGGGACATGTATATATGCCAATTTTTAGGAGGTTTTAAAGACCCTAATGCTTATATACAACCTAAGATTGTGTATATGTGCGTCTAATGTTGATCAAAGAAAAAAAAGCGTAATGGGATTAGTGTACGGAAAAACAATCTAATAATCTCCGAAAATACAAAGAAAGAAATGGTTTCAAAATACTGCGCGAGGGAAACTGTTCATGATTTAAACAATATATGCGCGGGTCTTTTATATTCCATGCATTCAGAATTAAACGACATAGCCCAGAAATGTATGGGCTATGGATTTGCGTGGGTTTGTTTAGCTTTGTTTTGCTTCCCAATCCTGTATTGGTAGGATTTGAAATGAAGCAAAGGTATGACTTACTTGTCCTTATATATTACGGTGGACATATGTAAAATTTGATATGTGTTACACTAAATTCAGCCAAGGGCAACTTATCAATTGTATTTCATAACATAATATTTATGAAAACTCGGGTTCACATGTTGATATTTTATTCTCACAAAAGGACTTCTGTCCGATGGGAAGTCTATCATAAAACCGTTGTTTCTGAGATATATCATCCGTTCTGAAGGTCCCAGTGTCATACACACTTTGTTTGTCATAGCAAAATCCCAGGTCACAATAACTCCCGTGTCTCCGGAGATATGTAAATATGCATTATAATCGGTTTGATGGATTGTAAGTCTACAGCAAAAGTCTGAAAAGCTTGACTGAAAACTGAATCTTTGTCCAAAAATATCGATGCCCCAACATGTCCGACGATGGAGGGCCTGTGTAAGCGCATTTGCGTGTAAATATACTTTTGAATTTCTTCAGATTACAATTTCTCCTATTGAGCATATGATGAAATTGATTGAACACAGTATTACATTGGTGGAATATATTAATTTCCCCACCAATTGAGCTTCATATATAGAAGAATCGCTGCAGCGATTTATACCGTCAATTTTAAGTTTATAACTTAAACTTACCAACAATCTTTATATTTATGTAATGTTCTTGAATATATTAAAGACTCTATTTGTAAGCATTTTTTCAAACACAAACCCTTCCTTTATGGTTTAACACATTCCTGACGAATTAAACAATGTTGGATCGAGCTGTGTGTTTCTAAACTGTCCACAATCATGTATCTGAACTGTCTAGGAACGAGCTGCAAAACACAAGAGGAGGATGAGGAGAATGGTGATGTAGGCGCACCACATCAGCAACAGAACGAAGGAAGGAGGAGCAGGAGGAGCAGGAGGAGGAAATCCAAACCTCTTACCCACTACGCTTGGCTCTCGGTGAACGTGTGTGCAGGAGCGCCTGGAACACCCTGCTAAACATGGCTCCGGAATTTGCTTTTGCTTACAACATAAGCCCCCAAACATTTGCTGATATGTGCGATGTCTATAGACACAGTCGCACTGATGGCCACCAACTAGTACTTGCTGAGTTTGCTGACAAGTGTCTTCCTGTTGCTTCCTCCACTCCCCTCCCTCCCAACTCTCCCTCAGCTAACCCTCAAATAGTCCTCCTATATCCCCACCAAACACCTCTTCCAATTTAATACCCTCGTCGGTATATCTTTATAGATCGATTGATTTATATTTCTCACAGATTTCCTCCCTCCCTCTCGTACTTTGCCTTCCAATTCTAATGTTTATAAATAATTGGCAGTCCATGATTTCTCATGATAGAGTGTTCCCATTCCGATTTCACTTCTAATCCTTTCGATCTCTTCCCATTCCTAATCTCTCTCGCGCCTCTCTCTCTCTGACCCTCTTTCTCTCTATATTTGCGTATATATATGTACGTATACATATATTGATATAAAATGTGCACATGCATCACTCCGTTTCCAGTCACAAGTATACTGCTGCGACAGCAACTAAGATGGCATTGCATCGAGTCTTATTGCTTGCGAAGTACACAGATTAGAGTATCGACCATTTCAATAAAAGCTGTGTGGGGCCAAGATGCGTGTTGCTTCTTCGTGTATTGGCATAATTGGCAATTTGTAGAAGTAATTGGCGCCTCTTTCCCGTTCACTATATGGTACTACACTGCTGTTGCGTGCAGGTCTTTGTTGACGTATTTGTCCTTGTATTTAGACTGCAAACATTTGTGAACTGAGCGCATGTTGTCATAAGATAAGATGAACTGTACGCTTAATGCGCGCACGGGGAAGATTTAAACTATTTTGTTTATTAGATGGGTCGTGTTTATATGCTATAGGAACTGCGAAAACACAGCATTAACATATCAACTCGAATGTGCAAAATTATTGCTCTTCTACTTCCTAGCTTTGTGACTGCTTGAATACGTTGGTAATGTTCTTCTAAGTCAATAATAATTAATGGCATATATATAAATAAATAAATTCAACCCCCATACTGCATGTGAAAAGTTTTTTTCTAGATCTTATTCAACACCTCATACATGATATCATTTAGTTATTGTTTACATATGGTAAAATTTCTTTGCACAATATCTATCAGGACTGGTGGGAAAGATCTCTTACGAACCCGGAGAAACCGGAACTTCATGTACCATCAAAGAGACAGGTTATCTAAATTTGCAGAACCTTATGGCCATGAAATCTTTGGGTCAATATTGTATTGTACAATTTTATTACATTTTGTACTTTTGCGTCCACACGTCCACACATGCAGTAGCACTGAACATTGTAAATTGAACTGTCGAAATCGTACGAATAGCTGAATCATGAAAAGAGTATTTAAAAGAATAGAATTATTATTGTGCTTCTTGTAAACTGAATTGCACGTATTGGCTCATTCGCCAAGAGTGAATCTGAAGGTAGAATCTGATTTGAATGATTATAAGGGAATCGGAATAGTAATACATTGTTGCTATAAGAAGCATAACGTGCATGAAAACAAAACATATTTCGTGTCACGTTAAATTGTCAGTGGTCAAACAAATGTTTAAACAAATGCCGAATATTGCCATACCCCAATCTCACTTTTCCTAGACTACTCGCTGGAAGGAACTAACGCGCTTTAAACCCCATGGCGAATGTACTTGCGGTATAACCCAGCTGGCAAATTGCCTTTTCATGCCCAAAGCTTTGTTTGGAAACTCTTTCATTGTTCTTTTGCATAACATAATAATTAGTGCTCTTCAAAATACCAAAAGATATTTTTTTAAACAATTTTAGAATAAATGTATTATTATAGATCAATGAGTTTCCAACATTCCCGCCCCACTTCAGGTCTTGTGGGAGGTTTCTCTTGGTTTGGATAGCATATTTGAAGCGATTATTTAGAAAAAGTGCAGAGTATCTCCAAGATTATAGACTCCTACTAAAAGGATACTCTGTTGTTGTTCAATAGACCTGAGCAAAGATGAATTCATTTGTTGATTTGACCCTAGACTCGCCGTGAACGCAAACGGCTTCCCACCAGATGAACCAACAACGGAAATCTTGCGAAGCCAAGCTATAATTACAACAGAGGACATTTGGATAGGACACTGGGTGCTAATTGCCGCAGAGTGGTCATTGGCGCTCTTTCTCAGGAGTCAGCTTTGGATAATTTTTCCATTATGACGTCATTGCTTGTGTGTTGGCTTCACATAAGTTGTTGGCGTCGCCATGGCTACTCCTGAGGCTGATCAATATGTGTTTGATATGCCAGGCTAAAGTATGCATCCAAAGGTTATCATGACGCCTCCAATAGACATGATCTGCGCTGCTAAATACATTATTCTATTATTCCATGCCAAAAAGCGATCTTAGTATATTCCTATCTACATGTGGCTAAGGTGGATAATGTAAAGGGTGATGAAATCTTTTCAACACAAATTATTAATCATGATACTTCATATTCTAAAATATAAAAAAAATGTTACGCGCGTCCAATCGTTCCTGGGTTATTTCTAAACTTGCGCACCGTTTAAGGAATCGTAAGAGAAGGGGAAAAGATATGGGTCTTGCACTTGAATGCTTAGTTATAAATTTGCAGCTAGTCTGACTGATTGCTCGTGTGATCTTTGACTTAATGCCAAAATGATATTGATAAACAGAAAGCTTGCTAATCTTCTCACATACAACACCAAGTGTAAATTTAGATATCATTTTAAAGTTATATAGATCTACCACATTAATCAGCAACTAATGTATCTCACAATTTTCTTTTTGTAAACCGGGGCAACCGCTTTAATTCAATGTATCTTGGCCTATGCGCGTTTTAACGGTCATCATTTCCCGTCACTATGTGCTCAGTTACTTCAGCCTCACACCAGCGCCCACATCACCCCTATATCCGCCGCAGGACACCCTCTGCCTCCGGCCCGGAATCTAGGCGGGAAATTGTGCATCTCCGGCGGAACGTCCAGTCCCGTTTGCCGTGGGCGGCCATCGGTCGCCCGACCCTGCTCCCATACCAACCCCTTTCCAAGCACTACCAAACCACTCACCAGCACCTTCTTCTTACCGTACCCCTCCTGCGGGGAAATGAACTTTTTTCTACCCGCCCATTTCCTTGCGATGGGAAATTACTCAGTGCAATATAACTGACCCCTTCCGGTTAACCTTGACCGACGATGGTCAAGATTGGAGCTTGCTACGGCGGATAATCTCTGGAAATGACCTTGCTCCGAGCGTCGACCCGGCCCCCGCGCTAAGAACGTGCGAATGGCGGTACTTTAACCGGAGCCATGAGAGTGAATCCCGCCTGGGTAAACTCTGCCCCGCGGGAGCCGGGCATCCGAGCCCCAAACACATTAACCTTTGGTCACGAATAGTTTCGCAGGGTCGTGAAACTAAGCTTGACTTCTTCACAACTTCAAATTACTTTTAAATGTAGGAGGAGATAGTTTCAGATCACTCGATTGCTTCACAAAAGCGATAAATAGTACTCTGCGCTTTGACATAGAAAAAGTCAGCAAAAATGTCCATTGATTATGAGCCCATTCTATGGACGTAAAACACCAGAATTATTGATCGTTCCCATGGGGGAGAATGGGTTTTATATGTGAAATATTTGGAAGTAGAATAAATGACGTTTTCGCCACTTAAACTTGATAAGTTTACCCCTGGGGCATATTACATATTAGCGCTATATTTTACTTTTTCTGCCCGGTTGCTTCACTCTTGTTTATCACTGTCGTTAAAATACAAATGGTGTCAATAATCTTTACACAGTTTTCATCCCGAAATTGCTCGCTTATCAGTGGAGCTTTTAGCAATTTTGTCCCATACATCTGTAGGAAATTATATGCCATAGGGACCATCATATCGATATCGGCCGTGCACATCCAAACTCTCCTTTTTACCCCCCCCCCCCCTCGCCTGCACACACACACAGGGGCAGCAAACAAATGTTAATTCTCTGTAACATTGCAAAGATCTCTATGCAAAAATTCTACTGGGCAGTGTAACTGCAGCAGTAATGAAACAAAACATTTGTGATAATCGTGTTAGACTTAGAACAATATTTGCGATGATCTCTATATATTAGGCAACCTAACTATTTTCTCAATGCTAACAGTTATGTGTTGTCTCCCAAGTCAACAGTTCATATGGCTAAACTTGGTTAATTTGAAAACGACTGCATGCCTTTAGCGTGGCTATAATAAGATTCAGAGTATAGCTTTCCAGGTTGACAATTTGTCATCAAAATCAAACTGTATATTTAGACACTAAAATAGTTTGGAGATACCATTTCCCACTACCTCCCTCTCAGCACGACACACTGCTGCCCCCTACAGTGACTATGCCGAACTATCCTCCTTCACAACACAAGTCTCCCTTCCAACATCAGCCGCCATGTTGTTTGCGTAGCCTAAATTTATTTGAAAATCATCAGCTATACGCAAGGGCTGGCTAAATATTGGGTTTGTTTTAAAATAATGCTGAATAAAATAACATCTTGATATATGGACAGTGATGCGGTACACGAGCTGAGAGGGATACTGGCATTGAACATAGCTACAACAAAGGAATCCTTTAAATTGAGACCAAATTGAGGAGCGGGTTCAAGTGCAGATAGATATACTCACACACTTGATAGTGGATCTCCTAGAAATGATAAGGGCTATCTTGTTAACCCATTTCTAACCAAGAGATGTGTCTCTATATACCACGTAACTTATGGCAGTTATCTTCTAAGTTCATTGCTAGGGCGATTAATTGGCCGCAGCGCATCAGACGATTGTTTCTTGATGTACAAATTGTCGGGCGGGTCTTGGCCTTTACATCACTGATACATGTAGATTTTTACATAACCTACGGACAGTAATAATATTAAATTGGAGAATAGAATACACATATGCAAGCATATATCAGTGCGTAGTGTAATCTGCATTATAATATTTTAAAAAATCGGATCCCTTAATTGACAAAGCCATGTATGCTGCTATATATATGAATGTGTTTTGCTGTTATTCCAAGCTATTCGTTCCCTCTATCTGCACATCCCTTTCTCTGCCTCATGAACATTATAATCCTACTCATAACGATATCACATTGAAAGAAGACTCACCTTGCCTGCGTGTTCCGATATAAATATTTGCCAATGCATAATAACTTTCTGGGACATTATGTATATCACAGTAATACTAAATAATTTAATGGGGGTTTGGATATGAACTCACACCCAATAGCGCTCAAACATTTGAAATTGAACAAAGTTATAGCAAAGGATGTCATTCCATTAGCGACAAAATAGTGTGCATTGTAGGAACTCGCTTCCCGAATAACTTTAAATGAGCATTAAGAGAACTGTTTTATATGCGGCAAAATCTTAAGTAGGAAACGGGGAGTTTCTGAAGACCCGTATCCAGCTTCATTACTACATAAATATGTCCATGATTCTTGTGGTTTTGTCACAAAACCTCTTTCCCTGACGAACAACGTAGGAGAGCTCATGACGCGTCCTGTTATTTCCTCGGGCTATTTTCACAGGTTCGTCGAATCGCCTGTATTGCGCATGACACACAAGCAGGCTTAACTAGCTAGTAAGTTACTGCCTTCTCGCCTCTTCCCTTCCCTTCCTTTCAGTGAAATTCAACGAGGGTCTTCGGACAACTGTAAAAGTAAAAAGATGAACAATGAATTAGAAAATCTATTAGTATAGTATAGACTTATAAGCCTAATGCAAAATAATTGAGTGAAAATATTCGTCGAACGGAAACTGCTGTGGCAATGGTTGTTGTGGTTGTTAGATACAAGTATACAGTGAATAAATTGAATAATTAACGACACTATATAGCCAATTCTCACCATAGCCATATAAATCAAGTTCAGAAGTTAAGTGAAATTGATGGTGCCTTAGACAGGGTCGTCCGACAACGTTGAACAACACCATCCACCGACATATTAGACAGCATATATACGATGACAAGTTTCGTACCTTATCTGCGCTCATGCTGCAAACGAATAGATAAAGCACCAAATCCCAAAACCAATCCATGAACTAATCGCAATAGGGGGAGTAGAGAAATAGCATGTCCCTCCGATCTAACCGTCCGTTAAAGAATGATGTTGTGTTCGGAGTGAGAAGAGATTTCGTTCATCCTCCTCCTCACTCGGCCGGCAAAGAGTGTTATAGAGAGGGGAGAGGAAACGTACTGGTAAGGCCTCCCGGGCTCCGTCTACACACCCGCGGCCAAGCCCAACACTCCTCCCCCTTGTCTGTAAATTTGTCCACGGCAGCTGAGAAAGCTGGGGGTGTTTTACGAAGGATCTCTTAATTTACTGAGGTAACCAACTTAAGATAGGCAAACAGCGCGCGAGGATGCAGTTTGAGAGAAAGAGAGAGGCACAGAAAGACCGGTTTGTGTACGGAGAAAGTGAAAGGCTGAGCAGGAGGTGTGATGGGGATGGAGGAAGGCTAGTCTCTGGCTAGGCTTTCGTTTGTGTATGGACAATATCACCACGCCACCACAACCGTCCTCCCGTCCGCCCTGGGTAAGCCATAAAACACATCCAGACCAAATGACAACTGTTTGAGCGAGAATAATATTGAATGTTCCACTTAAACCCATGCAGCAAGCAGGGCCTGGGCTTGGGCGAGGAGCCGTTTACTTGCTTTGGGTTATAGTCACAAATAGGGGGAAAGAGTCAGGGAAAGCAAAAGACAGTAGAGGAGAGAGATGCTGCTTGTCGGGTCAGCCTGCCGGAAGCAGGAGGAGGAATAGATATTTAGACCGCATATTTGCGCCGTGCTTGAGGGCAATAACTATATTGTCGATTCGACAGCACTTTCGCTCCTGTCTATTCTACACCATCTTCTCTCTATAGAACCTACTCAGCTTCCAGTTCTATACTTTTCCCTCTGTTATGCTATATGTGGTAGTGCCGAGTCCAGTGTATTTGAAATTTGAAATATTTTGTAGATTGAAAGCCTTCAATACATTGTTTGGTCCACATCCAATAACTAGCAACTTACTTTCATTTTTATTATAAATGGTCCATTGCCAATGCCTTTAATAATTATTAGATCCTCTGGATCCACATACTTTAACTTCCCAGATTTCAGTAGGCTACACAAATGAGTTAATACTATGTTAAGTATAGCACAACGTTATTAATTGGATTACTATTTTAATCGCACTGACTAGACGCCGTTGCTATATAACATTTTTATTAGTGAGTCAAGTTCTTGTACCACCCCTGTTTAAACTACGTTACAAATTCTTGCTGCCCTAAATGATTATCTTTAATAATATCGTGTTCCGAGGCCAGCGGTAAGCGACAATCCAAATTTACTCGGAAAGTAACCATGTCGAGGAGGCTCAGACAGACACACATCTGCAATTGTATTCCATATCTGACACCCAGTAAAATATACTCGAGCCAAAAGCATCTTTCCCGTTCCCGCCTAGCATATATAAACAATGGTTTGTTGACAACACTGCTAGGTGTTTGCATGCCCACAATGCAAATGTGTCCCCCTCCTTGATATTTTTATCACTATATATTTATAAACCAACAATAGCACATTGCTCCGGCAAATACATACTGGAAATATGATTACCCCAATGAACTTTTGTTTTGACATACATATGTAACATACATGCATATGCGTGGTTCTACTATAGAGGGACGGAAGGTATAGAATAGAAAGTTTAGCACTGGTCACCCGAATCCCCTGCTTTTGCAAGATTGCAACTTAAGTTTCGAGTTCAGACACACGACCGATTATATAATTATATCGCAAAATCTATAACGTCATGCAATAAAATGAGTTGAATTTCATACATATTGTCTGTCTGTGATCCATATTCCAGCAAATACATGTAGGACCTTGAACCGAGCATAGAACTAGACGAGTAGCCCTATATCTGTGCATCGAACAACACTGATTTTCCTAGACATTTTTCTGTCCTTAAATTTCGGTCTGAAAAAACATTGTAAATACGATCTGTAAAAAAACTCAAGTGGAACTGAAAAATGTGTGATTTATGTGTCGGCGGTACCCAGTTAAAAGTATTATTAACGACCTCAAATACTTTTTACACCGTAAACACATTTTAATGGCTTAATATTCAACAACATTTCTCTAATATTTGCTAAAAGGCAAGGCTTTTTTTTAGCATATTTAAAGCGAGGAGATGTGCTACTGGTGGCGATAGCGTACATAGGCTAAAAAAACATTTTTAACAGATCAGCAGCGGGGAGGGTTGGCCAGTAGACCTACAACCTAAAAATGTTGGTGACTGAAAAATCGCTCCACTCACAATGTCTGTGCGAGTCAATATTAAAGTAGATATCTCTAACGTTATCATCATTAAATACTTCACACAGTTCCTCGAAGATATGTATAATCCTAAAAATGGTCGGATTATAACTGCTTTTTAAGTGTCGATGTGATATCGAAGAATATACATGGGAAGTTAAGAATATGTTAATTTGTATTTTAGTAAGCAAATCTATTTGGCTCGGTGTGCTACAATTGCTCTTCTCAACCTCAATTTAGGTCCTGCGTGCATCAAAACGAAAGGCTTTCAATGGTATTTAGCTCTGGAGTGGGGGAGAAGTGTGGACACTAAAACATTTTCCGCGTAGCCAGGCCTTGGACAAGAAGCGATAATCTCAATGAATGGTTGTTGGAATGCAGGAAGGTGGGACAGGCATTTGCCGCTAACTTGGGCTCAAATCGTCCACACACGTGCTTATGCATTCTGTCCTGTTTATACCCCGAGGCCTAGTTTTGAAGAGCTTGTGTGTAGTGATATAGAATGGCTGGAATTGAGAGCAGGTTCTGGCCCTTTAACGTTCTCTCCCATTCTTTTCCCCTCTCTTTTATTTGTCGCTTCGTTTTCTCTTTCATTATGTTACATATTCATCTCTCCTTTAGGAAAATGTGTCCGTCAACCCAAAAGTGTATTTTCTGACAGGTATAATAAAGCTCTAGCATCCACAGCAAAGGGGAAATACATCAAGGTAGTTTCTCTTTCCATCTTTCGCTTTCTATCTATCTATCTATCTATCTATCTATCCATCTCAATCCCTCTCCCATTTATTTTCGCCCCAATAAAATTAGCCTCAATAAAAATATTTTGAATACGGTACAGTTACTAACTAGTATGCTCCAATGCCTAAAACATGTACCTGTATATAATTTATATATAACTTAGCCAACGCAAATGTTGTATGAAAGAAAAGAAAGGTGCACCATCAACAAGAATTGGTCCTATGAGGCGATCGGCTCAGGGTTGTATTTTTTATATTGTTACTACAAGAACTAAACATGAGTGCGTATTTCTCAGGTGTAAAGGGCCTAGTCCACTAAGCCGATTCTCATGCGATTTTCCGCCGCAAAGGACTCTTTTCCACTAAATTCTGTGAGAATCACATGAGAATCGTCTTAGTGGACTAGGCACTTTAAGCTATGATGTTATACCTCACTGTGTCATAATATATTTATGTACCTAAAATTTTAATATGAAAAAGGCTTTTTGTGAAATCGCTAATTGATAAGAATTGGATAAAATTTCGAGAAACAAAGGTCATATACACCGTATATTTGAACTTGTTTATAAATTACCCTTTTGAAATTGTTTAGGAAAACAGGTGATGCAATGAAATAAAAGTGTGTGAAATTGTTTAAATACGTTATCTAGCAAACGAAAGAGTGTGATGGCAGAAATGCTGTGAAGTAAAGGGTTATATGGAACAGAGAAGTAGAGGAAATAGTATGGACATCTGTTAAATACTTTGTATTATAGTAATGTAGTACGATCATACATGTATATGACGTGAAGCAAAGGATTATAGAATGGAGAAGTATATTATATAATTAGAATCAGTAAAATGGGCAGAATTAAATGATGAACCAAAGTAATGTACTGGACTAGGTAATGGTTTTAGGTGGCAACAATTCTGAAAAGGATTATCCGTATTTTCTAATTGTATGTTAAATGTTTGTGGCCAATAGAAAATGTTTTAAAAATTGGTCACAGATCTTTTAACATACCTTGGGTTCGGTCATTAAAAATTGAAACAAATTGGATGACTAGATGACACGTTTACTTCTAAAATCATACAGAGTTGTTACAGCACGTATTCATGAGGATGGTAATATTGTGATCCTATAACCTTTTGGTCTTGTATGCTCGAAGGTCGCAAACCAAATATCGCCAACGATAATAAGGAAGGCAAAGTAACATTTTCCCCACATAATATCGGATGTGCAGTTGATGCACATTTAGGAGTCTATCTATATTCTACTCCTTTTATTCATGTATTCCGGTTTGGGCAAAATAAGTCCATTTATATTCTCGACTCCCAGCTCATTTTCCTCTCACTGGCTCCATGGGAGAGACGGACTTGACATTCATCTGTCAGAAAGGACAGGATTCACTTCTAAAGTGGGGACCTCTGGGGTGTGATAAGAATTACCATTTGCAAGAGTGACTACTCCTCCTGATCCATGCTGGCTGTATTAGATGGCAAATATAATATGAAAATACCAAGCAGAGGTGGTATAAAGTGTGTATTACAAAGTTACAGGAAATGTGGTTATGGTATTCAGCAGTGAAATATTTCATACAATGATACACGTAGATTGTATGATACTGATTGGTATAATGGAATATCGATTAAAAATGCTATGACGTCATCTTGACAATGACACTTGGGTTGTTAACTCTTGCCTGCATGAACTAGCCATGTGTAAATTGACAAATTTAAAATATATTCCTCCATATATTCTATGATATTACGAGCGAGAATTGAATTTGAAAACGCTTTAAAAAACTCTTACTCAACATTCCCTATCCCTCAGCCCACTCATTCCCTAGCTGCATGCATGACCCCCTCCCATAATATCCCGATGCCCCACAACCCCAGCTTTTAGTCCCGCTTTGGAGCCAAGCTGCCGGCAGAGGAAAGGGATCACTGCGCAAGCGCAGTCATCTGCGCGCGCACAACCGGAAATTGGCGTCTTGGCCAAGGCGAGTGTCGGCAGATCTCTTGAGGCAGGATATTAGACGTTGGCGAAGGCTCAGGGAACTAGCTCGCCCGAGCGACTCGAGCCGGTAAACCGAGCCAGTAATTAAATGGTGGCTATGCGAGTACTTAAGGACTGTTTACACAGCAATGCCTAATTGCTAGCACCAAGACCACCCTGCAGCCATAGCCTTTTGTTTCAGAGCCCACCCCGTCCTCTCTCCCCCTCCCATCATTCATACTTTACTATTACTACTTTGCCTTCTCTCCCCCATGCCCCTGCTACGTTCCACCTTCTCCTCCTTCATTTCTCCTGTGCCTCTCTACTTCTTCATTAAAGTCAGCAGTGAGGTATTTGCATCAAAGCTGCACGTGCTGCATCACACTAGAAATTAGTACCCTAAAAATTCATAACACTAAAATTAACTTTAGGCATTTTGCAACAGCCTAGCACACAGCTCTTCTCGTCACCATCCCCAATATGGCCGCCATTAGCTTTTTGCTAAATGGAATTTGTAATTTGTTCTCACCAGTGCTACCTAGGGATGAGTTCGCGCATGTGTCGCTGTGCCCACTACCGGAAGTGGAATATTGGAAATGTCTGTATTTTATCATATTTCATTTTTCTCCGCTGACGAGGATCAGGTGAGGGGAAAGACAAAAGGATAAGAGAGTTGTAGGGAAATTCGATAATACATGTGCACTCGTGCACTCTTCAATCTCACATATACCACCCACTTCCACCGATGGAGAAATCAAATCAACATTTTTCTACTGTAAGGTAGCAAGCAGGGGAAAATAGGGGGGCATTTCATTCTTTTGCGACGTCCCTTCATTCCACTCTTTGCCTGCCTCTTTCTCTCTAACCTTTCTCATCCCCATTCTCAGCTATTTTCTATCCTCGCCTTTCCACTCCTTCTTTCTTTTGTTTGCCCTTCTATTTCCTGTCTCCTCTTACCTATCTTTTTATCTCTCACTTTTCTTCCTTCCGGGCACCTTTTTCTCAGTTTTCCTCTTCTGTCGTTTCTCCTTCTTTCTTCCCCCTTCTTCCATCACCTTCTTGCAATTGCCCCGCCTGTCCTCCCCAGAACACAAATTATAATATCTCTGCTTCTGTGTCCCCCACAAGCTCACTCCACGTTTCTTCATCCTCTGACACACACAGGAAGCACATGATGAGCTGCACATGCGCAAAAGGGGACAATCGAAAGTGCGTTTATTGGTGACGGTTGGCACGCATTTGTGTGTGTGATGGTTGTTTGTCTTGGGGCAATGATTAAAAGCGTTGTCGCATCGCCTATCTACTGCCCCGCGGCAGTTTGACAGAATGTCGCATTGGCAGTGGTCGCAAACTGCGACAAGGAACTTCGGAGTGCTGGTCATAAAAGATCACTCAGCTGAAATGGAAAGTAACCCATGCAAAATGTTCCCTTTGAATATTGCTATTCCATCGCTAATGCTTACCGATTCTCTATCAGGGTGTGTGCCCCACACGTCAGTTTTGAGACAACTCCAATATCCTTTTTATTGAACTGATTATGCTGAGTGGCTTATATTAATAAATGTATGTTGAGTGGTGTTGGTTTCTATAGCCGCAATCTAGATTTAATGTTTGAAAAATGATGCAAGTAATTAATTCTTTTAGGGACTACATCGATGTCAATCAGCATTGTTTGGCGACCACTTGTTGGACCGAAATCTTCCAGCGTAATGAGAAATAAATACGGTATGCTAAAGAATCTAAACATGTACTCGCCCACATGATTCGTCTGTTGCATGATTTAAAAGTTGACTTATTGACTTATTTCATTCTGCGTAAAAATAATTAGTTTGGGGTAATCGTAAACATAAGTGTGATATGAAACGTTTGAATCAGAATTCGTATAATGATAAGTAATTTTGCACTTACTGTTTCTTGTAAGTGAATTAATTACAGAGTGGCATTTATCTTCTCTTTAGAGACAAGAATGAAATGAAAATCGTAAAAGAGGGACACCACATTTGTTTGCACTGGCAACAACCATTTGACTCGAAATAAAAGTATTACAGAATGTCTTGAAAAAGAAGGCATTCTGGTACTGATCTGGACTCAACATTTGAACTTCTCGTATTTACGATGTCTGCCAGCCATAGGAATAAAAATTGCCTGGAGAATAATACCCTAACCTCCGAACGTGTGTCACACACAGAACCAACACACAAAGAAAGATGCATATACGTATATGATATATATATATATGCCTTTACATATACCAAAAAATCGTACAGGTTATATCTAATTGCACTATAGTTCCATTAATTATATGCGAAATAAATTGAATATTTGAACATATTTGCCCGAAAGCATTGTTTTTGTTTTCTTTAGGGTAAAAATATAGAAGGAAGGATTTACTGATAGAATAGTGACTACTCGATCGCTCACCTAACTATAGCGTACACTGCACCTCACATGAGTAGTAGATGGAATTGGTCCCCCGCGCCAACACTTAAATAGGCCAAGCTAACATTGCATGTTTGTACACTTCTTTGTAGCTTCCCCCTCCCCCACCTCTCCACTGCGCTCCACTCAGTTTACATTCGGCTCTATAGAATGTTCTGTGGACGAGTTAGATTCAGGCCAGATATACATGTGTATACAGTTCTTTTTTCCCCTAATATAGCGGTGTAAGAGAACGGATGAAGCGTGCAGTGGGTCAGCCCATGCAGGCCTCTTTCCCGCTCTAACTTTTGAACACTACTTCTATATCAATACCACCAAATATCCTAGGTATAAATATCATTTAAAGCATAGCATGGGTGCAATTTTAACAATTATTGAATAGATGGACGTGTATATGTATACACGTCTATTATGTAGTATATATAGGCTCGCATTTTTGCTTCAATCTTACATATTCTCACCTACCAATTCTTTGAAAAACTCACAACCCCATCTGAATTGAGTTTTGTGTTTGTATTTCCCTGTAACCTTTTTCTGATAAGCTTTTCTTGGTAAAATGTTGGATACTATACTTTCACTTTGTATGTGGGTTGTTTAGGCCCACACACGAGACAGGTTTGTTGCCTCCTATAGACTGACCGAAATCTGGTCTCAATCCCCGACCCCACAATAGACAGATAGATCTATCTACACAAGGTAAGTTCCGAAATAACAGATTTTCTGGATACCTCGCTGTGAGGTGGCCTAGACACTCGTGACCAGTATTTTTGTTATCGATATTGCTTTATAAACGAGTCTTCCCCTGGCTATGACCCATGTAGCAAGGAGTCTCGAAGTATATTCAACGTTTCATGAGAAATGTGTAAGTGTATAACTCGATTTTATGGAATATGATGGAGTAATAGTCCAAAAAGTCCACATTAGCAACAACAGCAACAAATACACATGTATGATTATTATCAATATTAAATTTATTATTATTACTATTATACCATTACAGCATACAACGTACACATTTTCTCAAAAGTTTGTAGCAGATGAATTAGATTCCGCTGAGGAGCAGAGTGCACTGGATTGAAACTGCAAATATGACTGATGAGGAGGATGAGGAAGGGGAGGCACGGCAAATGTCTTTTTCGCCGGCATGCGAGTTCTCTAGCTAGCCAGCTCATAGCCCAGGGATATTTGCCAGGTACCCAGGGCTGGGCGATGGGAGAAATTTCCAACGCCGGCGCCGGTCTGATCCGAAATCAACACGAACAGTTGTTGTTGAGAAGGATCGGAAGGTAATGCCTTGACGGGGAAGGATATAATAGCATGCTTATCTCCCAGGGTTATCTACCATATAGGTCAAGAGGATAAATATCCGCCGCGCACATTGACCTCCACTCAACGAGCAAAATATTTGAATGGCGCGGTAGAATAAACTTATCTCCTCCCCACCCATAAATACAATGTGCACCACATGCACGGCAATAACCGAGGCGAGTTATTAATTAATATAATGTATAACGGTTTTAAAGTTTCCAGTGAATTCATAAACACAAACATGTAATATAGTTGTGATTATCTTATCGGTTTTTTACTACATATATTTGTATCAAGGATGATGTTACGGCTATAAGGCTCTTATATTAATTGAATTGAACAATGAGCAACATCAAAATTCAACGTGAAAGGCAGCCGAACTCTTCGTTTGTTTTCTGAATTCCCACCGAAATTTGTTATTTTCTTGTGTTACAATGGCCATTACGATGGATCAGATCCACCAAGCAAATCAAGGTAACTCATGACGAATTTCTTAGACAACATATCTAAAGCCCCCCCCCCCCCCCCCCCCGATGATAATGTAAGATTTGAGTTTGATTTGATGTATTGCATGCCCTTTCATATTCAACCCACGTGACTTTGAGGTTGGTAGATTCGAACAGACCAAAATCCTCCCGAAAACGTAACTAACTGCTCTGTGATGAGACTATAACACTGAAACAGACGGTTGTAAACTATTACCGTTCATGGCCATTTAATAAAGAGAAACACGAGAACATCTAGTCACTTACGGTTATGATACTATAGATAAATACATGTTTATCTTTCTATACAAAGTTATAGCAAACCTAGTATCATTAAGTGTGAAACCCATTTTATATCTAAGATACTCGGATCTTTGTTAACACCTTTTAATACGGGCCCGCACTGGAAGAACTGCATGACTATTCTGTACACTGACGGCCAGGAGGGTACCGCCATGTTGATTCAGAGCACAGGGTGAGTCGTATATTTATAGACGAAAACGCGCTACACGAGGTGGATCATGAGTCAGCTGTGTGTGCCTCAACGGAAATCCCCCATAAAAGTATAGATGGGAGTGGCACTTTATCAGCATTCTACATACCTCGAGCAAGGTATGCCCATACCGAGCATTTATATATAAAAAGCATGCAATAATCTAACAACTCTTGTTATCACATTGTTCCTCTTCTGTTCATCCGTGCCTTCGTCCCTATAAAAATGATTAGAAGCCACCAGTAATAAGTCTTGATGTTATTTGGCATTAAAGAAAAGCTATATAGTCCCAAGAAAATATGAATGCATTGTTTAATGTAGTTGTTTAATACATGCAGTGATTTCTTTCTTTCTGCGTGGCTTGTATATGATCCAGGTGATCAATAGCTGAACTCCATCAGTGCCCTGACGTAAACTATACCTATCTGGGTGTGGAAATAGACTCTGATATCAATTTTGAGAAACATTTAGAAAGCAGAATGAAAAACGAAAAATTAAAAGTAGATCCCTTGCTAAACTAAAAAGAGCAGCCTCACCCGACACCATAGTTATGTTGTATAGGCAATAAGACCAGTACTTCAATTCGGGGATACCTTATTAAACCTAAAACGTATATATATTATACATGCTGTAGGCCTGAAACCTCTAGTCTCTTGAAAGAACTACAGGCCCACCAAAACACAACTATATTAGAATAGCACTAGACCCTGACAACATTTTTTTTATAAACATCCCAGAACTACATACGAGAAGACAAGGACACTTACTAGAATATGATCTTAAACTAAGCTAAGATCAGGACAAAATTAATCTAAGAAGTTTAGCAGGGGTGGGGGGGGGGGCTTTAAAACTCAAGGTTCCTAAACCAAAGAGTACAAATTTCAGAGTCATTAGTGTTTGAGGCACAGATGGTGTGGAACAGATTGGCCCCCAGAGTCACAAACCCTAGAACAAAAGGAATTTAGATCATTCCTGAAAACATATATATATATATATTATATATATGTGACACAGTGACAGTGCTGTACTCAGCAAACGAAGAAACCGAGAGAAGAAGAAAAGCGAAGAAATGTCAATTGTATAGATACGGTATGCCTAAAATGTATAACCTTTTTCAATTTGTGTATTACTGTTACTATAGACAGTATTAACTGTTATTGTAGATGTAGAAAACAAGGGTAGCTGGAAGAACTGATATAGCAGAGGCAATCCCCCTTCCCACCTGTACATAAATATGATGTAACTGTTTTGATGTGGAAATAGATAATAATATGATATTGTATTATAGATGTGTAAAAATATTTAACCAAGTAAAATACAATCCAAATGCTTTGCGCGTCCCTTGAATATCCATAAAATAAGTGAAAAAAGAAGAATAGATCTCTGTCTGGGTATTAAGTTGTTGTTCTAATTGGCGCGAACTAAGTATTAGATCGTTTACACATCCCTGGGCTCCGCCAGCGGCAGAGTAATTTATATTTTCCGGTTTTACCAGTTTACCTTTGGTATTCAACAATGATAGTAGAATGCGTCATGTACCAGTGTCTTTGTTCCTAACCCGTGGAACGCGTACTTCTGCTAGTTTTCACCTTTTTTGTATTCTAACCAACTATAATATGTTAAGGTTGGTCCATGCCCACTACTGCCCAGTATTGTTCTGTTGACCTGACATTGCACTTTGTTTGAGAGAATGAAACATTGATACGAAAGAACTGTGTCTGGTTTCATTTCTTCCCGCTGTCGAAACACCGAAACTGGTACCGTGATAGTATACTGTGAAATAGGGTTTGGGCAGGGCTATACGTACAATATGTACATGTATGCATGAGGCACTACATGTGTATCTATACCAATTCTCCTAGGAGGCATTAAGCTAAATGCTCTTACCTTTTAGTGATTCTATTAATCATATTGTTCCATTCACTGGGAAATCTGGTTTTAGGTAATCCACCGCCTCCTTCTCCTGCTTTTCTGTCTGCATGGATATAGTGATGTAGTATTCCCTCTAGTATATATGTATATAACTTCCATGCATGGTCTCAGGACAAATATCAACTCAACTCTGCCAGTTGTAAGTTCTATCTCTATATACTTATATATTATATATCACGGTGGCTGAGCCCTAGGGTCTATATACATACATACTCGCTGTATATGTTATGATATGAGTATTGTTTGTTGAGTAAATTTCCTTATCTGCCCTCCAGTACATGTGTCTATTTGGTTACAGTGATTAGAACGAGTGTAAGTCAATACAATATTCGCTTCTAGTGTACCTACTAATATGCCTACATATCTAGAGCCACAGATAAAAAGGTCCATGATGGTTGTTTGACCACTTTCCAAACGATATGTTTCTATACATATATATCCAGTAGCGGAATATATTTATTTTGAGGCTTTGAGTGTAGATTTATGTTTGTATCAGTCGTACCTGGTTAGATTTATCTATGAACAATATTTACCACTTATGCAATGGTGGTAAATACAAAAGGCTGATAAAAAGGATGAGATCTAAATGCATAGGCACACATACATATATGTATAGGTATATATGCAACCATATTATGTGATTTATGTTTATGTTGGTATGTTCCTATCAGGTGATCGTACAATTACGGCAAGTTATTGACCTCTAATAGGGGCATCCATGATACCTCTGATAAAAAATCAATGAGAGTTCATGAAGGCTTTAAGTGTGGAAACAGTTAAATATTCTGAATATAACACATCGTTTTATATAAAAATGTTGAGTGAAATAATAACTGGTAAGTTGAAATGGTGGCAGTATATATAGATCTATACTATTTTCCCATTTGCAATTTTCTATGAATAGGCAATTGTGGCTCAGGATATATCATTAAACCTTTTAAAAAAGCTTTACACTGCACTGAAACACCGCAAGAACTGGTGCTGAGCGTTTCATAAGAGTGGTGTAGCAGTTCTTACAATCCCAGTAGCCCTCTTCCCCTATAAAACATAAATATAACTATGTCTAGCATACAGTATATTGACAACGGATAAACTAATTGAGAATGACAGAAGTATGCAAGACGCCATCAATTTAGTCAATAGATAAATTGGACAAAGAAAGAAATTGTATTAAACTTGAAGCAAACAACCCACATTCAAAACTTCGACAAGTTCACAACTAAAAAGATTAATATATGTACCTAGATCTACTGTTGTAGACAAGAGTAGACTGCGTGAATCAATATATATTTACCTATTGGTAATACTTTCTCTTTACATTCCTATTTGTCTAACATAGTATGTGTCTGGCTAATAGAACAATTGGCAAGATTGTCAGAAGATAGATCCTACCATAATTGTGGATACTCTATTGATCTGTTCAATAATAATGGACTACGAAATACACAACAGTACATTTGGAATAGCTAAGGCACTTAGGATAAGTATTGATAGGGGAGAAAATATATAAAATATTCATTGTTTTTGTTAAAGACAATGACGATAATCCGAACGAAATCAATAATCCAACAAGAATGTACGACGCTCCTGAAATCAAACAAATCAATGAAAGCCCTTTCTTGTCCGGAATACAAAGGTCAAAAGATGTGAAACTATCAACCACCAAGAATAAGGAATATCAAAGATTATAAGTTATTCAGCTAGTATAGGTATATGTAAGAATCATAATCTATAGTAAATTCTTGATTTTATGTTCCAAACTATTTGTTTTAATTATTAAAAAAAAATAAGAAAAGATGAAGAATATGATTATTTACTAAATCGCTTAATAAAAATGTGCAAACTATATTACCTATTTCATTAGATATTAGAAAGATGTTTACCAAATGATTCCTTGGCCCGTACAAATCTTCTATTTCTTTGGACAGCTAGCCCAGTCTTGTACACATTGAATTATCATATTCTATGGAAAAAATATCTGGTGGATTCAATAGCATGGAATTGCATTTTACATTCATAAACGACCCAGATGGAATTGGAGACTACAACACTACAGGAAATAGAGCTTTCAGGTCTTTCTATTGGGTAAAATATGTATCTCTTCATCATCGATGGTTTAGATTGCAAGCGAGCATTTCCCCAACCCGCCTACATCCACCCCTAGAGCCACCCTCCATTTCACTGCATCCAATTAAAAGGCAACAGGACAATCTGGTAATAGGAAATTACCCTGATGTTTACTTTCTAGAATTAGGCCCGGCTTGGCAAATACAACATCTCCCCACATCTTCTATTGTTTTCAAGTCAGTCCCGACTCGCGGGAATCGAGGTGAATGGAACACAAGGAATAAGGGAATGAAATACTTCGATAGGTGAAATGAGGTTCGATGCATTGCGACTCACGTTCGAGGAAGGCCAGGACCAGGTGGTACTCCAAAGCCGGGAGGCGATGGAGTAAAGGCCGGGGAGGTTTGACGCAAGTCGTGCATTCTCCCGCGTCATCTTCTCTGCGTTTATTCGATATGTAGCTTAATTTATGATCAACTATTTGGTAAACGTTGGTGTATCATTTGTATCTTCACAACAGATATCACACCTGTGCACTTGACCGATAACAAATACAGAGGATGTTCCCTTAATGAGTAGGATAGATATTGTGTACGTATGTTTGTTTACATAACACCCATAATCCCTCTTTCCTGTCTACCGATTAGATGTCCATTCATAAAATCATATCATCGTATATATATGTTGTTGGTGTAAAACTGGTATATTTTCATGAGAGACTATATAACTTAACTATTGAAGACAAACTACATCCCCTGAATAAAAAGGACAGATGGGCATAAAAGACACTGCTTAGGCCCTGTTCTTATTTGATAGCATCTGTCGACTGATCGTTAATAAATGCAAAGTATAGTCGAATTTGTCGAGTTTGTTTTTAAGAAAAGTAAATAGGCATGGCAATGTAAGTCTAGACATAAAATTTTAAACGGTTAGTTTTTTCCCGTTTCAGATACATTGTGCGTAAAACAGGCTCGACAGATTTGTATCTTGATTCTGACCCAGGTTATTATTCAACAATTTGTACGAGGCTATATTATTCTTTCTTGTACAAAGAACGACAACAACTATTAATCTGACTATTAAACCTATTCCATTTTGTGTATTCCCACATCGAGTTTATAAAATAGTTTAATTTGCACTTGCACTTATTTTAAATGATTGTACAGAGTGCAGCGTTAGTTTTATCTCTATAATTTATATATACTGTATGGTGATTTAATTATACAATAAATATAGATGCACGGGGAATATTGCTTTGATTCCATATAGTGCTCGAATAAATAATTGGAAAACTGACTGGGATGGAGTTTAGCTTTTAAAATAGAATAGGATATTTTTCATTCTGCAGGAATTCATAAAACAGGTTAAAGTCAAGACACACCTGAGAATACCGCGCAAAATCCTTTGTTGTAAATTCATGCCAGTTCTGCACTGCATCAACTCTCTGGCTGAGGTCGGAGACAAATAATGGTGCTTATCTAGCCTTAGCTTTATGTGTCACGGTATATCTGAGTGGAGCATACCCTTTGATCTCGTCCCAGCCTTCTGATAAGGGACTCAAGTGTCGCATGCGCCAACCATAAAGTACTAAGGAATAAGATACCACCTGCATGTGGGTCATATATATGCGCGTACATAAAATTCATAGATATCAATATTATAATGTATTATTTTATATACTAATGCAACTTTTGTAACTGGTGTTATCAGGGGCTGATGATTGATGTTGAATACAAGCTTTGATCCCACTCATTATTGTAGTCATTCACATGCATTTGGCTATATTCACTATACAAGTATATTAAAATATTAGTCCGCCAACATAGTCTGCGTTATTATTATCCAGGGATCGCTTACTGTGTCATGGATGACGAGATCATAGTCTGAAACCAGTAGAGATGTTTTCACAATCAGGGCATTCTGAATCATTTTCATATCAATTAATTGTAAAACAAGATATCCCTCGATGTTGTGAGTGACGTTCAATAATCATATTTACAACCCTTATCCTTATGTGTCGGTGCCGTCCAAATCACATATTGTAACTGTTTTAATTCATGTCCAGTTTAACAAATCCCTGTCAATTTCCATTCTTGAGCCAATTCCAATGGTCAGAGTCAAGGATCGGCTGTCTGATTGTGGCCGTGGAAGGACAGCGAGTGCTAAGGCATTAGGCATTGTGTACTGTACACACTACTGAGTTAAATAGATTAAGGACCCCCCCCCCCCCCCTCCGGCCCCTCACACACATCCTCCGCAAAAAGTGTTTTAATTTAAAATCTCCTTATCTATTATTCTATCCAGGATTATACATTAATTAACGTAATCTATGTGTTCTAGGATGCTAAATAATATTCAAAAGAACAACCAGGTTCGTCAGAATACTTTAAGGTCCTTATCACCAAACTCCCATTAAACCATTTTTTCTAGGAGTGCAGGGAACAAGAAGGAGGAACAGGAGAGGGACCGCTGATGTCTGCCGTAGTGATGGGGCCAGGCAGCTCAATATTGACTCGACTCAAACCCAGCTGAGCTAACAAATAAATGGAGTTGGCTGTGACTATAGAGCAGGAGCAAGGCAGGGGAGGGAGTTGCCTGGAGGGAGGCCATGTGTGTAGGGAAGAACCCATATACGTCCTATATGTATCGGTTCATTGAATGTATGCTCCTTTTTCATAATGATTAAGCGTCACAGAGGCGTATCATCTGCACAAGTCAATTAATTAAATGATCTTGAGCAGATACAACGAGAGACAAAATATGTACATCATAACATGACGTGGCATGTGAGGTTCCCAACAAGTATACCTTACATATACAGAGAGAGCATTGCTATAATACAGACATAGTAGTAGTTTGTATGTTGAGCTAATAATGAAGTTTATGTTTTAAGAGGCAATGCCTGAGAACATCCTCGAGTTATTTTCTTGTAATCTATTTATATTATATTATCGGCCTGAATGAAATAATGATGATAATAATAAAACAACTTAGTAGATTATATCCTTTGCTAGTCACATATTATAGAAAAGGACAAGGTAGATGATAATAATAGCGGTAAGATTAGGGTATACTGGTGAAACAGTGAGCTCCTGGAAGCTCCTGGAGGCATCCGAATGATGCAAACGAGATTCACTGGGACTGGAATACGCCCATGCACCCCTGGGCAGAGTGGGCGTACACATCCTCTTATTATTTTGAGTTAGAATTCGAAGGGGAACAACCTTGTCACAGAATGGTTCTGTAGTGTTTAAAAGATATTTTTCAGCAAAACGCCGCATAATTTTTTTTTTTTTTTTTAAACAGCTTTATTCAATATGTCAACAAATCCTGATTCTCTGGGTCGATAACACATGAGATATACATCGAACCCTTTTCCTCTCCGTAGATAAACCATGTTCTATACAATAAGAGTGAACCTATATACATATTAGGTTTTTTGATGGGGAGTTTGTTAAAACAATATTTTACTAGGTAATGGTGGAAGAGTATTAACTGCTTTGTTCTATTAAACTACTTATATCAGCATGGACCTTTCTCCAGGCCTTTTTCCACTCATTCGAAGTATTTGCTATTTTATTTTGATATAACACACTTCTACACCTGCTATCTAGATCAGCAATAAGGTGATTAAACACAAGGTCACCTTTGTAAAACAGTTTCTGCCTGTGAATAAAAGATTTTACTTGCAATATGATCCAGTTTACTATTTTTTCTCTAATATTGTTAGAGCTCATACCGAAGAGGATATCCTCTGGTTTTATGATTACTTTGTT
Source organism: Sthenelais limicola (assembly GCA_942159475.1). Lineage (NCBI taxonomy): Eukaryota > Metazoa > Annelida > Polychaeta > Phyllodocida > Sigalionidae > Sthenelais > Sthenelais limicola. Next base: position 78,000,042 of record OW804098.1, read on the forward strand.
ATTCAATATCTGGAACATTGGCTTGTCGTTTCTTACAGAGTTAAGATGAGGCATTGAGCATATACATTGGATTATGTTTTCCCATAGCCTTTTAGTTTTGGGACAATCTACTAAAAAGTGGCGAATGTCATCTCTCTTATTGCAAAAAGAACATGTATTTTCGTCAATAATCCTTTTGTTTTTCAAGAACTCATTGCATGTGATTGTTCTATGTAATACCCTGTATTGGAAATTTTGTAGTCTTGTCTCGGTTGTACACTTATATGGATGAACAAATATCTTTTTCCAGTTAAGGCAATTCATTTCTTCGTCGTTAAAACTCAAAATGTCTTTCCAACCATTCAACTTTTCTACTTTAGGTTTCCTTTTCGTTACCAGAGCATTGTATATCATTTTTGCACTTGCAGATCTTATATTCACAATTGTATTACTGATTTTAATGTTAATCGAATCATCACTGGGCGATTCATACTCATTTCTAACCATCTTCCACCACTCGACAGGTATGGAGGATATTAGATCCTTTCTTCCTTCATAAGAAGATTCAATATTGAAGTGTTTTTTAAGCTCTGATATCGACATAAATTGTTTTTTTTCATTTAGGACATCACCAAACACAGAAATGCCATTTTTTTCCCATGTCTCATAAATGAACATTTTGCCTTTGAACTTAACATGACGATTGAACCATATTCTCTCTTTCAGAACATCGTTAATATTGTTTGGTTTGATATTATAGTAATACCTGTTCCAAACTTCGTATACATCTTTGTAAAAATGGTTCAATGTGGATATTGGCTTATACCTAGATAAAATGATGCTTTCAATATTTCTTCCAGCGTCAGTTTCTACTGCTCTGAAATTATTGGAATTTTTATACTCTAGAAGCAGTTGTACCCATTTTAGTCTATTTGTTTCGACGATTTCTTTAATACATCTCAGGCCAAGGCCTCCATTTTCAACCTTTTGTACCAAAAAATCGGTACTTATTTTATTCGAGGGTCCCTTCCAAATGAAACGCCGCATAATCATATTATGAACAGTTTAACAGTTCTCCATACGGTACTCTCGAGCGGTTTATAATCTCCCTCTACTTCTAAATAAACCACAAAGAGACAATGCTCCTGCGCAGAGAGGAGTTTTGGTTATAATTCTTAATTGATACTTTTGCTGTTGCACCTTTCGAAATGCCTAACATAATATGACAAACCTATATTTGATATAGACGATTTAATATACATGTAAATGCCATTGCCCCATTCTCATTATAACCATAAAAAATTCCCTCAGAAAAACAGGCGTACGACCCAATTCCCAGTCTGGATCATTTGTGACACGGAGCAATTTCCCTAAGTCAGACGGTGCAGTTGGTATAGCCATTTCCCTTAAAACTAGGGAAATATCATATTTAAGGAAGAGCAAGGAAACCATGGAGCATGTTTGGATGATTTGAATTAATTTCAATTCACCTTTTATTTAAGAAAATCCCTTTAACATTCACCAACAAGAATAATAATATCCAATCGATAAGATATTATTTGCATTATTGGCCATTAAATTGTGAAAACCGATCCAAAACGTATAGTAACAATATTTCCTAAAGAAGGTTCCATTTATCCTTTAAAAATACAAATTTCATTTCGGTAGGATCTGAAATACCACAACTGAAAACCTGACATAAATGCCCACAACATTAAAGGCTGGGATTTTAAATAATGTTACATATGTACATTATTTATTCTGCCAGCTCCCAACAAACAGTTTTCAGAGAAATGCTGCAAATTTTAATTCCCATCCGCACACGTTTCTTTTTAAAAACTGTCAGACAATATCATACGTTTTGGTTTCCGACACTAGTTTTGGACCTATAATGTGGAGCATTTGTGAGTGGGTGCATTCAGCTCATGGTCGCAATGGCGGTATGGGGGACAGACTGACGAGCGTGTAATGTGGGAGGGACTCCAATATCCGACCACCGGATTAACTGGATTCTCCTGCTCGTGTCAGCGACTTTAAACCTAATTATCTGGATGCTCACCGGGCCTGGCTTCCCATGTAGTCGATTGGAACGGGTCCAGAAGTTACACATTGGAAAGGGGAGGGGGAGAGGGTGGGAGTTTTGATGATGGAGGCAGTGCTGAGAGGGCAAGCCGGCTTTAATTGGATTTCTTATCCAAGGAATCAGGGAAAGGAAGGCCAGAGGAAGGGAATGCGATACCGGGGGATAGAGGACAGGATTGAAGCGAGTGAACTGGTGGACAGAAAGAGTATCCGAGGATAGATAGCGCGAAGTAAAGAGAAAGAAAGAGGAGAGGGGGGGGGGGGCGAATGAGGAAGACTCGGGCGGGGGAGGGGGGGGGGGGTATATGTCTGGGACTGGAAGAGAGGAAGTATGATTTTTACGAACGGGGTATTATGAAGACCAAGTCCAATTCATGTTTTAATTATATATTAGTTTACTAGTGAACAAATAAACAGCAATTTCTAGAAGGTCGGAAGTAATAGAGCTTTCTAAAAGTGGTATTATAGAGTCAACTGTGGTGTTTGAGGTATACGTATTTAGGTCTTTACACTATATCATAGCTTCGAATCTCAGGTCACTTTAATGAAGAAGGTACCCTTTCTGATTCTCCTCTATGTTGCCCATAATTCTTCAAATGATATAGTACAATTGTCTAATATGAATACTGGATTTCCGGAATAGAAACACAAACAAGACCTAGATATATTATATATTTCTTGCCATATGGATGACAGTGCGCATGCGCCAATGAACACCTTACTGTCAACTTAACCAAAGAGCTTATATACGTATTAATACAAGCTCTTCGACTTAACACAGGCTTATAGATTAAAAGAAAAATAGATAGAAATAGTAAATTTCTTAATCTAAGAATAGCATACCCTCCGCCATGGGAAAAGTCCATGGTATAGAGTTTCTAACAATTCTTGGGGAAGTCAGCTTATTTATTTACTTTCAGGAGCAGAAGCTGGACAATCAGTGGTAACAAACCCCGTCACATGCATATATACTGCTATAATTTAATGTATTTCTGGTTCCTTCTCATCAATCAAAAGCAACCCCGACCACAAATGTACACCCGTCTGTCATGAACAATTGCGTCGCGCTTTTGTCCATTTCGCCGATGAATATGATCTACTTCAACTGTTGCTTTGAGTTACGTTTATGACTAGCCAGTCAGATTTGTAATGATAAGTAAAACAAAATATTCCATTCACCCATGTGGCCACCTTGACATACACAGATATGGTGTCTTTTAACGTGGCTAAAGTATATAATGTATGTGGCGATCTTTTTTTGGAAAAGCATGGGGCTCTACAGTCACTTGAATGGGTTGCATGTACAGCTATACTGGACCGAGTCTTCCCCGATTAGAGAGAAAGGCTACAGAGCAGACAATATAAAATAAGCTTCCAGAATGTTGGTCATTTTGAATCGGTAGTAGTGCCTGCGGCTCCAGCTGTCTCCACATTGGAAGAAGGCCAGGCCATGAAAAACACAGCTTGTCGCTTGTCATATCGGTCTCATCAATCCGAAAAAGAATAAGGGTATGCAATATGGCTTTGTTCTAATTCTCTCCTAAAACACTTTAAAATAATGTCTTGGCGTGAATCGAATAGTTTAAACTATGTTAAGTAACAGTGGCATCCTTCAGAATATTTATCGGGAGAGCTAGAAAGACATTAATGAATAAATGAATGAATGAATGGATGAAAGCTAATTATTGAATGAATGAACGTAGAATGATACATATTAATCTGACTTATATTTTAGGGCTTTACAGGAATTAGGCAAAACAACAAAGCACCAATGTAAATACAGAATACAGAGGAAAATTTCACATTTTCTTATCAAATCTTTCTTTATACGGAATTGATTCGTCAGACGGACCCGCCAAGCAAACTATTGCCACAAGGGGACATGTCCTGACCGTGTCTCTGACGCATAGACATATGTAAATTGAGTTGTCCTCCCAAGATTTAGTAGAGTCGGATCAATTAAGTCCTGAAATGGGCAGTCGTATGAATAATGTAGCTGTGAAAAGGCCCTTTCAAGGCGTAGCAGGCTGGTGAGTGGAGAGCGTGGTTTCTTTTCCGTGACCCGATGAAAGGAGCACACGTTGTATGTAAACATGCCAATGATTGGGACAGGTCGCACCTCTGCTACCCCACCCAACATTTCAGCCTGTGGTCTTTTCACCTCCCCAGATCTTTTATAATATTATCCCACAGAAAATACTTTGAGGGGTTTCATAATGTATGGGGTTGGACTTGTGGGAACATTGGAACCATGTTGCATACCTCTACACCAACATTGGTACTTTTTTTAATAAAAAAAACAAAACACAACAATTCTTCACTGTTAAAACATCCCTTTCTAAATTGTTCTCAACTGAGTTCGTGACACATGTAAGATTCTTATTCTCGGTCCAGATGAACTATTATTGACATGTTACATTGAAAATTGGCAATTAATCGTTAAATACTGTAGTCTGAGAACATTATGCGCGAAAGTGTGAACCTTACCTTATTTTCTTGGCTATTGATGCAGTTATAGTATAGCGATTTGTCAGAGTTGGACAGGCCAATTACAGTTGTACCCGGTTGGCTTCCACCACCGCCATTTTGGACCCGATGCAACCGGACATTACTTCTGGTCGCCATAGCGACGCCATTTCCATCACGTCAGTCGTCTGCTCAAGCGATCGTTTGTTCTCTCCTGTCGTCCATCACATTCTTGTTCTTTTCTCTTCTCCGATGCCTCTTGAATTCAGTTCTATTCCTTTAACTTGAATAATTATACATCGATTGTCTATTACGAGAGACTCCGTGAAACCACCAGGACGAATTCGTGTCAAATAATCCATTATCATAGAATACTTTTCCACGTGAAATATCTCATAATATTATCCACCTCTTCCTCCTCCCGCTATATAAAGAAATTTCCACCCTAGCATCTCACAGCAAACCAGAGCCCTACTCCCGAGCCTGTGGCTAGTTCAGCCTAAACTGAAAGTCTCCCTGACAGAAACAGCCATCCCTCCGCCTCCTCCTCCTCCTCCTCCTCCTCCTACTCCTCCATCTGTACACACACTCCCTCCTCTCTTTCTGACCAGTAATATATGAGATTTTTATTTGAATTTCCCCGTGTTGACTTAGGAGGCCAAAGGAAAATAAAATGCACCAAAGCGGGCATATTTACCCGACCGCTTGAGTTATTGATCGCCCGGCGGGGTTTGTGCTCGCCGGATTCAGCGTCCGCGCCCGCGTCCATTCTCAGCTTCAACGTTCCCTTCCTACACCCTGCCGAAACTCAACTCCCTCATTCCCTGTCTAGACGCTCTCTTTCTCCATGTCTATCTCAACTTACTCTGAAAACTCCTTTCCCTTTTGCCTTCTGTGATCTCCCCATTTTTTTCTCCATATCTATATCTATATATATGCCGCATTTGTTGATTGCAATTAATTCAAAATACCTTTCATGCAATTATAGATGAATGTGGCACACACCGACACAGATTTGTATATAATATTATAAGTACAAAAATGAACAAAATAGATGAATACTTGAATATAGTAAATTTTCCATGATGTGTAGCTTTTATTTTTTTGTCGGACCGAGAATATACAAGAGAGAACAGTGGACATTGCAGTAGATGTAGGCTAAAATGAATAGAAGTATACAAATTCAGATGAAAACTAGATACAGTGGGTCTGAGAGAAAGAGGGTGATAAGATGGAGACAGACTAGGAAAGAGAAAGTGGCAGAATAGGAGAGAGAATTGAAGGGAGAGAATCCTAGAGAGTGACAATGAATGTTGTTGCCTGAGCCCGAGGGGCCGCCTTGTGTCTTATTTGAGCTGACGGACTCCGTGTTTGTTCAGGCCGCCTGCCTCCCTCGACCAAATGGCGGACAGACCTAGAATCTGAGTACGGGGATTGGAGAATCTGTTTACTTAGCGTTTTCTGGCAGTTCTCTAATTTGTGGGACCTCCATTGGCGTCTATTATATGAGCGATGAGAGTGGGAATGCTAACCAGTGTGTCGGTCATAACGTTGTTGTCAGTAAACCCGCTGTAGTGATGAAAAATGTTGGCATTGAATGCCGCAACGCAGTTTAGCTAATCTCAACCTAGCATGCACCTGATCATTATGGTTTTAAGGGTCGCAACAAAATATTATGACTGTGATCGTCGTGAAATCAAGTCGTTCTTGACAGGGAGAAGCCATTATAATCCGGGTTTGTTTCTACACTAATGGAATTCGCTTTTAATTAATTCAAGTATGTTATTTAAGAACGTCAGTAGACTAACGTCGTATCAAAAGGTATGTTTTATTTCTTTTATAATTGTAAGAGTTAAGGACGCGAAATAGTTGCGCTATATACTTTCTATGAAAATATACTTCATAAATTTATTCGACAAAGGCTCACATCCAGTTTTTTTTTACGTACTGCATTTCGTTTTTAAAATGTTCCTCAACATCAAATTGATTGAAGGCAAGAATAACAATCTAGTTCAATCTTTCAATTTTGAGACGGTTCTCAAATACAGGAACTTGAATTAACATTACATTTTAGGCGAAATGTGGGGGTGCCGGGATAAGGGTACACACGTGTTGGGATATATAAAGAATATAAAAACACGCTATAGGGATGAGAGAGGAGTATCATCTCATTGAACAATAAGACATAAAAATATAGCGATACAATAGCATAGAAAGGTATATTGTTTGAAGGTCGCGGAAACCGATCCCCTTAAAGAAAATGTATATGGAACAACAGAAGTTTCAAAGTTCACCGGCAGGATATTGGTGGCAACAAGGGCACATCCGGTGTATCTATCCACTTCCTGTTTGCGTTCTCTCTGTGGAGGAAGTTACAACAACAGTGTATTATGGGTAGGTTCTGGGCGGAAAGCTTCTTGATAGGTCTTGCGTATCGGCTTGAACATATATACTCGAACCATTTCCCTTTGAACCCTTTTACTTTCGTCAGAACTGTTTTTAAAATCCTTTGAAATAAATCTATAGCGTGCATGGATTACAAAGATGGACGCGATTCGAGGACGCGATTCATAATATACACATTTCTTTTAAATCACTATCTACATCAGAGAGTAAAAAACATATCCAACTGATATAATTATTTTTGATATGGGGCAATTAAATATTCAAGTTCCTCGCTTGGTATTAACATTAATTCGAAATTGATAAGAAGTGAATCCACATAAACTGCAGTAATAATTTTGCCAAATTTCAAGGACTATGTATAATTGCATACACACAAGGACATCGAGTTCACATATAGAGATGATGTTTACCTACACTCACTAATACCTATTATGATAGTACATTATATGCATACATGTATGCCATTACGTCGACGGCTAGACAGACAACTGTGCTTTGCTTACACGGCTACTTCAGGTTATCTTTTCGCGTCAAAACACTCAAGGGGTCGATTAGTCCAGTATAAAACCAATTGATTATCATAATACAAATAAGTCATTGTGATTGCAGTCAAATGGAAAGGGGTGGCGCAGTGGTTTAAGGTACTGCATTTGGACCCAGAGACTTATAAGAGTGTTGTTGGCTCAAAACCCGCTACTGACACCATTTCTCCTCCACTCCGAATGCTTGCTTATAATGATAGCAAAGATAGACCATGTACCGTGTGTGGTCGCCTGTGGCACTAGACTCGTTGAATAACCCAATGTTAATATAAAAGAATGAGGGTATATCAGGCGTAAGTGTGTTTCCTCTCGACAATAGATGATAGTATATTACACCAGGAATCAGTGGGAAAACAGCTATAGAGCTCAATAAACATTAGATAGTTCAGTCATTGCTACTCCTTATGGAATATAATTAATGGCCAGGAGATAAGCTGAGTAATTTTCCCAGTAGGTCGCCAAATGCCCTTAAAATAGGTTTTGACACTTTTACCTTAATCCATCTGGTTCCTGGGAGAAAAATACATCAGAAGTACCCCACTTTTGCATATATATAAATGACCAATATTTCTCCAATATTTAATGTCAGAGGACTTTTTAAAAACGTATTTGTAGGGTCCCAAAATAGAGAAAAAAGGAAAATCATCAAAGTTAGCCTCAGTAAGACAGGGAAAACACATCCAAACAAGGTATTTTGTTTATCCAATAGTTGTAGCACGACCCTTAGCACCAATTACACATGTATTACCTTAATGCATCTAGTGCATGTGTACAAATTAATCAAATTTAAAAAAATACAAAATGAACAATTCCTGGAATTGCACGCCGGTAGCTTGCAAATCAATGGCTTCACCTAAAGGAATCGGTGCATTTGTTAATGTGTGTACAACAATTAAGTTATTCAACCAGATTTCGAGCATACCTTTAGTATTGAATCTAATTTCCTCCCCAGAAGCAGATTGACACATTTCCATGGGAAATATGTTTAAGCTATTCCACTATGTTGTTTCACTTCAGGCATTTCAACTGGATATCCATTAACTTCAACGTAGTATACGTTTTCTTCGAGAAAGAAACAGAAAAACAGTAAGAGAGAGGGATCCAAATCGATATCACCACAAATATCCTCTTAAGCCACGACACCACGACACAGACAACCGCCACGTGTTTATGTAGTACACATGTTCCTTTAAACTTCAATCCATGCTTCAAAATCTGTAATCCGTAAACTTAACTTTGACAATATTATTTTGAAAAGAGCATCAGTTACATTACGTAATCAACTCGCATTCAATATTCTCAATACTTATTATATTTCAATTTACTCATTTATGTCAAGTCATGTACATTAATACCACACTGTATATTTATGTTATATAGACTCTGATATTCTATTCTATTATTATTCTATATTAATTTTGGCTTTTAAATAATTCAACTCCATCTATATATATACCACCACATTATTCATATTGTATATGCCCTTAATTGATAAATTCTTTATTGTATTATTTAAGTTGACACAAGGGGCTATACACATATGAAATTACAGTGTCAAGAATAATCAAGAAGACTATTGTATGATACTATATATATGCTAACAGCAGTTTTTAGATAATTTGAAAAAAAGAGAAAATAAATACAATAGAGCTGTTATTACTATTTAATATTCTATAATACCAATATACGAAAATATAAATGAATGGTATCAACTAGATCTACGTAATGCCATGGCTGTGGCAGTGCATCTCCAATCATTGAGATAACGGTAATCTCAATGATTGGAAATGCACTGCCACAGCCATGGCAACAATTTGAACAGCAGGATAACCTCTTATAATCATTAGGCCAAGTCAAAAGAATCTTTAACCACTGTCTATAACCTATACCCTGCCAAAATATTGGACGTAGAAATAAAACTAAAAGATGAAATAAAAGGAATAGCCTCGCTGGTTTCTCCTTGCTTCTGTCTGCTATATATGTATACAGTGTAAATTATATATTCCATGTATATAATATACATCTTTTATAATGGTGCTCGTGTATCCTAAGCGCACATAGCCGCTCACCCTTATGGGTGCGCCCATGTGTAAATCATCCCTCACCATATTGTACATCTCCACCTGGAGGCAGCTGCTGCTCTCCATTCCATCCATCTCCCGACAGCGCTATTCCTCCATATGAACGATATGCACAGACAGAACTCACTAACACAGGCAGCTCATCATTGACCCTTCCTATATGGTAATACATCTTCAACGCATTTCACCATTCAGCCATTCACTTGTATTCAAATATAGTCTGTGTTGGTTCGTGGACGCCCCACAGCTATATTATGTTGAATGTTTTGGCGCAACATTATAAACTCGCCATGTATCAATACCTATTTATATTCTATGATACTAACAATACATTAGAATCAGTGTAAATATATTATGTTTCCAAGTGTTTGGATGCACTGCATGCGTCTACTATTTCACTTGCAATATATCCATAGATTAAATTTGCTGAAAGGTACTTATGAAGCTATGGATTATGATTAGCTGGCTAAAATTTAATTGTAATGTTGCGAGGGGAATCATAGGGCGGTACTCCACCATTAGTATGGCAAGGTACTGTACCATAAGTTTCATCTCCATGGGTGTAAGTAGTGTATGGAAATTGTTTCATGGCTCGGGTCATCCGCGAATTCTCCAACCACTGTGGCGTATAAACTACACTTCCTGTACGCACCGAGTCACGCTGTGGAGGCAATACAGATGCCAAGGCTGTAAATAGCACGTGGCATGTCGGTACAGTATTGACCAGAGAATTCAATTATCCCTCTCTTACATGGGGCGGCATGTCGTCCCAATGACCCCCAAGCGCGGCGGTCTTGGCTTGAGGGGTCGCCAAGGGTTGGAGGGTTGCTTATATGAGGTCGCGCACTGCCACAGCATTAATAAAGTTGGCCACTCTAAACTGCTTGTAAATCATGCCTTGATTAATTTACCATGCTTTGATTTAGATATAATCACATTCTATTTGCAGAGAGATGTTTCTTGCATTTCGCATTAATATTTGATTTATCATTTCATGTTCTATTTATCTTTGTCTAATATCCTGAGTTAGAATTATCAAGTGTGGCGTGTTGAGTTTACATATATGTACTAGGACATGCAGGTTTAAGAATATCTGATGAGTATCGATGCATATGGCAACTTCATTTACATAGAGAATTGTAGACACCCTTTGCCTTTGGACGCAAACTCGCGAGGAGAAACAACCCTATCACACATGTCTGGTTTGTGGATAACGGGGTAAGTGTTCATTTTCCATTCGACATTTCGAGGAGGGATATTTGTTATATGGAGCGCTGTTGAGTAAATATTTAAGAACAAAATTCAGGTTTACTGATGATGTTTAAAAACCGGTCAAATATTTTTCTCATTTATCAAACTAGATCAGCTATCCCAAAATCAGTTGTTAGCTACAAACAAATAGTCATTTAGAATTCTACAGACGGAAATCCTCTGCTGTGGAATGACTTAGCAAATATAGGACGTTCCTGCTGTCATTGCCGCCATTGTGGATGTCTCGTTGTTGGTACAGCAGCTGCAACTAGGGCTAGATTATGATCATCACTACGGCCACATTCCTACACTCTTAGAAATAATGGCTGTTTCAGAATCGAAAATATGAGCCTTAGGCTGGTCATATTAACGCTTTGTCTTAAATGGAACCTTTGTTCTAAAAGTGTAATTGTCATCATTAATTCTTGGGCGGAGGTTGAACCGTCCCTGCCCCTTTCCTCTCCCTGCCCAGTCCATCCTCTTTCTCATCATCAGTCAACCATCTTAGATCCCCCTGGTGGTGATCTATCAAACCGTCACGGAACAGGAAAGAGGAACGGATCCCTCCCAGGGTTCCATTGAGTCGAGTCAACTTCCGGCAAGGGGGACATGCCCTATTTTCTAGGTTCTGTCATCACCATGAGTAATTTGTTATTCTTTTTCTGATTCTCGCCGCCAACCGCACAATGACTGAGCTTGAAGTGAGCTACAGATGGGGAACGGGGAGAGGGATGAGTGCAAAATCCTGAAGAGGGGACGAAAAGGGGAGAAATATAAATCACACCGTTAGCAACTGGACTTGTTCCATCTGATTAATTTTTATTTCAACATCTGTACATATGAAAATCTTTCTTTTCATTAAGAAAGGTATATTTTAATCCATATAAGTTTAAAGTAAAACATTTTTACACAGTATGAAATGAAAGAGAAATTGATGTTACTCAGTCTGTTTACCATGGTAGCCTGGAGAACGCTTGGTGTACTGCCGCCGCACGGCAAACAACACAATGTTAAAGTATTATAGTCGGCCGTGGCAATGGACATGGGCCCTTAGGGTTATCCTGTTAATTAGTAGACACAAGACTGGACAATAATCAGTCCCCATGGCCACGCAAAAAAATCTGTCACAAGGAACTCAAACCACGACCCATCCATATCTAGCGCTTATATTTAGCTTGATTATGTCAGATAGTCCCAGGTCCTATCTTTCAAAGTTCCCAGCTGTCATCATTCATTTGAAGTTAATGCTTAATAGTAATAGTTAATAGATGTAGTTGTTCTTCATCAAATAAATGAAATGTTCCAATTTTTAAGAGGCGATGACCGGAGGTGTTGTGTTACTGAGATCATTTAAGTAGTCTGCTCGTCCCACCTTCAGCATTGTAGCCGTCTGGTTTGTACGATATGTAAGGTTTATTAGATGCTTATCTCTTTTTATCTTTTCAACTCCCATAATCACATTCTCTAATTGTGCACCAGACAAGCCCCTATTATCTTTTATCTCGCCATCATTAAAACCATTTTTATGAGACTACATTATAATAATTATACCCTATAGCAAGTTTAGTGCTTCGTATAATCGACCAGTGAACTTGCAGGGATTCAGCTTTGATATCTAAATAGCAAGGGCGTGAGATGGGTTCCCCAGATACTCATTATCTTTAACTTCTCATCAGTAAATAGATTGGGCGAAATAAAGAAGTATTATCTTTAATTGAATTGAATTAGTCCAAAATGGCATGTATGACAACTGCCATATTATCTGCTCCTCCCCACGACTGTACTTGAATGATCTTTGTTTTACTGCTACAGGTTTATAGAGGGTCATATTTTCGAATGCTATTGCCTTAACGCGGGAAGAGTCACAGCCCACACATACAGGCACTCTCCCCTGGTTCTTCCGGCACTGAATCATAAAAAAAATGTTTTATGTGTCAGGAATTAAGATTTCTGAGCGGTGAATTGTGATAATAAATGTTCGAGTGCTGGCACATATAATGCTCTTGGTGAATATGGCGGAATAGCTGTCTAGATTGTGTAGCATGTTTTTATATGTGATGTATAACACAAAATCATTAACAAAATAATCATAACATTGGCATGACTGTAATGCTGAAAATTAAAATAGTATAATAAAAATTAGTGTAAATCTGATGTAATAATTGGTCTCGGGAGGGGAGTGGAAAGGGTCCTGCGCAAGTAATATTATCTATTTTAGAAGTCTTTTGTCAAATTTTAAAATTTGAGGTATGATTAGCATACTTAATTCTGTCTTTCTATTTTATGCCCCCATAGCAGTTTAATGAAGGAAGTCTGGGCCATTGATCACCCTTGGTCCGGAGGACAACACAGATAAGGATACACTGATGACGCCCTTCAATGCAGTGGTGACCAAAATAGCCTGGGAGATCCTTAGCATTGCTCAGTCAAGAAAACATGGGTCACAGCTAACGTCCTTGGTCGCACACATGCAGTGAAATATAATGAATCCAACACAGATGTTAGGAAAGACGTTAAGGGCCATGGCAAAACGGGTAGAAGAGCAATGCAGTGAAGAGCTTGATAAGCACAAAACCAGGGTGAGTCCACCATCCAGGACGTATCAGGAAATTGTCTCATTGAAGAAGTGGATACCTTGACCACAAGAACAGGATATTGCTCAGACCTATAAAACCACTGAGTTGATGTACTGGAAGTCCCAGAACCAAGCAATTCAGATGAATACATTATTTATGGGGAAGTGGAAGCAGCAATGAAATAACTGAAAAGGGAGTAGACAACAACCTAGCAGAACTGGTCCAAGCCACAGAAGTAGCAATAGCTAGTGATATATATAGCTATAGCTTGCTGCTCAGAGAAAGCCAGTGTGGGATGTGGTGTTGTCTAAGACAAGGGCTTGGCAAGCTTGCCCATTTATGGCTCGTTTCACTGATTTCGTATTGCACGCATTTCATAATTCCCATGCTTTGTTGGTCCTAGAATCAATATTACGAAATGTGCATAAATTTCTCCGCAATTTCGTTGTGTATCTAGTGGAATTTCTGAGTGTGTATGTAGCAAGATCTGGCAGACAGGAAATGCTTACACCCTGGAGCCGGGCTCTCATTATTACTCTCCCACAAAAGGGTAACGTACAGCTATGTCAGATCTACCATACCATCAGCCTGACCAGCCACCGAAACAAGGCTATGTTAAGGACCATATGCACATATGCATGTATTCCTTGAAGAAAGATCACATCATCAATGAGGCACTTTGAGACCGAATACAGCAGACCATTAGTCCACATGAATACCACTATCAAAAAAACAAAACTACAAAGACCGTTCTGCAAGACTTGTACAGGAGGAAGAACAAGGGTCAAGCAAATGAAGAAATAGGAAAACAACAGCCAAGAGTGGATAGATCTGATCTTTGCTGAAACATAGAGCCTGACAGGATAAACATAGATGATGAGATTTTGCCAAGTCATCAGTGGCACCCCAACAGCCTTAAATGGTTCAGGTCTAAACAACAATCCCACACAATAACACACTCCCAGCTGGCCAACACCCTCAAAACAACAACATTACACACTATAATATATTACAAAGTTATGCAGTAACTTCCAGCAAACCCACAACCACTAGAAAAACAACCCCACACACTAACAAGGTCGGATGGTACCTCCCAGCTGACCAACACCATCAAAACAACAGCCTCATGCACTAACACAGTTATTTGACTGTGTTAGTTATTGTTACATGATGGTAGCTGTAGAAACATCCTAAATAAACAAGTATCAGTTACTGTTATCTTATTACTTTTTCTTTATCAGTTATAACACTTTGACTGTAGGTCTGTTTTAGTGCATAGCGTTTCCCGAGGGGAAACAAACAGGGGCTATGTGTCTTAATTATACATTCTCAACTGTGAAAGTACCTTAGATATGATGAGTACCCTTGAGATTTTCAGGTTGTAATATTTGATCATAGCGATATTCTATGTCTTGTGTGATTATTTGTGAATTCATGAGGGTGTGAAAATGTGACATCAGTCAATAGAGAAGTGCTTTAGATTATGATTTTCTTATTTGTTTTACTGGTTTTACCAAATGATGTGACTGTGTATTGTCTTCGCCTTAGGTTTTCCCTATAGTATCGTTGGTCTCATGAGACCTACTGGTTCTATATCTGTAGGCACACAACTTATGTATACATGCATATATATATATGTGTGAAATCCGTCCCCCAGGCAATCAAAGTTGTAGGCCTATCATTTTCTAAATTTGAATGTTTACTAAAATTCCGAGAATAATCTGATTTGAAAAAGAAAAAGAGTTTATTTATATCTAGATGTTTTCCTTCAGGTAAACTCAGTTCATAGAAATTAGGAGATGTTTGACCAGGGCCCTGTTGTATAAGCTAAGCAAGGAATTTTTCCCTCACTACATTCATTCCTACAGAAAATTCCCAGCTCGTAGGAATATTCCTTGCTGTAGAGGTGTGGGTCAGCAAAGTAGAAGGTAAATAGGATGCATAGGATTCACTCATTCCTTGGGTTTAAAGATTAATATAACACATTTCCTTCAATTTGAAGCGGTAAAGTGGGTAAAATATTAGATACTTTGATTCTTATACCTTCAAATCTGATGCAGATTATCCAGAATGGATTAGAATCTAGATCCACAGGCATGACCTAGAAACTGACCCATTTAGCTGTGGGAATTTCCTACATTGATATTTGTAGTTGTTCCCTATGTAGGAATTTCCCCCAGAAGTTTTCCTACCGAAGTAATTTCCCTCATTCTTTCCTCTGAGTTAAACATGAAAAGACTGGAAAACTAAGGAACACCTTTTAGGTGTTCCCTCAAGAATTCCTTAGGATTTATTGACTGCAAAAATATGATTTTACTAGTCATATATATCTGCTATTATTATAGTACAAAGTATCTGCTGTTAGATGATTTTTCTGTTGATTATTAACATAATTTGAATAGAAAAAAGAAGCCTCCCAAGCTGGGATTCGAACCATGGACCTGAGAGGGGAGCCTTTCTGGGAAAAAACAAACAGCACTGGGTGGGGATTGAACCACCAACCTGAGAGTTTCATTAGTTACCAATCAAAATTTGTCCTTGACCTAGTTTGTCTCAATTGTTTGTACCTCAAGAGTGTTGATTACTAGTGAGAACAAGGCATGTCCCCCCATTTACCATGTACCTTGAAGACTGTTGTTTGCAGTGGGCAGGGGATATTGAGTGGTTCAAGGAGGGAAATATTGTAGTAAATTCCTACATGATTACATCTGCTTGGTGGGAAGGAAAAGTCGTAGGAAAATTCCCAGAGAAACATATTGAAATTGTATAGGACTGAAGGAATTCCCTCAGTTTTCCTTGCTTAGCAGCTGGGAAGGAATGGTGCAGGGAAGGAATAGCCTATACTTTCAATGCTTTTTAGCGTAGGAATTTCCCAACGAAGTAAAGGAAAAAAACGTAGGAATTCCCACAAAAAAAATTATTCCTTAGCTTATACAACAGGGCCCAGGGCCACTACTCTTCTCTGCATCAACTAGCCACAAAATAGTATGTATAGAGAGAATGGAACAAACCGCCAGCAATCGAAAATTTATTGAAAAAGAATCAAGCACAATAAATTTTCAATTATGATGTAATATATGTGCTTCAATTTGACTAAATATTATGTGAAAATCGTCAGATAACTCTGAAGCTAATAACTTGTAAAGCTATTTTTAGACAACTACATTTTTATCGCACGCGCGTAAGATGAAATATTAGGGACATTTAGCAACCACAACGCTAACGCTAACGTAAACGCTAGTTTCTCACGATAGCGTGGGCTGTATGTAATGGCAGAATTCTATCAGTTTTAGTGGTGGAGAGGTGTTTTCAGAGGGCAAAAAAAACACAATTTCATGAATGTGAGTAGTGTTATACACCTGTATACAAAGAAAAACACCTCCCGCTCATTTGTACATAAAAATGAAATGATAATTGTCCATTATTTTAGCGTGAAATAGACATACGTTGGGAACGTATTGACACACCTCTTAGCGTAATTGACGTCCGTATCTCAGGTAGCAAGCTAAGAATAGCACACCTAGTGGTGACGTAGTCCTCACAAAAGATACGTTTACGTTAGCGTTAGCGTTAGCGTAGGGGTTGCTAAATGTCCCTATTTTTATTACACCCCACTTATTGCACCTCTCATGAGGAATGGACGTATAATAAAACACCCGATACTGCCAACAGATTAGCTTGATCCTGCTTTCACCACAAGCTTTTATCGAATTGTGAATTAGGCGTTACAGTTCACAAGGAAAGGTGTGAAATCAATCTTTTCGAACCATATAATAGAGGCCATGGTCCCTGTAAAAAGTGAAAAAAGGGCCTTTCATAACCCATGTAGTACTGGGGTGGAGGAGGAAAAAACACATCTGCCCACTATAGGATTCGACCACATACACGAGAATTTAACAATAGTACGCAGGGGGACTAGATCCAATGTGGTTCTGTCACTTCTCTTGAATATGTAGAGCTTTCAAGTTTATTTTCTCGCACGTTTGACTCAGTGCGTGAAGGCTTTCTCCAACCCGACAAACACCTCGATCTGCGATAGGGGTAGCCTATATATTCGCGTAAATTTCTATTATTTGTCTGACAAACAACAAGGGATGATAAGCCAATATCAAGTACAGGTAGTTTAGCCGTATATTGTTTATGATACAATACTAATGATTGCGCCCCCACCCCAGGGGAAAACTAAAAAAAGTAATGTTTGGCGTTATGTTGTTGTAAGTTTTAGTCACTAATTTATTTACGTTGGGAAATGACAAATCACGTCCATTTATAGAAATAGCGGAAGTGTTACCTAATCCCCTATAAGTAACACCCTAATATGCTATGTAAATTAAATTCAGTGAAATAATTAAATAGTCTAGATTCCATTTATTCTATGATAACAATGGTCGAGTTTAAAGTTTGTGAACAACCTAATGAATGAATTCAACGCTGCTTATGTTAAAAATACTATCCCTATTCTCTTTCATGTTCCTCAATATATAGCTGGATTTGTAAACAATGCGCTGAATAATATATTATATTTTAGAGCAGGAAGTACGACATCACCACCTGCCGCGATGCACAAAGGATGATCTCAGTCTTATCAGCTATAGGGTGCTAATTACAGCCAGATTACCATCATATCTATAAACCTTATCTTACCTGGCATAAATATGTACAACTGCCTGGGCTAGCGTCCATAATAAATCTGCATGGCATAGGGGGATCCAAGTGCATTTATGATATGAGCAGGGATAAACACTATAAGCTTGTGGGGAATTCGATGTGACTAGGATTATATACAAAACATATATATTTACATAAGCATGTACTTTCCTTCAAGACATTAGCATTCACATACATATAGACCTGTATACGTATACGTTTGTTAGTTTGCTTGAATTCTTTATTTGCCTCAGACAACTGACAAAAATAAGTACATATCTGAATATAATTACAATTCTTCCAATTTTTGTTTGAAAATTACAATAGCAATTTAATAGTAGACATTAACATAGATTCCAAAAATTCATGTTGCAATAGAATAAATCTTTTCATTGTAACTTTAAATAGTATTGGTCAGGAAGAATTGTTAGAGAACAGTTTTTATGCACATTCATCAAGAGATACATGTAACTTGAATGATCTGTATGAACCTCCATAGGCAGTGTCTCGAAATCTGATCTTGTGGTTACGCACGTACGCACATACGCACATGTATGTATACCGTGCATACATACATTTGTATACATCCACATGATATTTTGTTTTGAGGGTAGCGATGAAACCTTTACATTCATTACAAATTAGCGATAGGAAATTAATTACAATCCAGATCCAATTCGCAGATTTGCCACCATCAAATATAATGATTTGATCGACATTAACTCGCTAGATTAATCATATGATATCTCTCATGATAAGTGCATGCTTTAAATGTGTGTCCCTATCCTTCGTAACTCTGATTTGCTTTGGACCCATATATAAACTAGATTCCTGCAAACGATGGTGAACAATGTGGTACAATTCAATTTTAAGTGTAGCACGTACACTTGAATGGATCCTTGGTTTCCTTGAGCCTAGACTAGACTCATAAATCCCCCTGAATTATCTTACCTCATATGCTCGAGTACAGCGCGGGCTTTGCAGCCCTCCACCTGTACCAGCGGAGGATCCACGCGATTCAAGGGCACTCCAGTCCCCCAAATATTATCTTTTTTTTAGTAATCTAATGGTGTGCTTATTGGTGTATATATATTAAGTTAGTTACATGTATGATAGTCGCACGTGTACTTATTGTAAAGCAGTATAGGTGTCCTGTTAATAATAGGATAGCGAGCTTTTTAATCTGGCTCTCTGATCGGTTCCCTAGCCGCCCCCACCCAAGAAATGTCTGAATGGTCTCTACAAAGCAGGAGAGGGACACTCCCCATGTATATCATAGTCTTCCTATTAGCTCTATAATCGAAATTAACCTAATTATTTGTTCATGCTATTCCCTGTTCAGTCATGAGACTTGTTCACATATACTTCACAGAACATGTTTATAATAGTTCATGCATAATACGCCTTTGGAAATCCGAATGGGAAGGACATTTATTACACTTACATCCTTTTCTTACACACTATATGTACGTCCTTTGTCATTCGTAGAGTTCATCCTATTCTATAACATATATTTTATACAACATTAAACATGATATCAATTAAATATACTAAGTCAGTATTTTCTGTGGGTGTGGGAGGGGGTGTGGTGCTGTATTTGGTCGTCTTCTCGCAAAATTAATTTAACTCAAAGAATGTAAGTTAATGCCACATAAAATGCATTTGGAGTTCAATGGGGATGACGACAAAATTGCTGTATACTTGCTTTAGTTTAGTTGAAATAGTTCAGGTTCCGTCCATATAGCTAAGAACAAAAAATAAGTATAGCATTTTGTTCCTGACAAAGGCAAGGAAATTAGGTGTCGGAAATACCCTGCGGCCGCCTCTATAATGTTTTTACGTCAAAGAAAGTATGAATTTGTGACTGTTTAAACATGGATCCCAATGTTTTTCTAGGGAATTCGGGACATTATGCCTTACTCTCTGAACCGTTAACAATATATCCTATGATTATATACTATACATTCAAGTACCTATACTTCAAGAGAGTCAAAATGGTGCACTTGGCGGTGGAGAACGTTTAATATTTCCTCGCAATACACAAACAATTATGTCTAATATATTTTGAATCCAGTTCACGTTTTTCCACTGATGCACTGATTTTCCTTAATATCAACAATTAAAGAGGACATTTTCCGACAGCTAAATAGATAGATGTATATATGAAATTCCGGGTCTGATAATTTTTTTTAATGATATCGCTTGTACACTTCTATAGATGCATTTCCTTTTGCACGTTGTATGCAATTTTAGTGCTTTATTTTCACTAACCACATACCACAGCCTTTCAAAATAAATCCAGACATTAATTAATTTGCAAGCTAATCTTTCTAAAGCTTTGAAAACTTTGGGGGACAGAAAACCACGAGTGTAG
The DNA here is from genome assembly GCA_942159475.1 of Sthenelais limicola. NCBI lineage: Eukaryota > Metazoa > Annelida > Polychaeta > Phyllodocida > Sigalionidae > Sthenelais > Sthenelais limicola. The sequence goes on from OW804098.1 coordinate 78,020,446, forward strand.
TTCTTGCCGTGGTTGAATAGTCTCAAAACACCAAGGTGTTGAGCTTTATATATATATTTAAGACTATAGTTGTCGGGTAGTGTTATGGTCTACATTGTTGGTGAGGCAGTGTATAATGCAATGTTGGGGTATGGGTTTCCACAAGGCGATTTGTTGACACAGGGAATTTGGGTCAGCTTGCTTGGCAGAGAGGCTTGCTTGCTAGTCATGTACATTGCACCGACCACTCTCACACTCTCGCCCGGATAAATTTCATATTGCCTTCCCCAGGACATCTAGATGGATAGATCTATCCCGCCAAGCATGGCCGTAGCTTTTCTGACTAACTTAGAGAACCTGTGTAGTGCCTACGTTCTTGATGTGACCATCCAGAGACTGCTCCATTCAGGAGTTTTCCGATACTGTATATTATATCAACAGCTATATCGGAAATCTAAGAGAAGCAATACAGCACATTCTCCCCCCCCCCCCCCCGATCCAAGCTGTTTGTTATTCAATGGTTATTCCATATGTGCCGCCAAAACTCACAATGTTTGGACGTGTATCTATATATGATCCGGATTTTTGTTGTAAAATTCGATCTTTAGTTTGAACTTTCTCCTCCAGTTTTTGGTAGCGGTTTAGGGACATTGAATTCTAGGCATATTACAAGTAATATATACGCGATGGTTGCTTTGGGGTGGTGGTTTATGTTAATGCACTCATATTGTCATATCGGTTGGAAAAATTAAAAGGCTATCACTAACCTTGAATGTTAAAAGTGTAAATATGTGAAAGCAGAACAAAACCAAATGTATGTGAAAAATTGACGATTTTATATGACACAATGGGCACTGACTGTACATATACAATGGTATAATTTACAATAGTTGAAATTCTTTGTCTCGCGCGTGTATATCATAGGATGATATAATGACAAAATAAACCCCTTTTTGTATTAATACAAAACATTTTTACATGTATATAGAATCAGTTATATGTATACATACATGATAAAAGTAAGATTTGTCATCAACATGTTGTGTACGCATCATTTGCATATATAATATAATATATTTTATGTCTCGTATGCAAATCTCAAAAATTCAGATCCATAATCTTTAACAACTTTCTTGTCAGTATGACAGTTCTATGTGTATTACACATATTAATAAGATTGTCGTTCACAATCTCCTGCTTTCAGAATGTTCACATAAAATAATTCCTTTTTGTACAATTGATTACATGGAAATAATAATAATATGATAAAGGCTCATCATGATAGTTTTCTTCCCCATTAACTCATTCACTCCATTCGATTCATTCCTGGCATTCATAATCACGTATTACTTTTTCATTCAATTGAACATCTTAAACTTTATTTATCAGTATGTACAGAACGACCTTGTCAAACATGAATCAATTTTCAATCTCTTCATTGAAGTAATATAATATTGACCACAATCGGAAATATTTACCATTCAGCATAGCACTATTATATATTACTTCTACCCCGTAAATTTCACCCTGGTCCCTATATAGATGTCATATAAAACAAAAGAGTACAGGTCAACTCTCTGCAATAAATTAATAGGAAAATACCTGTGTATAAAATTGGGTACAAAAAGTAGTGGTGACGAAAAAGGTCCCTGGCGGGTCAGTCAAAGAGCCTGAGTAGACAGCAAATAAGATATAACATTGTGAGATAAGTTCAGAGGAGAAATAAATTAGCTATAAATCGTGAGTTTAGCTTTAAAGCTGTATACGAGATAAGAGGAATGGCATAATGTTTTCAAAGGTAGGAATAAATAATCTTTTCCATGAGTTTCTCTATTAGTCTTTTCTTCCTGGTTCTCGGTACACTTTCTATTCACTTTTTTTGGCCACTGACACTTTTGTTATACTACTATATGGGAGTAGAATTCTCGAAAATCATAGAAAACTATTGGCCGATTTCTCATATTTTTCTTTTTATGAATGCTTGTTGGTGCATTTATTAAATGACATGTCAAATGAACAGAGAAAGGGGGTGGATATCAAGGGAAACCGATTCACATTCTACTATGTTCTGAGCTATTTCTCTCTTGTTCGCTAAAGCTTGTCCAGTCCTGTCTATGCAAACATAGGAATGAATGTGTTTCGTCCAGGCTACTATTGTTCATTTAGTCAATACTTTCGTTCTCAGTGCATAGCACAATAGGTACAACATGATATACCACTTCACAAATAGTCTTTCCATTCATCTCCATTTTGGAGGAGGTAAACATACCCTTAAACGTTCCAAGAAACTGACACCTTCACTCCCTGAAGGAATGAAAGGAACACAACAAAAAAGAGTTGTCACCAGTAAAAAATGATAGTGTGATGAACAATTTTCTTAAATAATAATCCCCAATGCCTTCCAATACAGAAATATGAAACAAAATGCAATGTAATATAATTATCAACATAATTTCTTTGTTAATAAAGAAACACCTGCACTGCAGGGACAATTGATTAGATTTGCCTTGGTCATTTGCAGAATAATTCAAATGAAATTAGCAGTTGCCCGCAATTTTTGCTCAGCCCACAATCTTTCACGGCCTTATAATCTGTCTAAGAAACACAAAATCCAAACAAATGAAAAATAATCTACGGTACACTAAAATAACGCTTACGTGACATGGATTATATGCATCGAAGTGTCAGTCAATTCTCCTCCCTCACTTTCACATAACATATGCACCAAAATGGTGGTCGGTATAATGCATACATCTATGTATAAGCACATATAGATGTAAAATATACCAACCACGCATTCGTGGTACCGTTACAACCATAAACATTCGCATACACCATATACACTATTGGGTTCAGATTCAGATTTGATAGCTGTCGCTCCTTTTTTAGTATATAAAAAGATCAGTCCATGTACTAAATCCAAACTAAAAGCTGATGTACTTACACATTTCTTGTATAAATGCTCACATACAGATTTAGAATGTATACAGCGTGAGAATGATGACCAATGTTTATGATATGATGTCATGTGTTATATCAAAAATCCAGACACACTCCTCATCATTCACAACAAATTCTTGCCATGGTCTCTGTTTTGAATTGAATATATAATATTGCTCGTCACCCCTTCTCTTTTTACTTCTTTCAATAAATTACCAGAAAGCTTCACATTTTTTCTTCTCCAGTATTTCACAGTTGCATGTGCCTTGTATCTTAATTAATAAATCCTTGTCATATCACTATAAAACAATGACAATTGAATTGTTATTATTCATAACAATAGCTATTCATAATGCTCATATCACTATATGAATATGATATAAGCTTGCAATATTTGTAAGAATATATTTACTATGTATTTACACCCTCGATGTACTCTTCTTCCATACTATTAGTAATTTATCTTCTTGGCCTATTCTTTTTAGTAATTAGTTACATAATTCCGATAATGCTTTATGTAGATATTTTATGTATACTGCCCGCGTGAGTGTTCATGATTAGTCATTGTCTTTATGAAAGTATGTGATACCATATTAAGTACAAGTACTTGCTGTGCACTTTGACCATCCAGAATAAATGGCAGGAAGGAAATGGAAAAAACGGGAAAAACCGATACTCTATTTTTCCGAAGCTCCGCCTTGCCTCTCGCCAGTTCACCCCATTTGATTTTCTTCTACATAAATAATGACAATAATAACTGTATCGCCATTTCGCAATTGTTTTTTGGTCCTCCAGCTTAAGGTTTTATGTCAGTAATAATTAAATGTGATAAGGTGTTCAGTATATTGACATGTCCCTCTAGTGTCCCACTTCTCGAATATGGGAATAACAGATGGTCCCTTATAGTTTTCACTTTGATGAAAATAGTTTTTCAACATGTCCTCTCAACCTGGTGCTGACCACCCATAAGCGCCGTTTTTGTAAGAAAAATATTTCCCATATTTCTTTACAAATGATGTTTTAAAAATTAGGGTCATCAGCACCTGGGGTACACATACCTCGGATGTATAGTTCTCCTCATTGTTGTCCTTGATCCTGCACTTGGGATCCTCATCTTCCTTATTATACCTTTCACCTCTTCACTCCCAAATCATGAACAAAATTCCGCTGTTGTTGCTGCTGCTGCTGCTGCTGTTACTTATGTGGGATTCTTGATCTTCATGTGCTGGTAGGGGTGATGATTGTTATTTTTATCGTTACTACTATTATTAGCTGTAGTATACTGCCGACCTGGATGGGGGTTGGTGTTGACGCCTCCTACTTCTCCTCCTCAACTACTCCAGGTGGGCGTTTCCACCTGTCACAAGGCAGCGGTGTTATATGTCTTGTAGTAACCCCCATCAGCAGCTGCCATCTGCGGGGAGGTATCCTTTTGTAAGTGGTGTACCGGGGACATCTGGCCGTATGTAGTGTACCCTGCGTTCTGCATTGTCTCATACATTTTAACGTCCATTTTCGAGCCATCTGACATGAGATTTGTGATGCTGAAGGGATGGTTGAATGGCGGACCGGGAAGTCCTCCTGCCGCCGACATCATGGCCACGTGGTGCGCGGTTGCCGCGTCGTGAACCAAGGGTCTGGAAGCGAGTGCTAACATGTCCGCCGTGGAGGTAAGGCTGCTGGGGATGGCGGGTTGGGAGGGGACTGGTGCGCTGGACATAGGTTCTGGTTTTGGTTGTAGTCCCACCACCGGCATGGGCGGAGTGTGTTGGCCGTGGTGTCCCGTGGAGCCATGGTTGTTGGGTACAGAGCCATGGTTATTGTTGTGGTTATGACTCCCATGGGACATCCCCGGACTGGAGGCTGCCTGGAGGTTGGGATTCACCCCAGGAGGAGGTGCTGGACTATGTGAATTATGTCCGCCTCCGCCTCCACCCCCTCCTCCTCCGCCATGGCGAGGTCCTTGACTCTCACCTCCATTTCCTGTTCCAGTACGTCCCGTTAGGGAATCGTCCTCCGCGCCGCCTGGGTTGTCTGAATGCGAAGTATTGTGATCCAAGAGGTCGCTGTCATGGCCTCCATGGTCCGACCCTAGCCCGGTTGTAGAGTCGCCGTTGCCCGAGCCACCGGAGCCGCCTGGGCCTGCGCTGGCCGACGCTTGCTGCCGCTGCGTTTGTCTTAATGTCTCCTTCTTCTGGCATTTGAAGCGCTTCTGCCGGCGCAGGTAACAGCCATTCTCAAACATATTGCCTGAGTCGGGATGAAGCGTCCAGTAGGAACCCTTACCTGAAAAATGAATATGATTGTGAATTATCAATGTTTCCTCTGACGAATCGATATTTAAATTACGCTTACAAATCACCACAGAGAGTATGGCTTTACAGCTAGGGCTAATGTTGAGAGATAAACGATCACCGTCATGACTGTAACGGGCATGGATATTGTGGTGGGGTCAATTTGATTAATATATGATTTTGATTCCACTTTTCTAAAGGACTAAAATAAAATAACCGCTACTAACAATATAAGGTGTGCATGTATGTGCAAATAATAGGCTTTTGTTAAAATAATAAATTAATGGTATCTTTAATAAATATTGCTGTTCAAAATTAGCTCAGTTCCAGGATTTCCCCTTTTACTATTATAACTTGGCATGCGTTTAGTTAACTTTATTAGACATACATGAAACAATGTTACGTCGTCTTTCCCTAATATTATTCTAACATTGTCGAGTACAAAATTGCACCTGAACCATGCATATGAAAATAATGCTTTTATCACTTAGAATTATCAATTATCAATCCTTAGAATTCTCTGGGTGGATCTATATCCTAGAGAACATGGCCAGGGCCTGGTTCAAGAAATCCTTGCTTAATACATGTACCTTCTTCAACTATATTCCTTTCTTAGCAGCTGATAAGCATTTTTTTAAGGAAAAGAACTTGTAATACATACATTAGCCGTTATTTATTCCTACAATATCTATTATTTATTCCTATAGTAGAAATATCCTACTAAAGCAAGGAAATTGGCTATGCAAGGGACATTTTAAACAAGGATTTCTTAAATGGATCCAAACTTAAGTTAAAGTAGGGAGGTGTTTCAAAATCTTCATTTCAGCATAATAAATCTAACTCTGATTTACCTGGTAATTTGGCAGCTGTAAAAAAAACACCAAATGGGGTTACTAATTCAAAAGAAAATTTAAACTTTCTGCTCATACAGCAATTAATATAATTACCATCTATCAAATGTTATTGTTAAACAGTAATGTAGGACGAGGTGGTTAAAGCGCATTTAACACCTTCCCCTCGTTGCTCTTACTGGTTTCATTGTACAGACTGAAGTCTTTGTATATTAGCACTAGCCCTTTCAGGTACAGATCAAAATAAACTATTCACAATATCTTGTGCCGCAATGATGCTAATTCATAGCTTGATATTGAACGTTTCAAACACCCCGTTTCTCTAAAGAACCCCTTTATCACTTGATTTAATGATAATGAAAGCAATCTTAGACAGTATCCTGAAAGGCCATTACAAACAAACATTATATGCCTAATGATACAACGATTCTGACTAATTTTCAAGAGTAGTATATGCCATAGCTGAACAAATGAAATAGTAATAACTATATCCCGATAAAGAAGAAAATGTATTTTCCCCGTAAACTTAAGCTCAACGCTGTTGAATTCTTTATACAGCAACGAGCACATGAATTTAGATAATGATTTTGAACACCTCCCGAGCGGGGAATTCACTGTGTGAATAATCATCCTTCCCCGCCTTTAACACTTGCATACCAATCTTAGCACTAATTTTGGACTAATAACTAGTAAAAGAGTAAAATAGAAATAAAATGGTTGATAATTACAGTTACCTGGCTTGTCTGGGGATCTAGGCACCTTGACGAAACAATCGTTGAAGGACAGGGAGTGACGGATGGAATTCTGCCATCGCTGCTGGTTTTGACGATAGAACGGGAAAAGGTCCATGATAAACTGATAGATTTCTGCCAATGTGCACATTTTGTTAGGACTCTGCTGGATGGCCATTGTAATGAGGGAGATATAAGAGTAAGGGGGCTTGGCATGTGTATAAGAGCGCCGATAGGTTTTAGTATCCTGGGGTCGGCCTCCGCGGAGAGCCGCCATAGAGTTGGCCATGCCCATCGGGGAGACAGGCGAGGTCATGCCGTTCATTGAAGACATCCCTGAGCCCATCATGTTCGCTGTCGTAGCCATGCCATTCATGGATCCAGCCATGGGTGCTGCGCCCATAGAGTTCATCCCTCCCATTCCCGACATACCCATGCTAGTCATGCCCATGCCACCCATACTAGACGCACCCATACCCGGCATGGAACTCATGCCCATGGCTTGAGGGTTGTAGCTCGTCAGTCCCGGGGCTTGGCCACTCATGGTGCTCATGGGACCCATGGCTGACATGGTGGACATAGTGTTCATGTTCATAGCTGACATGCTGCCCATGGTTGACATACTAGACATGGAATAACCACTTGTCGTACATGATGTGTCGTACGGTGACTTGGCCTCGTACGGCGATTTTGTGTCGTAGGGAGATTTTGTGTCGTATGGCGATTTGGTATCGTAAGGCGATTTGGTGTCGTAGTGTGACTTCGTGTCGTAGGGCGACTTGGAAGTCAACATCTTGCGATCCGCTCCCGTCGCCGACTGGTTTTCTTGAAGGTAAGGCGACCACACTGCCGACGACAGGGAAGAGGGTTGTGTAGCGGCCACAGTGGCCGAGGCTGCCCAGTCAGACTCCGTCGTGCTGGTTGGGTGAACAACTCAAATAAAATACATCCAAACAAAGTTGGAAAAAAATCTGCAAAGTCTGCTAAATAATCAAATGCAGACTTTGTCAGCGCAGGTGTATGGTATGTATACCTTACCCTACAATGAAGAGAAATTGGATATAGATATAACTATATATCAAATAGTTGTGTCCGTCCGAACTATGCGGTCTGTATAGGAAAGCGCTTGATTATAGCTGGGTTTGCCGATGGTAGGCGTTTGTAGACTCAGTGCTCGGTAGGTTTATTATATATGTGTGTATACCGATGTTTGTTCAATAATTAAAAGATAATTCGCACTATTGTTGGAGAAGTCAGCTTCTAGTTGTTCATTGCATAGATAGACACACTCACATGTACATGAAGAATGAATGGTTGTTAAAGACTCGCTTATAAACAGAATGAATCAAGTTCTTGGAAATTCTAAAGAGTCATTTTTGAGAAAGCAACCTGCGATGGTAGTTTTTTTTTGTAGAAGTAGTTCCTATTCACAATTTGTTTCTCCCCGTGAGCCGTGTGTACCAGTGTTTGTGTTTGTAGAAATTGATATTGGCGATACCAACAACGTTAGAGTGGTTGAGAGATAGTGATTATCTCCTTGTAGTATGGACCAACACAGGGCGTGCCTTAGTGGAAATAGTAAACAGTGCGCCACAAGTTCTCCCTTTTTCTAGTCCTTCCATGAGCGAGTAAAATTATAAATATTTTGCTTTTCAAACCTTAGCAGAAGATGAAGAAATCTTGGAATGACCATTCCTAAAAGTCTATTGTCTGTAGTGTTGACAATTCCAAATTATGCGTTTTGTAATTGAATGAAAAGTTTCCTTGGTTCAGTTTCTTCATATGGAAGCAGGAGGAGGGTAGTTGGGTTATTTCTCCAGTGCGTCCGCGTAGGTAATATTGCAATGTGTCCACCAAGCAAAGCAACTGCTTGTGTTGTTGTCCGCCAACGTCCTCGACTCAGAAAGTCCCTGAATACACATCCGAGGTTGATTTTCCAACAGTGGACTACCAAGCAAACCTATAAGGAGAGAATACAGTCCCAAATACATGGAACACACACACCACTCACAACTAACTCTCCTTCTGCTTCTTCTCTCTCACTCCTTCTCTCGCTCTCTCCCTCTGCTATCTCGATCCAATGTCTGGCGCCAAGTACAACGGGCTTTCAGTTGACCCCCAGTAAATACCAGCTCTCCAGGCCCCGCCCTCCCCGATAATAATGCATTCCCCTCGGGCGATGTCATTGGCTGGAGGCAGCGCGCTTCTACTGCAGGCCCCGCCCACTTGGCTGCAGGGCAGTGTCTATTATACTGAGGCTATCTCGCGATTGGAGCAAATAATGCCAGCAATAACTGTTGTGATGGCAGTGGTCTTATCAGCCAGATACTAGTGGCCTCTGGTGAGAATTGTCACCATTAAAAGGCCGTGTTGTACTGGTTTGGTGTTGTGGCAATTGGACCAATACGAGGCAAAGCCATAAGCCACCTCGGTGCGAGACTCACTATTTTAGGGCCCATCCCCTCGTTTAATAACGTCACCTAGCTGACAATGCCCTGTAAATCAACCATCCAACAAGCTTGGATCAACCTTAAACTGTAAGAAGGGACAATGGCTATTCCCTATAGATTGGAACAGAGGTGAATTATTAGCTCAGAAAAACGTGTCACCTATAACACTTGGATCAATTAAATAGAAGGGAACTGATGTAAAAGTATCATTCGGTGAATGGATTTATGAAGTTAGTTTCACAGACACCTCTATAGGAGGCAGGATACTTAGTTCCAGCACTAGGGATTTCAGAGACGGGGCAAACTTTCAATTCGGCCTGAAAGCCCACGTTTTATTTTCATATTTGGGGAGATTATTTGTATGCATGCCACTATATCCAATCATCCGTATTCAGAACAAACCACTTCTTCGATATGTGTGAACAGATAGTACTGCAAATAATGTATGTCCACAGTAAACGGTATTGGATAAGAATATACACTACAGGTCTATTTATTCATCACACCAGGGTTAAAAAGAACTGAGGTAAATGTTTAAAAGGGTACTAAAATGATGGTTAATTGATAAAATGTATTTCAAATATATCTCATATGGTGAAATATGGGATATCATTGTAGCTGAAGGGTATCATTTCATCAAAATAAGCAATTATTACAAATGAGATACAATCTATAATTTAAACCAACAATCCGAGTCTCCACATGGGATAATCATAAAAGGACTGATAGTGATATTTGGTATTAAAGTGTCAGGTTTGCAAAGGCCATACACTAAATCGAATCCCATATTTGCAACGCCCCCGGGTATTTTTAAACAGTGCTTTAGTTTCTCGAGGTGAGGTTTCTCTTCGTAGCCTACCACTTAAGTCATGGTATAATCCTTAGTTGCATCGTATCTGTCAATCACCACCTATATAACGGTGTGGTTATCACCTGTGACACTCATCTCCATTTAGCTCCATTTTAGTTCCATTTTCCGGCTCGTTAGCGACCCTCTGGGCCCAACAAAACGCCCCAACAATAGTAATAGGTTGTGATAATGATGGGTTTTGTCACTGGGGGGCGTTGTAGTGCACGTGGCACACCCGGCAGGTCGTCACGCTCAACTAGCCAGGCCAGAGGTAGCCTTTGGCGGAGGATTGACAGCTCAGCGTAGGGAAGCCCCGCCTCCTCGATACTCGCCCTCCTGGCTGCCCTTCCCCACCCCCTCCCTCACCCCTCACGTAAGTAAACCTTTGGTGCTTTATTGAAATAATGGACAGGACAGAAGCACTTTATTTATTTGTGTCAGTGGCCATTTCTGTCAATTTCCGAGAGAGAATTTATAGTTTGATTAAAGGTTCTAAAAAGAGTGTTAGATTATGGATCTTAGGACAAGTCTTGGAATTAAACTTTGGGAGTTAATGATATAATATTAATTTTTTTTCTTTCAGAAAAAACCCACGTTTTCATAATTTATTGTGACACACTAATAAGATGGTTATGCAAGACATGGTAGATGTTCTTACGTACGCAGGAATAGAGAATTTGAATAATGACTAAATGTCTCTGGAGTTATGTGTTACCTCAAAGTTTTATGAGGTGATGAAACATATTAATTAACAAATACAGCTTTATAAGTCTTATGAATACTTACTTACTGAAAAACAGCGAATGACCTTAGGAATATTAGGAATATTTGTATAAGACACAACGCAGGGATAATTGTTTTTAATTGTTTTATTCACAATATGTTTTCTTAAAAGCTGTAAAGACCAACCTATTCTTTGTACACGCCTATTTGTGCCAGGCTCTTAATATTGTTCTTATCTAAAGCAAACTGTATATATACAGAGCCATGAAAAATTGAACTTATATTGCCATCTTCTATTTTTTCTAACACTATTTGTAATACACCAGCAGACTCTGAGAATATTGTAAAAGTTGCATAATGTTTATTGCTGAATAAAAATCTAAAATACAATACCTACCCTAGGCACAGACTACATAAGTACATTTCCACACGCAGCTGCTCACATTTAATTCTAACTAATGATAACTTTTACTTGGAGTTCTATATTTATAAACCTTGGGGTAGTTCTTAATTGAAAGACAGTAGTCCTCAATATTCCGCGAACAAAAAGCTGTGTGTATCGTATAAGTCTGCCCATTCAATGAAGACCGCAAGGTTGTTGTATATATATGAATGTATATGTGTGTAAGACTAAGCATGGCCGAGTATCTATAATGAGTGGAATGGTTACAAGGGCGAGAAACATACACCTGTACAATTACTAGATCAAAGGCATTGCTACAAACCGCCAACATACAATAAGGTTCCTCTCCCTCCATTAACTACAAAGGTGTCAAAACTGTCGCCCAAGCGTTGCACTGTTCAGGCTTCACAAGTCTCTGGCCTGCCACCATCAAACCTGATGGACCAATGCTTTTTAAGCGCGAATGATATATAGGGAAAACATACATGAAAGTCAATAAGGCTTGACAACAACTAGCCTAAGATTCTCCCATCCGAATTTTAAAATGTGTATGCATAATCAATTACTTGCATATATACAAGACTATTTGACATTGAGTGTGTACGTATCCGTTAACCACAGCGCGGTGAGTTTTATGCAGATGTTTATGGACATGTATATTGAAAGACCTCTGGGTCGGGCTATGCGAGACCAAAAAGAAGAGTGAGCACTAGGATCTTAATAAACCAATCATATTTTCAAATCAACGTTCCTTCGTTTTAAGTGGTATACTCTATGACGAAATTATCAGACTCGAGACTCAACCCCCTAAATTGTTAAAAAAAAATTATTAACAATCGATTCGGGTATAATACTCTTGGCGTAGTTACGTTGATATCAATAATGGAAACCAAAATTATCTTCCACCGAAATACGACCGACTAAATTGTAACTCTGATGATTAAAAGACGTCATTCAGGCATAAAATTTAATGCAGATTTCCAATATCTAAAATCTCCTCTCGGTGTTAATTTGAAACCTGAAAGGAGAATTGTGTCGAGCAAATTGCTTTGTCGTGCTGTTGCGTTTCTTGAGTTGATCTGAAAACCTCTTGGACAAGCAAAAGACTGGTTTATTTGTGAGGCAAACACTTAGCTGCCTGAACGGAGTGCAATGAAGGAAAGAAAACCCAGGCCATTTCTAATCAAATTAGACTTTGGAAATGAAGGGGAAGTTAGATTAAATCCATTGTGCCAGTAGCAAATATATGTATCTAACAAACTGAACATTATGGGTATTTTGATGATAGAGAGAGAAGAGAGTTCTTGGCCAAATGAACGCGGTTTTAAGCCTCTTAATTCAAATGATAACATTAAGCAAACTTGTTTGTGCTTGGGTAAAACATATTTGTAATCATTTGTAGGCTCATTAGATGCCCTGGGGCTAATTCCGTCTCAGTGGCCCTCTATTTCATTTCACCTTGATTTCCTCTCACTCAGCTTCTTTTCTTTCCCTTCCATTTTCTCCCTCTCCGCCTCTCTCATCCACTGGAAAGACAGGAAATGCAAAGAACACCTTTAGAACTTTTGGTATATGCAGTACTTAAGAATGGCCGATATACTCTAATGGAAAATTGTATCAGTAATCAGTAGACCGTCAACATGTTGTTGACATGACTTTTCTTTCGTTCTCGCTTCTTGAAAAATATTTGAATCGGCAGTGGCCAATCATAACATTACCGTTCTTCGAGATGAATATTTAAGATGATGCTAAGGTCATTCAGTTTGCTCTACATTTTATCTATTAACATATGTATTCAGAACATTCCCAATCTTTGTAATTCATAATAAAACAGTTTTTCAGCTACCAATAACCTAGCTTTGAAAAACAACAAACACACTAACTATTTGTTTACCAATGCATTTGATGGGACCTGTGCATGTGTATACTCTACAGTTGAAGGGTGAAATATTTGCTTGTGTCAAGTTCATTTGTTTCTTTATAGCTGAACATACAACGTCAAACAACTATAAGATGCATGTAGGTGCATATCACTGAAACCACCTGAAGCAGCCTCTTAATTCAGTCCTGTTCATTAATATGGTATTTACCCCTAAACTCTATGTCCACACTAACGCCTCTATATTGTGTACGTTTACCCTCCCCCCCCCCCACACACACACACAGACACCACCACCACCACCCCCAACCCCCACCCCCGCCAATGATGCACTTGGACATTTCTGGTCAATTATCCCAAAACAAAAGGAACAGATTTTGAAACTGTCGCATTGTTTCAGGGGTCAAATACTGTTTACAATAATTTCTATCCTCGAAACAATCCACATCTCCTTCAGATACAAATACAGTGAATCTAGAAGGAAATAGTCCTAAATGCTATCCCACTGTTCAGAGTTAAGGGGGTCTTGTCACATTAGAAGTTGCCAATCTTGCCAATTATTTAAATATAAATAAATCAGTAGCTGGAATTGCTTAAAACACTACATATAAGAAAGTGTATTGTGTTGCTTGCTTTGTCTTGGATTTTCTAAATGTATGTAGAGGTATGGGAGTGGAAAATCTAGTGATAGGGTACTGGCCCTTATCTCACCTGCACCCCTTCATACCCCTCCCACCTTCCACAAACATTCACGACATCACCCTCCCCTTGGCCTTGCCCACCACTACCACCACCTCTGCGGGTATCTTACTTGCTTGCCTGGCCGTTGTACAATAGTTCTGAACTGCCCCAACAACACCACACTCACACAGTTCTCTCTATGGTCGGGCAATCTTGTGATATTTACTTAGTGCACTGGGCGAGGGGAAACCTGTACGAACCTTCACTGTGTATAAGCTCCCACACCTCAACCAAGTCATGCCTCATTCTGCTGTCGCTAGGTGCGCCTTTGTCGACCTTCAATTAACACTGGGGTGAGAACGAAGGAACGATGGGGGAGGGGGATATTTTAGTGGTCAGCCAAGACCGGCAATAGGGGAATTGCGTCAGTGACTTTTTCAACCGTCATTGAACTTTTATACTATATATTTTCCCTTTTACAGGAAAAGAAATGCTATTCTATGGGATGGATAAAAGTGTATCACCAGGCGTAATTGGTTTTTTTCTCGTGATACAAAAACATAAACCGAGATTGCGGCGATTAGGGCTATTGTATGCAAGAACCTCCAAAGTAATGTTTGTGCGATCCGATCGTCAGATAAAGGTTTTTCAAATCAATATGAATTTTATTTATCTTTTCAGTACAGCTCGATGTTTCCATCACGTTTTATTTGAATCCATAAATATGACAAATTTGCACTGGTTCATTAATTCATTCAAAATGAATCACTTTTTACCGCGGTAAACTACCCGGTAATTCATTTTTGACATACAGCATCATTATTTTGCTAACTTATAAGGCAATCCAATAATTATTTCTTTACACCTTAACATTGTGTTCACAGAATAGAAGTATATAACATAGGAATTAAATATCTGATATGAGTCACTGACGTGTTAACACATATAAACAACACTGATGGGGATTGCATTAGGAACTTTATAGATATATTGTTATAAGTCATGCTATTGACTATCTGCCTCTAACTGCTGGGAGAAGATTTGCATACTCGTTAAATTTTGGCAACTCTCTGAAAGTCCATGGCTATAGTTTCCCTTTTTACTATACTAGCTTATTATTCAATGGCTACGCCTCGATCTTCTCAATTTCCCACTTAACTTGCACCAATCCGTGATCAGGCGGATACTGAACAAAAGTGTTGGTCTGCTGTTCCGGAATCCATGTCAAATTCTAATTGACTTTAATAAAAAAAAAAGCGACATACCCCATTTCAATCAAATTTAATGTGTTTATTAATTCGCTAGTAACCACGCCTTCAATATATTTCAGACTACACTTTTATGATAGTAAGATGATAAGTAACGAGTTAAAGTTTTGTAGCAAAGATATGTTCATGAAAATCATAAAAATCCAGAGGATCTTCTCATCTGACCACTTTTTTTACGACATGATAAGCACAGCATCGAACCAAATTACTTCAAGTTAGTGTTCTCAAATAGCGTCTATGTTAATCTTTTGGTGGAAGCTTTCTCCTACACCTAATGCAAATCATTTAAGTATTTCAATCATTGTGCATTTTAAGATGGTACTGAAACTTGTACAATAGTCATTTATTCCTAGGATTCGGAAAGACGCAGTGTCGAATGCAAATCCCCTGTTCACACCAGGGTGGGAAAGGTGTGGGTAGGGGAACGCTTAGAGTGGTCAGTCAGACAGCCGGACCTGCCAACGTCTTGTCGACTGCACCCACCGCGGGCCGCTGTAACTCTATCTAAAATATACAGAAGTTTAATGTGAGGGGAAGTCGACTTAATGGGTGACATGGATGCAAGAACAAGCCGTGTCACAACTTGTACCTGCTTCCCGTGTAATCTCAATAGGTGGGAACAGACTCAAATACATACATGTTGTCATATTATTTCAATATGCATGCATGTATATTTTCACTCGTATACATATCATATACATATAAATATCATGTATTCATTCATTTATTTATTTTATATATGTGAGTGCGATATGTACATATAAGTAGAGGCGTGCGCACAGGTCTTTAAAGCTAAAGCTGTAAGCGTTGTTGCAAAGCGCAGTCCAAATTTACTTTTCCATTACCCCTGACAATGACATCGGTATGCCTGGTAAATTACTGACTGTGAGTACAGTCCCCATACAATTCATGGTAAACGAGTAGGACAAACATGGCCCCCGCCTTCTCCACCCAGTGATACGTATTTGTTTCTTTTCATTACATCTGTTTACATGTATGACTAGCGCTCAATTCCACGCCCGCCAACAAAGTAGGTGCTACAAGGAGTAATGCACAGTGTTTACGTACGTTGCCCTACGTGGCGCGTTCACAATTACCTACGTAGTAGTATATGGAAATGGACAAGCGTTCCTGGCATTTAACCCCACACTCTATATATATGTGTCTATTCTACGCCAGTACAATATACGCTATTATTTAAAAATCTAGCTTTCATACCATGCACTTGCGTCCTTAAGAGAAAGTAAATTTTCTACAAAATTTACGATGTAATTCAGGAGAATTGATTCAGACCGCTACCATGACGTTTTAATCGTGCAGAAAAGAGGCATATGGGGTATTATGAACACTAAAGTGATCGATAGAACTTGCATTCAGAAGTAATCATCCAGTTTCCAACGCTTGCATGCAGAGCCGGCGATTGTTCTACAAAGTTATTATTTGCCCTGTGTTGTGAATACGAACCCATAGACCACCATGACATCACCTATGCATCAAGGCGTACTTTAGTAAAAATGGTTGTAAAAGACTGGCCTGCCATAGGCAAACATTGAATCTACAACTTTAATATCACCTACCAACTAAGAAGAAAGAGAAGGAACATGTCTGTTTACAAAATTGAAAGGAAGAGAATGTCTGACGTGACTAATTATAGAAATTAGGGTACATCCATAGCACGCTGTATACATATTCACATCAGTCTTTTAAAGAAACTTAAATAAAAATAGCATCTTCGTATGAATATCTGCAGGATATGATCGAAACTCTCAAGGAATATCTGCTAGTTTTTAGAACAAATATATTCCTGATTTCTCCCTAAAATGATTCTAAGACTAATAACAAAACTGAAAAGAAGAATTATCAGGCTGGCACATATTCGCCACCTTTTCTTTCTTATTAGTTCAGTCTATTTGTCGTTATCATTAATAGCTAACAGTTATGACTAACGCTTATTGAAGACAGTTTCTCTCATATTTTAGAAATAGGAGTTGTATAGGTCCTCAACACAAAAACATATTGATTGATTTTCTTCTATTTCTATTACATGTCATAAAGATATGGCTGAGCACACTCCCCCCACCCCAACCAAAATAGATTCATTCATCTTGACTATATTCTCAGGATTAACCCCTTGATATTTAGGAGGAGTCACCTTGATGTTCAGGAGTAGTGTAAAAACCATGAAAGTGGGAAATTCATACCATATACCTCCAAAACATATACAGGCCCTCCCTTATCTGTTGGTTGGTTGTGGGGGTGGGGGGCTCCCCGCCCCCTCACACACAATGTCCGAATTAATACAAGCATATTGCAGACTTGCAAATACAAAGGATAGGAATATATTATTTCTTTGCATCTTCGATTTCATTATGGTTCTTCCTCCACGATCTCTTTGAAGTTTTTTCTTTTGAAAGCAAAAACATATTGTCACTCGCAGGGCCCACATTAAAATGACTAGCACTTTTCCTAGTTTTTTTTTTTTTTTTTTTTTTTTTACAAAAGATTCACAATAGAGAAATTCTAAACCTTTGTTATTTTTAACATTGATACCTTAGTGTGGATCCCAAAGTCCAATGTGAGAATAGGCCATAAACACACCTCACAAAAGCTTAAAAGTTTCCAAACACAGGAACCCTCTTCACCTCCTTTGATGTGTTTAATCAATATTTGAAACTCAGATCAGTTTGTCAACAAGGGAACCCCAACATGTGACGGGGGTGGGGGATGAAAGCTATGTCCAAGTCAACATTGACATTACTATCAGTCTCTGCATGGTGTGCTTATGTTTTCAATCAACTCGCGTGTGAAGTTCGACTTTAGGGAAAGTAGTAATGAACTGAGCCAGAAGCCTGCTTTATAAATTCCTCATTTGTATATTTATCTGTTTGCTGAGGGCCAAATGAAGGGGGTGTCGTTTGCTGGCTGCTTGCATGCATTGAAAAGGCATGGGGCGCAAGGTAAATATTTGAGATGGTGTGAACAAAGCCGTTATGCTTTGTAATTCAGGATTTGAGGAAAGCTTCATGGCGTCTTGATGTTGTAGAGAATAAGGAATTGTCAAATATTAATGATTCTGGTGAGAGTTTGATCGTTTAAAAATGCGTTTGACTACAGTTTATTAATGTCATACTTCAGTTCACTGCATTGTTTCCTTTATAGGGTATTAATAGTTTCAATCATTAGGCTTTTTATTCTTCAATTCAGGCTATTGTTTCTCTAGTTTAAGCAATATGCCATTATCATTTTCTCGAGGGCTATAACATTAGTGCGTGAATTCAATACTACTAAAACATTTAATATCATATCTAAATAATATAAGAAAAATGGAAGTTGTTCACAATAATAGAGAAAAAAGATCAATATAAAAATATAGTCAGAGAAAGCGATAAAACAACGATTCAATTTCAAATAATTATGAATATTCCTATATGGCAACACCAATCTACAAAAATTAGAAAAAGCAAAAACCGTTTACTGAATTAACCCAAAAAGATAATGAATAATCCAACTAATGTGAATTATTTTCAACGGGGGTTCGACATACTGTCTATACAACTTACGAATCGTATAAGGAAGTACTCAAACACACGTCCCTTTATTGATTTAATAATTACAGAATACACAAACGAACAATACTATAGCCAATCTCACTTGTTAAGTCAATGTTAATTTGCATTATTTGTAGACATTTACGTAGAATATTAAACACAAATCAGCGTATTGATTTACAGGTGCATACCTCCAATCAGTCACCTTCACACGGAAAGGCAAAAGCTCTATTTAAGCCTGTTTGAAAGACAGCTATTTTGACAATCAATGTTCAGTAACCGCTTTCCTTCGATGAGTCGCAGGTGCGGATGGGTTGAGGGCGCACGTTTGTGCATTTATACAGCGATACTTTTATATCATGTCAAAGTCAAAAGACTCGCCGCTTTGCGTCGGATTGTAGGCTTTGTTATTGGATAAAGGGTACTTCCGGCGAAACATTAGGGCTTTAATAGCAGTGATAAGTGCTATGCTGTTCCAATACCTCACAAGCTTGTTAGTTCACCTTCTTGTCGTTCCGCTTCAGCGGTACTGAGTCCCCCATGGGGATTGTCCAGACGATAATTCTATCACCATTTCAACTTTAAAAGGACCGCCATTTTAGGCGCCAAACATCACTATTTCCCCCAATAATCCTTTACAACGAGCCGTTTACACCTCTCGTAAGTTTGTAAGCTGATTTGCTTTCAATATGAATATATACGTTATGAAATGTGCAGGCCAGTAAGAATATAGTTACACCGGCCACAATTTGATTAAGCTTATATATACACCACTGTCTATTTATTTAATTAATACTCTTTAGGTATCTGTCCTAAAGGAATTGTGTCGATAAGCTGTTCTGAAATATATTTTAAAAAACGTTCCAAATGACAATTGCAATTCTTAGGAGGTTTCGAAATTAACAATAACATTATAATTCCAGTGCATGGCAGTGAATAATGGTCGTTTTGCCGATAATTTTGCAAGGCTGCCTAGTATAGCTTTGCAAGATGTTAGTGCACATAATTATATATTTTCAGGATTCTCAGCCCTTATAATTTACATTTCTTTAAAATGCGTACACGTATGATTGTGTATGTCCCATCAGCCCAAACCCAAGGCCCCACGCGTTTTGCCTATGCAATGTGGGATACATATGGGGCTGCCGAATCTGTCTACTCCACCAAAGACCTTATTTGGAGGAAACAAGGAAGGTATGCTTATGAAAGGTTGAAACCCCTCACTTAAGTACCAAACTTCCACCAGGTGAGTCGAACCACTCCATTGAGTCAAACCCCTTCACTGAGTCAAGTAGCCGAGTCTGCGGCGGTTTGTCTTTGATGTAAGTGTTCATGAATATGCTTATCCCAACACCAAAAACGGTAAGCCAGATTTAAGCCCCCCCCCCCCCCCCCCCCCCCCCCCCCGCCGAACTCTTGTGCGTTTCCATAAGATGCTGCTTTGTAGACCGCCAAATGTTAGACTGAGTCTGAGTCAAGTTATACGGTCGTAAATGTATCACAACACAAAGGAATGACATTATGGTTGTAACAGTTGAAAGGGGGTCTAGCTGCATGCGTGATATATCAATCATCGGGGTGGTAATCGCAACTAGAACAAGATCGGGGGAAATTTGGATGACGACAGTTTCATTGGTGATAACACTCTGCATACTTTGGAGAAAAAACTTCTGAATTTGATACACACGTGATCTTAGTGTGGATGATATTTTAGACTCATTTGAAAATACTTTGGAGTCATTTGAATAAGGAAATCTGCTTCAGTAGCTTTCTCGAGTAAATTGTCATGTCATTATAAAACTTTAATGACAAGTTCCCATCATCTGAAATTCTCTCAATTTCCTGAAATTGTAATGCCTGTTCACATGTTTGCGTGTAATCCTATGAACAAGGACTGGGTCAGATAAAATTGCAATGCCAAATGCTATCTTCTATTCTATCATATATGTAATATTATGATATTGATATTAATTATCTTTTAAAAAATACAACAGATAGAATAAAATGTATAGAAGACAATATGTAACGGTAATTGGAGATTGAGAACCGCTCTATCTTTCCCATTCTAATTCCCTTTGTTATGAACCATCTATGGATAAAAGGACCTTGATATCGATTATTACAGCAATAGTGTTTGACTCCAACGTTTGTATTATAAATAGGGCATAATTATATCCACTGTCACTAAGCTGAATATTGAGAAGTGCGGAAATAATGTGCCAAGGAAGGTATGCTCATTTCATTTGGAATTCTGAAAATTGTGACATGACCCTAAAGATATAATCTCTGCAAACAGGAAAAATAAGGAGGTCCACGACAACTTATCTTCAATTATTTTTCTCAATTTGTGTTCCATTACTCCTTAGTTCTGTGGATCTTTGGAATAAGTGTTTTCATATTTCCTAATTAGTCTTAAGAAAATAATATCTCTTACAAACAATGTAACATTATAACAAAATGATATGTTTTCCTAAATATGACCAAACGTATGACGCCCCCCCCCCCCCCGCCAGACCCACCCACACACACGTGTGCATTTAAAAAAACAGGCTGCAAATGCTTCATCACATTTCATGCCGTTCCTAAAACTCTTGAGATTATCCTCCAGGAAAAGCCTTTCCAAAACAGGAAATGGACCCCAAAAGCATCCTACTTCCGGTTTACCGACACGTGCCCGAATTCAAGGGGCATCGTTCCTCCTTCCGACTGCTGAGTTAATGTAGTGAGGCCTCATATGGCACGTGACCACAGAATTATGGGGAAGCTTCAAGCGCCGTTATTTTCAATACCGGCTTCATTTATTGATTTTCTCGGATCAGTTCATGTAAATTAAAATGATAAACCACAATATATATGATATATAGCCTACGGAACTCGAAAACAGGCTTTGGTTTAGTTTATTTTAGTCATGATCATGATCAGGGATACACAAGTTGAAAAAAGACCAAAACAGAATTAATCCTTATAAACTTTGGAATACATTTTGTCCCAATTTCAGGTTGATTAAATTTTGAGCTCTAGATGCTCGTAGGCACTATACTTATAAATCAGGGCATTTTCTTCTTGGTCTCTAAGTAACCAAAACCTTCCTTCATGCTTCCTATCGGTAATGTCAATAATGACCAAGTTAGGCCCTGGTAACTGAAACCCTCCAGGCCATGATGAACCACACAGCCCATTTCAACCATGCAACGTTTCGAGCCTTCTCACAGGGATCTCGCATACTCTCGAGCCTATTCACGTGGCGGCTACGTCATCCTCTCGTCGGCGCTGACGGTCTGGCGTCCTGACAAAGCCCGAGAAAGCCACGAGAAGCGACCATTGTGGTCTTGCCGCTCTCTTTCTCATTCAATTTGTTTCGGAACAATGCGCCAACCACGAGGGGCATTTAGACTAGATTGCAGCCTTCGGCGATGCGTGTGTTACAGCGTTAAATATGCGCCCAACCAATCTACAAAGTCTTAATGCCAACTTAATATGACCAGTGGGTTCAATTGACGGCGAGGGAGAAGGGAAGCTTTGGCATGTGATGACTGCAAGGCTTAGTGAATACTGCTTATTGGACGCGGACGCATGCGCAGTGACGCTGGCGTTAATGCAGCCTAGTAATACAAAAGGGAGACGTAAAAATACGTTTGGGGGCACGTTCCACCCTACCGAAACTATGAATAATGCCATAATTTATCAGCTGAATATAAAAGAGTATTTGTTTTCTTTATTTATATTATGTATATAATAATATAGGCATATTACATGATATATACATGTGGTGGGAGATATCTGAATGTATAATGGGAATATTAAGTTAATAACAGGTAATTACGTAAATAAGTCAAAGTTATTGATCAACCACACGAGTTTCTCCAAACTAGAAATCTCTTAATCCCTTACCGAGACATCTAATCTAGTATTACTTCTCTTGCTGAACAAGTGAAGCCACCTCAAGTGAGACCCACTCGAACAGATTGGAGTGAAGCAAATCAATTCTGATCATGGGATGCATACTCTGCAGAATCCATTTATTAGTAAATAACAACAAAACAACTAAACCTACAATTATTCAGTAGCAACAACGAGGGATTAATGTAGGACAATTCAACTTGGCATTCAGTGGTGTAAAAATCATCAATAACGTTAATTTTCATAGACAACCAGTAGATCAAAGATGCTGTAATTACGACGGATACCTGCGTCGTTTATGATGATGTCAGTTTCTTTTCAAGCGGTCGAACATATTTAAGTTTTTGGTAATAATATTCATACTGTTTAAGAAAAATAAAGGAGACCAAGATAGTACCTTCTTTACTAAATCGCCATTTGTTTACAGATATCCTTTATCTGTTTACTCAACACTAGGGAAGGTTTTATATAAATGATCTTTAAGCTTTGAGTTGTTCAATTACACATCTTTATTATAGAGGCACACATGTAGTCCACAATGATATCAAACACACGGCTATATACAGTCTATTTGACTTAAACTTCAGCAGGGCACGATCACGCAAACAACCAAACAAATATAAAGTCTGTCTAAAAACCATCTCCTGTTTGCTCGCGCGCAAAATCACTCGTGCCATTGCCAAGAAAATTCTCCGACTGGCTTTGAGTCTATCAGACGAGTGTGTTGTCCAATATTTTGATACAATTTGTAAATATGTCCAACAGTTAGAGGCAGAATGGCAAGACATGTGCAGGCTTTTCAAGTAACTTCATCACCCGAGTTTTCAAATATTTGAGTAGGGTTAGACTATGGTAGATGAAGCAGTCTCTAGGCAACCTGGGCGAGGTGGTTAAGAATGTGACTCAGCATAAAAGACCTGTGGCTGCTCTTTTGTCAGGGATAAATATAGTTGTTTGGGTCGGGGCATTATGGGGGTAAGCGCTGGGCCACGGATCGGCATGATTAATGGGTTAATGAGAATCCTAACTACCCTCCAACAAACCATGCCTGGCAAGTAGGAACAGGTCTGACTACTAATAACCCATAATAGGGGCAATGTCTGGTCCCGTATTGTGCTTACCTTGGGAAACGTTTTAGCCTCCAATAACATACTCTTAGATATGTATGTTTTGAGTTTCCTATCGTGAGGAAACTACAGCCTCGGTAGGAAATAATTTCTTGTTTATTTTAATTAAGTTTTAGCTCTAAAGCGAAGTATACATCTAACGCCATACTCTTTTTAAGTTGTAGGACCCCAGGAAAGCTCCGATGCGCTTTAGGAAACTGAATATCATCTCCCTCTCTTTTGGCTTTCTTCGTTTTCAGTTGCGTCCCTTTATTTCCTTCTCAGATCGAAGGTTTACTATAAAAGTTACAACGCGGTTCCTTCTTTTGCAAGAGTTAACAAACGTGGGCATCAACTTTCTTTTGGTGGGGGTGGGTTGGGGAATTCTTAGCTATTCTTTGTGAACCATTTATTCTAAGAATGTAAAATGTGGCCCCTGGCAACTAAAAATCAGTCAGCATAATACGAAGAACGCCGTTTTACACAAACTGGGCTTAATCTCAAAAGGTTAAACACATATCGGCTGGCATGAATTGCAAGGTCAGGGCGCAATTAAAACCATTGCACTGTTTCATTTGGACTAAACTTCAGCTGCTTCATTTTAATGGCAGCTTTAATCCATATTAGTCAGTCTAATAATTTATACAGGATGGAGTAATATAATTTGAAAGCTAGGCCTATTGTAAAGAATTGATTTATTTGAGGCATCATAACAAATTTTAGTATCAAATGCACACTAGGCCTATATCAATGAGATTTAACTGTTTTGGGGACCTATCAAGGCCATTTATTCCGTGTTAATCAGCGATTATATCATAGATAAAATAATTTCTATTCTATTTGCAAGCAAAATTAACCTCATGTGTGTTACAGAATAACATTACGGTACACTGTTACGCCATACATGTAAACCACTGCCTAAACTACTCCTATTATTTTTATACCTGATACACTGTCTTAAGAGATGACAGGTGTTAAGTGAACCGTGATTCAATAGAGAGTAAACACAGCCAATATTTGCTCTTCAACCGTAGCGACATTTCAATTATCAATCGCTAAAAGGCCACACAATTTATGAACGCCTGTCTCCATGGTTGACTGACCGCGGTTTCCCGGTATCACCGTATCCTGATATTGGAATGCCAGATTCACCACGCCCTTTTATCCAGCTTAACCCCAAACTCACAATTAGCACCTTCCCAAGGCACTTGATTCCTGAGACAAGACGTAGAAAGAACCGCCAATTTGTCGGAAAGGACCCCGACAAAGTTCCATTTCACGGACTCCTTAGGGGCGCCATTTCTTACCGCCTTGCTGGGGGAGTCCTTTCGAGTATCGACACGCCCTCTGCGCATGCACCGATAAGTTGCTTGGCAACTGGATGTGATGTCAGTGAGTGGCCATTTTGGTTCGGAAGTGCTTAGACTGTCAGGATGGAGTGGCGACGTTTTAAGGCGACTTTCTTGTCGCCGCAGAAGAGTGGAGCCACTCACATCAAAGACGCGAATTTTAACAGCAGGACAACTGGCTGTCAGGCAGGATAAAGGCATTTAGCAGGGTGTCGCAATGTCTTAATGCTAACAAGGAATGTGTTTAAAATTTGAACATTGGTGACAATATCTCCTTGTTAATTTTTGATTTGATTTAAACAAATCCTGGATTTCTTTTATTTGTTTCCATTTGTTAATTACACCCTCTAACGCCCTGAGTTGGTTAAGTGGCCTGAGAGTGTTGCAGGTTCGAATCCTGGTGCAGCTGCAATTTCACCTATCTCCCCAGGCACCAGTGGAAGAACAGAGCTACGCCTATATACAGACAGGCTACGTACGAGCTGAACAAGTCTGGGGAAAATGTTTTTTAATAAGAACAACACAATTCAATAAATGTAACCTACGCTGGTTTAATGTGTTTCATACAAGAGGCCTATTCTCTATTATAGTATTAATAATCCAAACAATATACTAGGCCTATATGTAGGCTAGGAATAGGTAATAATTTACAACCTTCATCAACCTTCTATGAAAAACGCAGGTCTTCCAGGATAGGCCTATCCTTATCCTAATATGTCTAGCGTATGTTGTTCATTTGATTCTTAGTCAACATGGATTATTATTTCGATAGTTTCAGTGTATTACATTATATTATAGTAGGGCCTATATCCTGTAGGCCTAGCCTACATAAAGCATGGTTATAACGTTCAATGATAACGAAAATTAACAAATCGGTTTCAATTAATACTTCGATTTTAAGCAATTCCGTTGTAGCATTGTATACGTGTAATTTTGTTATTGAAAATATTTTATTTCGATAAACCCCACAAAATAGTCACTTAAAATGAAAATGGAAGCGCGGATCTCTCACTAACAAGGCGAGTGTCTTAACCATTAGACCACTGAGATTGACTGCTTAACAAAGCTCAATATTCCCAACTAGCTCGACCGCGGTCAATCAAATTGCTCAAATTTGAAATACCCACGCAAATCAAGATTGCCATTCAAACCATAATATTTATTGGCAAGATAAACTAGGCCTACCAACTAAATGGTCAACCGGATAATTAGGGTTTCCTCACAGGTCATCATCCATTAATTTTATTCTAAACGTGTGCAATGTCCATACATACTGCAGGAATCGTTCGAACAGCCAAGACTAGGTCAAGTCTCAGTAAATGTCCGCAAAGCCTGTCTGAACCAGTCATGTTCTGACCGAGCTTCAGTACTTTTAGCCCTCAACAACTTAATCCGCACAATGGGATTACCTCTCTCATTGAATACATCTCTTGGTGATGGGAAGTACTCTATTATCGCCCACCAACTAATTCTCCCTATCATACACATTCACTAATTCCACTTGAGAGATAGAAGAATCGATGTACCAAATGGACACCATGGCACAGTGAATGGATGAATATGACTGACATCCTCCCTGCATAGGATATTATCATGATGCCTTAGGAGAATCGAAGATAATCGTCGATGTAGGCCTAATCACTGCCATTGGTTCCAAACACATTTCTTCTGCTTCTGCTTCTTCTCTTTCTCTACTGAGTTGGGTTCTCCCCAGAGAATATCGGTTGAATTATTATTATGACGATATTACATGCCACAATTTCTATTGTGACATATTTTTGTACATCGGAGAAAAGACTGATCATGCAGGTTATACCTTCTCCCATGAGGATGTTATAGTAGGGTAAAATACATTAAAACTCAAGAGCATGTGAGGTATCATAGTCAGCTTCTGATAACCCACAATCTTTAAATGAGTAGTGTTAAATACAATGTTGAATGATTATACAGTTTAGTATCCATTACAAAAGCACTTTGCACATATAAGCTCTAAAAGCCTGATACAATAACAAACTTCATTGCCACTCTCGTGTCTATACCTTGCCTCCTCTTGCGTCTCCTCTCTCTGTAACTGGATGTTCAACAGTGTATTGTGGTCAGCAATCCCCTGACCACTACTGCTGTCCAGTCACGTTTGTCCACTCTGTCATGGACACAATCAGCTTATACCTTCATCCCATGATCCCCTCATAGACAGACACCAATCACCCCCCCCCCTCCACACACACACACACCCAACACACACTCACTCACTCATTCACTCATCCTATAAACCCCCTATACCCCACAATCACTATAGCCCAATAGCCGAAGGGGGCCATAGATGTTGGCTCTATTCAGTGCCCCTCCTTCCTTTTCCCTAGAATCTTCTCTCAGTTTGCACCTATGATGCATATATATAGGCGGGAGGGGGGGGGGGGGGGGAGAGGAATCCCACCAAAAGGGTGCAGGAGCAATGCTACTTACAGGAATGTACTTTTTCCAAATGCGTTTCCAAATATATACGGAGTATGAAATCTCACTCATAATATGGCCTAATTCGATAGGAATCTTTATTCATTATCATTCATGTCATTTAATTACAGCTATAGGTTAGTGGTATATAATTTGCTGGGTTTATTACCCCCCCCCCCCCCCCTCACGCGAAATGCTTGGAAGAGTTTGTTTCATATGATATATGTAAGAACATGTTATCAACATAGTGTCTGACGTAACATTATTATTGTTGGAACAGTAACCATTTTGTAGCAAGATAATATTATGCTATCACTGTATGAACTATTTTTTCTGGTTTCTCTATATAATTGGTTATGTTTTGATTACGAGGATCAGGCACACATGAAAATACCTGGTTGCCCAGAAATGTGCATTTTGCAATTTTTTTGTATCGTTAACATCCGCTTTTCATGACAAATATATAACGGTACTCCCCCCTAACATCTCTTTGCATCGTTTACATTCTTATTTTGGGTTTGTATAGATCACTGTCACTGAGATTTTCTATCTGATTGTGTAGTATTACCAGTTAGAGTTATTTTTTAATCTTCACATTTCCTAAGACTTCCATGAGGGCATAAGTTAAGATATAGGGGAAAATATGATGATGTAAACGCCCATACAGCCTTCACGGTGGCACTTTTTTGCTTGCTACGTAGTGTTTTAAGGTTTGATGGAAGTAACCCCCACCCACCCACCCCCCTTACACACAGATCTTCTCACGAGCAGGTCCTTGCTCACTGAGAGCCTAGAGCAGCAGACTCCCCAGAGAGCAAACATGGCGTCCAGAAAGTACACACCAAGCCTCAATGCAAAGTACATAGACCTTCGCTGCTCATGCACGCAAATAACGTATTTGATGAGGGGTATCTGGCGTAAATTGTATTTGTATGGCAAACAAAATTTCTGATACAGGTATAAATAGGCAGAGAGTTGCTGCCATAATGTCAGTCGATGTTCTGGGAGCGCCGAAGCAAGGACTTGCAATAGTAGAGGGAGTAAGTTGTACTATTAGGCTACACTGGAAGTAGGTGCTGGATGAATATGGTTACGGTATATTCATATTCATAAACTAGTACAGCTAAAGTGGAACGACTAAATACTTTATCATAAGATTCAGTGAAGGCGGAACGTAAGGATTATTATAAAACAGAGAAATATACACATAAACCACTGTTTGCTTCCATAGAAATATTTCCAAATAGCTTTGATATTCTAGGAGGAGTTGTATCCCTCTGCATCTTGCTTTTTTAAATAATTTTACAAAAAACGTGTCTTAGATCAAATTGAAGTAACAGTTTCTATGACCTTTTGAATGTCTCGCGGTTTATATTTCTTTCCCGATTGCTCAGATGTGGATCATATGTAAATATCTGTGAAAATAATGAATTTAATGTGGAGCAGCCATGGGATGAATAATATATTTTTGCATTGCAGGGATGTGGCTCAATTTTCTAGACTCGGGATCTCGTATCGCACTTCAGGGACAATCGACTGATTGATATGCCAGTATTCGGACTTCCATGTTTGGGAACTAAACATCTTCGGTCTGTTTTTCGCACTTGGATTATTCTTCAGGATCGTCAATTAATATGGAACCTGTCAAGGAACTACGACCACAATTGTGAAGCCAAGCATATACTAATAGCCTTTGACAAGATACTATGGACTGGTATATCCAAGGAGCTACGCGTGTCCATCTTCAGACTCTGTTCGTTATATTCTAAACAGGGACAACAACATGTCTATTGTGACTGTGTAACGTGCGTCCTATACGCTTATTCTCTGATAAATACATGTAGATCTCTAAAGTCTATATTAGTTTATTCACCTTGATCTCCCAGAACTAACCACTAGGCTACAGTTGCCATTCTCTGTCGTTCACATTATATTCGCTTCAGATCAATTAAATTTGTTTGAAACATTCATCCGATTAATTCCATGATTTATATTGATATAGGTATTATTTGGGGGTTAATTTATATAAAATGTTATTAAAATAACGATGCAAGACATTCTCGTTAAATCTCTCTCGGACCAATTTAGGATCAGGGTTTAAAATCCGTTGTCTCGGTTCCGAAACAAAGTGGGTGTACATCATTGAACAAAGTACATAGAAACCCGTTCTTATCGAAAGTGATCAGATAGATCGTCTATATTTTACCTTGAGCAAGTGTTGAGTTCAGCGATAGGATAAAGGCAATAGTAACTCCTTAGAGAAATATAGGCCCACCATCATAGAAGATTGTTGTATTTTGTTGTCGGCAAAGAGGCACTACGGATGCCGAGTTAGCTTGATGAACTACCACCAGCACTTCACTCAGCACCCAATAAAAATACTGAGATGAATAATTTACTACAATTAAATAACATGAAAGCTCATCCGCGATCTCTCAATACCCAAAGCTCGTGTGTCGTATATAGATAGATATATATTGCTACGATAGGAGTGGAATTCATGACAAATAATATATAATGCTTCTGTATTTTAGCAAAGCAACAGTGCATAAACCCTCAGATGTGTACAGAGAGAAACCCAAAGGGACATAACAGATGCAAAGAAAAAAACGTTATCATCACCTTTATGCAGATGCAAGAGAGAGAGAGAAGGACACAGTCATTTATTAACGCTTGGCTTGATTTACATATGAGAAGGAGAAGTGTGGCGGTGAAATGGGCGTGTTAACGTTATCTCTGTCAGGCAGAAGGTGATTAGCAAGGTGGAACACGTTTATAACACTCCATCATATCTTCGCCGGGCTGCTGGAGCAGGGCCTTGGCAGGCCAAAGACAAGGCCAGGCCCACCTCTCTCACTCCCGCTTGTCCAGGCCGACCACATGGGCCCTGTTTACACTGTGGATTTAAAAGATGATTAATCGGGAGCACTGCGCCTAGAGTGGTACAAAATCTGGGCACCTCGGACAAAGGCTGTAGTCGCTTTTATTTGAGGGAGGAGTAGGCAAGGTGTAGAGGAGGGAGAAAGAGATGGGGAAGGTTTGGTTGTTTGCTTTGGTAGGAAGGCTGCAACATGTGTACACGTTGATGTTGGCATTTTGAGAAAATATTTCCAGAATAATTATACTATAAAACCACTGTTTACTTATGATGCATTTAATGAAAATTGTCTATAACTATAACCTTAGAGTAAAAGCCATGGCCAACCCAAGCGTAACAGTACATACATACATATATAGTCCCTATACGTATTTCCGAAAATTGTGTCGGCTTCTCCAGGTCTTATATCTCAGATGCCAGACATGGTAGGATGTAACAGATAATGTAATTTCCACTTACCCAAGGATTTGGTGGGATATTTTACCGTGGTTTATTACATTCTTCCCCCTTGTGTTCGTCGTGTAGCTGTACACAGAGAAGTTATTTAAGAGAGAGAGGGATATTTATAGGATCATTAATGAATTGATGATATATTTTGCTTATTGGCCATATAGACTATAATATAGTTACACTCTATGTGTTTTATCGGCCATAAAAACTGAAATGGAAGTTGCATGGTGCAAAAGTAGGCCTATCATTTTATGGAAATATTTTATACGATGTCCCTAATGCTAGTCAGTCATTGAGATCCCGTAGTTGCACCAACAAGATTGAAGAAGCGAAAATTCCCACTTAAAAAAATTGTGAATAAATCACTCAATCACTCAAGCTTTGAAACTAAATCTTGTGTGTCATTTTGGCTTGATTTGTTCTGTTAGAGGATCAGTGAGAGCCAGATTATGACCACGGGAGGGTATAGCTTTCATATAAAATAATGGGCTTTCTTCTTGCTTCATTGTGATAATACTCTTTCTTTCAGAGACCCTGAGATAAGTACCAGTGGTACAGACCCTTTTGCTTTGTTCATGTACAATAGTTGCAGTTATGACTGCTACATCCCTTCTGCCATTGTCTGGGGCTCCGCCCATTTGAGAGTGCTACCCATTCTCCGCCATTATCGCTCAACTGCATGGCTCAATGCACAATGACTAAGCAGAAATTTGTCTGAATTACATGGTTTATTCAACCCCCCGATATTCAAGGCACAGCATCCTGATGAAGCAACGCACTTCTCTTGTCATGCTCCGTTGAAGTTCGCCTGCCGGTTGGCTGCACATTTCATGATGCTTCACCACAAGAGATCTGGGTGGAAAGTCAAGGATGGGTCCCTGGAAATTTGATGGCAGAAATTCCATAGGATACTACCTGAGTTCTATATCTCTTAAATAGCGATGAATTCATTGAAGGTTCCATTGTAACGACAAATGGTATTTATCGAAATTCAATGGCATTTGATGCGTTGTGTATTGTAATTGAAACAATGCCGCTTTTCAAAGCAGTTATAAAGGTGGTGTCAGTAATTGACGAGAGAGTATGCATTTAGAAAATCCAGGTATCCGTATGAAAGATTCGTTTATTAACTTCCAGGGGCTAAGTTTGATGGAGGAATATGGGGAACCATGATACTTTCAAACCAACATCCAAATTCATATATTTTAATTAGTACGTTACAAATGACATTTTGTAATAACAGTTCTCACTTGCCTGAAACATTCGTTTTAAAACATTTAGTTCTTACTTAAGTCATCTAAGCATGAGAGTCATCGCAAAATTGACACACGTAAGCAAAGTTGGGACTTTAACTTCCATGCATGTATTCGCACAAACCTTCTTTTCTGCAACTTTCTTCTTAGTTACCAATAGAACTCATGGATTATTTCAAAAGAGGAATAATTAAGCTCAATTATGGTCGAGAATTCAATCAACGGGCATTGCAAGTGAGTAAGAAAACCTTATATAAATTATACGTGTATTCCAGTTGAGAAAGTACGCTTTCTGAGGGTTGATTAGGCCAAAAGAAATAGGTGTGTTTCCGATTTACCCCCCCCCCCCTACCTAGAAAACCTTCCGCTACCTATCCCCCCCCACCCCACCCCACCCTACCTAGAAAACCTTCTGCTGCCTAATTTTTTTTTAATCATATCTTACTTTTTTTTTTATAAAAGCAGGAAAACGGGTTTTCCTAAACCAGAACTCAAAAAGCACATTTCCCATGTTTAAAACAACTATTGTTATAAAATAGACATTCCTGGGAGGTGGTTTCCTAAAAAAAAGTTACCCCCCCCCCCCCTACCTAGTTTTCAGCCAGATAAATCGGAAACACACCTATTTGTGTTGGCGTATAATTCATCATGGCAGTGCATTAATGTTTACATGTATTTCCTTAACACTATCCCTAATGCTAGCTAACTTGCATCTGTTGGTCGGTATCATCAGTACAATTAGTGTCAATTAATGAGCATGAAAGTGGAATAATTTAATTGACTTAAAGTTTTTTTGGTGATATTTTCACCATTCATCATGTTGAAACAACACACACTCGATCTTGTCGGGTATCAAGACGGATATGACTAACATTGAGAGACTTCTGGTGCCCTGTTTAGTGTATAATTCCGAAGCGAAGCCTTAGGCGGTTATAGCCTCCGGACCGTTCAAGATAGTGTCTAATAGACTATGCTCAAATCCTTAACTGCACCATGAGAAATTCTTGCCCCTCCTTCCATGCTCCATTTAGGTATTGTTCTTGAAGGTGTAAGTTGAGTTTGGGGAAAGGCCATTATGACTAATGAAACAAAAAATGCCTTTGCTAGAATTAATATAATGGATAAATAATAGCCAATGTAATTCCCATTTTACATTTGAAATGTAGACTTTGTCTCCACCAATTTGCCAAAACCTTTCATAACTGAATATATTCATGTGAATATAATTAAACTTCATATCATACTCTCTTTTTTAAACAGTCTTTGGCCTGTACCAAGTCCCATATATATTCCAATCGCTGGCATCTCATCTAAAGTAAAACTTTGCATTGCAATGTATATTCTATATATTTTATTAATCTTCTTTCCTTTGTTTTTGCTAGGGCGTATATGCCTATACAATAATACATAAAGCTGTACATATAATTTTAATTGAGAGGACAGTACTGACAGTCACCAACTCGTGTAATTTAAATAATCTGTGTTCATATTGCCCTTCTATAGAAGAGGCATAATAACATCCGAATGAATACAAAAAAATGCTGTCACTTACAGTACTCCAAGAAATGTTGAAATCTTAATGCTTTGTGCATACTCAGGTACCACGAAAACCTTACAACTTTATTTTCATATTTATGCTATTCCGTTAAAAAAAATTAACATATTTAGTAAAGCAACCATATTTCTCCCAACAAAAATCCTGAATGTTTTGATATAAAATAACTATAAATTTACAACCTTTCTCGAGGCTTTTGACGGTTTGTGAATTATTGGCGACCAAAATCACAAGAGAATAGATATGTTCTTTACACAATATTAATTTCAAGTAGTGGTAATAATCTGAAACGGCGACAATAATGCTTTTATAAACCCATCAGCTAATAGGGTTCTATGTTAGTGATGCTTACACATTGGAGCTAAGTACCACCAGACACAATTAATTTTCAGATGGATCAATAGATTGTCCACTTCCTGGGAATGCACTTTCATCTGACATATTCCACAACAAACCAACCACTACAATCTTCTCGTGACAATAGGTACCATACGGTGTCGCGAGTTACAACCCTGGAGATGAAACAAGCACTCTTCATAGTTACGTTTGATAAAAAGAGACGATCTTCATTTTACTGACAATTACCCAGTCACATGCTTAGAAAACATATTGCCAGGACTAGAGCTAATGAAAATAGAACCAGATTATGATTCAAAACTCCTGCTTCTTTCCAAACCCAAGGGGCCAACAAATGCAGGAATCCCATTAAATAGATGTGTTTTGATTATATCTGAGTAGGTCCTAGTCCCTACCAGCTAAGCTCAACCTTACACATTTGCTTGCTCCCATTTTCATTGTTCTATATTACAGAGGGCTTGGATAAAAAATGGGTTCCCTTCGGGTGTGAGTAGTGAGGGTGCAGGTGTGAGATGTGTACCTACATCGGTGGGCGACAATGGGGGTGGTCACCTCAGTACCTGTGGGCTTGCCAAAGGTTATGTTTACATGGTAACAATGGCACACCTGTCTGCTCTATTGCTTTTCCTTTACCACTCCAGTATCCAACGCTCGCATGAATAATTTAAATAATATACAATGCTTGCTTCCGCCCTGTATTAAGACCACGGAATCTAGTGCCATTTATATCAGATCCTATGTACATATATATGCGTGGTCCAATCATTCAATATGTGGGCGATATAAAAGGCGGTCATTGTAGATAAGATAATTTCAAAATTCGGAATGGAATGGTTAAGAAAATTGGATAATTGGATTCTTATCAGGGACACTAACATTGACGGCATAATTGTACATCTGAAATCTTTTATCAACGTATCATGTTTAGTGCAGCCTATTCTTGGAGGCTTATGGGCATGAACACCATAACGAATTTTCATTATACTATATCAAATATATCACTATTAACTATCTATCGCACTGTAACATCTTCTTTTGTTAGTACTTTCGACACCAAATGTTGACCAAATACTGTGCCCGGATCAATCTGTTGATGTGCTTTTTTTAGGAAGGGCGAAATAATATCGATAATTAAATATATATTATACGTTAATTTGGAATTAGCAATCCCTTTAAAATATTACCCGCAAAAAGACGTGAATACGAATTTTAAACTGTTAAAAGCTGGGCACCACGGCATAATGTGAATTAATCAGTATTCTGCTGCTGTTATATAATTTTCCAAGAATTTGAAGTCGAATCGGCTGAGAGAAACCGAGCGGTGGTGAGCGAAAATAGTGACGTCACGTATAACAGGAATGGATTTCGGCGGGGCTCCGAAATGTTAATGTAAATTATGAACCCCTGCAGCAAAAAACAACCAGACAAAACCCTCCAAAATTTGGTCCAAAGACTCTTCGATGAGTTGGAAAAGAACGGAACAAAAAGTATAAAATCTTTACTTCTTGGCCGGTGTTAACTGGGAGTGCAATTTTAGTAGTAATATCTATCTAACAGATTGTTTCTTTCGTAGCGGTACATTCTAAGTGGTTGGGGAAATTACTATCACCCCTATTATCATTGATTCTTATTGATATATTTTACTAAACCAGAATGCAACAATTTGAGTGGCTTTAGAATTTGTCATTTTAAAATTTTGTGTGTGATATTTTAGCCATTTTCAAGATGATGCCATTAAACTAATGTTTATATTCTAAAAAATCGTATAAACAATAAACATCTATTACTCTGCTGTATTAGGCATAAGACGGTCAGTATGCATTGCATCTAGGCATCTGGCACTACTGACACTGGTCTTGAACCTGCTATTCTACATGTGTGAGCGTACTTATAGGTAGTGGCGCCGACCAGTGCTTCACAGATGAACCATTTTCAAAGGTAGGCTTGGTTGTGTCACCCCAAGCAGGAGCCGAGTGTGCCGGCGAGTGTGATAACTGGCACCTTAGCGTTTTCCCCAGAAAATAGTTACCGTATAGGTGATTCCTAATCTATTTTCAAATTCGGGGTGCAATATCTTTCTGTACTGCTTTGCAACCAAACAGAACGAATAAGAAACAAACTGATTTACTCCGGAACCCTACTAAGATGTATATTTTCTACTGGAGTATTCAGACGGAGGAGATGTGGTAATCAATGGCTATATAATATACATGTATTCAAAATAGCCAGCGATTCTGAGAGCTGATATTACTTTTTTTAAAAAGTCCACAACCTAATATTTCTTCAGCGATTGTTATTACAACGTACCTGAATAATAAGAAACGGTTTTATTTTGCAATGCAAAGCTAACTATTTTTCATTTTATTCACAATCAGCCCTTATTATAATTGAAAGTATAATATCAGACCCCAAGCCACCAGTTTGCAACAAGAAATTGATCACTGATAATTGTAAAGGAATGATGTATAATGAAATGCACTTGCATCGCAGTTTGATATGTTGCATAAGGCAAAATAATATTCAGTCGAAGAGGTAGTAATATTGTCATAAAGCCAATAGATATCATCTTTGGTGTGGAGATAACGAATACCAATTCGAAAATAATTTATTGGATAATTTTGCAGATAAAATCATTTATCTATAGACAGAAGTTGTTCGCAGCAGGATGTGTAGACATGCTTTCAGCAATGTACGAATTACGAATGAGATGTAATGTAGTGTTATATGCCTTCAATTTTAAGCTGGTTAACAAAAATGAAAAGGTATTATGGCGGCGAATAGCCGAGGATATTGCAGAAAACATTATCGTACCAAAAAAGTGATCTAGCTTTCTTTTCTTCTTTTTTTTTGAAACATGATTTTATTCAGCTTATCAACAAAACTTCTTCCTCACCTCGAGCTTATACATCTAAAATTACATAGCTCTTTCCTGCTTGTTCAAATAAAGGAATATTTTGACCCAGATCTTTTGGGTTGCGAAATATACACATTGTTATCATGTGACTCTCAATATGACTGACTCTTAGAGTTTCAACTTGTTAACAGGAACATTTTCATGTTTTTTTTTGTTCTTTTTTATTTTTAAGCTTTAGCCATATTTCTTTGGTTTCGTTGCTTACATTTTGGGTCTTATTTTGATACAATATTATTTTACTCTTCATTGCCAGCTCAGATATTATCATTTTGAATGTTAACACGCCTTCGTGGAACAATTTTTGCCTTTGTATTATGGCCTTCATTTGTAATATAATCCAACCTATTACTCTGGCATTATTATTATCTGTTCTTATCCCAAAAATAATATCACTTGCATTTATATCCATTTTAGTTCCATTTTTTTTAAGAATCATTTTGTCTCCATTTGTTCTATTCAGGTAACCTGTTGATTCAATAAAAAGGAATACTTCTTGCCACATTGCTTTTGTTTTCTTACATTCTACGAAGAAATGTATTATGTCATCATCGTATCTACAGAAAGAACATTTTTTCTTCTCTATTATTCCCATGTTTTTTAGTTTGACATTGCAGGTAATGTAAAACACGGTATTGTAATGCATGGATTCTTGATTCTTTGGTAACAGCATAAGGGTTATAGAACACTTTTTTCCAATCAATTGCATTAAACTCTTTATCATCTAGATTTAGAATATTTTGCCATTCATATATCTTTTCCCATTTGGGTTTTCTTTTAGCAACTAGAGCATTATATAACATTTTTGAACTCGCATTTTTTACATCGATCTTTTCATTTTTTTATTTCTATTTCTATTACATCCTTAACAGGGTTTTGGATGTTGTTACGAAGTGTATTCCACCACTCTATAGGCACAGCTTTTTCTATGATATTTCTTGGTAAGTATAAATTGGTGTTGTATTCCTTTTGGAATTCTTTTTCCGACATTAATTCACCTCTATCATTTAATATGTCTCCAATTACTTTAATTCCAAGATTTTCGCCTCTTTCCCATCCGATGGGGATTTTTTTAACAACAATTAATTTGTTTCCCCATAGCCTTTCTTTTCTGATTTGATCCACACTAGTTGGTTTTTGTGAGAAATAGTATTTATTCCAAATATCAAAGACTTCCTCATAAAATTTGTTCAATGCATGACCAGGTTTATTTCTTATCAAGAAAATATTTTCAATTGATTTTCCCTGATCTTGTTCGAGAATTTTAAACCATGATGAATTACTGTTCTCTATCATCCTTTGAACCCATTTTAACCTGTTCGTCTCAATTATTTCTTTTATGCATCTCAGATTTAGGCCACCGTTCTGACAATTCTGTGCTAAGAAGTCAGTACTTATTTTATTAGATCCTCCTTTCCATATGAAAACATTATTATGTTTTCCTGCCTGGTATTTTCTATCTCTTTTTGTTTTTTTGGGTCTATATAAACGCATGATAACGTATGTTGAACCAATGGTAGTACAAAAACATTCGAGACCAATATTCGACCCTTAATTGTCAAGGATCTGTACCTCCATGCATTTATTACATTTTTTATTTTTTGCACAAGATCAACCGTATTTATTAGAGATAGTTTTGTTTCACTTCTTGGCGACATAAGGGTGACCCCTAGAATTTTTATTTCTTTCTCCCAGTTTAGTTCTAATACCTTTCTATTAGACAGTACAACATTTCCAACTCTGAAGCCTTTTGATTTTTTGGCATTAAGTTTTAGACTAGTTGCTAAATAGAAGTCATCTATTTTTCTAAGGCATTTCACTAGGGATATTTCATTCTTTACCATGAGAGTGCTGTCGTCTGCGAACTGTATTATTTTATTCTCATATCCTCCTATTTTTATTCCTTCTATCTCACTATCATTTCTCAGGCTTTCTGCTAGCTTCTCTACTATCATCGTGAATAAATAAGATGAGACTGGGTCTCCCTGTTTAACTCCCCTTCTTATGTCGAACCAGTTGGATATATGACCATTGTTCGAAAAGGCAGCTTTAGAATTCTCTAATAAACATTTTATCCACGATCTGAAAGTGTCGCATATATTATGGGAGATTAAGACTTTTTCTAAGAAGGTCCAGCTGACTGAATCGTACGCTTTGGAGAAGTCCAAAGCTACTATTAGTCCCTTCTGTTGATTTTTTTCCAGATAAGAGATAGTGTCATCAATCTTTCTGACTGCTGTGCCTATATATCTTCCATGAATAAAGCCAAATTGATCTTCTTTTATCATATCTGTAATATGCATTTTTAGTCTTGATGTAATAGTTTTAGATATAATTTTATAGTCAACGTTGAGTAACGTTATTGGTCTCCAATTTCCCAGATCTTCTAGATTTTTATCTTTTTTGGGTATGACACTTATTATTCCTCTTGACTGACTTTCAGATATTTTTCCCTGAGATAGATTGAAATGCATCATATTAATAAACATTTGATATATCGCATACCAGAAAAACCTAAAAAACTCGACAGTAAACCCGTCACATCCTGGTGACTTGTTATTTTTCATAGACAATATAATCTTTTTAACTTCCTCTTCTTCAAAGGGGCGTATTAATATATCATTATCTATTTCGTCTAGTTCATATATGTTTTCTCCTCTCATAAAGGTTTCTGCGATCTGTTCATCTATCTTAAACTCGGTGTATAATTCTTTATAGAATTTTTCACCCTGTTTCAATATTTCTTTTTTACCAGTTTTTAAAACACCATTTACCTTCAATTGATTAATGATTTTTTTTTCTGCCTGGTATTTTTCTAGTACACAGAAATATTTTGTAGGCTTTTCCCCTTCGATTGCCCACCTTGCCCTGGATCTTATTAGGGCTCCTTGGGCTGCATTTAACTCAGCTATTTTCTTCTCATTTAATATATTCTTTCTTTCTTCTTTTTCTTCTTCTGACATTATTTTTGTTTTTCCTTGACTTCTATGATTTTAGAACTGTATATGCCCAGATGGCAGGTCTCAGAAATAAAGTCGTTTGTAAATAAAAAGGTCATACCCATGCATGTTGCCTTATTTCTTTATTCATCTTAAGAATTAAGAATTATGATATATGCATGTCGGGATTCAAGATATGTGAAGGCAAGCCCTTGCCGGAATATAGCTACGGTGAGGCCACGCCCCTTTGTTTGTGTACGGTTGCCAACTATGTGTCGGGGCTCGACCAATAGGAGCGCAGCAAGATTGAACTATTCACATTAACTGCCACTCCTCCTTCATTGCTTGGGTCGTACAGACCCCCATTGTGTGTCGACAGTGAACAATTTTGAACTTTATGTCTGTTCTTATGGTGGAATAAATATTCTATGTTCGCCAAACCTCTCCGTCATGTTGTTTATAATAGTTGAACTAATATTATATTATTATTCAATGTATATCGATGATTAATTGCCTCCCCCGACAGTCTATCTGAATAATAATGTCCCCGCTCTCTGGACGCTACAGCTGGTGGCGCCGCCTTAATATAATGATCTCCCAGGCCAACTCCCCAGCCGAAGAAATATTAACATCTAGATCAACGTATTTAATTGATGAGATTTAAAGCAGAAGCTACACATTGATCTTTAAATAACTTTAGTATAATAACTAGAGCTTGTGCTTCTAGTCTCCTCCTTCTTATTCTCCCTACTCTTTCGTGGAGGGCGGGGAGAGTCCTTAGGCTTAGCAAACTCTTCCTCCTCTGCATCCTTCTTAGAACCCCCCCTTCTGCTTCTTCAACTTAGCAAGTCATTATTGACTTTCAATTATTTTAATTTGCCCATATAGTAACAGAACTCATCTCCCTCTACCAGCAAGGTCGCACCCTAACATTCTAATTCTTTTATATAGCTATACACTAGCTCGACTTACCTTCACAGACTACAACATCATTCTCCTTTATTACACCCCCAAAATCAATAAAAGAAATCAATAAATCAAAATAAAAGAACTAATTTCAGTTTTCCATCATTTTGTATGCATTTTGCGAAACATGAAGAAAATAGTCCCTCTGGCTCTGCCGCTTCGGCAATCTAGCGAGTCACGCTACTTGTCAGTCAGAGCTCTACCTCTGCTCTGGTCAGACCAACAATCTACATGGTAATTTCTTATCACAGAAAATGGTCTGGATCGTTCCAAAGATCAAGAATGGGACCTTCCCTTACTAACAAAGCATCATTGGGAATTGAATTGTATAAAGAGATTAAACTGCAGGGATCTGGTAGCGAATCGGACACACCATTTGTCAGTCTATGCTAAAGTTCCTGTGAGAGTTATCTTGCATCAGCAGGCAGGCCTTCACGCTTCATTTATTCCCATTCTACATCGATATACTTAGCAAAATCGCATTTCTACATACGCTGCACTGGAAGCCCAGCTTACCATGATCCAACTGCTGCGATTTCTGGGCTTCCGCATGTCGTGGAAGAAAGTTTCTCCCCCGTCAACTACCACTATATATTTGGGGATAAGTGTTGATTCTGTTAAGATGGAAATGAGACTGCCTGCGGATAAACTGACTAAACTTGTGTGCCTTCTTAAAAAGTCAGTGAACAGGAAATCGATCACCAAGAAACAGCTGGAGAACTAAATGGTTATCTATCACACTGCGCGCATGTAGTACGCGGTGGCAGGATATTCTCCAGGAGGTGTTACGCCCTGTACAAGGTTATGGTGTTGAAATCTACAAAGTTCCTCCCCATCTCCCCAGGAATGAGTGAGGATTTGAGGTGGTGGTTGGAATTTTGCAAAGAATTTAATGGCAAATCCCTCATTGTGTCAGAAAGTAACCCTGTTCATCTCGTCACCGACGCTTCTCAGAAGGGATACGGCTCCTACTTCGGGTCTGATTGGATCATGGGTGCTTGGGATGGCCAGGTTTCCTTTGAACTCGACTCGTCTTGCAACTATGTGCAGCCTAGCCCCGTCATACCAGCTCATGACAGCACAAATATTAATGTACTAGAACTATGGGCAGTTGTTGCAGCTATCAATCGCTGGGCTGAGGATATGAAGGACTCAGCAGTGCTAGTTTTTACTG
This sequence comes from Sthenelais limicola, assembly GCA_942159475.1. Classification (NCBI taxonomy): domain Eukaryota; kingdom Metazoa; phylum Annelida; class Polychaeta; order Phyllodocida; family Sigalionidae; genus Sthenelais; species Sthenelais limicola. The sequence goes on from OW804098.1 coordinate 78,062,335, forward strand.
ATAACATGCAGGTCTTCTATATGCTGAGTAATGGTGCAAGTGTTAACGACACCTGCATGACATGGATCCGTCAGCTTTTTTGGCTCTCTATGAAATTTAACATTACCTTCCTCCCCAGATATATCAACACAAAAGCTAATTTGGTGGCGGATACTTTATCCAGATTGGGCTATAAGTTTTCATGGCCAGCAGCTATCCCTACTATCTATAATTCCGGCCTTTGCTGCAGAAATAAGCTTATTAATGTTTTGTCTTCTAGGCCTACTCCAGCTGTCGGCCAAAGCACGCAGCTTTAGACAAGACTCTGTGTCGTCCAAGACCAAGAAGCTTAGGAATCGCCAGTGGAAGTGCTATCTTAAATTCTGTCGTCGTTATTCCCTTTCCCCACTCCCATGTGAACCTAAACAGGCTGTGTGTTACATGTCTTTCTTATCGAACTACATGAAGCCTTCTTCCATTCAGGCGTATTATCAAGCCGTGATTTTCTTCCATGTAGTCGAAGGATTGGAGCCAGTGAGACTGTCTCACCCCTGTCTGAAGGCTACGTTCGTGGGCATTCAGAGAGTATATGGGTCGCAGAAGTCGCAAAAAATCCCCTCTGCTTCCCCATCATTTAAGAGCCGTGGCAAAAGTTGTAAGTCCTTCTCAGGACTTGGAGAGACTTACGTTTACAGCGGCCATCTTCATGTTTAGGACACTCCTAAGGGTGTCTCACATCGTTTCTTCTCCCCACACCCTTACTAGGGGCGACATCAGGTTCTTCGAATGGGGACTTTTGGTGTGTGTTCGCTCGTCAAAGACTTCGTCGGTTTCTTCTAAATCAGAGTACATACCAGTCTCATATCTTCCAGACAAGGAAATCTGCCCTGTGTACCACATAAGGAAGCTGTTTTCTCGCTGGCCTGCGGCCTCAAGTGCTCAGTTATTCTCATCACATGATGTAAAAAATTTATCTTATCTTCAATTTTCCAAGTGTTTATCCGTCTTACTTGATAAGGCCGATGTGAAAGGTAACAATGTGTCCCACTCACTTCATAGGGGTGGCGCGACTTTTATGTCCCAGCAAGGGTTTTCTATGACTGACATTAAAGGCCGAGGCCTTTGGAGGTCGGCATGTGTAGAGGAATATCTTCAGCCGACAATCTACCACAAGTTGTGCCAGGACAAGAAGTGTGCCGGGCTAGTATGACAGTTCTTTGGCGAGTTGGATTCAATAAACCCCCTGGGTTCTGCCCGAACTGCCCTTCTGCCTTGACTTATCTATATTATGTGTTATTGATGTGTTCTATTCAGTGGACTGACGCGACTAGTATATGTGGCAGCGACCTCCCCGAGAGTCGCTAGATATATCTAGGAGACCAAGTCCATGGTAACTGTCTGTGACGTCACCCCAGATTCAGGGGGCGTGACGCAAGAGAGCGTCCAACTTACGAACTGGTCAGTCACCAACGGTCATCACACCTCCACCGAAGGGAAAAAATTTTTCTTTAAAAAAGACATTGACATTGACATTTACATTGATTGAATTTATGAACCAATATGTTGGGATTCAATAAACCCCCTGGGTTCTGCCCAAACTGCCCTTCTGCCTTGACTTATCTATATTATGTGTTATTGATGTGTTCTATTCAGTGGACTGACGCGACTAGTATATTAGGTTTAATATTATCATTATATCCGCCCGGAGAGACAAGATAAGAGAAGGAGTTTGGTCCAACGTTTGGTCCAACCGATATTTATTTACTTCAATGAATCTGGGAAAATAGTGTGACGATTATAGGAAAATGAATGAGGAAATCGACAAAATTGTCAACAATGAATCTAGTAGGCCTATTAAGATATACATATATGACCCATTCTCATGAAAATGGTGCAGCCCATCCTAAAAGAGTCAAAAATATATTTTGCTTGATCAATCTGAGAGTTGGTAGGTTTGAAGGTAATATATAGGCGGTAATATATCTGAGTTTGCCATTAAATTAGACCATTGTGGTGCCGGCGAGAGTCAGGCTGGTTCTGACTCTGTCCGGTACCATGTTCCGGGGTTCCGGATGCTCTCCCATTTAGGCTCCGGACGAGAGGCCAGGGGCTGTAGTTCTATTATGTTCCGACAGAGGTCGTAATTACTTATTGATACGCATTTATAACTTATTTTTATGATTTGCTCTTATGCTGTTCTGTATGTCCTTATAAACACCTTTTACTATTGAGATGCTTGTCATTCATATATCTTACTGCCACAAGTTGTAAGGGTTGGCATAGGCTCTCCGAGCTCCAACCGCGGCAGGTGTGTTTGGTATAATAAAGGACTTGGCTGGCGAGGACCGTTAGAACCTGGTTGTGTTGTTATTTGCACTAGTTCCATAGCCACTAGGGTACGGGGAAATAGCGAGACACTACAATTTGGTGCCGTGACCAAGCGGTCCGCTAGTTGGCCAGGAGGGAAGAGACGCGCCTATCGGAGGGGGATCCTAGCGCTGGGACCCCCCAATGGCCGATAGGGTGGCCGCAGTTGCCGCAAGACCGGACTGGTTAGCTGAACATGTTCAGCTATTACAATTCGGGGACGATTTCAGGGTTGAACCGGAACGAGAATTGTCGCCTACTAGGGTGGATCCGGAGAATAATGCGCCTGGAAGCGAGGTTGGTGAGTTTAAGGGAAAGGATCAACGGACCGCGCTACGGCGCCCGGAGGAGAGGATAGGCAGACGACTGCCGGAAATGGTAGATTTAGGGACGGGAAGTGACTGGAGCATGTCGGAAGGTGGTCGGGCGTATCGTCCCGAAGCGCCACCGGATTTATTCCAGCCACAACCGGAACAGAAACGGAAGGTACAACAAATCGGACAGTTTCCCATTCTGGAACCAGCCCCACCTTTGCCGCCGCCCCCGAGAAGGGTGGAAAGACCTCAAGAAAGAAGGAAGGAGGGGAGGGAAGGAAATGCATGGGACTCTCCAGTGATTCCGGCTCGAGCCAGGTTGGAGGGTCACTCCCCGCTGGTGCCAGCTCCGGCCGGAAGGGCGTTGAACGAATCCGTGGCCTCTGAACCATGGGAACCGATGACCCCAGGTAATAGCCCGATGCGGCGGGTGGGCGTACGGAAACGTAACCGTTACTTACCGGAACAGGGAGATGTGGCACAAGAGAATAGGATGCAGACGAAATTAAGTGAAGAATGGGAGATGGATCTGACAAGAGGGAACAATAGGCGGATGACCGTCGAGAAAATGGATGCTCTGCTGGGATTACAGCGGCGTCAAGCTGCGCGTATGGATGTAGATATCAGCGCCACTGCCAGGCGCGGGCGTGAAGCTCTGCGCGCGGCGGCGGCCACAGCTGAGGACCTAGCAAGGGCAAGAGACGAAGAGGAATTTTTGCGGAACCGGTTGTTAGTACAGGAGGATGAGATGACTAGGCTGCATAAGGAGTTGGATGCGGAGCGGACAAAAAGGGAGAGAGAACGCAGTGACGCTCAAGCTAGGGAAGATACGGTGAGGACCGATCTCCTGAGGCAATTCGGAAAGGCAAGAGCGGAGACTGCTCCTGAGTATGTGCAGAGCACACCTATGCGACCGAAGCCAGATGCCCTGTCGGACGCCTCCTACGTTAGGCTGATGCATGAGCTGCCGGAGTTTGGCCAAGCCAGGAGGGGGGGAACCCGGAATGTAGTAATTCGATCTCCGCCTCAAGTCCGGGAAAGGTCACGGGACCCGGAACTCCAAGAAGCCATTAATACGGCTAGGCTTATGTGCGGTGGCGAGGAGGACCATCAACCGGCGAAACAAGAGAAACGGGTCACGATAGTCGCGGACACGCCCATTCGAATGAACCGGCGTTCGATGGATCCGGCCGCAGACTACGAACCGGATGATGAACCGGAGGGCTTTGTGGTGCCAGAACACACTGAAGCCAAACCAATGCGGAACCCGAAGCCGCTAACCTTCCCTGAGTGGGATGGGAAGCAGGATTGGAGGGAATATCAAAAACGGACCGCGTCGGTATCAGCCGCAATGAATTGGGATCCGGAGACTTATAAGGTCCAGTTGTTGGCGGCGGTGGGTAGCCATATGCCGTTCGCATCGGGTCTAAAAGCAAGCAACTATACGGTACGGGAGTTATTGAAAATTATGGAAAATGATTACCGATCGGAGAAATCGGTGAATACCCGCCGAGACTCGTTGTTTGCACTAAAACAGACGCCGGGTCAGAGCCCCGCTAGCTTCGCAACATTGGTCTCTGAGAAAGCGCTCCATGCGTTTGGGAAATGGGATACAACGCTGCATGTGTTGGCGGTGCGGGTATTTCTGACTGGGTTAATAGATCCGGAAATGACCCGATATGTGGCCTTGCAGGAGCCAAAGAATGTGGTAACTGCAGGGGCTTGTGCGACACGATACCGGGATGTATGTGGGGGAGTTGGGATGGCTGCGAAGGTTATGTCCATCGGCGCCGCAGACATCCCCCTCTCCCATGGAAATGAACGGAAAGAGGAGCATGGTGCTGGCAAACCGTGTGGATCGCTAGGAGGTGACTCGGCTGAGCTGCAGGCGTTCCGGGCATGGCAGGGGAAGCCACGAACAGGCGAAGATAGGAAAACGGATAAGACAATTACTGGGGGGAAGGGAGAAGATAAATCCAATTTCCGGAGAGGCCCTCCACGAACAATACGTTGTTATTATTGTTTAGAGGAAGGCCATATGGTGGCCGATTGCCAACGGAAGGTTAAACACCTGAAGGCGTTGGATGAATATGTCCGGGAAAGTGAACGTCGGCAGCAGGAGAGGGGAAACAGCCCAGGGCCCTCTTAGACGGTGATAGGAGGAGCCCGGAGGAAAAGACACACACCGCGGAATGTCGAAGGACTGGGGTCCAGCCGGATCGGGAAGGGCAGGAGGTGTCCTCTGCTTGGCTAGGGGACGCCCGTGGAAGTAGCAAGGGGAGGAGGAACGACACAGATCGTCCAAGTACTGGTTCGGTGAAAGCCACGTGCTCCGTGATGACAGTGCGCATGGGAGCACCGGAACACGCTTGCTCCAGCGGACAGATACTGAAGGTAGAGTATCGGGGTTATACCTCCAAAGTGAGCAAGATAATGGTCTGTGATCTCCGGAATTTTGACATAAGGGTATCCGACCGGAACGGTCCGCTTCTGGCAGATCGGATGTACGCGGATGTACGACTGGTGAACGTGACCGGACAGTTCTTGGTAGACTGGGGGGCGCAGTGTACGCTGCTCAAAAAATGGGTCTATGAGAGCTTGACTGTAAAACCGTTTTTAACACCGTGCCGTGTGACGTGTTTCGCAGGCACCGGTCATCATTTGCAGACACATGGGTGTGTACGAATCGCTCTGGGAATGGGAGGCGTGTGGTACGCCATAAATTGTCTGGTAGTAAGCGGGTTAAAGGGAGAGGAAGCAGGTATACTGGGGATGGATTTTATCCATATACACCGGTGTAATTCCGATTGGTCCGGGAAGTTCACCCTAGAGGATGGTGAGCAGACGGTATGGTGCCGGACACTGCAAAGCGGGTCTCTTACAAGCAATAGGAGCGAGGGCATCTTTGTGGATGCATTTGCTCATGTCTGTAGCGGCATAGACCTGGTGACGGCAGCTGAAGATCTATTCTTCGAACCGGGCGAGTTGGAATTAGGGAAGTACGTGGTTGGGGACCACCTGTTGATTGCCGACCGACCGGGTGGGGCTGTGTCCCTGTACAACCCTACTGGATCTCCTCTCATTTTATGTCTGACTGCCGGGCAAACCTGGGAGGAGAATAGTTCTCCAATCGTGGACATGGACTTACTAGAGCCGGAGGTGCCGATGCCCCGGAGCGAGGTTTGCCCATTGGAAAGATTGGTAAGGGAATCAGACCTTGAAGTAGCGGTCCAGCGTTCTGATCTCCTGCAGCTATTACGGAATTATAAGGAGTGCTTCCGGTTGCCAGGCGAGATGTTGGGACAGACAACCAAGGTCCTACATAGCATCGACACTGGTGATGCGGTTCCGATTAAAACGGGGTATAGGCGTCTGCCTCATGCGAAGCGGGAATCGGCTGAAAGACAGATTAAGGAGATGCTTGAAAAGGGAGTGATAGAGCCCAGCATTAGCCCCTGGGGAGCGGGAATAGTGATTGTAGGAAAGAAAGATGGAACGGATCGGTTTTGTTCCGATTACCGTCCGCTGAATTCAGTCACGAAAAAGGATTCCTTTCCGCTTCCCCGGATCGATGAATGTTTGGAAGCGTTGGGAGGAAATAAATGGTTTATTGCGTTGGACTTGGAGAGTGGGTACTGGCAAATAGCCCTGGATGAGCAAAGCAAGGAAAAGACAGCTTTTGTCTCTACCCTGGGGTTGTTCCAGTATCGCGTTATGCCTTTCGGGTTGTGCAACGCTCCGGCCACGTTCGAAAGAATGATGGAGCAGATGCTCCAGGGGCTGCGTTGGAAGTGTTGCTTGGTTTACCTGGACGACGTAATTATCTTCGGACCAACGTTTGAGAAGACCATGGGAAATTTGGAATTGGTTCTTAGCCGCCTCCGGGATTACGGTCTGAAGTTGAAGCCTAAGAAATGCGAGTTGTTTAAGTCACAGGTTCAATACCTGGGCCGGATTGTGTCCGAGGCCGGGGTGCGTCCGGACCCGGAAAAGATAAGAAAAGTACAGTCTTGGCCGACACCGCGGACGGTCAAGGAGGTGCGGCAGTTTTTAGGGTTTGCATCATATTACCGCGAATTCATGCCGGACTTTGCGGAGGTAGCGGAACCGATCCAGAATTTAGTGGTCGGAGGGGATCAGAGGAGCAGCCGGACGGTTGTCTTTGATGAGGTGTGCAGGGCCGCGTTTGATCGGTTGAAAGACTTGTTGACTAGGGCACCAGTTCTGGGATACCCTCAACCGGTCGGCACCATTATTTTAGACACGGATGCCAGTGGATTCGGTATGGCTGGGGTATTATCTCAACTACAAAGCGGTAAGGAGGTGGTTCTGAGTTACGCTAGCAATACTCTAACCCGGCCGCAACGGAACTACTGCGCAACCAAAAGGGAATTGTTGGCGGTGCTGACCTATTTGTGTAAGTTTCAGCATTATATAATCGGACAAGCGGACTTTACGTTGCGGACGGATCATGCGTCCCTCAGGTGGCTAATGCATTTTAAGGATCCCACTAACATGCTGGCTCGGTGGTTGACCACCTTGCAGCATTATGGGATCCAGGAATCGCAGGTGGTGCACCGGCCAGGGAAACGACATATCAACGCGGATGCGTTGTCGCGTTTACCTGTAAGGAAATGCCCTAGGGAGGACTGCCCGGACTGCGGGGTCCACGATGCTGTCATGGCTGAGTTGACAATGGAATATCAGCTGTTCTCCAGTCTAACAGGGGATCGGCTACGGGTGGCCCAGGAGACGGACGATGTGCTTACAAGAGTCATAGGGATAGTCCAGAGGGGAGACCCTTGCCCGGACGCCGTGGCTCTGCGAGCGGAGGGGAACGAGTTCTGTTTTTACATGAAATTACTCTCTTCTCTGAAGGTGACGGATGGGTTACTAAGTATGGACTGGGAAAGCGAGAATGGAGTGATATACGAACGAGTGGCAGTCCCTGCTGGTTTGCGTCATGAGCTGTTCCTGACTTTGCATGGAACGAAACTCGCGGCCCACTTCGGGGAATTCAAAACGTATCAAGCTGCGTTACAGAAGTTTATATGGCCCCGGATGCGCGGCGATATCTCCGACTGGGTGCGGGGCTGTGATGTGTGTGCCTCGTGCAAAAGCCGAGAGGGGAGGGGCATTGCTCCATTAAAGAAGGAAATACATGGCGTGCGTTGGAGCCGTGTAGCGCTGGATATAATCGGACCATTCAGAAAGACTCCGAGAGGGAATGTTTGCGTAATGGTAGTGACGGACTATTTTTCAAAATGGGCCGAGGCCTATCCACTCCCGGACCATACGGCGGTTACTTGTGCAATGGCGCTCTTCACGGAGTGGATCCTACGTTATGGGCCACCGATCTCTTTGCAAACGGACGGTGCCCCTGAGTTCCGGTCGGCGCTGTTAAAGAATCTTTTAGAAATGTTAGAAATCGAGAAACTAATGACCTTGCCGTACAGACCGCAGTCAAACGGGCAGGTAGAACGGTTTAACAGGGTTTTGGTGGAGCAACTCTCATGTCTAACGGAGTACGAAGATATTAACTGGGATCTACTGGTGCCATGTATCGCGCATGCATACCGGGGGGCCGTGCACAAGAGTACTCATTGTACGCCCAATATGGTAGTGTTTGGAACGGAAGTGACTGTTCCGGCGGACATCATCTACGGAACGATGGATGGGGAAGTGGATTTTCCATGCCCTACGGTATTCGTGGAAGAGATCCGTAGTCTCTTGTCTAAAGGACATCGCTTTGTGAGGGAAAGGCTGGGGTGTGCAGCCGTGTATCAGAAACGGTACTTTGACCGGAGGGCTCGCCCGAAGGTTTTTAAGGAAGGAGACGTGGTATGGAGATATTCCACTCCTCTGGCACAGAAGAAGTACGGTCCCAAATGGGACGGGCCTTTCGAAGTGCTAAGAAGGGTGCAGGGATCCACTTATGAGCTAAGGACAATGGCTGGTATACTCAGATGGAATGGGAACCTGTTAAAGCTAGCATTTGATTCAAAAGGGCAGCCGCTGCAGGTGGTAAATCTGCACCGGGCGGAGGAGTATCAAAAGCAGCAGATGGCCGGGCACGAAATATTGAGGGAGGACGGAAGGGGTAAAACTGTCCCAGGGAAAGATGCCCCTATGGTGAAGCCCGGCCCTGTAATAGTAAAACATACAAAGAGGCGCGGAAGGCCCCCGAAATCGGTCAAGAAGGATCTTGCCCAACCGCTAGCAGATCCTGATGAATCAGCGGGGAGCCTGACATCGGACAGTGATTCTGAGTGTACCCCGGACGCTGCGGAACAGGGTGGTGACTTGCGGATGGACACGGTAATGGATAGAATATCGAAATCCGGATACCTGGCGGGGCGCCCACGTCGGCAGGTACAACCCCCGGATAGATATGGCTATGCGTAAGGAGAACAGGAAAGAAAAAATGACACAACGAGAAGTACTAAGAATCGGACGTTCCGGGCACGGGCTCCAAAAGGGAGTAGGGAACGGCTCGATAAGGGTTGAAATGGATAACCTACCACTGTGCGAGGAAAGACCAGGCTGAGAGGTGATCCGGGGAGGGAGTTGGCCGAAGAAACATATATTCCTGGATGGTGGAGCCAAAAGGGTGGAAACTAAGGAATAATCCCAAGTCCGGGTGGCTCAGCTGGTCACATGGAAGAAGGAGGAAAACGCCCAGCTCGGGGACGTTACTAGTGTCACGTAGGCAGGTAGGGTATACCCTAATTGAGCAATTGGGGACCTAGGTATTGAGGTGACGCGACGGGGCGTGAAACCGCTCGGAGACAGCTAAAAATAGATTGGTGGAGACTGGTGATTGGCTAAGGCGCGAGGGCAGGGTCACGTGACCAGGGGAGGAGCGGATGTGTGGCAGAAGCGTCTCAGAACTCACACCACGCGGTTGTGTGTCCTGCCGAGCTAGACTTTGAGCGAAACTTTTTGTGAGAGAAACCTTGAGTTGTGAGAGTTGGAGATTGGCGTTGACCTGTAGACACTAACTGGATTGACTTACTCATTGTGCGTGAGCCTATGAGTAAGGAGGAGAAGATGGAGACTGGGGATGGGGCAGTAGCCCCTGAACCGAACAAGGAGGAAACCGGTGGAGACCAGGAGGGAGCCGTGGGCGAGGCAAAAGCCCCACCTGAGTTGAAACTGGTATTGAAGAAGAGAAAGAAACGGAGTACCACTAAGGCTAAGGACAAGGAGGAAGACATGGAATACGAGCAGGCGGAGGACCAAGGAAGTCCGGCCAAGGTGGTTAAATCCTCAGCCGGAGCTAGGCCTAAGGTTGGTGTTGGAAGTGGGTCATCGGTTGGGATGGACCGCTCCCGGTCGTGGGGCCGTGAAACAAACCCTCGCCGGAGATACGACCGGAGCACTAGCTCTAGTGCCACAGCGGAGACACTGGCTGATGTGCACGAGCAACACAAACGGACTCGGTATCATGGAAGGCAGAAAATGTTTGAGGACCCCAACATTGGAATCCGGAGTACCACCCGGTGGCGGGACAAGGACATAGTGGAGGGTGTCCGGCTGAAAATGAACATGTTGGCCCCCATGGAACCAAAAGCCGGTGACGAGATTACGAGGGCTGAGGAATCGGAGGATGAGGATGAGGCTTTGGGAGAGTTTACGGCGGAACGACCCCTTATGGCTCAGTATGAACGGTTGTTTCATTTTTTGAAAGGCAGGACGGGCAGGGAAGCTAATCCGCATATGGTGCTGCCCGTGAACCTGAAAAAGAAACTGGATGGTGCTCCTAAGATCTGGCAGGAGGGAAATCGGTGCCCTTTTACATACTGCCGGTTGATTAGTGATGACTGGAACCCGGGAGGCATTAGGTGCTTTGCAACGAGGGAGAGGTTTTTCAGGCACATGTGTGAGGAACACTGTCCATCGGTGCAGGTGTATACGTGCCCGCACCCGATCTCGTGCCTGGTAAAACTGGACCGCAAGTCTGACATGATTCGGCATCTAAAGGTGGCTCATAGGAATGGGGAACCGTTGGCAAAGTCACTGGTGGCCGGATTTAAGTGTTTGACTAAGGAAATACCCAACTATGGGTACCAGCGGTTCACCCGGATGGGGCAAAATGAATGGGAACAGATAGTGGCTTTGGAGTCCGGAGCAGCGCAACCCCGCTTCAAAAGGATGGTGCGGTGTCCGCCAGCTCCGGCCCCAGAGAGGAATGCATGGGGGAGAGCAGGACCTGTGCTTGCCCCACCCCCTCCCCTCGCACCTATACCAGCACCACGGAGGATTCCGGCCGCTGCTGCCTTTGGTAGTGCACAGCAGATGGAGACAGCTGCTAAACTGTCAGCTGCTGTGGCCCCGCGGGAGGTAGTCGCGGCAACGGTGGAGCCTCTGCAGGAGCAGGAGCCAGTGGCCGACCCGGCGGAAAATAATCCGGAGGCAAACATAGGCCAGGGTGCACATGGGTTACCCCCGGAGCAGGAAGTAACCCGTGCACTGGATATGATCGATGGCGCTATGAAACAGGGGATACAGAATACGGAACAAGCAGTGATTGTGGCAATGGACGCTGTACGGAACAACGTGGGTGCAGCTCTCATGTTGTTCGGTGATCTCGGGTATGTACGAGATACAGCGGCTCGGGTGCCTGGACTGGAGGCCCGGGTCAATGAACTGGAAAACCAACTGGAGTTCTTCCAGCAAAAGGATAGGGCGAATCGGGACCTAATCCTGGGCTTGGAGTTTAAGTTACACCAGGCCAGGAACGGGGCTCCGTCGCCGAAAAGGAAGCGGTCTGACCAGAGGGAGGAGGAGGAGTCAGACACCAGGAGAAAGGAGGTGGAGAGACAGAGAGCGAATCTGGACTGTATGAAAGAGGAGATTTGCCAAACGATTAAGGCTGCGTTTGAGACGGCAATAGTGCCCAGGCAACAGATGGTGATGCCGCCGGGGATATACCCCACTCCGGGCCGGACACCTACTGCGGAGGCCTGGGGGCCATCTCTTATGGAGGGGCCTCCGGGATTGCTCTCGCCACTGGGAGGACAGGGGGCAGACCGGAATCCCCCCCGACCTAGGAGAAGTTACCTGGATGATAGTGGTCTGGAGATGCAACCAGAGCCTGTGATACCAACAAAACCGTTGACACCGGTACGTGTTAGGGAAAGGGAAGCAAAACAGGAGAAAAAGGAAGCCCCTGTGGAGCAAATGGATACGGCAGCGGTGAGGCCGGTTTATGAACCCGTCTCCCTACCGGGTAGCCCAACCCCGGAGCAGCACATGAGGACTCTAGTACTGAGGAGTCCGGTGCCTAGGCGTCCGGTGGCAGCCGGGGTGGTGGGTGTGACACCAGTGACACCGAGAACGGCCGCCAAAAGGACAGTGGAGCTCAGGCAGAGGTGGGAGAATTCCCCTCTGGCGGCTCTTGGAGTGGTTCCGTGCTCTGTGGACCTAGGTGCCCGGTTGGATGAACAGAAGGATTTGTTGGAAGAGGCAAAGGATGTCCCGTTGCCAGACGACGGGGACATCGACCTGGATTTTGCGTTTGTGGACTTAACGAACACAGACGCAGACGCAGAGGACCCACCGGACCCCGCGAATGTAATGGTGCCATCCATTTCAAAGGCAGAGGAAGACCGGTTGTTGAAAACAGGAAACTTGAGCGATGATGAGGTGGGAGACTTCTAGGCGGAGTGCCCGGTAAGAGAAGTAAATAAAAACTGATAGTGCAATGGAAGTATACGACTGGTTTGAATGAAAACCAGTTTTGTGTGACTGCAGCGTGGGAGCGTCAGTATCCCAGCGACTGACTACGCCGATTGACGACCCGGACGGAGGCAGATCTGGAGAAGCCTCGCCAGCCGTGGGAAAGGAGGAAGTTCCTTCTTCCTTATGTTTTATGTACAAGAAAATGCTGTTTGGGGCGGCTATTATGATTTTTTTTACCTCTTCAAAAAGTTGGACTTACCTCTTCAAAAAGTTGGACTTACCTCTTCAAAAAGTTGGACTTACCTCTTCAAAAAGTTGGACTTACCTCTTCAAAAAGTTGGACTTACCTCTTCAAAAAGTTGGACTTACCTCTTCAAAAAGTTGGACTTACCTCTTCAAAAAGTTGGACTTACCTCTTCAAAAAGTTGGACTTACCTCTTCAAAAAGTGGGACTAATATCTTCAAAAACTGGATTTACCACTGTAAGAAGTAAGCTTGTTATACTGTGTTTTTCACAAACAATACATTCCAAGAGTCGGTTTAAGCAGGAGCAAAATGACTTGGTGAACAATATAACTAGTACCTGGACCAATATTGGACACTTGGGATCATACCTCTAGTCTGTGATAGTGCCAGTATCGAATTGTGTGTTCCGGACCAAGAATATTTACTAGTTAAAACCAAGAACATTTCTACAGGTATTGATGCTGGTCAGATGAGTTGTATTATTTGATCATTATTGCATTGAACATGTATTTCCATTGTTCCTACTTTTTCCTTCATTTATTCCAACTTTTGTTGCTGAAACCAATATGTTTTAGGCAACCTTATGGTCCAGTCGCTTTGGGTCTGGTACGGTTGCCAACCTCCAAAAATAAAGAGGGAGGGGGGCATTGTGGTGCCGGCGAGAGTCAGGCTGGTTCTGACTCTGTCCGGTACCATGTTCCGGGGTTCCGGATGCTCTCCCATTTAGGCTCCGGACGAGAGGCCAGGGGCTGTAGTTCTATTATGTTCCGACAGAGGTCGTAATTACTTATTGATACGCATTTATAACTTATTTTTATGATTTGCTCTTATGCTGTTCTGTATGTCCTTATAAACACCTTTTACTATTGAGATGCTTGTCATTCATATATCTTACTGCCACAAGTTGTAAGGGTTGGCATAGGCTCTCCGAGCTCCAACCGCGGCAGGTGTGTTTGGTATAATAAAGGACTTGGCTGGCGAGGACCGTTAGAACCTGGTTGTGTTGTTATTTGCACTAGTTCCATAGCCACTAGGGTACGGGGAAATAGCGAGACACTACACCATTATTTTTTGTATAGGAGGTTATCAAAGTTTGGTATTGAAATGTCGGTGTAAAAACGTCGCCCACCCTATATTTCTTAGTAATGAACATTTCTCTTATTAGATTTGTATATCATCAATTATGCATATCTCCATTCTCTAACTAAATGTTTTTTTGATGTGATAGCCAAGAAAAGTTTTTCTTTCCTGTATAAAAACTTTTCAAATCCGGGACAACAAAAAATACCAGAAACTGGATTCCAATATCAATCAGTTGAAACATCCTATCATTGACTGTATTTTTATTTATTATTCCCAAATCGTTCTATTTTTTCCATTATGATATAATCAAATATCAGCTTTTACCCCTGAGTATGAATAGTTACCAAGATTTTTTGTAATTATCCACATTTAAGACTTCAAATTTGGGCGACGTTTTTTCTGAGTGAAAAAACGTCGCCCAATCTATATCATATTTAGTCAATTATTTAAAGCTTGATTGTTTTTTTGTTGTTTTTAATACATGACTGACCCCGTTTTATACTTTTATATTTTTTTTAAATTTATCATTCATGACAATATCGACTCAAGGATGGTGACGTTTTCATGCAGTAGAGTCATATGATGTGTCACAGAAAAATGAGTCACAAAATGACAAAAGTGATATTATTCAAAGTGATTAAATCATCGGATTTCTTGCTTGGTATATTCTTATGTTTGGGGTGCTTAGTGCGATTGATCATAACAATACCTGTACCAAATGTCAGGACAGTGTATTAAATATATCCTTCAATTTCTAACATCATCCTATGGAGTATATTGAGGTACTTAACTGGTAATTACCCATTCAGAAATATTGTAAACTTTTTTTCAAACATGAATATATGAATACATCAAACATAAAATATGGAAACATTTCTCATGTGTCCTTAATATAATGTTTTATCATTGGAATCCACTCGATCATATCTTTTCAATAATTATGATATCTCAAAATCCATTTCATATGACTTGTAACTCATTTTTCTGAAACACATCACATTTATCAAGAGAAAAAACGTCGCCCAATGAATACAGCCCAGTATTTAAATCAGAAAAGATATTTTGAGATTATTTTGTCAATTAATTCTTAAAGCTAAGCCATATTTAAACATAAGGTGAAAAATAACTTAATTTGGCTGATATTTGGAAAAATATGTGAAAAAACGTCGCCTCCTGGCGACGTTTTTTCCACTAATAAAATGCTGATTATCAGGATTTCTGCTAATTGTAAGTTATAAGTATCTTCCAATGGTGGTATATGTGTGTCTCCAAACCTATAGTTATGAAATCAGACTATTTAGAGAAAATTTATTTAATAATTTTAGAAAGCACAGCCATTTTGTCTGGCGACATTTTTTCACCCCAATTTAGCCATTTTCTTATAGATTGAGTTGGAAGCATAAATTATGTCAATATATTAAACCTTAATATATCATTTTGTTTGGTATTCATCCCCTATTCTATGCCATGAATTTTATTCATGTATTTTAATTCAATTGGATTTTTTTCTATAATAACTATAAGTTAGAGAATGATTATTTGGCTATTTCTCCTGATTGAATAGTACATAATTAATAAAATATACATTATAGATACACAAAAGTATATATTTCATTAATGCTGATGTAAAGACGGATGCATCTGGTCAATTCATTTGTCTCTCAGATCAGAATGGACCTAGTTATTGACCAATCAATGGAAAAAATGGGGGGTTGCACCACTTTCATGAGAATGGGCCATATATAAGATTAAAATTAAAATTTTAGGCTGCTGCTGGAGGCTGCGATGTGGACAGGTCGGCGACTGGGAGATGAGTGAAGTCTTCAGGGTGAAATTCTCACAGAAGCGAAGGTAGCATTTCCATATGTCCCTTGTCTTCCTCGTTGAAGCAGAAACAGACCATTCACAATACCTGTCAGCTCAACAATGAAGTGATGCAAGGTCATCTACTGCAAAACATTAAATAAAGAATCCAAGCAGCAAAGACCTGAATCACACAACAATGACCCAGATTTTTTTCTAGCGCCATCATAAGCTAGTCTTGAAAGAGTGTCAGCAATGACATTGTCTTTAGTTGAGATATATTCAGTCATCACATCAAATATCGTAGAGCAAAAAGGTCCAATACACCTCTTGAAACCAGTTCATGCAAGTTTTATTTATACTTGTACCAGACCCTATCATGCATTACTTGGGTATTGTCAGTAATTATTCGAATTCTCCACCCACGAAACAGGTGAGCCCACGTTTGAAGACCCAAACGTACTGGCCACAATTCTAGTTCATTGATGTTCATAATGTCATAAGCATCAAAGCTAGGGGGAATACTATATGGTCATGAGAAGAATCAAATGCTAAAATCGTGTCCTCAGTAAAGGTACTACATAGCCAGTGTGAGCCCAAGTAAGCAGCAAACCCTTTACCAGAAGCATCGGAGGTCATGGCCAGAGGATAAATATCATGTTCAATAGTTGAGGTGCCTTTGAAGATGGTCATTGGTAACCCCCTCCCGATTGTGCACTTTTTTCACAATTAATTCTTAGCCATGCACTTAAAGAAACAATAAGAGAGGTATCAACACACAAAACTGCAACAGAACTTTAGGAATTAACAATTAGATAAAAAGAAAAATACCCCGTCGTTGGCATCTGTATAGGTTGGTACCAACGTCGGAGTATTTTCTTTTACTTCTTTGCAAAGAATTCCTCTGTATCCAAGTATCAGATAGTTGTTCTTTACAATCAAGCCCATCAATGGCTTTTAATTGAAATAATTATTAACAATTAGAAGATGATTGCTTTCTGGAAGATCACACCCCGTTGTTGGTATCATTAGAAAAATGACCTCAAATTCAAGGTCAGACCATGAGGTATAGAGATCTATTCATGCAATCTTGTAGCACTTTTTAGGGAAGATGCTTTAAATACCCTATACGTATTCCCACAAAGATTTGATCTACCCCCACCGACTGGGCCCATTCCGTGACCTCATTTTGTAAACACTCAGACAAACAACCCCTATACAGCCTATCTAGAGGCGTGCTTTGATATTTATTGTCAAATAAAATGGCAAAAGTACAGAAGAAAAACGTTGATATGCCTTATACCAGGCGGCGCCATCGACATTCTAGGATGACCGAATTATCCAGTACTAAATAGGATTGGGTTGTATGATAAACATTCAAGTTTGATCTAGAAATAAAATCATCACTAAATGTGGGGCAATTTATCAGAAAGAGTCCCGGCAAAATCAATTTCGACAGGTATTAGTGAATACTAGGCGAGAAATTAAAGTATCGCATGTAAAGGAACAGTCATCCCTTCGAGATCAGTAATATCACTAACAAAGTTCATTAATATTATATCGTTTTTATTACCATGTTTAGTATTGTAGAAGCCCAGATGGCAGGAACATGAATAAACGCTTTGAAATAAAAAAAAATACTAGGCCAAAAAAAACAAAGCAGTGCATTTCATTTCATAGGTTTTATTTTATTACCCTGATAACATGAGCATAACATTCTGAACAAAATTCTTTGGTGCAGTGTTCACAATATACATAATAACTTTCTGTTTTCACCTTCATAATTCATTCTAACAAAACAAAATGAACAACAGTAATAATCAGTCATAAAAATTAATAATCAGTAATAACATCAGTAATAAAAAGCATTCAGCTCCTCTCCTTTCCCCTACCCGTCCCCTTTCCCCTACCCCTACCCCTTCCTGGCCGACGTTCATTTTGAACTGCCTCCTGCCCATTTCCCCTGCTCTCTGCCTACCTCTCTTTGCTGGAGGAGGTGCAACCTCACCATCAGAAGATTCTGAAGATTCCCTTGCCCTTCCCCTAACTGTTCCTCTACCCCTACCTCTCCCTCTTGCTTGAGGCTCCCCTACAACCTCCTCCTCAGAAGAAGAAAAAGATTCTTCAGCACCTAATTCTAATGATTTGTCAGAAGAAGATTCCCTGTCCCTTCTCCTTCCTCTACCCCTCCCTCTTCCACTCCCTCTAGCTACCCCTCCCTCTACCTCTTACTGGGGCGACTGCGGGAGCCTGTACAATGTAGCCATCCCCCCAGTTGGTTTGGTGCACATAACGTCTTTTGTTTCTTTGGTACAAAAATTGCGTATAGAATTAAAAAGATGCCACTGTCTGTATGCAGACAGTCCAGGAGAAGGTACAATGGGTGGGTTGTCCTGAAGCAACAGTAAGCATTATAAATGTACCACTATTCTCAGGGCCTACAAACCGCCTGAAAGTAATAATACCAGGTTTTTCACTTGAAAAGTCAAAATGATGATACCCTTTGATACCTGGAAAAGATTTGGAGAAAGGTGACAGGAATGCCTGCCAGTCATACAATGGAACAAAAACGGTACCCGTTTCATCACCTACAACTACAAGTTGGGCCATGTTAATGCCCCCCACCCCAGCGTACTGCGCTGCACACTTGCTTGTAATTGCTGAAGAGAAGATACATTGTCCTGACAAAACTGTTTTTCAAGAGACCAAAGCACCAGTCGGGCAAACTTAGTGTGCCCAGTAATCAAAAAGTTAAGTGTAATAGACCTGTGCCTTCCAGTAAGGACATGCCATATCAAATATGCAAGAACATACCTGTTCTTGATTTGGCCACTACAACTATCACAGTAAAGATCTAAATCTTTCTCCCCCAGACCATAGTTTTCAAAGTAATGATTCAGATAAGAAATAACTGCATTTGACCCCTTACTGGTGCAATGGCTCTCATCAATAAGGTAGTTAACTTGTCTAGGCATTCCTTCCATGCAAATACCAAACAGGCCTACCTTCTTCGGGGTGAAAAAATAAAGGGGAACTGGTTGCGTTGGATAGGAAGGTAAATGCACTTGTTGTGCAAAGTCAAAACTGAGATGTACTTGAAAGTCACTTGAGCAATGGGCATGTTTGCCAAGGGCGGGGAGGGGGGGGGGGGTCACCGTGGTCTCTGTATGCTTCCTTTGCATCAGCACAAAATTTCTGATAAAGAGTTCTCTCGTCTGTTACAGTGTCTAAATGTTTTTGCTGTTTCTCTAACTTTGCCACTTTCACAACATCAGATAAATTACTACTACATGAAATGTCTCTGTTATTATGTTGGCAATCCTAAGTAATGTAATGTTCTAAGTAATGTTCAGTAGTAATGGGCACAACAAGATTCATGATCATACTCACTTGTAAAAAATTTAAAGGTAGCTTTGCAAACAGGCTTATTAGACACCCTGTAGCCACCCTGTAGTGGCTCTTTGGGTGTTGTCATTCTCCCTTCCATTGGGGCCCTTTCTTCGTCGGACTGCATCGTTCACTGTTGTCAGTAATTGTATTGAAAACGCCTAAGAGTGCCATGTCAAGCTCATCTGAAATGACAGTATAAGAAATATAAAATGATGTTGTGACAAACCAAAATATCACCAACACAAATCTTAATTCCTACCAGAGCAGCAAGAAATTCCCTACAGTTATTCATTTAATTAGTTATCAATGTCTTGTCCTCATACTTGAACAAACTACAGTTTAAATACTGAATGAGTATATATATACATGCATGTATGGGCAATAGAAAAGGCACGAATAGAGAATAACTTTATTTAAAATTACCTTGACTGATTTGATCGTGTTCCGACCGATGAGAGATCCGCTGTTTGACAGTGAACTGGTCTATGCACAGCCCGTTGTTAAACATGTGGCACTGACAACTGAAATGGACAAAATCCTAGATTTCATTTTGCCCAAACTGATATGTTGAAACAATAATGCATTTTTAATCCTACATTCTACATGAGACTAGTAAGGAATCACAGTATCCCTAGTAAAATAGTTATTCCCCTGACCTCAATGCATCCAAGTCCCCACACACAAACAACACCATGCGAGGTAAAACCTCTACCGATCAAGTTTTATAACATTTAACTGACTTAAATATATCCACAATATATCTGACACACATAACAGCATCGGATTATAGATTTGATTGATTTCCAGGGATGTACATAGCATAGTTTTCACTCAGCGTGCCAACACACTCAATAGAAAAATGGCCATTTAGCACCGACACTTACTGAAATATGGAGCATTTTTGCCGTTCCTTGTACAGGACTTCCTGCAAGTGGCCAACAATAACAATAGGTTGTGATTCTTCCTCAGGTTCTTCCTCATTTGTTTGCTGAGTTTCAGTAGGATCTGGGACGTTTGGTTCTCCATCCAAGTCAGATTCCACTGTCTCTTCTTCCTCGTTGAACACAAAATATTCTTCGACAAGGTTCTGCCATTTGAAGTGGTCGACAACACCTTCTAAATTTACCCAAGCGATGCCATTAAGAGCCTCTGTGATGGTGGCCTCAGCTTCCATGTTTAAATAATAAACTTGTGGTCCATTTAAAACTTTGTTGGAGTAGGCACTTGGGTAGAGCTCTGTGATTGGTTAACTTACGCGGGGATTCAAAAGGGAAGACTGCCATTGGATAGAGGAGATTTGTGGCTTTCTGAGGATACCAAATGTGCTGGGGTACCCTATGCTAAAATGTCCACGCCGTACGAGTGCATTTAGCGAAAAATAGCCTCCAGCTCCTTTTCATGTTATGAATATCTTTAACGGCCATTATGAAGCTTAAATTATTGTTTTTTTTACAAATTGCTTTCCAGTCTCACAGAAAACATATTAAAGATTAATATTACGGGAATAAAAGATTTTGTCCGAAAAAGTCCTATACCACTTTTGGAGCCCTATATCTCAAAGCGAAAGTTGCTGACATGGGACTCTTTTTGATCAATTTCATTTCAAATTAATATAGGATTACATGCTAGAGATCTGAAATAAATAGGCGTAGGTAGTAGAGAACCTGAAATGCAAGATATGTTTGTTTTTGTACGAGGCTTTGAGGCCTTATAAAAATGATTAGCGTCCTCAATAGCCTTCAGCTTGATAGGCAATTCGTTCCATATTTGACAACCCCTGTAGTATAAACTATTTTTAAAACGTTCTGATCTTAGTTGTAGGCCTAATAGAGTGAGCTTTGGGTTATCATCGGCTCTAAGAGGAAGTTCCATCTTCCTAATATTGAATTGAATTGAAACATTGACAAAAGGGTCTACAGGCTTCTGGGGGTAAACCCAGCCCTTCCAGCCGTTAGCTTTACAGAGATAAGAGGGTTTGCTAGGGAGAAAACTAAAAAATGAAAGATATAATGACATAGAGTGGGCACAGGGTGTCTGTCTTAGAAAGAGAGAACTGTTCATAAAGAAAATATTTTCTTTTTCTTCTCTGCTTGCTCTTCCTCCTTCTGTACCTCCTATATCAACTCCTCTGCCCAATTGTCCTTCTCTGTCTGCGCCCCCCCCCCCCCCACACACATACACATCCTCTTCCTACTTTTCCATCTCCTCCATCTCCTTCTCTTCCTCCATCTCTGTGTGTTACACAATTTCAGTCAATCTCAGTGTGGAATTTTATGCAATTTCTTGCATCTTAAAAGGGTTCAATTTGAGGCATGAACAGTATTACAGTTATTAATTTTCAGAGAGAAGTTGAAAGAGAAAGATGGAAGGGGTAACAAGGAGAGATGAAGGTGTAGCTAGGTGTGGGCCCAACTAACCCACTAGCAAATCCCGTGCGTAGCACGGGTATTTCAATATGATATAGGTCTCCATGTACCTATAGGGCTTCCATAATTTACCTAAATACTGTTTGATCTAGTATATCTATAATTAAATAGTAGTTCATTTGTGGATGTTTCTAAAAAGCAGAAAATAGGTATACTTGACTTAGACAATAACATAGGCCTACGTCCACCAATATTTAAAAATGTGAATACAAAAATTAGCCACATAATCCCAGATGAATAACATTATTTAAATATTTATTCTAACTGAACGTTAAAAGAATGGAGCCACTTACATGAACTTTATTTTTGTTAACCTTACTTGCACTGGGCCCATTTCCAGCCTTTCTGAGCATTGATCTGTCCCTTCTTCCATCACAGGCTGACAGGATGTGACCCCCTCCCTCCTTAATGCCCTCCCTCCCCCTTCCCCAATAGAACTATAATGTGCCGGTAGACAATGGCGTTTGGATACTGTTTTAGTGTTTATATATATATGCGGGCAAAGTGATGCGGTGATGAGGCGCTGGTCTCAATGCGTAGATGCGTTCTCGGGGCATCCAATGGTGTAGAGTTACTATCATCAGGCGTAAAACAGAGCGAGGGCATTTCTCTCGTGGGATAATAGTAGTATAGGAATATGGGCATAGGACCCAGGTATAGGGAGGTTGTGGGTTTTTGGTAGCGGAACCACCGGCGATAGAGCGAACTACTGGGCGCACCCATATCGGGGGACAATCAGTCAATATACATCTCCAGTCATTCATCTGGAATTAACATATTGCAATTAGTTACAGCGGTCATGGATAAACATGATCCATTTTTTTGACAATTTAGTACCATTTTGACCATTTTCCCGGTCCGTAAAATCAAGTAGGCCTAGGCCAACTACCTCCTTTTACATTTTCACCCCTGTAGGAGTCAGCGCGGTAAATGAGGGGAGCGATGTAGTGGTAAAAGACGAGGCGGTAGGGTAACTGATCGGGAGTAGGCCTATTATTTACTGATTTTCCCCCACGTAGATCTACTTATATCTTAAAATACAATTTGAAAAATGTTCTTTCGGCCAACATGAGAGCCTCCCCCCCCCCCCTCCCCCCAAGTAAAGAGATAGGCCTAGTCAGTATATTATATTGAGTATACTTTCAGATTGCTGGAATATGATGTGAAAATGACCCTTACCTAGAACGCACTATTTCAGTCCAAAAATGTGTGTGTGTGTGTGTGGGGGGGGGGGGGGGTGGATTGATCCATAGGCCTATATGCCCCAGACCCCCAGGGGCGGTACCAGAAGACAGGTCTAGGGGGGCACACTTGAGGTCCATATCTTCTGAATTTGCCTGTTTGGAATGTTATTGCAATGCATAACAGTTAATTAACCCAATGACAATGAAATAAAGCCCCCACAAGTCTAATTTGTCTAACAAAAGTGACAACCCAATTTTCTTGCATCACAAAAAAACTTTTTGAGAAAATAAAATTAACGAAATTAATTGTCTCTATTGAGACCCTCTTGAGTCCTCACATTTGAGGCATATATAGGTTTATTTTGTCAAGAATTTAGATTTTACTGGATCCTGGCCTGTTTCCTTTGGGAAAAGGAAATAACTGAAAACCCTGAATTGTCCAAATGATGAAGAAATCATAACTGTAAACTGTTCACCCACACTGATTCTTGTTTGAATACCAATTTTGAGACCGTCTGAAATTTAAAACCCTGTTGAGACATCCTGGGTCTAAAAATGCTTTTTGAATAGAGGCCTTGAAACTAAATTATAGAAATATAGTTTAATGTTAAAGAATTATTAAACTAAAATAAAATATGGGGTTATTGGGAGTGTTGTACATGTAGAGTCACCGGTTTGAAGGAAAGTGCAACTTCTGGCAGTGCTTTAGAGGCCCTTTAAGGGCCCTCTGCCCCTCTGAGTTAGGGGGGCACAGGGACCATTTTAGGGGGTCTAGGGGTCTAGGGGTGCCCCCCAGCCCCCCCCCCCCCCTGGTACCGCCACTGACCCCGTATATTAATAGATGCCGCAGCTGACGTTTAAAAATTGCTTATTCTCGGGACTCTGAGCAATATTATATTTATAATAAAGTTTTAGAATGTGGAAAGTCAATGAATAAAGCTTTTTTGAAAAGTGTGAAATAAAAAGTTGTAGATTATAAATAATGTAAGGGACTGTTCATAATTAACCACTGGGGGGGGAGAGGAGAATTTGTGAAAAATTCTTGTGCAAAATTGGATGACCCCCCCTTGAAGTCTTGTGCAAAATTGGATGACCCCCCCCTTCCAAGTTTGTGCAAATTTGCATGACCCCCCCTTTAAACCACACATTTTTAATACTGATCCAAATCTTTAAAATTGATGACAAAGGAACAATCAGGGATTATCATTATGCTCACTGATTGCCTTAGAGAACAATCGCTTAAGTGGTGAGAGCTAATCCATTGGAAAGATGAAGAAAGATGAAAACATGGACAGATATAACATTTCTGTAGGACTCCCATACTAAAATACCATCATATTTGATGACACAACTTGGTATTGAGCAGCCGTTCTTTGCTACGATATCTAAGCCCCTGCGTTGTCATATGAAACACACCCTAGTGACAGGGCCAGCGTAGTTGAGCCACTGTTTTCCTGCGCAGTCAGTGAATGGATAGGGTTAAGAAGTAAAAGAACTCTAATCACCAATTAATTCTTGTAAATCGTGGAAAGTCATAACTTATATTTAATAGCTGTGGGGGTTTGTAATGCCTAATGAGGGGTGAGGTGTGGTCGTCTTTTACCATTTTTGTCATTGTCATGAAAATGTTATTTCTGGTCACCAAAACTTGTTGGTTGGTAATTTGAGATATCTCTTGCCTAAATTTGAAGTTTTAATGCGAAATTCTTTTAATAAATATTTCTCTAAGCAACATAATCCGATATTTTTTTTTTTTTTTTTTTTTTTTTTTTATTCCATTTAAGGCCAAGTCATAGCTTCAAACTAGTACAAGAAATATCCTAAGAACCAATATACTGCGATGTACGGCCTGCAATGTACTCATTTCTGCTAGCAAAAGTGACTGTGATCACAGGATCCATATGACAGCAATGTTTTTTCTGGGCACCTCTCAATAAAAACATTGCTGTAATTGCAATATAATCACTGAATTTCCCTCGCTAACCTGGTTTGCTATCTTTTTTCCTGGTTGGGTCCCTGGTGCCATATAAAAGATGGTCAAGGCAACAACCAAGCCTCATTTGGGAGGCTAGGTTGCAAAAAAAAAGGCTGATAAAGTGTCCAAGTTTGTGGCAAAGCGCATAGTAAACAGACTGGCTCATAAGGTCCAGGAAAAGGTTACCATCATTCTAGGAGCCAATTGTGCTATACAATTATTGGAAGGGAGATGAAGATTATATTGACCTCTCCAGACCTGCTGGTCTCTGATAGAGTGAAATAGGTGTTAGATTAGAAATAATAGGTATAGAGCGTATGTGAATCTCCAAGGATTATTAGCTCTGCTCTGGTCACAGTTCCCAGTTAGATTTGGCCAAGCCACAAATTATACATGATTATAGTAGGCGGTTGGGACAAGTGGTCAACAAATAAGATAAAAACCAATCATTCTCACACCAAACTTCTGGCTAGCTAAACTGGATTAGCCAGCCTTATAGATCAGTTTCCATAAATCCAGAGAATTATAACATCACAGGGCTGTCTTGGACTTTCAAGTTACTTTCAGGTTACTTTCAGGTTACTCAGAGCCTACCTAATATGTACAATAGTCGTTTGATGCTTGGGGCATGGCTGGCCTCAGGTATTTTCAATAAACTAAAGCAGTATTGTAAAGGCTAAGTCTAAAGCAGTAGTGGCGATCATGGGCTATAGTGGAATTTATTCTTATTGCCACAATTTTATGGCGCTTGATTCACCAAAAATGTAGTGCATGGATCAGTCAATGCCCTGTGGAGGTTATGTAGGTGGATTGGACTCAGTATTAATTACAAGATTATTGGCCCTGCCCAGGTCAACAACTTCCTCAGGATGGGAATAAATGCCAGAACCCGAACCTTGGTGTTACCCTTATATAAAGTCATCAGCACCGTGGACATGTTGAGCAACTATGTGGCAAAGCTTTTCAAAGTGACAGCGGCACCAGGTTGCAGGCAATTGTCATTGGGCTTGCAGAGTGGTCCAGTCAGACACTACTTCATTGACAATTTTTATTACCATATATATATCAATGACAAAAGTATATCATCAGAAATCTAAAAAAGGTAGCAATTCTTGAGCCAATCTTTTTAGCCCAACCTCGATGAATGGACAAGTAATGGTCTAATCTGATGACACAACAGCCATATCTTTCATCAACAAGAGGCGGGCAAGGGACTCAGAAATAGCACAAGTGATGAATAAGATTTGCACGCTTCCTCTGATCTGGTATAAACCACCAGCTAGACTATGTACTACAAACCACAACTCTCCCATACTTCCAGACCACCACAGCTCAGACGCTTTCTGACTGCCTTAGAGAACAGTCTGCTTGATGGATAGAATTAAAATAAGAATGTCCAAATACCAGAGAATTTTATGATTGAGATACATTAATCTTCTTTCATGACCCAGGTTTCCCCAAGGTTTCCCCAAGTATAAATGGCGCTGCCCTTAAGAGTTGGTGCAAAAAAAGTGCCCCCCCCCTTTAGGTCTGTGTAAAACCCGGGTGTAAAACCCGGTGCTTCCCCACCTTCAAAGTCTGTGCAAAAAAAGATGACCCCCCCTTCAGAGTCTGTGCAAAAACAGGTGACCCCCCCTTCAGAGTCTGTGCAAAAAAAGATGGCCCCCCCTGAAAATTCTCCTCTCCCCCCCTAGAGGTTAAAAATGAACAGTCCCTAAATGTAAACTATATATAGGGCCCCTATAATATTAACAATTATTTTGAAAAACGAAGAATGAATAAAAGTCGATAAAGAAAGCTTAATGAAAAGTGTGTAAATTAGGGAACAAAAACCGTTGTTGTCTTATTTAGGCCTACTAGGACACCATGGCATTAAAATTCAAAGATCTAAAAATTGAGTCTTTTATGGTTCTAACGGCGCTCAATGTTGCAAAAATGGTGGGATCCACACCAAATCACAAAACCTCCCGCATTTCTATTCGAAAAACTTGGCAGATCGGCTAAGACTCTCATCGCATATTTAAGACCCATAGGCAACTTTGTCAGCTGTCTGGCCTCCTGGGTCTGGCCTACGTTACCGGCTACCGATGGTGCCACCCATTCGCGCCGCGCCTCCTCTAGTCAAAAGTCAACCCCGATGCAACGTTGGAGAACTCAATCTAAATTGGGTGGTGCGCCATTTTTATGCAACCAACTCATAATAACAACACAGCAGGCGCAGCATCACACGTTGGATGTTGCGGCATCTGTCTGTCTGCCAGCCAGTTCTAAATTTGACCATAGAATGGCCCAGCAGCCTTCTAGAAAAAACTTGGGAAAAAGTCAACTTGCTCCTGACATTAGGACTATTAGGATGGGTAGACGAAAGAATGTGTGGAGAATCTCTTTTCTTTAAAGGGCAAATTTAAGTAAAACAGCCCTGACTTCAGGTCCTGACTTGTCACTTGTTGAATGGAAATCACTGTCGCGAGTTAGCAATTATTTCCTTAGTGACCTTACCTCTCCCAGCAATACCATGTCAGTATTTGGTGTTTTTTCTCGGCCTGGTGCCTCTTACTCTCTTAAAATGCTCGCAGCTACGAATATTTTCGGTGCTGTGTATTTTTGGGTTGTTTTTGTGAGTGTCATTTATCTGGGATTTTTTCATGTGATTCCAAGCCATTTCGGACATTCACCAAATTTAGTCATCACGCACTTTCTAGCATCTGGATTTATTGCGGTTAACGTGATAGGGAACTACTTCAACGTTGTAAGAAGCGATTCATCGATAACACTCTTGGACCGGTTTTCTAAGGTGAGTGGGCTTTACTTGTATCAGCGCCAATAGACCGTACTATCGGTACCGTCTATATTATGTAGGCCCACTTCAATTAGTTCAATGTTCTTAGAATTGTTAGATAATCTTAAATTCTCTCAGACCCAGCAATGTATTTGCCTTCCATACATGTATGTAGCGTAGATCTAATATTCATGGTCGAAATTATTTCAAAATTTAATTTTGTTCTTTTGTCATCTGATTTCTACCTTGGAATTATAACAAACAATGTAGTTTGTTGTAACTCCCCAGTAAACTGGTTCTACATATTTTGTATCGCAATCTTCATTTATCTGCTTTATTATACGATTACTTCCATCACTCGACTAATTAATAATGGTTACATTATCGTTTTTTCACATGCCAGTACAATTTAACAAAATGAATCCTCCTTCAAGTTTTCTCAAATTCAAATCCATGTCACTACAGCCTAGAATACCGTTTTCTTTGCTCGATTCAAATTAGGAATTGGTCGGAACAAACTATAAACCAATAATTTTGAGTTCACTTTTTTCAGTGGAAAGACAAGGATTTCAAACTAGAATGTTCGATATGCAAGCGAGGGGTTCCAAGACGCTCCCACCACTGCACCATCTGTGATACTTGTGTGCTGAAGAGGGACCACCACTGTTTCTTTATGTCCACCTGCATTGGCTACTACAACCAAAAGTACTTTTTCATGTTCTGTGTCTACAATACAATCGGGGGAGTTTATGGCACCGTTCTTCTGGCTATATTCATGCACCTTAACTACAAGGTAAGCGCTTTGTTTACATCTTGGAGGGCTAAATGCGTTCAAGTCAAGAAAGCAAGGACCTTTTGCTGAAAACTTTCTTGTTATATATTGATACCCTCTGTGCTGTTTTAACAAATTCAAATATTTTAATCTATTTAAAGAATAACATAGGCCGAAAATTTCCCAGACGATTGAAATTCATCTGCCATACCAAATGTAGTCAGGGCCTAGTGAGAAATTAGCCAGCTTGTAATTTATAAATACTAAAAAATGTCAGCTAGTGAAGAGATAAACAAAACATTCGAGTCCCTCCTGGAGTCCACTTCTCATCTCCACAACCAATATACATGTACTATTGCCAAAAGATAATTATGTTATACCGTCAGGTGGCGGCAACACTCAATAAGAGTGGCCGTTCCACCAGGTGGCACCAGGGTAGCGGTAGGGACCCTGGAGGAGATTTGGAAGCACTCATGAAACAGATACAGAGTGAAGTCCTGTGGGACTTCACTCTGGGATAGAAGCTTATCCAGACCACTTGTGTTATCCTTCAGACGCCAGACTTAAAACCTTCAGATTATAATTAGAGTATACAATTACGAAGATTATACCCCACAGGGTATAACATTGGTGGAGAACCCGGGCACACTTTTAGATTATAATTAGAGTATACAATTAGGAAGATTATACCCCCCAGGGTATAACACTAAGAAACCGATTTATCATTACTGACCATTGCTCCATGTGTTGTTCAAAGCAGCAGGGCTAAAAAAACCTACTAACTTCAACATTGGGCAAGTGGCAGCCAAGATTTACTTGGCCAACATCATTTTTCCCTTGCCTATATTTATTTACAGAATTATAAATGAAATCACACTGATATGTATGTATCTTGTTTCATTGCAAGTAGGTGCCGGAGAGATTTTCACTTGCCCAATCGGGCAACTAAGATTAAATTTTACTTACCCAGAGATATTTTTTACTTGCCCTGGGCAACTAAACATAGGTTTTTTTCCTAATGATAATTTACAAAACCATTATCGTCCACCCTAGGTTACATTTACTGGCCTCACATCATTCATCACCCTTATGCCCGCCACAATTGCTGGATGGTGGTTTAGAACCAGTGAGCCACCCCCAACTAAAGCCCTACTCGCTACAGTTGGACTCTTTTACGCATCACTTCTGGGCTTCCTCCTATCCTTTGGTATATTATTGTGGCAGGTAAGGATACAACTAATCATAATTTCTGATTGAATTGTAGTTTTTGGAATTGTGAACTCTTATTTCCATTGCTTTTCTGCACCCTATCTGTTGGTAATTGTTTGCCTTGATTATTATGTCCATAGGGAAAGACTATTGGTTGAGCAATAACTTCTCACTGGCAAATAAAAAATAGATAACGGTAGTGTATCTCTTAATGCATATCATTGGAAGTAATATGAATATACCCGGTACTGATTATTATTCTATTCATCACAGGTTTATATTGTGTCTCAGGGACAGACTACCTACGAGGCCAAACATGGAATCACCAAATTCACAAAATCTCTGAAAGAGAACTTCCTAGATGTGTTTGGTAAATATTGGTATATTAGTTTGTTTCTTCCCATCATGCTTCCACAGAAAAGTGATGGGACTTACATGCAGAAATCTCGCAATGGTACTTCCCGAAAGAAAGCAGTGTCCAAGAAGGACTAGATTCAATGCCTGTGTAACCCCCGAGAAATAATATTAATTTCCAACAATTATCATGCTCCATATCGTATACATGTCCATTAATATTTTAATGAGACTTAAACCTGACATTCCATTTTCTTTCCCGGATGAATTTTGCTAATATTCTTGAAAAATGATTTAGACTATGGTATTTTGTCCTAAACGGATATGTGTGGTCGGGAAACATGACTACATCACTATTTATGATATTCCTTAGAAGAATTATATAATTAGATATATTGGAGATCGCTACCTGGTACAGAGAATAAAGGGAACCGGTGGAAATGACAAAAGGGCTTGCTGCAAGCGCTCTTCTATCAAGTGTCACGTTCTTAGGAATTCAATAGTATCCACAGAATGAACATGTCATGACATTGAGCTTTGGTGAATTGAAGTCGGTCTATTCTGGTCAGCGCATTCAGAGAATAGTGTATACATGTTACATGTTTGTTTGCTGAATAAAAATCTTTAAACACAAATTCGGGTGCTTAAGACTCATTTAATTTCCCTTCAGTTTTTTTTATACAGGGACACAAGAAGTCGGGGTGTGCGAAATTGACTGAAAATTTAAAACCCTAGTTGCGTGGCTAATTTGATATTTTTTTTAGTCCCTCTTAAAATCGAGCTCCTATTTGATTGGAAGACCTGCAGTTTGCAGAAATTAGTCTCAATGTACATGTACTACGAAAGAATTACGAAATAAAATATCTATTTCACGTAGAAAATTAAAAGAAAAGTTTCTTCTTAAAAAAGTAACTGAGCATTCGCAGGGTCAATCAGGAGATCAAATAGTATTTTAATAGCTAGCTTAAATGTCTTATTTTCAGACAGTTTTACCAAATTATTCGAAATCATTGAATTGACGAAAACTTGTATCCCTGTATGATAACTATTGCTACATAATTGACATCGAAAAACTCCCTTTCTGCCTTAAAGCCGTAGTTATCCATCCATAGTCACAGTCACAGTCACATCCATAGTTGTTTCTGTGATCGAAATTTAACCATTGACATATTCGGCCGAGAATAATTCTTTGAGCAGGCAAAGCCTGAAGGCATTTATCAGCAGATTAATTAGATATACCAGTACATGTAATCTATTTATTGAATCAGAACATAACCACTTCATAATAGTACAAATAAAGTTGTATACTGTTTTATTGAAGTGCATGTTGTTTGTTCATTCACATGAAGGTTAACCTACATATTTTAAATTTTATTTCATATCGGGCACCTGTTAGAATATTACAATCCAATTTCTCCATATCTAGAAATTTAATTAATCATTTTAATTTCGGGAAGTACGGACTGCATCTTAATATAATATTGATCGAGAAATTCTTGATTCCTTCATACATAATTCGATATTTCAATTTCATATCTGAATCTTTGATATCGAATGAAACAAGATTTAATAATATAAAAAAAAACATCAGTCCAATAGAAAGTTCTGATTTTATAATTGCGGGAAAATTACTTAGAAGATCGGTATATCCCCTAAAAAGATTAATAAATGTATACAGAAATGCACCTTCAGAGAACTTGGTATAAATTTATGTCTCCAAGGTCTGAATCTTCTGATGAAGGATCACCAAACAACTCCATGTTTGCGCGCGTGAGCATTTCTTCCACGTCCGCTTTCCGTACCCATCCATCTAAATCCATCTGAAAGGGAAATCATGGATTTAAACTTTAAAAAATCCTATGATGGAATAATAACTTCCGGTAGTTGGGGGATCAATTTGACCGAAGATGTGATTCGCTTTTAAGAAGTCTTTGATATTAAACAAGAATAATTCATTCCGTGCAAAAAAGATGACACGGATATTGTTAATTAAGGGTTCAAAAGTAGTAGATGCTATTAGTACTATTTATTCAATGAGCGTATACATACTTGTAATTCATAGGATATGCGTTCAAGACTAGGTTCGATAACCAGAAACACTCCCGTCCTTTTGACAGTGTCTCTAAGGAAATTCCATATTCTATAAATGAGAAAATCAGTAGGTTGTATTAATCTTGCCGAATAAGGTAATGAGTTTTCGTCAATACGATCTGCCGTCAGTCTAACTGATGGTCTATAGTATGGAATGATAAAATCGACTGGTTAAATTATTCACGGATCTCAATGGATTGATTATCTATTACATAATAATTTTACTCGAGATACACAGCCGAACTATCAGTACGTTATTTGATGTACTACAGAAGGCATTGGCAATTGGCATTGGGGTGATCAGAGCTATACATATACACATGTATATGTATAGCTCTGGGGTGATTAAGCCCACGGTTTTTTTTACTTGCCATGGTTAGCAAAACTTACTCTTTCTGCTCGCTCTGGGGAAGGAAGAATTCAAATACGTTGTGCAAGATTATTACATCAGCTGGAATATAAAAAGTTCAACTTAACATGGTGAAATAATATTACGATGTTTTTTAGGTAGGAACACAAGTCACTTCTTGGCTTATTATCTTTCTTAGAATTAGGGAAACATCTTACCTTCTTTCAGTGTCTCAGCTTCTGATCTGATGTCTCCATGTTTTATCTAAAATAAAAACAAAATATTAATTCTTAGATATTTAATGTAACAGCCGACATTCTACCTGAAACTCATCTCGTTATACAACTATATACCAAGTTTGTAATGTGCTATAAAACTTAGTGGGACAAGTAAACATCCATTTGAGAATTCCAAACTTACCCCCGGTGGTACTTTACCTTATTCAGTCATTAAAAACGATTGCTCTATTTGTCCTCATTATAATATTAATAGACGTCTTGAAAGATAGGGGTGCCAAATATTGCAAGCACAGGATTGGAAAAGGGCCCATTTTAATAATAAATAATACCCCTAATAAATGTTTCAGTGATGAGCGAATAAAAAATCTTTCAGCGCACGATTATTCTATCGTCCATCTTGAATTTCTCTATGACATTGTCTTGTACTTGGCAGAATTCAGCATTGATTTCAACTCCAATAATCTTCTTTACTGTCGAGTAATGATACGCCTGGAAAACAGAAAATTGCTCATAAGAATAAATCACAGGGCAGTAATGAGTGAACTATATTTCATTATTATGCATGAATATATCTGCGATTTTAATGGACGAGATAAAGATTCTTAAAATCTTGTGGAATCTATAATATGGTTCTTTTGCTGACTACCCTGTGCTCATTCAATCTCATTTTCAGTATTTACATTTAGCCGTATCCTTCCATTGTAGAGAGATTATGATAGCTCATATGAAAAGTAAAACTTTTACTTAAATAGGATAATGCATGTAGTGTAATATTTACCCCATAAAGAACAGCTCCTACTCGTGAACCTACATCTAATACAACCGCATTTTTACTTAAATTGGGAATCAAGTACTGGAATATGTACTTCAGCTTTTCACCTGAGACAGAGTGAGTGATGAAATCTGGAACGATATGCAAGCTTTGTTATCTAATCATTCACACAACAAGAACAACATATCAAGGACAAATCCCTGCATCCCAGGCCTCCAGTTCTGAGCCATGCAATCGCACCTGCATGCCACCTCGACCCTTGATCCCAAGAAGAACGATTCATAAAGAAATTTATAACGACATTGAAACAAAGACAGCCCCTGATGAAGGTAGAAGGCCTACCGAAACGGTAAGTAGTATGTATTCAACTAGAGGCCTACATGAGCGTAAAAAGAAATTTGAACCTAAGCAGCATACAACATCGCGGTAAGCTGGACGGTCTATCAACGGGAATGAAAAACACTGGACGAACAGCCCCCTTACCGCTATTCCGCTAAGAATAGCTCCGCTATGTTTCTCAAATCACGTGACCGGGGCACTGACCGAAGGGAGAAACGACGTATATACCGAAACTCCCTATCATCGACCTGTTTTCATGCTTTATTTTTTTCCGGAACTTTCTAACTAACCTCAGATGCTAGATCGAGTCAAGGGGAGCAAGGTTCAAATGGAAAAATGTTTCATTCAATGAATAATTAAAAAGTTATCGCTAACCGCATATTCGAAGCGAGGGCTGTTTAAAATGGCCGCCATAACAAAAAGTAGATGACGAGCAACCAGAGAAGAGACACTGCCGCTCTAAGCCAATCAGATCATGCGAATCGGTCACGTGACCATGGGGACAATGACGTCATATATAGCGGCAGGTCGGGGAAGCCCTCCGATCAGAAAAACAAAGCTGACATAGCCTGTTGCAGGTAGAAAATCCGGGATTATCATTTATTCCATTAAAAAGGTAACGAAATATAGATTCTTCTGCTAAAATGTCTGCTGGTCGTTGGGTTGGTGTAACCCATACGAACTGAGCAGACAAACTCAAAGCAAAATGTCTGAACGAGAACGGGACTCGGTAGCCATGCCTTACCTGGTGTGACCAAGCAGCTAGAAATAGTTTAGTAATCGGGATTCCCGGGCGGTTTGGGAGGGTCGTTTTCGCGACAATGCTTCATTTAAATATATAAAAACAATATTAGGCGGTCAGAAATATAACCAAACTATTAGAACAATCCAATTTCAAGGCGGTACACTTTTCTGGACCGACTTCTGCACCGACAATATATACTGCGAGTGTGCGCACTCGTAGTAAAAAAGGGAATTCATAAATGAGAAAGCAGAAGGACAATTTCTACCCAGCCAGTCGTTCAACCTGTCCCACAATGTTTCTGTGTCAAGGCATTCAACAAAAAAATGTAATAGATTCTCTTCCATCTCACAATACTGGCAAGTAGGATCATCAAATTTTCCTGATATAGCAACACCTATTACACGGCATCAGTTTTATTTTTTTGAATGATTCAAATCCCTTTAGTACTTTTCAGTTCAATTTCTTTCGCCGACATTGATTTGCTCATCTTAAACATTAACATTATGCCATATAGATCACATCTTACCGACATATCACTGCTAGGAAATGCATTATAAAAGGGTTCACCTTTTTATTTTTAAATCGAATATAATGATAAGCCCAGAATATACTGTGACTTATGCCACCACCCCACGCCATGGAAACCATGCAGGTTTTGCTGTTATTTTAATCGTTAGGCAAAAGATGGGGTTGATAGAACAACAGAATCACTGGGTTTTAGGGCATGTGAGTTAAATGAAAAATGAGAGTAAAGAATCTTCGCGAGATACCCGCTGTGAGATAAACAAATTATCGTCCTAATCTTCCTCGACAATAATAAAAGTTTTGAACCTCGAGGATCTGTTTTGAACTTACTGAGTGGTGCAATCCTCCTAGAACCACAAGATTCACAATAGTTTCTGGACATGAGATTGGCTTCCACCAGAGCATCAACCACTGAATCGGGGTACAGAAAGGCATCTACGTGTACAGTTGCTTCTGGTTTCTCAATCATATTCTGAAAAGAAATATTTGGAAGGTGAATGATAAAATCAGTTGTACATTCAATTGAAATACCAGGTAGTCCCGCCAAAAACAAGTGGCATTCAGGTGAGAATCAATTCATAGATACCATGCGGAAAAAAACATGTAATATGCCCAGTAAAGTATTATTATTCCGGTATCCTTACATACCAAAACATGTTTAAATTATCAGCAATACATTGTAAGTAGGTGCTCGCAATGAATAATGCTAGGATAGAGACCATACCATGTCAGAAATTTGTTTCACCTACCTCGCCACTAGTAGGAAAATTAATGTGTTCAGTGGGCTGGGTGGCATCCTGTGGTAATAGTGACCGTATATCTTCCTTGATCATTTCCATCGCCTTCTCTGCAGCGGGGAGTTCCAATTCATCCAGGGCATCATCTACATGACCGGAAATGAAAGGCTTAATACTTAATTTTGTACAGCTTGTGAGAATATAATTTTTAGTGAAGTATAGAGATTAGATTTTTGGTGCAGGGGCTCCTGGCTGCACCCAGGCTGAAGAAGCTCAACCTGAAGTGTGACAAATAAACGAAACAAAATATTTGCATCAGATAAAACTGTTTTTATTTACTTTTTATTTTGGAACAATATTACAACGTGACATTGCTATTCTCATTGGTCACACGTATTCCGTCATGGACAGCGAACACAAATATTAATTGCCATTTCTTTCTTTTGTAAAACAATAAAAGGGCCATTTTAAAAAAAGTCTTGCAAATGGTCTTGTCTTTGGTCGTTATAGCTCTGTAGGGATGAAGAAATTATTTATTTGATTTTTTATCAATCTGATATGAATGCTACACATCATGAGCATTTTTTTTACCATATAGTTTTGCATATCTATTTAAGTGACAACTAGTCAATCAATTTCTAAAATACCATGAAGTTGTCTATCTATTTGCACGTCAATGAAGCAAGTACGGTAACATAACATAAATCAGTAGGCCTACGCATATATCTACCTGACTTAGTTAGACCTACACGACTATTTATTGATTGGCACCAAATTGAGTAGATAAACAGTAACTAGAAGATCAATCCATTAATTTCCCCCCAGGGCCTTCCCCATTAAAATAAATTCTACATAATTCATAAATTTAACCAAAATGACTGCATCCATCGTGAAAAATGAAACAAAAATGTTCAACATGTGTGACATGGAATTTACCCCTATTATCACCAATTGCGGCACTAGGCCTGCACTCACCAGCAGAACATTTGGCCCAGCGTAAGAATGTCTCCAAATGCTGAGGATTGACAGCCTCTAATACATTCAAAAATTTCTCTTGTGCTGTTTTTAAATCCATCGTAAACACTCTTTGGAACGCACTCTTTGGAACACGTGCGTGAACGCCCGAGTCTTGTTGTTGTCATCAGACACGCCATCTGTTGTTCTACCCGTACAACACAAAAATATTGGGAAAACTATTTGAGGTAACTTTAAAGCAAGATGGCCGCCTCCATCTACAACGTGTTCGTGGGCGCCGAAACAGGCTTGTTAAAAGGTACTTTTAGTTCAGTTTAAGCTTATATGGAGCTAAAATTCGATGAGAACTGTCTCTTATATTTGTTTTCTGGCTTTATCTAACTTATGGATTTCTCATAGCTACAGCCACTACCAATTTCTTTCATCCGGGCGATAATGGGTGATTTTGTATATGATAATTCAGTAATTGATGTGTGCAGGTGGGTTGTCGGATCATTGGGCCCCGGCCTTGGACGTTTGGGCCCGAGCTAAAAGACGTTTGGGCCCCAGGCTTGGAGGATTGGGCCCTGCCGGGCCTTGGACGTTTGGGCCCCAGCTAGCCCAGTGCCTTCTGGAAATTGGGTCTGGGGTTATAGGCCTGTTCCACAGGTCGGAATAAGCCTTACGTATCAATCGGTTTTCAAAAAACCGATCATTAATTCCGACCTGTTGGTGATATAGCTGTCGGTTCGGTTCGGTTTGATTCTAAAGACCGATCATTAATTCCGACCTGTTGGTGATATGGCATCGGTCCCGTTCGGCCCCAATCGGAACGGAATAGCACCGTCGGAATATTTTAGGCGAACCAAGCGAACCGAAGGGTTAAAAACGATAATCCGACCGGTTTGATTTTCATCGGTTTCGGTCGTTTTTTTATGAAACCGATGGAAGCCGAACAGACGTTCCGGGCAGTTGTGACAAGTTATGGTCGGTTCGGCTCGGTCTGAATAGCATCTATTTCCGTGAGAAACCTATGGAAACTTATGAAAACCGATGTCCTTGTTTCTTATTAAAACCGATTGGGACGTAAGGCTTATTCCGACCTGTGGAACACCCCCATTATAGGCCCCTTCCACTGGTCGGAATAAGCCTTACGTCTCAATCGGTTTTAATAAGAAACAAAGCACATCGGTTTTCATAGGTTTCCATAGGTTTACCACTATTCCTACCGATCCGAACCTACACATTTTGGTTACTTCAACTGCTCGGAACGGAATGAAATGCAACGTTGGTTTTTTAAAAAAACGATCCGAACCGATGAGAATTGAACCGGTCGGATTATTGTTTTTAGCCCTTCGGTTCGTTCGGTTTGCCTAAAATATTCCGACGGTGCTATTCCCTTCCGATTGGGCCGAACCGGACCGATGCCATGTCACCAACAGGTCGGAATTAATGATCGTTTTTTTTTATTGAACCGAACCGAACCGATAGCTATTTCACCAACTGGTCGGTATTAATGATTGTTTTTTTTTAAAACCGATGGAGACGTAAGGCTTATTCCGACCAGTGGAAGGGGCCCATTACACTGGTCGTAGTGTACACCCTACCTATTCGTAGCATACAAATCCACCGCAGGTGGAGTTGTACAGTGTTCTATAGTACAATCCCATAGACGGCCCTTAACAGCCCATAACTTCCACAAACTACAATCAATCTTTCGAATTTATCACCTACCTTTCAGCAATGATAAAACTTACTTTATATTGTCATTGCATGTGTATTGCTCATACTACAATATTAAATAAACTATAGACTAAACTGCTAGTGAGGCGATGGAATCACCGCCATGTATATTTGAAGGAATGGCGCTACTTTGCTAAAGGCAGAAACTTACAAACTCACAAAGGCTGGCAGAATGAAGCCACGCCTATCTAAGCTAATCCGCTTAACAGACAACGAAAATGGTAAAACATGTGTGCAGTGTTGTAGCTGGTTACAACTGGCTATTGATGGTAAGTTCCAGTCTCTTGCAGTCATGTGACTCCTACGCAAGATGGTAGATGAGAAATCGGAAGGAGTTTTTCCCATTCAAACTATTGAACAGGCCCAAAACAACACTTAAACGCAACAGTGCATTACGAAAATTGCGGCGAAATAATGCTTGAAACAACATTTAAAAGGTGAACAACTTTGCATGTACCCATTGATTTTTGCCTTCCCACATCATCCACGCCCTCGTTATATGTATGAAAGTGCATCTAACCCTGTCTGACGACAGGAATAACAGGGTAAGATATTCTAACTAACCCTACCGTATAGGTAGGGTTGTACATTGTTGTATACTAACGTACCATAGACAAGCTATAGACGGCCCATATCAGTGTCCTAACTTCCTACACATACAAAGTGCCTCCCGAAATTATGGCCTACATTTCCTCAACGATGAAACTTACTTTAATGTCACTGTACATTGCTCAGAAAGCCAGTCATACAGGTTGGCAGAATGAAGCCACACCTATCTAAGCTGGCTCAGCCAATCTGCTTAACGGACAGTGAAAATGGTAGAACATATGTGCAGTGTTGTAGCTGGTTACTGTCCTCTAGCAGTGATAGCTTTCAGCCTCTTGCACCAGGATTTCGTCATGTGACTCCTGCACAAGATGGCAGATAGAAAATCGGAGGAAGTTTTGCCCATTCAAAAAATTAGCCGAAAATAACACTTCAACTCAACGGCGAATTACGAAAATTGCAGCGAAATAATGCTTGAAACAACATTTAAACGGTGAACAACTTTGCATGTAACCATTGATTTTCGCCTTCCCACATCATCCACGCCCTTTTTATATGTATGCAAAGGCAACAAGCCCAGACTGACGTCTGGCTTGTGATACAAGCTAGGGTTACACTGAAAGCCGCATTTTACACAAAGCCGCATTTTACACTTTTGTGTATTCTATCATGTGGGGGTGGGATTTTTTTCATGTTTTCATTTTACACTTGGGTTGTTTATTCTATCGCTACCTATACCTCCTCTAGTTGGACAGGGTGAGTGTTGGGAGGGGGGGTGGGGGTCGGGGTCTGTACTTATTAGCCTATCTACACTTTTTTACCTTTTTGTCTCTGTAGGCTATAAAAAACTTGAATGTGTATTCTATTAACAACACAGTGTACCGGTATATTGAGTTGACAGACTACTACCAATGTTATGGAACAGTCGGTCCAATTAATAGTAATAAAATGAAAATATTTCTTCTGTGTTTTTTAGACTCCCTAGAATTTCTTCTAGACTCCCTGTTTTATATTCTAAAGTAAAGACTAAGAGTATATGTATAGTCACAACACCTATATCCGATAGGACAACCAATTTTAGGGTTAGGTTTAGGGTTAGTTTTGTATGGTATGGTTTGGTCCGAGTCCACCAACCCCCTGGTCCGAGTCCACTAACCCGCCCAGTCTGTCATCACACTGGTCCGTCTTCACTAGGAAGCGGCTTCACTGTTATCCCGTCCCAGTGGCAGCTCGGCCCCAGCCCCCGAGTCTGCTCAGCCCACCCTGTTGGTCAGCTTGCTACTCATGAGTCATGTCACGATGAGCTAACCCTTATATGCAGGTGTTTGATAGTGTTTTTTTTGTGTTAGTTTTCTTCTAAATCCCCTAATAGTAATAGGCCTATGTTAACTCCAAGAAAATAAAATATGTTGACCAGTAAAAATAAAGTATTATCTCACGTTTTGACGTATATGTGAAACAACTGCTTGCTTCACTGTCAAGTCGGACCTGTAACTAGTAAACATACTGGTTAGTCAGCTCGGTAAATTAAAGTTAAGTATGTTTATATTGTGTATATTTGGTCCTAAACATTCCTAAATAAGTAAAATGTTATTCCTAATGGATGCGTCCAAAAAAATTATAAATTCAGTACTATCATATCGAAACCTTTTTAAATATGCAATAATAATGTCCGACCTGACCAACCCGGTAGTTCTACTTGACTTACACCCTCGTCCGAGCTGATCTGGTCTGACTTGACCCGGGTCTGA
The DNA here is from genome assembly GCA_942159475.1 of Sthenelais limicola. Classification (NCBI taxonomy): domain Eukaryota; kingdom Metazoa; phylum Annelida; class Polychaeta; order Phyllodocida; family Sigalionidae; genus Sthenelais; species Sthenelais limicola. The sequence goes on from OW804098.1 coordinate 78,102,691, forward strand.
GCGTGTTTCGGACCGAGGTTGACTCTCCCCCCCAACTAATTAAGGTACCTGTACTGTAGGCCTAATTCTGAGTGTGGAAGAGGAGACAGCTCAAGTTAATAGACTCGGCAATCGTACCCAGTATACTCTGTTTGAGTCCTGTTGACATCAAAGCGGGCAACAGTTAAACCTATGGGGTGCAAAAGCCTGAGACATACAAAAAAAAATCCGTGATTGTGCCTGTGACAGTTTAGTAAAAGACTAAGTAAACGTTGAAATAACGGTGATTGAGATAGAAAACTGAATATAAACAACAACTACACCCCCAGGTATCGTCAAACTACGTAAACAACTTGAAATTGTCTGTTTGTTTTGAACATCGCGTTTCTCTCTTTCATCCTTAGGTGTCAACGTTAACAGTAGAAAATGGAGTAACTTGAATGAGATTGAAGCAGTATCACGTGAACACGAAATAACTGCCATGTGCTGGGGCGATACCCAGAATGAGGTATACAACGGTTGTTATACAATTCATGTATAACAGTACTTTTTCTAATTGCTCTCTTTTTAATAAATTTGTAGAACGTTAGTGGAATATATTTTAAATAAATTTGTTAGTGGAACAGATTTAATGTATTACTCATGCTTTTTGCGTTCCCACATTTCTTGGTGTGGCATGAGATCGTAACTTCTTCAAGAATAGTAATCCAATATTCCGTGCATAAGATGTAAAATATCGGCTTTTTCCACGATAATTACTTTTAATTGTTTTATATCTGTTTATATGGGAAAATTGGCTATGAAATCCGATGCAGGGTATATGGAGAATGCAAATAAATACCCGACTATGAATTCAATTGTTGATCCTCGATAATCTAAATAGAAACCTCATTCAAAGAGTTCTCTGAAATTACAGATCTGTGTTGGTTCACGCAATCGTATGATCAGTATTTTCGACAAGGACAATTTGGAATTTACTGGATCATGTCATCTGCCTGGAGGGGAAGGCATTATCAGGAGCTTAGCCAAATACGATGGGTATGATACTTACATTCATAGATTTCGTTTAGTTCTATCTATACATGTATATGTTTTAACAAAAGAAGAGTTGAGTTCTCAGTTGAATTTCTTATTACTCTCCAAAGAGGAAAACCTCTATTTAAAAATTCTTATTTCATCTTAGGGATGACCTTGCTAAGATTATGCATGTCTAGGTTACTGATATAGAAGATCCCCTCACAAATTTCTCGTGTTACCACCGTACACGGGTACTACCAGGTTCGAGTGTTCTGCATTGTATGGTGCGGCGATTCAACCTACCAGTAGCTGATATTTTCTGTGGTCGATTTAGGCCCCGAGGAGTGTAGTGATCGGAGGGAGAGCATCTCCCCCTGAAATGACTTTAACACCTTCACTTGTTGAATTGATTTATTTTATTTATCTTTTTTTTGCAGGCGATTTATTAGCGCTGTCGAGTCTGGTCTCGTGACGGTATGGGATGAAGATAACAATGAACCTGAGGTGAATGGGTCTTCTATACAAGTTTCTGCTTTTTGGATTAGATGAAAGTGGTCTTATTTTTTCATTTACTTTGCTGTTGAATAAATAATTACCATTTGCAGCATGTTTATTTAATTTTGCTGTAAAAAAACAACAGTTTTATTTCTACTTGCGAAAAGAAAGTTAGAAGTTAAATATATGCTTGACATTGTTTTGTAATGTTGTATCTGCTATTTTGGCCATTTTTTTACTCAGCTTATCATAAAAATAATGGTGTATTTATTTTTCAAAGTTGTTATGGTTAACTTCATTAATTTTTTTCTCTTTCAGACTTCTATTGATACAGAAGGCAACTTATGGAAAATGAGACAGAATGAAAGTTTGAAGAACGTTATAGCCACAGGAGGAAAAGAAAATGATTTGAAGATATGGGATCTTAACCAACCAGAAACTCCAATATTTCAAGCTAAAAATGTAAGATATGTACAGGACTCATACGCTAAAATGAAAATTGTTTTTTAAGAGAGTTATTAAATTTACTACAAAGTTATCAAACATACTTGTTGGCTAATGCCTCTTTTCACTAAATACATGGAACGTGTGTAACAACAGTTACTACATATTTCGAAAAAAATGTTCTCATGATAATTGGTTTGGCCTGAGTATTATAAATTCTCTAATAGAAGTGCGATTTGTATTTCAGTTTAAAATATTCTAAAGAGTTCACCAAAATGTTCTAATATGCTCACATACATATGTTTCATTTATTTTGAACCTTGATCATACTCGGTTCATGGCCCACAACTTACATGATTACTTATCATAAAGAATCACATGAATACAGGTCATTGCTTCTAATACAGTTTATTATACACGCATTGCTCTGAAAATAACGTATCTAGTGTGATTTGCGCATAGTGCGTATTCAACTAGTGATTTACGTGGGGTTGCCATGGCAACCAATCTGGGGTTGGTTTTTTTTACCAAGATTACCGGTAAAATCCAAATTTATGACTCGATTTGTTTATATTTTCATGATTGAAAGCACATTGTATAATACATCTGTTAACTAACTCATTGGTTTCAGTCGCTTAGAATATTGCACTCGTTGCTACGCAACCTGTGCAATATTCACCCTCCTTCAACCAACTCGTTAGTTAACCTGTATATATCTAATGTTTCAACCTGCTATATATCATTCTTCATATCTGCTTCAGGTTAGAAATGATTTCCTCAATTTACGAGTACCCGTATGGATTACGGACATGGCGTTTCTACCTGATAGTGATAAGATAGTAACTGTAACTGGTCATCATCAAGTAAGTTCAATAGTGTACCTCACATACTATCAAATGTAATGTCTTCGATTGTTATTGAAAAAAATATAGTGTACAAATATCTGAGGTTCGCATACACCTATATTTGTACTTTTAATTATTTATCATAGCTCTATAAATTAACGATTTGAATTATTTACAAATGTAGATATTTTCGTAATTATCACGGAGGCCTTGCCTTAATTTCATGGCTACTCCTTGTATTTCTTTTCCAATTGGTAGTACATAGTAGGCCAGGTTTTTCTTCTGTAAAAGTCTAGTTTTTAAATTTCAGATGCGAGTTTACGATCCCAGCACCCCACAACGGAGACCTGTTGTGGATATCGAGTTTGATGAATATCCAATTACCGCAATGAGTCTTCGTAACGGTTACAAGTATGTAAAATTAATACACTACTGGACCATGAATAATTAATAATCAACTAGAAGCCCCTCGTGTATCACGGGTAGGAATTTATAAAATGTATTTTCCAGGGTGGCGCAATACAAAGCAGATAAAAAAATATGGGCCAAAATGTGTTCCACCTCCTTTTGTCTGTGTATCACCTTGTGGGGTTCATGCCCCTTTCACAAAATCCACCAAAGTATGGTGTCAAACAACCGATCCCCACACACACACACAAAAGAATTCTGCCTGACTGTCCCACGCTTACCAGATACCCTGGTCTCCCCTCATCTCACGGGTCCCCCTCCCTACTCCTCCCCTTATCGGCATAGGGCCTATAATATTGTTATATACGAGCCTTTTAATCATGCATGTGTATACCTTGCAGTGTTAACAGATGGAGTGAATAGAGACAAGGTGTATTAAAATTGATTAATAAAGTGAATTTGATATTTTACTTGCAGCCAAGTAGTTATTGGAAATACCCAAGGCAAGATGTGTTTGATGGACCTCCGCAAAGGTATGATTTATTCAAGGAAACAACTTAATTTTTGCCATTTTGAAAAGAGTTGAAAGATTCGTGTTAAAATGTGTCCTTGAATTCTTTCTTTGATTGAATCCTTGATCCAATCAACAATACATTAATAATATTCATGTTATGTATTTCCTAGCAGTTATTACACGTGACGATAATTCCAATCTCAATTTTAAATATTTAATTAATTTCTTAGACCATTGAATCCCCCACTTACAACATCAATGTCCATTATTATGAAAGTAATAACTATTCAATCATGGTGTAATTCCACTGATTTAGTTTATATCTGACGAAGTCGATACCAGGTAGAACTTGTTCTATGACAATATTTATTTAAATTATATAATATAAAAAAAAGACAATATTTATTTAATGTGGTATTGAATTGTTCCAGGAGCATTAGTCCACAGTTTCAAAGGATTTGCTGGCTCCATTCGTGCCATCGCCTGTCACCAGACAGAGCCAGTTGTTGCATCATGTGGATTGGACCGAATTCTGAGAATTCACGATATAGAATCAAAACGATTGCTTGATAAGGTGTGTCATGATTTATTTTTTTAGGATTATTAAGGGCAGGGTGGGTCCAATTATTTTTATGAATTGCTCACCCATTTCTGTGAAAAGTTGTAATGGAAACTAAGATAATCGGATTGATAGATGAATGTTAAAATAGATGAATGTTAAAATAGATAATTATTTATCTCTATTGCTGGCATTCCAATGTAGTAAGTCTGAATTGAAACACGGTTTCACCATATGCTATGGATTTTCTTTTAGTTCTACCTAAAGTCGAGATTAAACTGTTTGATGCTGACACCGGATTGGAGTGATCAAGAAGAAAACGTTGAAAAATTGTCTGAAAACGGCGAGGCAGAACAGACACCTGATGAGAAGGATGGCGATCCTGATGACTTGTGGGACCAAATGGATGAAGTGTTGGTGAAAAAGAAAGTCAATACTAATTCGTCTAAACGAGCAAATCAGGAAAGTTCGCAAACATCAGAAGGAAACGAACCACCAAAAAAAAACAAACGAAAAAGTATGTTTCATCATTAATTAACTTTGCTATATATTCCGCTTTCTTCCTTTATTATAATGTAGAGATAATGGAATCTAAATGTTAACGGGTATTCATTTTAAAAATGCATCAGCATCAACTGGAACCGAATACAATGATTTCCCTTGAAGTTTACCATTAGCTTTAAATCTCATTTTCCCCTCCTATCACATAACTTTAAAAATAATAAATGGATAACGGGAATATAGCAATAAATCGTAAGGTCAGGTTCTGATATCAACGTTTCTGTTCCTTTTATACGTTTATATCGACTTAGGAAAAATATAAAGGAGACATTACACAGTACTTTTCTTATATTTTATTTTTGATTACATTGGGAAGAATACATTAGCGATCCCATTCTAGACCCACTATTATTTCATGGAGACCATCATTTTATCCTAATATATTTTAATTATTCGTGTTTTATGATTTCTAGAGTTGAAAAAGACGTGAAGTTACTAGTGAACATAAGACCTGCGGAATCAAGTCATCATCCATCACTTTTCATCCCACAAGGAATATCTTCCATGCAACATTTACAGTGACTGCATCATACATCACTAGACACTTCTTTAGGTCAATCTTAGGTCAAAAATGTACAAACCCAATAAAAATATTTTTTAAAAATTCTGGAGTACGATTTCCACCGCATCTATTCATCATTGCCAACTTAACCTACATTAATCTAATGACAAATTGCTTATAAAGAATAGATGATTACTTTGATTTATAATTACTATAACAATTATTTTATCACAATTCATTCAGGTCAAAAACTGTAACACTATTCCCAGTTTAAACCTAACAGAACTTAAGCACCAGCTATATTACGCAAGCACTTACATGTATATTAGTTATTAGCCTCATACTTTCAGGTTAATTCTGTTTTCGTGCATGGTAGAACATTTTCTTCATTAGCATTCGGCCAACATGGCAGGTCAATAATGTACAATTGCTTACTTGTGCACGTCATTCTCCATTAGAAATCTTGTACATTATCTGCAGAAAATGTCATTACGGCATAGCAAATAAAAATTTGATGAAATACACATTTACACCACCGCTTATTGAAATGTTTGTTATTGTTATATCAATCATATATTGCAATACCTAGCGTCAACTAGAGCAAATCATGCAGCCTTGCTGGTCTTATCACGAAATCCTAGCATAGTTACTGGCACCAAAAACCATATCATATCAGATGCTAAGTCTTCATTTAAAGACGACCTGGCATTCTCTAACATGGAATCTCGACTTGGTGAAGGAAGTGCAGTTTCTTGAAGTAAATCGCCCAGCATATCTAAGCCAGGTTCCTCTTGTCTCTCATGATTGGGAGATTCCTCAACACTTTCTAATCTTGTTATCTTCCTTTGTAATCCAGGGAATGTTTTTCCCTTGCTTGTTCTCTTCGAGACAGGAGTGGCATTCGGTAACGGTGAAAACTGGGGTCTATTTAGTCCGCCCACTGTTGCTACTGGACTGTCATAATCAAAGGGTTCTACACCAGATATATTGAGACTAGCATCAAGCTGACTAATCTCCGGGTCAATTTCACGGCCTTTGCACACGAAATTAAAAATAAAATGTTTCCCTCGGTGGCTTAGTCTGTAGCTTGGTTTAGAAATCATGCCAAGATTTGGAGCTGCACTATCTCTAGAGGCTCGAACTAATACATGGACTTTCGTACCTGGTTTACAAGGTTTTACTGTGCCAAAAATATCTGAGGTTACTAAAGTCTGAAAAAGTGCCATGCGGCAGTTTGTCCAGTTGAGCATTTTTCCATCGTAGCACTTAGTCGGGAACCGTAGTCGGTAGACTTCTTTTGGACTAACCACCGTTGCACCAAATAATATGAGAACTTCAGAGATTGGGTCAACTGTCGAGAACAATTCCTCGATGATTTTGAACATTTTAATCAATGCTGTCATAGCATTGAGTCTCTTGAGGGCCTCCAATTTCTTCCGCCCTGCAAGGCGGCCCTTTGGCACCTTGCGGTCTGCTAAATCCTGATGGGATGAATAAAGAATAAAATTAGAATACATAGTGTGGATTACAGCCTATATACATTTTCAGGTTTCAGAAAAGGTCCAGGTTAACCAAAAGTTATGCAAAAGAGAATTAATATGCAAGGAAACCGAGTTATAGCGAAATATAGTGTACTAGGTATGTAACTAGTGCTTTGGTTTTTCCAATGGAATTATTTTTTTAAACAAATGCAAATACAAATTGTAGGCTAGAGTTGGAAGAAAGATTCGCTAAATGTGTATTGGAAGATTCGCTGATCAAGTTGAACTTTTAATGACGCCGATTGGCTTTGTATGGCCCAGGCAGTAATCCTAACACGGTAACAAGTTACAACCAGTCTTTAAATTAGAAATGCACACAAAAAATGAATGATGTCAGACCGTTTGACCAAAAACGTCTCAACGTTCTAAGTCATATCTGTGGCTATGTCAAGCTACCTAGCCTTAACCTAAACCATCTATAGTATAGTTACCGGTACATAAATTCATAATCTTGGGTGACTGAACATAATATCTAGACAATTATGGCCCAAAATACCCCTTTTTACAGATAAATACCAAGTATGAATTAAAAGGTTTCATGCCCCCCCCCCCCCTTAGTGTTGCAGTACCCATGTATCCGAAATACATGGGTACTGCAACACTAACACTATTTTTTGGCATCAATTGATCGCAAAAAGAATTAATATATCTACAGGGTCCCCGCGCTTTTGGTCAGAAGAAATTCTAGGCCCATTTCAGTAATTTTCAAGGCCCGTTGACGGGACCAGTAGGTTGTACTTGTAGTTATTGATGTGGCCAATGATGATATTTTATACCGAGATTTTAAATCAACCTCCGTTTTTCAACTTACTTTTGAGTCACTCGGTGTAAGGTGCGAGAGGGCGAGTCAGGGGAAAGTGTACAGTAAGTGAAAGAATCTTCGAAAATTCCAAAGCCATTTAATTGATTCCGACAGGATTCAAGACTCATAATTATAATGATTTTCCAGGAACTTCGACCAAATTGCCCATTTTCCAGGCATTGAATTTACTTTCCAAATTCAAGGCTTTTCCAGGCCCCACAGAGACCCTGTATATGTATATAATTATTCTCTAATAATGAGGGGATAGACGTATGATAAACCTTTGCGATGGGGATAGAAATAATTGATCGCAGTAGACTTTTGTGATGACATGGATTCAACCGTTTGTGATAAGAGATTTGCGATGGCGATCTGACCGTACATGATTAGCAGACGAAGCAAGATGGCTCATGGAGGACAGGCTCTCCCTGTACCTCGCAATAGGTTGTAGTCCAATCTCTTTTTTATTGAATACAAAATGAATTGATGTTAAAATATATGAAAAAAAAACTAAATTTATGTTTTTAAAATATAAGAAATTAATTAATTTTAATGTGTTTTGTATACCTGTTAGTTTTTCGTATTTTTGAGAAAAAAGTTTAGCTCTCATTTTAGAATCATTTCACTAAAACGACTTGGAAAAAGCGACCTAGCTTCCTGCATCAGATATGGAGTGAGTGAGTGAGATTGGTTGTTTTACGCCCTTATCAACACATTAAAGGTTATGTCAGAGGTATACATACATGTACATATATGTATAGCTCTGGTTATGTCAAGGGTGGAAGAGCTTCAGTCACAAAACTCATACCAAAGCAGAGCACACTACAGTACTGCAATCAAATGTCAAGCACATTTACTTTTCGCGATGGACTACAGATCTCGAAAAAATATTAAAACATGCCAAATAATTTTGCGATGAACTCCGTTGGGGAATTCGTCATTTGTAGTTACCCCCGGCCCCGCCCCACCCACACCAACCTGCCCTATGTTTCCAATGTGCTGGGTGTAGCCAGCTGCCTGTAGGTAAATCGTCATCGTTCGACATATTTTTAAAAAAATCAGTAAGGGCCTATTACGTAAATAAATACATGTAGTTACAATTATGGGTCTATCCATCATAGTCAGTCGAACCTCTATTAAAATTTAAATCAATTGTCATGGGTCCAGAAATAATTCAAATTAAATAAATAACAGAATGTAAATATCAATCACTATGAATGTAAGTAGGCCTATACCAGGTACCCGGTACTAAAAAACCATCAACTGTCTATATTTTACGGTAATATTTGAGTGGTGAAATACAAATTAAAATGCAGTGGTGTAGCCTAAGCCTCTATAGTCGCAATAATAGTAGCTTGTTAGCTATGTTTATAATAATGTTAACCCTTTCATGACATGAGCCCTATCAATATTTAACTGCCAATACTAGGCATGGAGCAAATCATATATCAAAAATTTGATATATGATTTGCTAATCAATATCAAAATTCAAATGACGACGCAATATCTTTAATAATACTAATAATAAGACTATAAGTAAGGATTGTTGCAGGATAATCGCAACATCAAATTAATGGAGAAAAACTCGATGGAATCCAATTTTCCAATATTATTCACGGCAATATCATCGGATCCTATGAAATGGACACCTACAAATTCACCAAGAGTGGCGAGACCCGAGACCATAACTTGGCATAAGGCTCAAGACAACCTATTTTCGCCCACGCACCTGCTGATCCAGTTCATAGTCTCTTTTCACCAGTTCATATGAGACTGGTATTTGTCCTCGTTGATGCGTCAGGTATTTCAGTAACTCCACCGTAAGCTTAGCTCGCATGCTAGACTGTACTAAACCTTCAAATACAATATTACATTCTGTCGCATGGTTTTGAAATTGATGCATCTTCGCGGCAGCCATAGCCCGTCCTAGCTGGTGCGAGGTTTACCCGTCTTTACCCATTCGGAGAACGCACATGAAACCCAACATAGCAGTTCATAGTCTCTCTGCTAAAAGTGAAATCTAGGCCGCCTACGGTAGGCCTACTTTAGTCCACAGAACTATAACAGTTAGGGTGCGTTCATTAATTATACCAGGAAGTGAGCGTTCATTAATTATGCCAGGGGAGGGGGACTGGGGCAAGATATTAGTGCAACTAAGTAAGGTTGGGGCGGTGGGGGGGGGGGGGGGGGGGGGGGGGGGATGTTCTGGTGCAAAAATTTAAAGGGGATGGGGCATTTTTCTGGTGCACAATTTTTTAATTAAACAACAATTTTCGTGGAGGAAATAAGGTCCTGCAAAATTCATGATTGCCTCCTGTTAGCACAAATCTTATGACCCGGGAATACTTATCATTTGTTTCCACACCTCAGTGATGTAGGAAGCAATTTAAACATTGGCCCAGGGGGCCAACTTTGTCCCACAAAGTGAAATTGTATATCTTGAGTTGATCATCATAAGTTGATTTGGAAATAGTTAATTTCCTATATGACACATACAAGGTTTAGCTAAGATTGTGTGTCATCGCAAGTGGTGTGGTTGACAGTGGAGTTTGTATTCCGAATTTATATCTCTATTTAATACCCTGTATAGCTCTGTATGGCTGTTTTAATGATGAAATTTACTTATTGTTTGTCCACTTCATTTTGAAGTTAGTTTATTCTTTAATTTCATTAATATCTTCATATCTTGGGCTCACTTTTCTTTTAAACTCGCACATTTAGTTATTAATGTCATTCCTTGATTTGGGAAAGAATTAGAGATGCTAAGATCAAATTAAGCAAGAAAAGTGAGTTAAATGGGATTCTGGGTTATTAGGGTATCTGGACCAGAGGCATGTCCTAATCCTCAGATCAGATAAGAATGGTATGTCAGCCTACTTTGCTAATTTGTATCTCTGCCTAGAACTCGGCGTTTTAATGGGAATATAATGACATTTTGCAGTCTTAATTGATTTATGAAGGCAATTTGTGGTTTGAGACAGGAGGCTTTCCCTTTGCTGGAAGGGACTTTCTCAACTTCGGGCCTAGACTACTAACCTTGGGTTTATTTTCGGTGAAAATGGTTTTCTCACAAACTTGTCTATAGTTGCAGAAGTTTACTAGCATTTTATATTATTGAAATCTTGGTCTGGAGGTACTTTAAGCAATTTAGTCTGCTTCACCGATGGAAAATGCATCAGAAATACCCTACTTTTGCATATCTGGCATAAATATTTAGAATTCTAGAGGGAAGAAACTGTTTTCTTGTCTTAAAATTATAAAAAATATTGCTAATATAAAAAAATTGGTGTAAATAGAAACAAAATATATGTCCACTCATGGTTACATGTTTATTCAAATTTCATATCATGACCCTGGGTACTGAATAATTTAAAAAATATATATTTCTAATATCCCATTGGTTAATGTGCAATGCAAAAATGTCTGGGGAAGTCTGTATATGTCACTATAACGTGCCTATTTAAAACTAGAATACAAATTGGTATAAATACCAAGAGGAATCAAGTGGATATGTCTTAAGATAGCTTTCAATGTATTATCCTATACAATGAATGTATTTGAATATTTTAGTTTTCTTTGGAATTACAGCATATAAGATATATTTGGGAAGTGTCTATGTCACCATAAAATGCTGGACATTTTAGTTAGCAAAAAATAAAATATTTAGAATTAGAAAAATTAAAGTATGGCTGAAGATATGTCATCAATCACATAGCTCAAACATAAACAGCCGCATTATAGCCCTGCTGTGCATTATTGCACCTCAAGAGTGCTAAAGATGATGTCATCGTAACATGCTGGCATGTTACAGTGAGATAAAATATGTGACATAATAATTATGTCACATTATTTAAACATTGATATGTATAGAGAACCTTTCTATATAGAGAACCTAATTTTGCTTCTAACTACTTAAAAAGAATTCATATTTACCTTCCTAAACACCCAATACATACAGAGAGTGGAACACGCTAGCAATAATAAAATGTCCATAAAATTTGATCATAATTATGTCATAAGTTTCCAATTTCGTCTATATTAGCAGCAACATGTTTAGTTCATGTACGGAAAAAAAATCAATAGAAGCAATTTTTAAAAAATGAGAACTTTCAGTCCTGGCTGGCCAAATGACGACCAATTGGTGGAATCTGGAGGAATTCATTTTCAGCATTCAAATTTTAAATTGAAGGTAAAAATAGGGGGGGGGGGCCCAAACCATACTCTGGCCCCCACCCACTTTCATTGGTAGGGTGGGGGTGGGGGGCATGGCCCATGTGCCCCCCCCCCCCCCCCCGGTTCCGACATTACTGAATTAGTATGCTGGGTTGAAGACTTATAGTCTTCTCAACCCGACAAGCAATCCGTACATCAAAGTATAAGGCTTGCCAAAACATATTATAGTAAAATATTGTTGTAACATTGAAACATGAATAATTAAATAAGTATAAGTAGTTACCTGACCCTGTTTTTATTTAGCCCTCTCTCTCTCCCTGGGTCACTTTATTATACCAGGAGGGAGGGTAGGCAGGAGACACATACATTCTTATTAATTATTACGAGTGCCAGACCAATACAATAATTCCAATTAGCATAATTATCAATGTAACATCGCACACACGAATAGAGCAATAATAATCCTATTAATTAACCTTTGTAATAATTTAATGAAGATGGATCCTAATGACCCTCCCCTACTTGGTTGATTACTCATTAGCAGACCCCCTCCTTATATGGCTTATCAAAAAAAAGGGTCGCCTCTGGCTCTCCCTTGGAGGAGCTGGCCTGGCGGGCAGCTCAGACCCCGCCCCCTCCGCTGGTAGAGTTGCTCCTGGTCTTGCTCTTGACCTAAGAATCTAGTATATTTTCTACAACATGACAGGTCCTACGATGCTGCCCAACTCCAGTTAAAGTTCACTACTTTCATGCAGAATATTACCGACTTAAGAAGATTCAGACTAATGTAAGTGTCTGTAGAGCGGGGACACTTCATTAACGGATTACTTCTATTAGTCCAGAAATTTTACCCGCGAGTATCTTAAGGTGGTGTTACTTACTGATTTATTTTTTTTGAGTGTTGGATTTTCTTTTTTCAACGCTTTTTTCAACAGAAATAGAACCCATCCACCCACCCTAGCTCTCTCTATCCCTTCTACTTACAATATCCATTTGATTTAGTGTTAAATACCATAGATGTACACACCACAATGTGCTGTGTACGTCAACGCCACCCACCCTTTAAACATATCAACAATACCGCTATCCATTTCGAATATATCCCATTTGCCGGTTACGTTTATTAGCGTGAATGTGACTTCCGGGGACGGTATGGAGCCGGTACGGAACGGAATAAGGGATCGGAATGGTCACGCGATATTGCCGATAATGACGCACCAATAATGAAGTGCTGATTCTGATGTTCGTGTACCATAAAGGTATGTATTCCTCCAGTAAAAAATGTATTATACAATTATAACTTTCGATTGACACCAACGAGTTTGCCGTACAGGTTGTTAAAGTTGCTTGACTGGACGATCCATATGACCTGGACAGTACTGGGAAGGACCGAGATATCCTGCGACAGCTTTGATTTTTAGTTCCGTGGCAGTCCGCCTCTTCTCAGAGGGTGGGGTAGTCGCTAGTGGTCTAGGGAGTTACTCTTATTACTAGGAGCTCGGCTGGTATATATATAAATGTGGATATATTCAAATGGAGTGATGTCTCGAATGGGAATTAGGCTTGGCTTGTGGCACACAGGGATTTCATCATCTCGGCCCTTGCGTCAGCTCGCTCTCCCCAGGGGTCAGAGCCCCTCCCTATACCACCTCTCGACAAATCGACCATAATACAAATAAATAAACAAGTAACACCAATTAAATAAACAGATCTGACAAATAAATACCTTTAAAAATAAAAGGGACATTGACACTAACGTCCTTGAAGCCCAATGTTAATCTAATTTTAAAATCATTATACCGATAGAATTAAGTGATTACAATTACATGATAGCGACAATAGCTTGAAAAGATAATACTAATTACAAAATTCAAATTATCATTATTTTGGGGTTTGGGGAATCGTTAATACAATACAAGAATAAATGGCTACCTTCAAAACAATCATACTTATTGTCATTATAGAAAGCAAAAAAACGGCAAAAATATAGATTTCAAATCTACAAACGTCCGACTCGCGTCCACATTATTATTTAAGATATATGATCTTTATATGTAGGCCTATATATAATGGATATGATGATAATCTATCACAAGAACTGAAGTATACAGGTCTACAGGCGTCTTTGGATAATGCGGCGCTATCTGGCACTATAACATAAACTGAAAAGGATATAAGACTGCTTGACACAATGGAGAAATCGGTCATAATTAGCTGGATATGTACTACACACATCTCTTTTTTTTTTTTTTTTTTTAAAACATTTGTAACTTTATTTCGTTTTCCTGCCATCTAGGCTTTTACAACTCTAACTCTCTCGCGCAACGATCTTACTAAAACCAGTTACTTTTATCTTAATTCTAGAGAACTTTGTGTACTCATATTTTATATTTTTTTTGGATTTTCTTATTTTCTACATCTCTGCCTCCGACAGCGAGGCCTTCATATTATGCATTATCAGTTATTAATAAAGTGATCTCGAAAGTCATTCATATACACTCTCCACTTTTCCCCCTTCCCCGCCTTTTTTTGAATAATTTTTTCCCCATATCTCATGGCCCTAAACTTCCTGCATGTTTCTCTGCCAAACTGAACCACACAGATATTATTTTTGTGGAAGAGACGCTGCCTATGAATAAAATTCTTAGCTTGAATGAGAATCCAGTTGATAAAATCATGCTTTTTTCCTAATTCCACCTTACCCATACAATTTCGTGAGCTATTAGGCTACAAAAAGACTTAATACAAAACTCCTTAATAGACCCTTTTCAGCTGCATGACGTCACCAGCCGCTGATCTGTGCGCGGGTAACCAGGGTGCCTATCTCCGTGGAGCGGAGCTAGGTGGTGTTCTATAATAAGTTCCCATAGGCGATGCTTAACAACCAATAGCATCACATAGACGCACAAACGAACTTCTGAAATATGTCCTAGCTTTCAGCAATGATAAAACTTACATTACTGACCCTCCATGTTGCTCATACTCCAACAGTAAATAAACTAGGGGTTAAAATGCCAGTGAAGTGATGGGATCGCCGCCCTGTATATTTGAAAAGTTAGTGCTACTTTGCAAAAGGCAGAATATTATTCCAGTCATAGAGGCTGGCAGAATGAAGCCACGCCTATCTAAGCTGGCTCAGCCAATCCGCTTAAGGGACAGCGAAAATGGTAAAACATGTCTACAGTGTTGTAGCTGGTTATTGGTCACTAGGTATGGTAGGTTTCTGCCTCTTGCGGTCACGTGACTCCAGTCCAAGATGGCGCAGCATGGCATGGAGTTGTGGTTACCGATTCAGAAATGTATCAGACCAAAACAACATGTAAACTTCGACGGCGCATTACGAAATTGCGGCGAAATAGTGCTAGAGACAACATGTAAAAGGAGAACCACTTTGCATGTACCCATTGATTTTTGCCTTCCCACATCATCCACGCCCTCGTTATATGTATGAAATTGCATCTAACCCTGTCTGACGACAGGAATAACAGGGAGAGATATTCTAACTATGCGCGGGAAACAAACTGGAGGCACAACCTAGCGTACTCACAGTACTCACTGCCTCCACAACACTGGAGATGCCTTAGCTCACTGTTTATAGTCGTTCATATAGATTGACTCATATCAACGCTATTATTTGAAATTTCACCCGTGTACTGATACAGGACTATAAGAAATATATAGTAGTACACGAGGGTCTGCTTTGATGGGTGTCAGGGAGTATTGTGTGGAATCTATTTCAGTATATCAAGCTATATCCCGGGCTATGTTACTGCAGGGCACAAGCCTGGAGCCTGGTATAAGTGTACGGCAGGGAGTGGCTGGGTGCCCCGGTGACAAATAGCTCTCCCTCACGGACACACAGCCAGCACACATGGACACATGTATAGCTATGTATCCGTGCACCCTTGCCCTGTATACACTTCAGTATTTTTGCGTTGTCCCTGAATGGATGAATATCCAACAAACAATATAAAATGCTGACTTTGTCTCCTATAGGATATTGTATTTAAGTAGATTTTGTAAAAATTTTTTTTATCCATATCACATTCTCTCTTACAATACCTTTAAAATGAACTATATATCATCTCTCTAAGCCTAATATCAACCGAGTTATTCATCATCTTAATATCAGCCAATCAAAGGCCTTAAATCAATTTATTGACATGGTAACCTAGCAACCCAACTTACACAAAATTGATATACCCCCTGCATGTTTCACTGTTAAATCATTCCCTGACGAAGGATCAACGAAGATCCGAAACGTAGGAATCATACGACCTTTGTATATAGTTTTGAATAAAACTTACAAATCACAACAATCAGCTGACTCATGGTTTTGATGTCTATTGACTACTATTATTTAAGTAGATTTTGTAGGAGATATATCACTCAAGTCATCATCTTCGAAAGTATCATTTTATTCATCCAATATTTCGCCCTATAGGGGGGGCTTCGTCAGGGATAATGAATTTTTGATCGGAATGCTACATATTATATAGGAAGAATGTGTTGATAATGTGTTATGAATGTGTCACGGATCCTGTACTCGATTCTGATAGGTGCAACACATTAATGTGTTGTGACACATATTAAATGTGTTGCAGGGGGGTGGGTCAAGTGGAGCTTCTTTCTTTCTGGAGTGGGTGTGTTTGGAGGGATGGGTACTTGGTTTCACGCAATTGTTGATTGACACAAATATTAGTTTGTAAGAGTTTTAATGAAGCTGTCTTCCTTTGTTGATATACATTAGAGTTAAGATGTAAAAAAAATATTGTATTTAATCTTTAGTACATGCCCAGATAATACACAGCTATAGTCATCTAAAACTGTGAATATATATGCCACTTTGACTTTGTTATTGTTGGCACACAGGCTGAGAGTGTTGACTAAATAAGAGATGAATAATTGTGAGGACTCCAAACTCTCCCATTTCTTTAAACCAGATAACCATACTTTCTGAGCTTTTACTAAAAGGGTCTGGTAATGTTTCTCTCGATTCAACTTTTTGTCTAGACGAACGGCAACACTTCCGCTTTTTGCAGGAAAAGAGGCAAAAATGACTCCTATAGACCACAAAAACCGTTGCAACCCCCATAATCGTTTTTCGCTTAGCGTCTACTGACTCCTATACTTATTGGCTCGTTCTCCTTATTTTTCCCGGTGACAAACATTTTCAGTTATTGAAATCGTCGTAGATACCATTTCTGTACACTTCAGTTTACTGCAATTTTGTAATCTGTTCTCAACACTTACACAGTCTGTAATAATCCATTGGGTGTTTTAAGATAGGCATTCAATTGGCGTCATCGTTCACGGCATGTTTGACGCATTTTAGTTCCGAAACAAGCCGCTCCGGCGCTACCGTCGGCAACACTTCCGTAGTTGCATCAACTGACACCAGGGGCGCTGTTCACTGACTGAGTGAACAGCGCCTAGGCCGGGGTAGGGTCGGGGGAGGGCGGCTGGGTGGAGCGTAGTTCATCGGCAACTGTTTTTCTTTCCTAACGCAACCATAGCCAACCATACAAATCTATCTCGCAGCGGTTATATATCTGGATGTTTGGTTCTCCCAAATATCCCTTGGCAAAATCACGCTGATGATGGCCTACAGGGTTCGGCCATTCCTCCATCCTTATGACCTAGTTGAGTAAGATGGTCTTTCTGCCTCCAGTTCTCCCGCGTCGCCTCATGTTAGTATACACTGAAAAGGGTCTATAGACTTCACACTCTCTTGAATACTGCAATAAGATATATATTTACATTGCAAAAGAGAGAAAATGTGGACAAAAAGTACCCAGAATTAAAAATTCTAAACAATGAAAAAAGGACTAACCTACACACCCTTGAGGCTGCCTTTTACCTATCTCAGAATGAAGGAAATCTTGATCTGAGACAAATCTCGACAAGAAGTCATGCTCAAAGCAGAAAATTTTTTAAAATTAAGATCCCCAAAACAACATTTTATAAAAATTCATTCCTCTACAAAGCCCTGTCACAATGGAACGGGCTATCAACTAGTGCCCACAAGGCAACCTCGAAGTATGAATCTAAAAAACAGATTGAAAATATATTATAATGTCTAGGATTGTATCCTAATAAATCTGATGATTCTTATGTTGTATTAGTGCCATACGGTACCATCTCTTGCCAAGCAAACCTTGATTATTGAAGACCTAGTGTCTATTTTTTCTCATCATTGTCCTTATTTTATTCTATTTTATTCTTAGTTAATTTTACCCTCAAAAAGTTTATTCTATTTCAAAATTCTAACTCTGCCTCGTGCGAGATGGTAACGACTGGGAGAACTGGATCTAATCTAGATGACTGTATACCTATTTGTCTATTTTTATATGTGTTTATTCTTATGTAATGCGAGTTCGATAAATAAAGTAGTATCTTATCTTATCTTATGTTTCCTATGTTGCAAGCATGATTTTGGTAGTCAAATTATCTTCCTACCATGGTAAGAACTCAAGTTAGTGTTAAATTTCTTTGGAACACTTATTTGAAAGCGCCTTTTCTTTTCAAGATTGATATATTTCCTAATCCGTCCTAATTATTGGCATTTGAGTATGTGATTCTTGAGAAATACAGCTTTCTTGTTGTATATGTGGTTAAGGTGTCCCACAATGTCACATGGGGAAAAAAATGCAAGTAAAAATGATGAATTTTGTGTAGTTGGTACTTCATATCTCCACTTGTACTGCATGTAGTCGAAATAGTCAGTTGGAAATTCGAAATAAATATTCAGTTGGAAAGTCAGAATAGTCAGGTGGGAAATTCGAAATTGTCAGTCGGAAAGTCGAAATAGTCAGTCGGAAAGTCAAAATAGTCAGTCGAAAAGTCAAAATAGTCAGTCGAAAAGTCAAAATAGTCAGTCGAAAAGTCAAAATAGTCAGTCGAAAAGTCAATGGCATTTTGCGGTTAGGAGCAAGACCCTAGACAAGGCAGATGAAAAAAAATAACACAAAAAAAATTCCGTCCTAATGGGATTTTAATGACATTTGCGGTTTGGAGTGTTTCAATGGCATTTTGTGTTTATTTAATCAATTTCTGATATTTGTGAAGTTCATTCTTTTCTCGCAATGTTCCCATCTTTATATAAGCATAGACAACCGTTGAAGGCAGGCCGGGGCTCGCTGGCCCGTAATAACAAGAATATTAATGTAAGCCCTTAGTGACAGGTGCCTCCTATCGGCCCTAGACGGTTGTGTAGGCTCTACCATTACTTGCCAACTCCTGTACTTTCCCACAAATTTTGCTGTTGTAGGAAATAAAGACAAAGGGTTACTGGTTTTTGTACAGGTTGGTCTTTTGCAAATGAGGGGTTCCCAGAATTCCAGAGAACCCCTATAAGAACCCAGGAGGTTGGGAGCCTCCTCAGATATACTCTTGGTAGAACTTTGATTCAGGCCCAACCTATCCTTAAACCTATCAACGAGTTGAACCTATCAAACTTTCTAAGATAATCCTTACCATTATATTGCTACATGATACACTAGCACTAGGGAGATACCAATGTCGTGTTTGTCTAACCTTGTCTAACCATCACACTGCATGCCTTAATTAAAGTGGCACTTGCCGACCACAGAACTCATTTATGAGAGTTTGGTCAAAGATATAGTAATTGAATACGATAGAACCCCCTTTACCCATGGCTTTCCTGATTTGATCATATTAAACAATATGTGTGAGGTATTTTCCAAATCTTCCCGTTGAAAATCATTTTGGTCTGCACGTGCACCTTATCTGTTTACCCCGTCCTGCCCCCTAATTGGTTGCAGGACATGTATATCAGTATGTCTGCACTCTGAGTAAGTAGGTCAGCGAGACGTCAATTAGTTTCAGAATGAAACTGATTGTCCATCAACCTATCAGATACGGGATAAAATGAATCCAAGTGCTATTCTCAAAACAAAATATGCAGTTACTTTTTAATAGGCTACTGGTACTTTGTTGAGCATATCATTTATAAACAAGATGCACGGCTAACGTCATATATAATTGCAATGGGCTACATGTATACATAAATAAGTACATGTACACATAAGTACATGTACACATACATACATACATACATAGAAGAACCATTCTAAATTTCAAGTAAGCATGTGAATGTTAAGGAATTCTCCCAATGACACCAAGTAAACCCCACCAGAATACCTTAAATATATATTTAGAAAAAAAAAAATTCAAATTATACATTTGTTAAAACAGATGTAAACTTTTCATGTTTAAATGATTGTAACCATACTACATACTAGGTCACCACAATAATAATAGCTGCTCAGATTGTAGTTGTAAGGTGTTTGCATGTACATTTTGTACATGAACATTCATACCTACATTAGTACATACACCCACTGTCACCACTACCACCACTAACACTAAGCTCCCACTCAGCTGGCCAACGAACCGTGACATAGCATGACCAGCACCAGCACCACTGCCACTACCACTGCGCTCAGACGAAGACGAAAGTGGTGCATAGACGACGGACGACGATTTTCTTCACAAATGTAGAATTCCAATGGTAACATTATACCTAAACACATTTAACTGCCCATTGCAATTAAAAAGGATGGTGTGAACGGGGATAACAGTTCCTAGGTATACCTTTCATACTTATGTGTACAGAATATGAAATTGGAGTAAATAAGACCCCCCCCCCCCCCCCCCCACACACACACACACTTTGAGTTGAGAAATATGCACAAGGGTAATAACCTTTAAGGATATGATCAGAGTTATACATATACATGAGTATTACATGTATAACTCTGATATGATTTTGAAAATCTTGTATACCATGCGCATGCAATATCCTGTGTTCCAAATGAAAAACAAAATTCTAATCGTAGATGCAAGTGATTTTATTTCTCTCACTATGATCAGATATAAGTTTCAAGTCAATGACCTAAGAGAGACCATTATGGCATAGGCAGAAAAGAATCCCATCATACAGGACAATTCAAAATCCTCCAGGAGCTAAATGTTCCAATGGGTTCTTTGGTCTTAACAAATGAATCGAAGAATACATAGGGTCTCTTGCGGTGCTGTTAACTTTGACCAACGTGTATATACAATTTTACACTCGCTGCTTTTCCGCTTCACAGAACGAATTGCCTATATTTGACACAAAAGATAGATGCTAGTTTATTGCATGGAAGGCCAATTATAACCTCACTAAAACATCAATGTTACATTGGACCATTTGTGGTAATAAACGTCACATAACATTTTTCTTGTTCATAAGATCCTGAATCCAAATATGTGTAACTTACTTCACATAAAATGACACAAGATTTTAGTATACAATTTAATTAAAATGCGAATTATCATAACGAATGCACCTTAGGGACATAGAGATACTAAAACACGTGTATACCATCGATAGATGGTAAAACATATAAGAAAACCAAAACCTTGTTAATTAATGTAAGAAGTTTCCACGTGTTTCTTAACCTTAATTCATAAAATAACTGAAAATGGATTTTTTTTCATGTAGATTTTGTTCACGCCAGGAAAATTTGATAATCAGACACGGGATAATTCTGTTAGGTTTGTCCGCCAACTGAATTTAAATTCTTGTTCGCATATAAAGCAAGAATTATCCCTCAAATGGCATTATGTATGCAATTGTATGAGACAGTAGAACCGTTTTTTAAAAAAATATTTTGGCAGCATTTGTAATTTTCGATTTTGCTCCAGATTTGATAGCAGATAACCCAAGTAACCACAGAATGAAATCCCTGGGCAGGTGGTTTTCGGTTCCAAGATACACCATTCATAATAACATGTTACCACTATGCAAGGGTTATAAAACCACTTTGCAAGGGATACAACTAGTATTTCAACGAATACTTTGAATCATTGGTGTTCTGTTTGTGAATTTAAACACGCTCACATCATTTTCATAACTTTTCAAACCTTTAACTACCAAGAGACGGAAAGCCTGGGACAATTATTTGATTTATTCAATCACACAAGTGAGTCCAGTATGTGGCTATTATACCATGTTACACAATTATTATTGCAAAATGCCATGATTATTAATTTACATGGATACCGTTAACATCTATCTCCATCCTTATTTGGGACAGGACTGATTTACGATCTTGCAATGAATATATATATTTTAACCTAATTGGGGGTCACTTTGTGAACACTATGGTTTTACCTTGGACACAAACATTCAGTAAAACGAATTGCACAATCGTTTTGTCATGACACAATTGCTTCAGATTTCCAGTTCAAAATCTAACTCAATAATTTGACTCTAAATAACAATGCGAATAATCAATACTCTTTAACATAAGAACATCATTTTAGGGGCAAACCGGTTGGCTCCATTACTTTGTAAAATTAACATCAATAAACTGGTCGGTTAACACATGTCTTATTTATGAGCCGAACATTTTTGCTTTTACTTCTGGAATGCTTGGGAAGAGGTCCTCAGTTAAAAATAAATACACCATTTCCACAAGCAGTTAATTTCAAGCAGCGAAGAGAATGGAACATATTATATGCTAAGCTATGTTTGATATCCATGATATATTTACACAACGCATTGAGCATTGGTCGTTAATTAAGTAATGATGCAATATTCCTCCTGAATTATCAGGAAACTTTTCTTTCCTTAACCAATGTCGATATCAATACCATCAGGTAGGTGGATAGCATTCACCTATTTGGTACAATATATTGGAAATCTAGAATGTACTATATATGCTCTGAATATTGTCATCGAAAAAATCAGTTCGTATATTTCTTCACTTGACATATTTATGGATCCAAACAAGACAGTTTGCCCCGGGATGAACACAAGATAATCCTCGACATTGCCGAATATGTTGGTATAGATTCATGAAATGAAAAAGCGCATGAGAATATCGTTCACACTAGACATTTATGCGCACGAAATAAAATTGAACCAGCGGCCGTTACAAAAGAATTATTAGATTATGATAATAAAGACATGAATATCAAGGGCACCAAAAGATATCCATAAGAATGAATATTGAGACAAGTGCATTCACATAGAGCGTTCCGTTTTATAGACATTTTTTAAATCCTAATATATGAGGACATTCTACTGAAGAGACCTAGCAACAAGCATCCACCATGGGTGAAAGAAAATTCTGTAATACAGAAAATCGGAGAATACATGGGTCAGATCTTCAGAAAATGTACAATTTACCTTCACCAATTTTTTAAAATAAGCTGCACTTAAGACATTTGATGAGCTTTAAAATGCAGTTTTAACATAGCAAAACAGATACTTTACATCAACAACATACCAAATATACTCAGATATACCCGGTATTCATCATGTTTCAGCCTGATTTAGCAAATTTTATTAAATGTGTAGAGCTGCCAATTGTACATTTTCAGACGATCTGACGCACATACACTTGATTTAATTCCCCCCCATCAGATTTAAAGATTAGTAGAGTAGAAAGAAATCATATCGATGCGTATGCTAATGGCGGTAGATTATTGTATCATAAACAGAGGTATACACGATACACACAAAGATGATATAAATAATAGAATCACTTTTTGTATAATAGAATCACTTTTTGTAAGATTCTTGATGAATTCGTATTGAGACCAGGAGGAGCATGTCTTGTTCATTTGCAACAGCAGCAGTTGGTGTTTAATAGTGACGGCTCTTGTGAAAGGGGATCACAGGTTTTTGTTAATCTTTTTAATTAATATTAATAATTAACTGCTTATTAGTAGGAGAGAGAGACTGCTCGAGGGCTTCAAATGGGCACGTCCTCTCCTCGTACTTTACAGGTCAGGGTAACTTCCTTCCATCAAACAGACGTTCCGTCCCCACTACTGTCCACTCCGGCATCCTGTAAAAGACCAGACAATATTTCAATGCTTTTTAAAATAAAGAATTTTCTTTTATTATTCCAGTTAAGTATTTATCACGAAAGGAAGTTCGTCGTACATGATGTATGTCATTCGAGCAGTTAGTACATGTAAAAAAGCGACCATGCTTCTATTCCAGTTAGTAAATGGACCATATCAAAATTGACCGATTAAAGTTCACCATTTAGAATATACAATGTCCATGCTTATACGATATTCCACTCCAGTAGTGCGTTATCAACTACACTGGAAAATACTAGAATAATGAACATGACCCGTAGTCAACCGATTACAATTAGCAAAAACATTATTTACATAGCACACTCAAGCCACAACAACAATAAATAACAGATGACCGATTTGGTGTTGATTTGCAATGAGATGAAATGGAAGATTTAGAATGAAACCAAGGTAGAGAAAAAAGAGCGTGATTATAAAATATGCAGATGCTATGGTGAATAACCACATCCAACAACACTAACACGCAAAAGAATATGAATAATCTGATAGCAGTGTAATATCTTGTTGCTTTCAAGTATTTTCATGGTTCATTCCAACTCATTGCCTTTAGCATTTGTTTTTATCACCTATAAATCCAGACTTAAATGTTCCGAATTGACATTTTGTAAATTCCAATGAATGATAAACCAGTGAAGAAAATAGATTCGGCACCTTAAGTTCATAGCATCACTAACACTAAATGAGACCAAAAGAATGGTAAATAAATATAGCCCACCTTACACTAGTTAACTAGGTTTTCCCACGGTAACGGATAACACAACCAACAAAATAGGGGAATTTCCAGAAAATATTTGTTTAGGGGAAGTTGGTGTCGGATATGGAATACCACGAAATCGTATTAAACCATTGACGTTGTTTAGTTGAGGCTCTGCATTATTCTAATGCTGTCTAAATGAGCTCGAGTAATAAGTGTCCTACGCGATTGTCTCTTCACGCACTATATACTATATATTATGTATCCTTATTAACTATTTCTTCTCAATGTTAAAATGCTAACCATTTTGGATATGTGTATTTGAAAACAAATGACACATAAGTTTCTTTCCCATAGTTTCCTTTCCTAGATTACATGACATCTTACTAGCATAGTTTGTTACAGCATTGTTAGCATTCGACTTGGACATACTTCTACCTATTATAATTTGCATCATTATTCAATTTAGGCTCAGTACAATTGATTAAAAGCATATTCTATTTACATTGTGAGTGGTATTATGACTTTCTACATGACCATATAATTTTTTACAAGTTTAACGCGTTAAGTGTCCTTTCCTTAGCAGGAACTAGGGACATTAATTCAAACGGACAAAAATAATTATAAATGCAATTACGTTTCCAACTCTAATATATCGGCTAAACCCATGGAACAACTACATTGTGGTGTTCAAAATGAAATTTCGAAAGGAGTTGTGGAATCCAAAAAGAATAAATTTGGATGAGGATACGCTATCACAGATTGTTAACTAAAGACATAAAGCAACTGAATAGTACAAATTTCAAGAGATACGAAACACAGGGCCACATGGAATCATGTAGATGGAGTAAGTATAGAGAATAAGATGTTTGGTTGTACAACTGAAGCATAACCGTACACACCCATTGCGGGAGCCCTCACCGGGATTGTCCCGGTTTTACGGTGACGCCGAACTGAGCCTAGACACGTAGGATAAACAGAAGGGGACAGAAACAGAACAGTTTGTAATAAATAATAATAACAATACTGGTGACTGCAATCAACAGCAGTAGCATTATCTATAACATGCGCCAACCAATAGCATACTATTCGACTGGCTCCACACCCATTATACAAATTAAATATTATTCTTGAAATGGTATTTCTCATTATTATGTCCGCCATTTCTGACTCATTTACTAAGACCTTTGATTAGCAAAGATGGATGACATAGACGTTATAATAAACTCTATAATCATTATGGACATATGAATGGTTCAATAGTTGCGGCTAGCCCATTCAATCTCAAGTCCATATAATAATAACAATATTCATCTATTCCAAATTGAAATTTGTAACAACGCTTGGACCTTTTTGGGGAACAAAACCTTTTAACTGGGTCAAGTTGGATCCAGAAGTAAAGGGGTTTGAAAGTTTCTAGTTTATTATGAATTATATAATGGGATCCCACATAAAGCGACTGATGTAAAACAAATAAGAATGCAGCACCATTGTCAGGGCACTAAATAACAGAAACATCTCTGCTATTCGCAATGAACAATACGACAGAAGCAGACCATTCAGGTGAAACCTCGTCTCTTGATTTAAAACTGCCATTAAACTACTACACCACCTTCCAGCACTAACGAGGGGCACCATCCCGTGCATTCTGTATGCACATAGGCCATAATAGCTATTTTACAGAAGTTGTTCTGATTTGAACACCTTTTGTCATTTTCATATTCAAAAATGACCCTGCATAGGCCTGAACTTCAGACCTGCAGTGCATATAATCTACCACCTTTTTTTTTTTTAACTTGTTATGCGTGAATAATGGAAAAAACAAGTGATAAAAGTATACACACCAGACAAACTTTAAGTCTCACAAGATTAAAAAAAAACACTCAAAAATATAAGCCAACAGGTAAATCTATGGCTAACCCAACGTTGTACCCAGTTAAAAAAGAAGTATCTGACATTTGCCAAAGAAAAAGTGAGCCACTAGGAAGTCGTATTTATGGATCATAATGTTAAAAAAATACTCTCTTTTAGCGATACATAAGACGGTACATGAAATGGGGGATGTCGATTTCTTTCTTACTACATAAAGATTCTGACACGAGGACACAATATATATACTGTACAGAGGCGGGTGTATTAGGGGACTCTTAAAAAGGTATGTTGTGTGGGGTATTTTACACGCACTCCATCAGGTTGCAGGAAGAGCAAGGGGTAACTACACACAAACAGGCCCTCCCATGTTCCCACCAACAACTAACTAAACCGGAGAAGTCAAGAGTTTTTGTTGCATTCTGTGCAAGCCAGCCTTAGATGTTAATAAGTACACTAAGACCTAGAGACACCAAAGTAAAGTAAAATCTAACTTCAGTGGCCTTATTCAGAATTGCCCCCGGATAGTGGATTTTGTCCCTATTGTCCCATCCCATCCCTTCCAACCCTGGCACTCTTTAAACGGGAGTTAAGAGATACATTTTGTAAAAAGAAATACATTTTTTAATAAGAAACTGGTTTCGTTATCTTAAAAATGGGGGGTGAGAGTGGTCATACATCAATTACACAAAGGCTATCGCAGGCTGAACTATATATATGAAATATATCAATATAATTCCTTAATATATTCCGCTTATATATTGTGCAAATTGATGGTCGAATTTAGGGAACTAAACATTAAGGATATGTGGAATCACAAGTACTTAAAATATCAAATAATCCAAACGCAACTCGCCACACTCCTTAACTCTGATATAACTAATAATAGTAATTAGTTCTCTGGTAAAGAATACCTTCACATTATGTGTATTTGTTGGGGCACACTCCGAAATATTCCTATAAAGACAAATGGTTAACAACGTGTCATTTACCATGAAACTAACATTAATGCATGGGTTGACTTGCCGCTGAATTCCTGATTTGGGGAATTTGCTTAAATTTCAACCATGTTATAGATCAGTATGTCAAACAACTGCCCCCCCCCCCCCCGCCTTCCCCCTCTCACGCACCCAACCGCTGCCCTCCACTGAAATCACTTCTTTCTCCCAATTTGAAATCTCTGACACATAATTCATAAACAAATATCAAATTATCTATGGAATATATATAAATCTACCTGACATAGGAAAATTTATTGGATCGGGCAAGGATAGGTAAACTAGAAGATCAATCCATGAATTTCCTCCCTTCCCCTCTAAATTCTACATAAATTTGACCAAAATCAATAAAGCCATCGGGAAAAAGTCAACAAAAATGTTCCACATGCGTGACAAGGAATTTCTAGCGAAAATATAATCCCCTGAATCGTATGATGACTATCAGCGTTTCATTTTCAGCAACCATAAATGTAAACAAATTCAGGAGCGTTGCCTGCTCTAGACGTACAAAACTACTGTGACTATATTATGGGAGCTGGGAGCTTAGACTGTCTTACATAACACTAGCCACGCGGACAATCTGCTTTCTGTTTTACTCGTCTTACAAATAACACTCAACCGCTAGACTCCTTAATAAGTACCAACTGAATGGCTTCGACTGTTTTACGGGCACAACTGGTGAAAAATTGGATTAAAGAAGTTGCATTATATTAGTTTATATGATTCTAAAATAAGCTATAAGCAAAAGGTTAAGAAATGACATGAAATAAAAGTTAAGTGGACGGAATGATATCTGCATTGCAACATGTAAAATGTGAATACAATATGAAAATATTTTTAAACAAAAAAATCTCAGGTATTTCTTTAAAAAACACCTCGAAACAATCCAGAAAACTTTGACAGAAAATTTATTTCCCACTGCGCAACGCTACACCCCGCTGGAACTAGATAGAAAATAAACAATTCCTGACTCTGCTACGTATTCAATTGAATTTTAGGCTTTCAGCTCCTTTGCTGACAACATAATAAATCCGAACTTCAAGCAACATAGGTTTCTTATCATTTTGTAAGTTGTTTCTGGTCGAGTTGTGTGTGCTCCTTAATGTCTTAGCGATATTTCTAGGGGGTTGGGGTGGGGTGGAAAATCGTGCACAATGTTCTGTGCCATGCATTTTATGTGGTGACAATATGGGTGAATGTACAACATTTACAACGCCCCTCGAGAATAACAAAGCGTTGTTTTCTCCGGGGAATGACTTATAAGGAAGCGTTCCATTGCGACACTTTCCTTAACATGGAAAGCATGATAACAGTCGTAAACATCATACAGAAGTTAAGGTGAGCTAAGATGTCTGTATCGAGACCGTTTCTCAAACAATGTAACGGATAGAATAGAGTTTTTTTGAGAAAAGGAGCCATGAATTAGGAAGAAGCAAATGTTAAGTGTCAAGGAAATATTCTAAGAACATGTTACTGCATCAAGTGTCAGTACACATTCAATGCAGCGTGATGTACATGACATGTGAATTGAATCCAGATTGAAAACTCCAAATGTTCAAACAAATTTACGGTTTTGTTTAGCGGCATAGGTATAAGTGTTTCTTCACAAATACAGCATTATCTAGATAGAAATCTACAGGCATTTTGAAAAATATATATATAAACAACGAAACAGAGTGGGTAATTAATGAAAATAAATATAGATGCATCATATGCCATGCCATGTACTGCACATCACGGAAGGCGTGGGTGGTTCCAGAAAAGCAGCAAAATTGTACATTTATTGTTTTATCTTTTTTCCAATGACTGCCAATCTAGAACAAAGAACGTAAAGTAAGTAGAGAAGAGCTTGGGCGGATATCACCTAAATACCATACCCTGACTTTGTCTCGTATCCTACTTCAGATGTCGGCCAGTAACTTTGTTAACACAGTACAAGCATTGATTAGGGTTAGTTTTCCCAGACTTTTCGAGCGGATCATTTCAGATACAGAAATTAAATAGAAGAAAGAGATTCATTCTATTTGAATTGTCTTTTGAGTGTGACGAAAAGTCACGTGAATGGCCGGATCGAAAAAGTTACAACAATGATATTTGTTTGTATTTAAGTTCAGAGATTATTTCTTATTAAAGTTTCAGGATATAAACAACTTTAAGAGCAAAAAGAAAGGTTATTTCTCTTACAACTTTAATTTTTTTTTAATTGAACAATGCAATCATTGAGATGAAACTAGTGACTATAGGTATTTTTCAATACCTCATGCCAACGCATGCATTCTCAGAACAACTTCCATGCCAGGCCAGTGTCTTGACCAAATGCTTAGGTACTGTTGCAAATCAATAGTGTCCTTCCCCATGGCCGATATTCTTATTTTACAGGGAAGTAGGCCAAGGCCCAGTCGCATATCACGTTCAAAATTGTAGATAAGGGGTTTTAAAATTAACAACAAATCTAGGTATACGAATAGGAATTGTTACTCACCAATCGCTGTGTTAGTTGTTTATTGGCTTGTACTTCGCGTTCGAGCTGTCTCTGTGTTTGTGCTAGGCTCATTTTCAACTGCAGAGTAAAAATAAAGAATATGGTCGTTTACTCAATCTTTCAACTATGAGATAAAGGAATGAATGATGAAAGAATATTTCCATAATGACAGTTGAGGAACCTACTTATTTATTCTCAAGAAAAAATCCTTGGGATCAAAATACGTGCATGGAATTAGTTTTATCTATATCACTAAGCATATTTCTTTAGGAAAGCACCTATATATATCCCAACCTACCTGTTCTATTTCTTGAGGTCGGCTGTTTCCATTGGCCAGCCCCTAAAATCATAATAAGATATCTTTATACATAAAGTTATCTCACACTTACAGTCCACATTACCACAGTGGCTATTTATATAACTGAGAAATGTTTAAATACTGGCACAAATAACTTATACAATTTATTAATGATCAAAAGTCAAACAAACACCAGACAATAGACCTTGTTTATCGATGGTTAAGACAGCGAAGCCTGGCCATTTGAATACCAACTCTAACTAATCAGGTTCTACTATTAAATTGGATGCTGCTGCGCAATATGTTAACTACGTTTCCACACAGACCTTCTTTCCCAAAATAAGCGGGTGGTGGCATCAGTGCAATGGGAAAGCACTGCCACGGTCTTGTACCGGGGCCGGGATTTGGGGTGTTTTGGGGGGAGAGGGATTCGAATTATTACAAGAAAAATAAACACCTTTGTAAATATCTTTTACTAATAACGTCCTAGTGTAAATGTTCATAATAACATTAAAAGTCTGTGTGTGCCAGCTTTAGATGGGAGATGGGAGACGGTAGACAGGGGAATTAAATGTCATACAACCTACTGGACATACTAACTTACTTGGAGTAACTAAGTTAGTGTCAGCCATTTGGCACGTTAGAATAGACTAATTCTTAAGAGGAAATATGATTAGAAAAAATATCATTGGACATTTTGCTCTTCCGCCGACACTAAACAATGTTTGTTATGGTTTTAGAAACCGTGTTAATTAACGTTGCAAACCCTGCATAAGGAGGAAACGTAAAATATTTCTGACGAATTTAACAAACACCAAAACATGCACAACACGATATCTTATAATCGATAACTTATCCTTTCATGAAATTTGTACGGAATTGCAATCTTATCGTATGGCTTTCCAGGGCCAGAAATTCAGCTACTCACAGTTTTGGGCCTACATAAGATATTGAAAATCAGATGTCACAGGAGTTTTCGGTAGGGCATGATGACTATCAGCTTTTCATTTTCAGCAAGAAATAATAACCACTACTGTGTAACCCCCAAGGAGGGTTGGATCATAAAATTCATAAATGTAAACAAAATCAGGAGATATCATTCAAAACGATAAGAGTTGCCTGAATACAGTGTAATACTATTGTCCCACACGTATCACATCAATCATTAACGAATACTGGTGGTCAGTAAAATCTGTAGAGGTAACAAATACTTTGGGAGTCTACTACAGTCATGAAGGCCTTAAAAACTCAAACTTGAAGTCAAATACCAAAGCACACCAACCCTCCAGGAGAAGAGAAGCAAAATAGTGGTGTCATCCGATAGGAATTTCTGTCCTGGCTCTAATTCTAATAAACCTTCCCCTGCCCTAACTCTAATGAGCGTGTACCTGCCCTTCCTCTTCTATGATTTCCCAGTCTGGTAAGCAGACTTGAGCCAGCGAGGTACACTCCTAAGTAAGAAAAGGCACACGCCAAAACAAACCAAAATCATCTTTTATCGTCGCTACATGCTGTTCCTCATTTCTTAGAATCCCCAGGACTGGAAACATTGTCAATTAAATTGTGACCACATATGGTAAAAACCCCAGAAACATAGACGGAAGGAAGTGTCTAAAGTGAAGTAGATGAGATAAAAACCAAGGCTAAGGGAGCCAGATATAAGAACATGAGAGCAAAGAATGAATCAATTGGGAACATTAATTTTGAAACAAATATATAATGCTGAGCCCTGGCTACGGTAAGAAATCATAGCAGCATTTTACATTGGAGCACTCAAAGATAAACAAATAAAAAATGTGAAACAAGTAGCAATTCGATTTTCTCAATGGGATAAAAGTAATTCAAATAAAAAATGATGGCAAATAAACAATTCGCATGGACATGACACAAATATTAACAGAAACTAGCATAAAAATTGATAAAAAAATACCAAAATGAAATATCGATACACATAATCTTGCATTCGCACAACAAGGTTTAAGCTAACTCAGGCAGTATTCCATAGCCTACTAAGT
The DNA here is from genome assembly GCA_942159475.1 of Sthenelais limicola. Taxonomy (NCBI): domain Eukaryota; kingdom Metazoa; phylum Annelida; class Polychaeta; order Phyllodocida; family Sigalionidae; genus Sthenelais; species Sthenelais limicola. The sequence continues at coordinate 78,134,791 of OW804098.1, forward strand.
TGAAAGCGGTGCAGTATTTTCAGGAAGTTAATTAAGTCAAAATGAGCACATTGCAGACAACTAATGTACAAAATTGGTGAGGATTATAACATATTCACCAGATTTTTACATTTCCTTGAAGTACAGCGTCCGAGAGTCAAAAGCTTTGATGGATAATAACAACATTGTAAGCATTCCTATAGGCAAATGTATACTACTTATCCATCGGGGTAAAATAAGCTACATGACAGAAATGAATTTCTATAACTTTTAATTTTAAACTATAAGACTGAATATTAAGAATTTGTTTATAAATGGAGAGTATAAATTCAACGAGACACTGTTATTTTAGGAACTGCTAAAAACCTGGTATGTTTACTCGGGAGAGGTTAAGACTGGGAGACACCCATATTGCTAGGTTCTACGCTAGTATATAGAATGTAGAGGCATATACAGATTGTTTAGGATTGACGGGTGCGATTAGTTCCGTGAACATCGGTTTTCTTGTCTATTTCTTTGTTACCTTAGACTTCTCTGCAAGCTGAGCCTTGAGTTTTGATACAAGTTCCTGCTCAGCCTTCAACGCGTCTTGACCTGTCTTGAGCATACCATTCAGCTTTGTGGTTTCCTTTTTAAATTTGAGCGCGGATTCTAGATCTTGTCTCAGTTTGGTATTTTCCTGAAACCAACCACCACAAGCAGCTACATCTAAGGGTTTCACTACTTCTCATAAAATACTTAAGCCTTAGGTTTGTCATCCGGATCTTCTTTAATAGGGAGGGAATGTACAGCGTTCGCAGAGTCCATCGACGGCAGAAAATACTACCGTAGCCAACATTCTCCCCAAAATACGCCATTGAAAGATTATGAAAATCCCACTATTCCCAATTTTAAAAGATGTACTCAAATTGATATGCACAGAAAAGCTTTTAGAAATTTCTAGATAGTTATCCTTCACGATAGCATCTCATAGTCCCAGTTGGTTTTAAAAGGTAAATTCCCCATGGAATATTTATGATATTTTTGAATGCTCACAATGAAGGAAAAGTTAAAATTTATCATCTATTTTCCTTGAGAACAGCGTATGATTTACCTCTTCTTTGTTCGATGTTCCGGAGGATATTAGTTGAAGTTCCGACTGCACCGAATTTAAGGATTGTGTAGACTATAAAAAGTAACATGCATAGGTATCTAAAACCAGGTACTATAAGCAGTAGTCGCCAGCGGAGGAGCCAGGTGTATAGGAATAGAACCAATTAGCATCTTCTAACTTTAATTGATAACATCTTAATTTTTAAACCTAAAGATTTCAAATGTAAATCCTCAATGAAAAAAATATATGCAGAAACAGGGAAAATGTTAAATGGGAAATGATAATGTTCATTTGGGTTGTGATCAGAAGAATAGCATGTGAGCTCAATATGTCTGCCTTTACCAACTCACGTTCTTTTGGGGCATTTTAACAGAGTTTCTGTTCTCAAGATCATTAACGGCGTACCATGCTCAAAACACTGTTAGTACGAAATGCCAAACATGCACACGCTCTCACCATGATAATAATTAAGACATTGAGATATATCAAAACAATATACATATGAATTGGTTTACCTCACTCAGTTGACCCTGTAGACTCGATCTATCACTCTCTAGTGAGGTCAACTTTTCTTGAAGAGATGTAACTTGTTGAGACAACTGCAACATAACGATATTCAATATGTACTTCACTAGAAGTGAGTGAGTGAGTGAAATTGGCTGCTTTACGCCCTTATCAACACATTTAATATGGTTATATCAAGGGCGGGAGAGTCTAACAGCTTATAAGGCAGCCAGACGTGCATTGTATCGTTAGAAAGCACAGCTTGGTGATGAATGTCTTCTACGATGTACAGGGTATGAGGCAAGAAGCCCGAAAACGAAAATGCAAAAAGAAACAAAAGAAAGTTTTGTCGGCCTGATAAGTTACTGAATACAGACACAAAATCACATCTGACTACTTAACAAAACTTATATTATCATAAATTAATTGCATCTATCAAAAGGATCGCACGGTAATAAATAGTAATCATTACTGCCCATTGAAGTCTGTTAGAATTTTCATATATGGACATTTGTTTCTCTCCCTCGATCTTAATATATTATTTTTTGTTTTCTTGTTTAATAATGGTAAATGGTACTGCCCTGCTGCTTGAGTATTTTTTATGGTAAATGACTTACCCGTTCTGCGTCATCTTCAGAAGTATTTAATTTAGATTTCCATTTTCTCTCTTCCTCTTCTACACTGTTCTGGAGCTTATTCAAAATGCCCTCCTGTCGGACAGAAAATGAGGCGCAATGAAGTCAAATACACAAAGCTCGAATGGAGGATTGTATCAAATTAGGAATGAAACATTGCATGAACGGAGGGGTTGAATCATCCGTGAACCATTTATTACATAAAATGCTGCTTTAAGTTCATTTTTTCATTTTGGTTCGATAGAAATTCTCTAGACTAGGGTCGTAACAATCAGCGCCAATTGGAAATATTTTCCATTAAAAAGTGTGTAGAAAAAGGTAAACTTACTGTGTCAGCTAATACACCCTTATAATGTTGAACCTGTGTTTGGAGCCGGGACTGGGCCGCCATGGCTTTTTCTAACTCCTCAGTATCAACGCTACTCTGTAACCAATATGAAAGATCAATGAATCAAACACTCTATATATATATTTTCTTTAAAACAAATGCAGACCATTACTAAGAGACGACAATATATTAATCCGACATACTTTCACTATAATAGTGTCAAGTCAGTGCCTTATATAAAATTTAAATGGATATAGGTAAACAAAAGCTGTATAATATATGTACAGATAAAAATGTAAATAAACATCAATAGTAATTGAATATATAGTATACCATTGAACTACAATGTATGTATACGCTCAATTGAACGCATAAACACTTACTTGTATTACATGGGCCGCCTTCACTTCTTTTTCAAATGTAGATATCCACTCAGAGTAGCTCTGCAAGCAAAAAAATAAATGAAAAAATGATTTTTTAATTATTCCATAAAAATGTCCACAATTTTAAAGAATGTCCAATAACACAAACACGCCATCACTAAATAGTTAAAAAATTAAGAATACTCACATCAACTACTGAAATCTTGATGTCAGGGAACAACCTTGTCAATATTTCTCTGGTATTACTTTCTATTTCTGATTTGGAGTGCTCCTGGAAAGAGACAATATTTATCAGCTTTTGAATTTCAATGAAAAAAATAATCCTTCCGATGCCACCCTACTAAACATACCAAATCAAGCAACCGACAAGGAGAACATAAGTATACAGAATATTTTTGGTACGTTACCTCTTTGCCGTTGACTGTGACTCTTGAGGCTTGTGAAACTTCTTTCTCAATCTGTGTGTTTCTCTCTTTAAGTTCCTACAATTGAAAGAAGTTAACACACTTACAATAAGCGCCGCGAATACAAGAAGAAACACTCCGGTAAAACTAGATTAACCATATATATTTAATGATATATGAAGTATAAGTACTATAAATTGTTGCACTTGTCATCTATCTGAAATGTAAAGAAATGATAGTTCCTGGAGTAGTCTAGAACAACACTTTAAAGCTGTAATTCAAAAGTCAGTGAGAGACACGAGAAAAAATGTACGCAATATTTTAATGGAAAAAACTTGAATCTGTATTATCTGCTTAAATTATCAAAAGAAAGAAATATTTTCATCGAAAAACAGTTGTACATTTTATATTTCATGTTGATGCATCATTATCCCACAAAATAAATGAAGGGCCATTCATCTAACCTCGCAAGAAATATAAAGATGTATTGAAGATAATTTTCTTAACCATACAACTTAGTATAATAAACGTACTCTGAAAAGAGAAAGGCCTTAAGATTTACCATATGATCTTAATCGTGATTTAAGCTTCAGAAGCAACAAGCGACAGACTGAGAGAAGGCTGAGCTATCAGAAGGAGGACTATCGAGAGAAAAGACAAGAAGTAAGAGGAAAATAACTGAAGCATATTGCCAGAGAAGATGAAAGAGTCGAAACAACATAGAAATAAAGAATACAGCACTAATACAGATAGGCGTGTGTTGTGCGTGGACTTTACTCTGCTATTCCGAATCCAGATCCATTCCAGCCTATTTATACCACCAAGCGATAAAACGTCGGCAATTCATGCCAGTGAAGTTCGATTTTGAAAGATCCAGATGGTTTTCAGTCAAGAGATCGAGTGATAAGCCACATTGGAAATGGAAACAATAGCCCAATAAATGTATGTAAGCTTCTCCACAAGCTTATGTACATGTATTATACATGCAAGATCCAATCAGAGGGTGGGGAATTATGGTTCGGAAATAATACATTAACCACATTTGAAACCAGTCAGTCTATTAAAACCAGTAGCAGATGCATCAAAGAAGACTGGATTAATGGGAAAATGTCATCCCTCTAAAAGTTATCAGTACATGTGGATCATACATGTTTTAGCTGTAAGGGTGCGTAGCAAGTGGGATGAGGGGGAAAGGATGCAGCAAAGGCAAGACATCCATGTGGATTTACGGACAATGACAGCTTACACCAGCCTGAGTCTGAAGAGCCTTGTTGTCTGCACGCAATTTGTCTGCTTCGGACATCAGGGAATTATTTTTCTGTTCGAGTTGCTCCACTTGAGAGGATTTTTTGGACAATCTTTGCTGAATTTCCTCCATTTCACCCTGGATACGGATGATATCTTCGTTTGGTGGTGCTGGCAACAACTCTGATGCTGATGCCGTTTCTTCTTCACTAGCGGTTTCCAACTTTTCCTTCAGCTCCTACACATAGTAGATCAGTGGTCATGACTCATCATGGAAGATAAAATACTCTCCCATGTTCAAGAGGCAAAATAATCAGGGCAAGCTATGATATTCCCACTTAAGAAGCTGTTAATTGACGTTGACCAACCAGCAACACTGCGACACATAGTATTACTTGAGTGCATAAAAGAAACGGTATATTTGTGGCAATTATCACGGATGATTCCCAGAAGGGAAACTAAAGGCGCCATGTCTGGTGCATAAGGTGTACTCCATTAAGTGACATACGTAAGCAAATCTATTGTTCAAGTAACCTGCATCATAAATGCTATAAGTGCTCAAGAAAGGCGCCAAGGTATACAGATTAAAAATGATAATAAAAAGAAATAAAAACATGGAATAGAATGCACTAGATTGAAAACATGCATTTAGTTATTAATCGCCAAATACTCAGACCCCACAGATAAGGCCAAGCAGACATTTTCAGCTTTGGCTCCACTAATATCACAACTTATTACTGGGTTTTGAACAGGCACAAAATTGTCATACATATTGAAATTGGACATAAGTTATTCAAAAATACATATACACACATAAACAAGACGAAAAATAATAACACTACCTGATAGCTCACAAAAAGCACTAGTTTTTTAATTAGACGTTTTGATCCTGTACCCCTTACATCAATTTCTTTTTCATTAGTTAATATAAAAAATAATTTATCACTATTTTGTCCAAATTCAAATATTTTTGATAGCCCACAGAAAGACAACAACCAAGAGGCTTACGTTATTTTCCATCCAATAGCTCTTAACTAGCTCTCTCAACTTAGAAATTTCTTCCGTTTTTATGTCCAGTTGTTCCTTCAACTGTCCCATCTCCGTATCATTTGCACCCATCAGTGTTGGGCCGGTAGCCTGTCCGCGGCCCTGAGAAATCTGTTGTTGTAGGTCCTGCATAACCAATGGTAAGAAGTGCAGCAACATAGATGACTATCTTTGCCAATCCACTATATAGTACTTGGTAGTGGAGGCTACGATTACTAAAAGCTAGTTAGCAAATATTCATAGTGCTTACATCACGCAAGGAAGTAGAATATTGTGATAGCGTACAACCACTACAAGCTCAAACTATACAAGATGCAGTCCTTGCCAGGCTACAACTAATAGCAGTATGAAGCCTGTACATAATGTAAGAATTTTATAACAAATAAACAGGAGTCAGGGTTTGCTCAAACTGTAAAAGTGCAATATTATTTTTCAGCACTGCTTGACATTTACGCAAACTTACTTTCATGCGAGAAAGGTCTTGTTTGGCAAAGCGAATATACATCCAGTGGTTTTCCTGAACAGATGATACATAATACTTAACCGCGCATTATTTCTTTTTATTAGCGCATTGTACCAATGGCCAAAACAACGATATGACAATTCAGTAACATTTTGCTATCATTTACAATTCCTACATTAACTTCATATCATATTTATGTGAACTGTTAAAGTTAAGTGATGTGCAGTTAGTCATCCTGACGTAAACAGCCTTATAACTGACCGTCTCAATGCAAGCTCTTAAGACAATGGGGTGCCAAGTTATGGATTGAAACTTTTAGAATAAAAAGAGTAACCCGTAGCTTTGCACCAAGCAATATATAGTGCGCGTGTCTGTGCAAAATTGTGATTGGTTCTTATACGTCAGAGCTAATCACCATTCTCCAAAAAGGCACCATTTTCCAAAAAGCAAGGGGCCGAAATATTCAGGAAATTAGACCAGTTATAATGGATGTATAAGTGAGAGAAAGCCAAAGCCAATTCAAATAGTCAAGCCAGACGACGTGAAAGCCCAACAGGGAATAAGACGTGTTTTCTTTTCAACAAGACTGTTCGGAGATCTATTTTAGCCTCGTTTTACCACAAAGGTAATGGATATCAGAAGTCAACATTTATATAATGGTTGCTCCAGCGCATCACCCATAACATTGTTCTGCTGAAACTGCTGGCTACACTTCTACCGTGCAATGAAAATTCACTTAAGAGACGAAGGGGCACGCAATTCTGCATTAATTTAGAGACATAAACGGATTTCCTTTATTTTAAATTAGGAGAAAATACTTCAGGATGGCATAGCAGCACTTGATAGGCCACAACATCTATTCCTGCTTTTTTATATAGAAACACATACTCCATAAATACAAATTGTGATATTTTTTTCAAATACATTTGGGAAATATTCTATAAAAGAGTCAAAATACGAGTCTGGGGATAGGACAAAGCTTACAGCGTTTTCTCTGCGCTGCGCTTCTAGCTCATTCTGCAGTCGGACCATCTCGGTGACCCTGCGATTCAGGTCTTCCTGCAGGTTGGCGAACTGCTTGGTGCAGTTCTCCATGTAAGCGAGGGACTCACAGGCCATCAGATACTGTGAGCGTGCATTCTGGCAGCATGAAGGGATAAATATAAAAGCAAGAGCCTCAATGTAACCCTGGACTGCCAGTAAGCCAGATACTTGTGTCCTCACATTAGTATACATACGGCCAGGCACATGTCACTTCATTACATGTTGGATCTGGTATTGATCTTAAGTTTTACTTATGTGTGGAGGAAAAAGATCACATGGGCATTATCTCCTAATAACTCCTTGAGAGATGGGATCGAACATGTAATGGGTGATGCCACAAACTTAAAAAACAAGTCAATTTTAAGTATTACACCATGTGAACATGCAAATTCCTTTATGAAGCCCACAAGCAGCGATACACCCACTACTAGCCCTTATGCTATGTATTCCCATTGTAAAGAATAAGAGCGACAGAGCACCACTTGGCATGGTGGAATTCCTGCGAATGATCCATCGAGATAGTTAATGTTAATTATACCTTCATAAGGACGAATGCAATCACTGCTTTAGATACCTCAGCTTGATTTCACCCTTAATCAAGGAAGGAATAGTCATCTTTGTTGATGTTCATATAAACCGTTAATTGTGCCTTTAGTCAGGTGCAAGTTTCGGTCCCAGGGAGCAATATAAGAAATGATTGAACATTCGAATTTACAGGTATATTTACTCGGTTTTCAATTATATAGACTAGGCTACTAGCCCTCAATTTCACCATTTGACCCATTCGCATATTAACAAATTCCATCAAGGTGATGCTAGGCAGAGAAGTAAAGGGTTTTATCCCAATGCAGGTGTGTTTGATTACAATTATTCTTGTTATTCCTTATTGCTGTCATTGTTTCACAGCCGAGGTGTAAGTTAGTATGAGATAATGAGACAGGTGCAGAATAGAACATGGCAACGCTTACATGAGTTTTCTGGCTTTGAAGATGAAGCTGCTGTGTGAGAGTCACGACTTCAGCTGAACGATCATTTAATTCCTCCTTCAAGGCCGTCACCTGTTCCATGTGTTTTTTGTATTGCTAAAGAACATCAACCATATGACATTCTCAATGCATAACCGTATCATTCTAAATCCGCATTCTATAGTATTTATCTACACCTCCCTCTTATTACTTGTCAAATTTTACCTAAGAAAATGCCTAACCTTTTTTAATTTGATAATAACACAAATTGGTATTGTGAATTCGCAGATACCGAATTCATTTTTTTTATGTGGAAACCAGATGCACTATGGTAAACTCATTCAGGAGTGAGTCGAGATGACAAGTGACTGAAATCAATGATACAAGTTGAAAGGTAAATTATATGAACTACAGAACTAACCAAGGCCCATTCAAAACTTGTACTCAATCACAAAGCAGGGGCCCCTATACATGTAAAGACAAGATATGACCAAAGCAACACATACATGCACTGCGTTTAGAGGACGAACATGACTCAATAATAGTCAATGGAGGGATTTTAAAGCCATTTTCCAAGATTATTTAGCCTTTCTCGAAAAGTACTTAGTCGTTATCAGTGACTTAGTAATCGAGCAATGCGAAAATTAAGATGTAATCCTCATCTCCATGCATATTAAACTTTGTCTAGCAGAAAACGTGGAAAGACTCCCAAGATATCAATAGTTCCTGTTTTATACAAAAACGACCAGAGTGGAGAGAGCACCCAAGAAAAAGATATGGAAATGGGATTCCTTTAAGCGATAGAAACTGCAGTTTGCACCAATTTGAAGAACTGCGCGCAAAAATGTCTCAATTAAATGCATGCGTCATCAACCGGCACTGTAATACTTATTACGGCAAATAGCAAGGGATTTTACCATAGACCAAAAGTAGATCTTTACGAAAAGTGAATGAGTGAATATAAAAACATGTAGAAGGAATAAGCAATACAGTGTCCGCCCGGTTTAGTTCGTTGTGGCTGAGAATGAAATCGACTGTGGATTAGTAAGCAGTAAGGAGTGTCAATCGCCTGGAAAGTAAGCAGGGGTATTCATTTAAAATTCTTCAATTCATCACAGACTGAAAACTAGGATTCACCCAAGAGTTAATTAAATAATTTTGATGCATTTCATTTCACTAATGATAGGCCTGTGGTTTCTTGAATGTGGAACTTTGATTAATTTTACAGTTCTGACTCTGCCACAAGAACCTTATAAGTGTCCTCACCAAAACATATCTATATGATGCGGTCTATTTAGAATGAAATACTGAATAATAAGTCCAAGGTAGGGTTATCCACACTTCCCGTTATGAGTGAATCCATGTAGCTTTTCATACTGACTGAACAGAAGATTTTTTGGTGTGCGAATTAAGGCAGGGGCCCAATTATATGCATGAAGGGGAGAGGGTTCAATTCCGTACATTATTCTCGGCCTCCTTCTGTGAAAGAACATTTTGCATGATGGCAAGTTCCACATCCTTTGCCTCAAGCTCTGCCAGGATGTGTTTGACATCAAAAGTGGACTTTTCCTGAACACGAGTGAGAATAGTAACATCCTGCAGTGTCTTAGTAGGTGAAGGCGGTGCGGCGGGGGCGGTAGCAGCAGTAACCTCCTTAGCCTCTTTCGCCACCACTACTTGCTGCTTTAGCTCCTATTTATCAAGATTATAGACAATACACATTAAAGGAAGACAATGCTTACTGGCGGATGAGGTTACTCTCTAAATGGTAAAACAGCAAAAATTGGTACCATGGGGTTGATTCAAGGCCACATTGTTTCCCTATTTTCATGGCAAATTAGAAACAATGTGAACATGTTCGAAAACATTTGTGCGGTCACTAATATCAAAGGGCAGGAAATCATTAGATAGATTTATAGAATGTATGCATTATGAAAATCTTACATCAAATGAATATTCCGGGCATTTGTTTTTGCTCCGATTCCCAATAAAGATTGAGTTTCATAAAATAAGCATACAGGTAACATGCAACACATTTAAATAGATAACAAGCACCAATTCAAAGGTTTCCAAAATACACACCGAAGTTCAAGAACCGTTAGGGTTTGATATATCACACTGCGGTTAATCAAACTAACATAGTGGATCGCAATACTTATGAATATCTTTAGGAATCACATATTTTACAATCACATTGTACAACACTTATTAGCATAAATCTAAATGGCTTTTGCGAAAAGAACACAGGAACTTAATAACGAATGCTCTTGTTTCTTTCCAGTGACACATTTCATTACGATGGCATATATATGCAACAGGGATTCATGGGCGGGGAAGTCTGGGCGCAATCAAAGCAAGATTTGTCATGCAGCAAAAACTACTTAATTACTTATGGAAGTATCACCAACATGCAATGGAAACAAAATGTTGAATAATTGCATTAACATAGAGTTTCACCCACCATCCACACACTCACACTTTCAAGGTTAATAAAAAATAAAAATGAGGACGAGCAGAAAAACCAAAGACAAGTAGAGAAAAGGTGAAGTAAGCCCTTACATGGTTCTGGGCCCGGGCCTCATCTAGGTGTTTGGTAAGGCGGTTCACCTCGGCCACTTTACTATTGAGTTCAGCTTGTACATGAGAGATAGTGTCCTCAGCAGAGCGTTCAGCCGCCTCAAGGGCAGCAGCAGCCTGTGCACACCCCGACCTCAGCTCCTATACCATTAAAACAAGAGAGGTCAACCACCGGCAGAGCCAGGCACCTAACCCACTCCTTCTACCCAATAGTAATAAAAGAATGTCCCACAACTTGACACGCTTAGAAGCAAGCACTTTTGGGAGTAGCATTAAGAGGATTTTTTATCTCTACCATATATATACATTATACTAACACTAAACTTATCTAAAGGCGGGCGTGATGTTCCATAATTGTGTCTTGATATAAAATTGTTAGCATAGACCATAATATATAATGTACATGTACATGATTTTACAAGTTTTGTAACCAGGGAATGCGAATAAAATAAAAATCCATAAAGCTATACTACACAGAGGAGTCCTCATTTGAATAAGGCATCCATGAAACGGTAGCTAACTAAGGAATAGGTTCGGAAGAAGGAACATAATGTCATCTATTTTCTATTTGTTTCATAGGAGGGGGTTGATTCAATCTAGAATTCTAGGCTCTCGAATTAATATCTTTAAAATGTATTAAATATCCGACACAAAAATAATCTTTAACATACATTGAAGTTTGTGTGAAAGAATACGGCGCTAAAGTATTATTTCGCACCAGAACAAGTTTAAATAAGTAAAAGAAGTGGATGGTTTCGTAAAAAAAGCGGCGTGTTCATGTTAAGTGACTCTTCCTATCTATAGAAACCTATTATTTCAAATGTATTGGTAATACAACACTTGAAGTTCGAGGTGCGAAGCATGAGAAGGTATAAGTAAATGATTGACACACTCATGGTTAGTACTAACGAATATTAAGTTAATTTAGGGTTATTTTCCTCAAGGAATAATGGTGAGTTAGCTAACAGGAAATCTATTAGGGAATAATTGCGGGTTAGCTAATTGGGAACCTTTTTTAATTTCCTATTCCCGATCCATTTAATGGAAATCAAAACACCGATGAAAGAAATGTCTACAACTTGCCTGGTTCTCGGATCTCATCAGTTCTAATTCTTTGGTAATCTTTTCCAAATGAGATGCCTTTGATTTTAGGTCTTCGTTAAGCTTAGAAGCATCAAGTGTGTACTTGTCAGCACTGCTCTTAAGTTTCTACAAAAGGAAGATAAAGAACATATCATGTTAGGAGAACCAAGCAGAACAAACACACTGTATTACTAGTAAAACTCATGCATGGATTTTACATCTGGATAAAGTCCGAATTAAACTATAGAGCAGGTAGGTATAAGATGCACATTAGAATAATCAACTCAAGGGGGTCAGGTTAGTGGTGATGGGGATATCGTCTGCGCTTATACTATCTGTATGAAATCAATCATAATCAATGTGGGGAATACAATCGAGGAAATGGAAATTTAAATATGCCAATTAATTATGGTTATCAGTATAGAACAGGAACCTTACGTGCAAAAAAAGCGTAAAACTAATATTTAAAGTTAGCCCTGCCGGGAATAACAGATATGCAAAATTTAGTTAAGAATACAATCCATAGTGTTGTACGGTTAGAGTTAATCTAAATTATGTCGATAATGGTCCAGAAGTTGATAAAGTGATTATACATATATGGTATGCACTATATAAGGCATGGAGCCAAAGATTAAACAGTGTCAATATACGTTTAATGGATATAAGATACAGGGAATAAAAGCCATTCAAAGCATCCAAGTCCGCGGTTGCACACGTTTATCCTATCAGAAACAATTGCTCTATAGGGTTACGTATTAACATGGGTTATTGATATCACAGTTAGACTGAGAATTGATGTCCTTGTTTAAGGTTTTAGAGCGCTTACACCAGCCTCTGCCTCGGCTTCAACTAGCTTCTCCCCCAATTTGGCTTTCTGTGAAGAATGCGCCTCCTTTTCTGATTTCAATTTTTCCATTTCAGCTGCAGTGACCTTCATCTCGTCCGTAAGGGCCTAATAAACAACACCAGTGCAATTTGTGAATACCAAACATTGATATTTTGTTTAATCAAATTTGTTGTTGCTGCTCTCTAGCGAAAGCGCGGCCCAGGAAAAGATGTGTGCTCAATTATAGAATTGACGATGAAAAATAAACATTTTAAATGTCATCACATATAAAAATTGTAAAAGAATTCAGCTGAATAAGATATGCATGTAGGGAACTTGTTGCCTAAAGGAATGGCATGAGATTAAGGCACACATTAAAAAACAGACATGCTACTAACATAGAACGAAATATCCATTGTAACATTGACGGGCACGTTTATATAACAGGGGCGGGGGCGGCAAGCTGTAGGGTTTACTCTTACTACTAGTCTTGTCAACACAAAACAGTAACTGTTGGCAATAAGCACATTACAAGCTGACAATTTTAGAGAGTAAATTATTTTGTCATTATAAATCGTATCTGGCGCGGGAGTTATTCATTTCCTCATTCCTTTAAACCTTTGTGTTTAGTTTTCGTGTTTAGTTGCTTGCTTTTAGGCAGGATTGCAGGCAATGATTCGGGATAAGTTGGCAATGTACCCTACCCCTCAACTCAGGGTACAGTGGTACATCCTAGCAAGGATCTTATTAGCCAGCAATATTTCGAGGTCCTAACAAGCCAAGGAAATCATGGTATCTAACATTTCGTTATTAGAACATGTATAAGCATGTTCTATTGTGAGTGTGTGTAGGGTGATTTAGGCAAATGTGGACAACTGTCACATTCTTGGCAAGTCATGCTTTAGGCTCTAATTAGTATGTTTATTGTAAAGATGAGACATGTTTCCAGGCGCGAATTATAATAATTGCTTAAGCTCAGGACAATAATTACGGAGCCGTTCTTATGCTTACTTGTAGCTCTTCTTTTTGTTGTGTGATTATTTGTTCCTTTTCTAATTTCAGAGCAGTAAGTTCCTTTACTGTCTGCTCCAATAACTGTTGTTCTTCCGGTGGAAGTGCAGATACTAGTTCTGTTTGCACAGGCTTAATTTTCTCCGCCTCACTGGATTTGATTTGAATTTGGAGTGTCTCTAATGCCTTATCTTTGGCTTTAAGGTTAGCTTCCAATGCCTCTTTCTCCTTATCTTTTGTTTCTATTAATGATTTTAGAGACTGGATATCGTCGAGACGAAGTTGATTTTCTTCCTTTGCAATCGCCACAGATTGCTGGCTTATTTGTTCGTGTAAATCCTGTTAATAAACATCAACATTCCATCAGTTTGGCTACTTACTGCCAGACAAATAAATTTAAATATTTTAATTACAAATAAATATTAAGACAATAATGCGATGTAAATCACCCAAGAAATTAAAAACAGGGGTGTTCGATATTTCATTAAGCTTAATTTATTTAGTGTTACCAATTAACATATCTATCCATATCTGCGTAAAATGATAACCATTGCCTCTTTATAACGATAATATGTACATGTATATAGCGAAGCAATTAACCTCCACGCTTTTTGGATAGTGGTCTTGCATTGGTATCAAGATAATTTCCCACCATTCAGTGATCATGGCAGGGAAGTATAATACTTGGTTATACCTCCCTAATTAGGGGAAGAGCAAGATTAGTATGCTTAATGAAATATTTACACTAATGATTCATTTCCCGAAGTTTTTTTCCTCTAGGTGCGAGGACGCACTGTGAAGAGACTGAGTTGTTTCAAACATGCTGTTATTAACAACAATGGTAGCAGAACTGAACTGGCTTATCACTTGGTACAAAGATGTAAACATTGATAAATCAATTGTTAGTTGTTGGTCAAAATCAGGGTTAAGTCATAATGGAAGGAATACGTACCTGGGATGTAAGGTTAGTGATTATAAGCCGTTGCAATTAACCATGCGGCTAACTATACACATTTCTAGCCACTCATTAACAGCAATGTGTACGTACATATTATTTATCCTCAACTAACTTGCGAAAGTTGGGAACCTTACATCTCATAACACCATACTACAATATGTACAAGGTAGCACGTAAAAGGTGGTGCTAAATAACTGGCGCTAGGGGGTATGTACAGCACTAGTATTAAATCTGGGTAATTACTAATAGTCCGTTAGAGAGTCGGAGGCACACACAGACAGGTTATTTTATGAAGCTTAAGGAAAGAACGGTACATTCAGCCACATAAAGCTTACTTCATTCTCCTTTTTCAACTTCTCGAATTCTTCACTTAGAGAAGTGAGCTTGTTTTCTCCATCCTGCATCTTTTGATTCAGCAAATTCATCTCACTCACTTCCTTCTCCTTACTAGCCAGCTGGCTCTTAAGTTCCTCCAATTTTACAATTTGTTCGTCCTTTGCAGTGATTTCCTTCCTCAGCTTTTCTAGATCCTTAAGCTCCGCAGAATGTTTGGCAGAGTGTTTGGTTAGGCTTTCATTCAATTCCTTTATAACCCTTTCTTTTTCTTGGATTTTCGAGACTTCTACTTGCATAGAACTATCTTTTGACTCGAGTTGACTCTGGAGAGATTTGATTTGCTCTATCTTTTCAGCAAGGTCTTTTTTGAGGTTGTCGTGTGCGTTTAATTGCTCATCTTTGCTAGCAAGTTGCTGTTTGAGTTCCGTTACCTTTTCAACAATTACAACCTCTTTCTGTTGGACTAGATCCTACAAAGAAAGAAATCACCAGGAATTTTAGTAAAGGATGAAACTTGTATCAAAATCATAGATCGCCTGTAGATAAACTGCAGAGATGATTAACTCTATCCCTGATGATGATACCTGTCTTAGTCCTGCTTTAGTTCAATAGTATTATTGGCCAAGAAGGCACAAATACCACCTGCAACTGGATGTAACTGCATAATTATACATAAAGCAAACAAAAATAAACGTATTCAACATATCATGAGACTGATTCGGCAGGTTCTTTGAAACCAAGATGAGAACTAAAAGATAATAGAGCAACTTTTACAATACGGTGACAGACCTTACAGGAAGGTAAAATAGCTTATAAGGAGACACAAGGCCGGAATCACGTTTACTGAACCACGTTTGTTGTTTAGTAAACCACTGGCAGATGTGTCATATCGTGCCAATTATTTCAGCATTTTAGCCCTAAATACTCTGCCATGCTCATAGAAAGAGATCACATGTTTCAGTGGTGTCTTGTATTTTTAGTTAGGATCTCTCTTCAAAGGATACAGAAATGGATTACAAAACAAAACATGCACACCTAATAATATAAGGTTTCAAATGAAAGACATCTAAGAACACAATCACTAAAGAGGAACAGAACACACTAGATTCAAGAGTGATGCCACACTCGATGTGTACGGGGTGAATCAGTTTTAGTTTGCGCACTCTAAACACAAGATGTTACGTGGATCGCAAAATTAAGTCCAGAGGAATTATTGTGAATTTTCGAATGTAACAATTCCATTACTAGTAGTATTGTGAATTAAAAAATAATCATCCCATAATTTATTGAGCAGGAGAAAATAATATAAACTTTAGAATGCGTGAATGGGCATGCACTTAAACAATATTTAAAAGCACTTTCTCGCTAATACGTCGGTGCTAGTTTCAGTGACAGTCTACAAAAAGACGACAATTGTATGTCCGAGGCTTTCTGGAGGACTCTAATGAGCTTACTCTCCAGGGGATTAAAAAAGAAAGGGGATTCTTCTATATTCTCCTTACTTGCCACTTAGGGCAGTAGAAGTTAGTTACCATTTAGTGGAAGAACTTGGTGTTGATCTTAAGCACTGAAGTTAGCAAAAGCAAGTTACTTGGAATAAGGGTCGCCTATGTAGGCATGCACTGAGGCAGAATGTCACTGAAAATGTCTGTAACCAGACGGCGAAAAGATATAGACCAAAAAGCAGACAGATCAAAGGTTTTACATGATAGAAAATTAGGAAGAGATATCATATGCATATATAAATTTAACCAACGACTACAGAAAAAAGAAGCTTAGAACAGC
This sequence comes from Sthenelais limicola, assembly GCA_942159475.1. Classification (NCBI taxonomy): domain Eukaryota; kingdom Metazoa; phylum Annelida; class Polychaeta; order Phyllodocida; family Sigalionidae; genus Sthenelais; species Sthenelais limicola. The sequence continues at coordinate 78,151,457 of OW804098.1, forward strand.
CCACGCAATGTGTCTGCTCGGCGGCTGGCTCTTACATGTTTCTCTTTGTCAGCCTTTTCTAGCCGCATTTTCAGCTGCTTTATATCATCGTCTTTAGATGTAATAGTGGACTTCAGGCCAGCCGAACTCTCGGCAATTTTTTCCATCTGGGAAAGGGCGTCCATTGCTTTCCAATTTTTCTCACGCAGGGCCTGTGTCAGAAGGCAAAGACATGACCAATAAGAAAGATTTGTAGCAGTTGAAGAAAGGCATACAAATGGGTGAGGCTATATATCACGCATTCACTTAAAAATTATGGTAACATTTTGAGTTTACCAGTATGTATTTTTGTAATGGCAACTTACCACTTGCTAAATTATTTGATTATTTATTATCACGACATGTCAAAAGTGCGTTGATTTAAATATAACCAAACCAGCTGTTTCCCAATTAAAATAATTTGATGTTCGAAAAGGAACCCAACAAGAAATATCCAATCATCCCGCACACATACGTTTAGGCGAATTCGAGTATCTACAATCCAGAATTAAGGGGCGGAAAGAGGAAAATATCTAGCATCTAGCAACAAGAAATTAGCCAAGAACCACAGGTTAAGAAATGATACAACTACCATTAGTTCACATTCTCTTAAATCATATAAAAAGTAAATCGGTATAAATAATCGGTTTAAAACCCCAAGTAAAAATCCAAAGTATACACTCCTTTAGAAATCTGGGTTCATGTAATCAACTGAATATTAAATTGATAAATGCTATCACTTATCAATCTCAACCTGGTCGACACTGAGAATAGTAAAAATTGTGTACAATGTCTTGGCCAATAAAAATACTGTTAACAAAATCAAACCTTACAAGAAAATAGACAATTTTGAAGTCCTGTCATCACTCTAAAATGCAGAATTAAAATTCGCGCATATATGTTAATTTTAGGATTGGAGCTAAGTATGTTTTAGTGCGAAGACCGTAATATATTTACATAACAAAACTCCCAAAAATGATACAACATAACAATTCAAAATCTGTTAACAGAATAAAAAAAGGTTTGAGCAAACATTTAGACGCCCACTGGAAATGAACATTTTAATTCTGCATTGTATAAAATTCCTTAAAAAATAATAAAATAGAATAGATACATACGTTGTTTTTCTGCTTCTGGGTATCAAGGTCAGAAGTGAGCTTGGAAAGTTCGTCCATCTTGGATTGGAGGTAGGTTTGCAGCCTGGTGATTTCAGAATCTTTTTCTCCAAGACTGAAAGGAAGAAAGGTGTCACATGTCATGATGAAAATGTACATTGAATTACACTAGTTATCGAATAAGAGCCAGGATCTGTAAAGATGTTCAACTTTAAAACAGGCTCAATTATTATTAATATAGACGTGACCATAGCTATGTAAATATGTATGTATTTATACATAGCTCTGACGTGGCTAACGGTTTCCACCGACAATACGTAACAGTTTATCAAGAATCATATCTGTATCCGACGAACTGTCTTCACATGAGTGAATATAGACATTAACTAAAACACTTTTGAATGATTTAGATAAAATTCCTGTAACCCCGGTCAGTGAATAAATTGTTGTTTGACATGACCTCAATATCCGCACTTTTGTTACTTTTATATGTTCCTAATGCATGATATCTAAGTAGAGTGAGTCAAAGTTACGACTGGCTTAAGTCCGGGGCTTAAGTATTACTTCAACCTACATCTTGGAGTGGTCTTCCAGGCAAATGGTGTTAGCCTCTGTCTTGCCAGTGGAAGCCACTTCTCCGTTGATCTCAGCTCCAGGTGCCTCCTGGCCCTCCCCAGCTGTTCTTTCCTTGGACTCTTTCAGCTGAGCGGACAATAAATAGTTCTCTTCACGAAGTTGCTGTAAGTAAAAACGTATCTGTTAGTTCATTGTATGTAATGTTTTTGTGATCATTATCATCATCAATACACTATCTCTATTCCAAGTCTATAGAAATATATCGTTCAATGCTTATCGATAAATTTCAAACTGCTCAATCAATTTTTCTTCTTGAAAAAATACCAAACAAAAAACTCAATTGGGAAGGAAAACGGAATTTTTATCGCACATTTACAATAGAAATATCCTATTTATGTCCAGTGTGGAGTTCAAAATCAGAAGCGTACTACTAATCAAACTCCAGGAGTCTTTCCTAATGACAGAAATAATATCGATTCCATCAGAAGTGTGGATCCATTTTACAAATCATATGTTCTGTGACTGCTGGATTGTCAAACCCCAGTCTGACAGAATGAAGTCAGATTAAGTAACCTTTCCCCGCTTCCCCAAAAATAGAACATTGGACGAGCATGACGATACAAAATTCTTGGAAATGTTCCAATAAAATCAACCTGAAATACCTTGAGAACGTCTGGTTAGAACCCCTGAACACATCCTTTTAATTCCCTTTTGTACACAAATCGGATTATCTTATTTCCCTCACAAATAAATTGTTTTAACACACCCAGAACCCGCCCCCTCTGGACCACATGTAACTGCAGTATAGGGCCCGTTCCCATTACAGGATGCCTTCCATGATACTTACAGATATAAGACAGTTGGCGTTTTCTAGAGAACGAGTCAATAATGCTAATCTTCGGTCACCCAGGGCTGCCTGGATTTCATGCTCTAAGGCTACCTCCCCCAGCATACATACTCCAGTTTGTACAACAGGAGTATTGTCATTCAGCTCTATCTCCTGGAACTGTTCCTGCGGCTGCCCAACCACTACATCCTCCTCCCTCCTCTCTTCAAGCTCTTCATAGCTGTCTGTACGGCTGGGTCCCCCCGTATGACACTCTGGTCTGCGGTCTGTTGTTTCATTTTGTATGGGTTCTGGTGGACGTTGGGTCATACTGTAGGCTCTGTCTCCCCTGGACCAAGGCAAACTTCTTGTCTTCCTATCAATGTGAGGGTGGCCAGGCGTGGTGCCTCTGACCTCCATCTTCCAAGCCTCCATCTCTTTTAGGCCTTTCTTCTTCTTGCTTTTCCGCTCAGGGGGTACAACTAGAATGTCTTCATTGCTGCGGTCTGATCCACTCTTGCGGAGGATGAGGCTCCGGGGCCTAAAGCCGCGACCTTCAGGTCTCTCTGCCCGCCTTATGTCATCATCCGGTGACTGCAGTATATTGTCCTCAGAGGCAGGTCGAGACACCGGAGTATCACGATGGAAAAGCCTCCGGAAAAAATTGGCAGACTTGCAAAATATTGAAGTCATTGTTATAAAATCTCAGATTTTGGTTATGTTTAACACAATAAAATATATCACCGGAATAAGGAGTATAATATATTAGGACATAATGCAGCCTGGACCTCTCATTAAATAGTATGAAGAGAACTCTGCGATAATATCAGGTAGCTTCAGGTAATATCACCAGCTCTGTACCACCGAGATAGGGATATAGACGGGCAAGACTTGCAAGCCAAAAGATGAGTGACCAGTGATGATTTGCAGGTTCTCGATGGAAAAACAAAGTGCCTGGTCAATAAAACACGAATGACACGCTTTGAGTTTTAAGGCTGTTTGGAGTACGATTCCCTAGCGTGTGTAGAGGTAGGTACGTAGGTAGGTAGATGAGTGTGGTGAGTCAGTCATAATTGGCACACATAGATCAGCTTTCTACAGTGAGAGCTGCCGAAAATATACAGAGAGTCACTCGGGGCCAGCCAGAGTATTAGCTGTAAAGCGGTGAGATCATGTACTGGTAACAACACTGCAGGTCTGTTAGCCTATGGCACGTGGTAAAGCTCTATCACAAATATATTACAGCAGACAATATCATAGATCTTGATTCTCCGAAACTTTTCTATCTGGTAATATTTAATTTTATCTCATTGAGGTGGCAATTGATAAGTGTTACTGATGTTATCATTAATTTGTGAAATTATGAATTGCCTATGTATTCTCTATGGCATTCACTCAAATGCCCGATGCCGTAAAGCAGTGTGCCCGTAAAGCAGTGTGCAATATATTTTGCTTCTTTCGGAAATACAATTCTCTTCAAATTTAGAGAAATATTTCAATTTCCCCTCCTATGGGCATTGATTTTGAAGTTCATAAAAACAAATTTAGGAGTATCAGGTAGAATACTGAGCACTCACATAGCCCAGATATATGATAATAATTCATCGGGTAATTCATAGCCTAGACTCCAGGTATCCAACATGTTTGTCTGCCACTTCCAGTCACACGTGCTTAAGTTTACGGAGATAGCCACGTCCTCAGGTGTCAGACGGAGAAATCATCGCAGAGCAATTTTTCACAGGGCGTCAATAAATCCTTCACTGGGATGATAGACGCCTAAGACGTCCCAAGGTGGGACTCCTACAGAGCAGGAGGTAGCTTTCTCTCTAAGATGTGCACTTAACTTAATAGCTCGCCTATATAGGAGAAAAGCCCTAATCAAACTAGCATTAGGATACTAAGTGACACTCTGTGCTATGCTATCATAACCATCTCCTAGTGATATATCCCATCCGATTATCTCTTGAGATACCATCCAGCAAATACATTTCCATAAGGTTCATTAATAAGCTGAAGTTAGAACACTCCAGGGTATGTATGCGTGCGGTAGTTTAAAACTAAGAACAGTTGAGCAGCTGGGTGGGTAGCCGGCTCTCGTCATACAACGACAATGTACGTAGCACTCTTCAACTCCTCAGGTAGCTTTAGACAACATATACACGAGTATTTCTCGTGGTCCATAAACTTCCAGATGATGTGTAAGTACTTGTGTTTCCCCGTGATGATGCAGTCGCCATTTCACGGTTAGAAAACGTGGTGGCCGGAGAGGAGGAGGGAGAGAGATGGAGTAGCTCGCGAGCACGTGAGAGCGTTTTGAGCTGTGGGTGAGCAGGCTTGGTGCCCCACACTGAGTGGGGGTGGATGAGTACGGCGGGACAAGCAAAGGGGAAGACAGGATGCTACGAGGGGTTGGGGGATTATGGAGCAGAATGAGGCGTGTGAGGCGAGGCGAGTGTGAGTGTAGATGGTGAGTATATATGAGAGAGACAGTGTGGAGGTGAGCATTAGACACGACAGAAAAACATACAAATAATTGATCCATAATATGAAAAACTCTTGACATAATGATTAAGATAAGCGTTGATTGACTCACTAGTTGAATAACCTAAATGAACACTCTTTTCTCAAAAGTTTTATTTCTAATTTTTGGGTTACTTCATATGGATGCAACCGAACACAAAAAATGTCATCAGCATTTGGCCTATCGTATAGTTAGCGTGGGGATCCATACAACTATTCCACGACCTTGGAAGACGAGAGGAAACTACTGTTATACCTCGTGGTAACATAGCTTAAAATTAGTACTCTTATCTTTACTTGTTATTTTGTCTTTATACATTATAACAGTTTGATTGTTGGGCCATTTTCCGGTTACTGTTATCCTATTTTTTTAAATTTCCTATCAGTTATATCACTTTTACTGCCATCTGTTTGTAGAGCATAGCGTTTCGAACTGGATCTATGTCACAGAAATGGTATTGGTATTGAAGTAATTATTCCTACCTGCCCGCAATATTTAATATCTGAATACCAGACAACAATATTTATTTACACTACTAACTATTAATATGCCTCCCCCCCCCCCCCCCCCCGTAGTGAAGTAATGCCAACAACCGTTCTTATGGAGTGCAATCCTCGATTTCAATGAGGCTAAACGATATTTTTGATCTGACCATATTATTCTGCAATTGGGAGGAATGTGCTGCGAATGTAAATATTGTTGGAGACAGTCAGGGAGACAAAAAACTGGTGGAGAAGCCGCGTAATAGGGCTTTGGATTAGTAGTGAATCACTCCAAGAGCCAGCATCATGTTTTTTAGACATGGTAAAGAAAGCTGGAGCCCAAGACCTTTGAGGGATGTTATAGGAAGTTAGCATTCTTAGTTACCGAGCTAAAACGCCAACTCTTATCGTAAGTTCCGAATAAAAATAAGCTGGCACAGTGGGCGAAACGGTACCAGGTGACCTTTGAACTGGGGTAAACTAAGAGATGTAGAGGTGATCCCATACCATGCTGGAGGGTGAATGAGCGCGCGCGTGTGCACGCGTGCTTTAGTATGTGTGTCTGTGGTATACACCTCGATATTTATACGGTAGTATACGGTATAGTCGACATTTAATTTTAAATAGCCCCTTAATAAATTGGTATGGAAATTCGTTATCTCCGGGGTGCGGGAGGATACGGGGACGGAAACTCTGTCTACCATTAAGTAACTTAGTAGTCAATGCTAAAGCATATCGATTGTTAGTTTATGAAAAATGTGTGTGTAAATGAATAAATGAAAAAAGGAGTTAGGAGCATGGGGAAAACAAATCATGACTGTGATTTTCACGTTGTTACAACGATTGTTGTGTAAGATTTCCCTTATCCTGCCAGGTAGTTTTGCGTTATTAATGCTTGGAAGTAATTAGTACTTCTTTTTCCCATTCTAATTACATTTCTTGAACACAGTGATACCAGCACTGGACTCGCTATGGATAAGTCATTTGTGTGGCACTACTACTTCCAGGTTTAGTCTAGCAGACAACTGTTTAGCAAACAAGTCCAAACTTCTAAGTCGGTGAAAGTATATGACATTTTTTTGTATCAAAAAAAAACTTTGGGGGAAAGAGGGGCGTTGGTGAATGAATGATGGAACTCGTTGGGTACATTTTCAAAACATCCACACCCCCTAACTTGATGGTGGAGAATACGAACTTGTAGACAAACCCTTTTCCCCAACTTTCTGCCCCCCACCCCCACCCCACCCCCCTTGAGTCTCGGCGCGGCGCATTCATTACACTGGAAGATCACCATGGCAACCAGGTGGGAGAGTATGGTTACCATAACAACGCGATGTCCATATGTCATGATGTAGGAAAGCGTTTGAATAAAGGTCATCGAACCAGTCCCTAACAGCAAATCAAACACAATCCGAGCAAGACAAGACTTGAAACAGGGACGAACTGTAGATTTATCACACAGTGTGGTTGAAACGGGTACGAGAAGATAAGAGGCACACCCGCCGGTGGTTAAACTATCACATACTGATACTATTATATACTTTCTAATCAAATTTATACCTTCGGATGAGGTACGCATATTTGAAATAATGTTAAGCATGAGCATAAATCTCTAGATATAAAATAATAATGATTTTTCCCCAAAAGGCTCTGACAACTGAAGAGGATTATTCTTAGAATCGGCAAAAGATATATCTGACAAAAATTAACAACCAGTTTCTGATCACCTTTTTATTGTTTTTTTTTGTGCAGGTACACATGCTTTCCATATATAATGGGAGAAAAGACGGGAGATCGATGGACTGGACAAAAGGTCATGTACCAGGTACAGACCTAAGAAAGCTGACGTTTGCCCTTAACGTTTCTCCCTCCTAATTATAGCGTGACTACATCCTATGATATAATGTTCACTCACTAAGGTAATAACCTAATAATCTTTCCATAAGATTTTTGTCTGTTTTACTATTGGTATTGTAAAAGGTTATGCAATCTACCTGCACAAACTATTTGGAGTGTCGTTGGAGTGGGGAAAGGACTATCAAGGTATTATGAATAATATATAAGGCGTGATATATAGGTGAGTATAACTAAATTTTCAGCTCATAACTATCGCCATATCCAAAACGCCAGTTATTCTTTTTCTAGTTCTAATAGGGCCGCCTTCGCAGTTGACAATTATACGTATCTCTAATAGTTAGTGTACAGCGCACTTGCTCCTGAAGGCAAATTCCTGCATAAGATAGATCCTTCGCACCCCACGGAGTATCGTTTATGTTGATGGACGGATCAATTGCAGAATAAGCCATTTACCACTGGTATTAAAATCTACAGATCAGGTGCGGATCACAGAAGTTGCTGCTTTCTAATACATATACTATAAATGCGATTCGAATTGATCATACTTGTAGTTTATCACTACAGCCTCAAAATTTGATGTTTAACACCCGAGGTCATGTTGTCTTCTAATCTTGGTGAAACGGAAAGATCCATCGGGCATCACCGACCACCCACAGACATACTAAGCACTTAAGTGGCAGGGACAGTGTCTCTTATCAACATCGCAAGGACATCGTGAAGCTATCCCTAGACCCCAATGCTCATACAACTGTGTTTAACAACGACAGAAAAGCATATGGTTCACAGCAGGTATACGTATGCCAACAAACGATCTAGAAGGGCTTGGTGAGCTTCAGTAAAAAGGTTGCGTCAAATGCTGTTTTTAATGCTGTATATATATAGTTTAGTCAAGATTTAATGTTTTATTGAAATGATTATTGGACATATGTCTGGATTACGTTCTGGCAATATACAATATCAATAGCAAGGCTTCTCAAGAAATGTTTGAATCCTAACGAGAAGTGTCATGTATGATGTAGCAGCAACATAAGAATCACTACTTAATATGACAATATCAATTGCAGTAATCGCATCATTCCTCCGACCGCAGATCAAACGAAATTGATCAAACGTGACTCCAGGGCAGGGAGGATGTGTTCTCAGTGTCGCTGGAAACACAAAAACCCACTTTGCTGGTATGAGGTTACCCACCCTGCTGACAAGGCTGATAGAGTGTTTAGCATGGTTCACTATACACTTAACACCTCCAGGTGTAGGTCATGAAAGCCTGTCAATGAGTGGTTAAGCTGCTCGATGAGCTCCACCTGGAAGCCACGCTCTACACCTGCAGTAGCCACTAAGTATGTTGCAGGTATTCCAGGCTAATTAGTGATACCCGCACCCACCTAATAAACCTGTCCCGACACAGGCTTGGCTGTCTGAAGTCTCCATGGTCCGGCTCCATGGTACACTCTATACGCGTCCTGTAGGCAGTAAACATCAAAGCCAGCTATGGTTAACCCTATGGAAAGCCGCTGCCTACAAGACGCGTATAGTGTGTACAGTTAGTGGCTGATGGATCAAAGAACCCCAGATATTAGGCCGCGTGTATGGGGACGCTGGTTTTACAGCTGGGACACGCTCATATATTGGTCGCTGTGATGAGGAGCACCCTTCAGGAACAACCCTGCTAGTTCCACAAATTCATATGTTTCATTAGAAGTATTGGATAATAGAGCTACATTCACTAACAATTAAATGCTTTTTAATCGAAACATCAACAATAATAAGTGAGGTGTAGGGGAGGGGGCTTCATAAACTAGAAAGTTAATGGCAACAATTGAGCCCTCAGGGCCATCCGCCTTGAAAAACAGCATTCCCAGAGTACAAGAAAATATTTGTCAACATTCCGCTGTGTGCAAGATATTCCGGGAAAGTGGAACCCAAGACGAAAAAAACATTGCAGATGGAGTTGGGTAGCGGTACGACACTCTGGCCGCAGCTCTAAAGTACGCATCTTTCTTGTTTCCCAAGCCACAATAAAATCACGACGGTAAAGCTTATAGGAATAAAGTTATCTTGTATTCCTTGGATTCTCGTTACATGTTAGAAAGAGAGCGACGACTCAACACCGTAATATCTATTTCTTACAGGTTTACCTACCCTGTATCCACCTCATCCGAACTACACACATGTTGCAGCCACGACATAACATCGTAGCTTTTGCTACTCTATCAGTTTGATATCTAAGTCGTCCCTTACCTTCATCTTTGAGTCAGTTTCTTTGTTCATGCGCTCAAGGTCGAGGAGTCTTGACTCAAGTTCCTTCTTGTTATGCAAAGACTCCTGAAAAAAAAGAAGATTAAAACGTCAGAACTGGATTATAACTTTCATCGTATCTACAGATATACATGCGTTACACAAAAACGTGCATATCTTATAAAATACTGTTGCAGACAAGTAGACACTTACATGTGATTTATATCAATAGCCCATCTATTTGGACAGGTCAGAAAGACGTTATGGGGCAAAAACATGCTAGGCATGACGTCTTCTAAATTACAACTAACAGGGATGCCAAATCTAGTTAACGTAACTTTTAAGTTCACGAAAAATGTAGATAGCTTTATTGACTAAATGTGGTGGACATTGTTGTAGTGTCAGCAGTAAACATTGGGGAATTTTGCAACCAAAGGCAATTTTCATGGATAGGAATGTATATATGGCCGGAACACACAAGAATAAGAGAAGAACAACAAGCATATGGCCAATTTGTCTAGAATTTGTCGTGACGGGAAGACAGTATTCCTGGTCTAAATCCTGCTAGCTATGTACCAGGTGAATATTGCATCCTACTTTTCACACTTGAATACGTTTCTGCCAAAGAAACATAAAAAGATCGGCAAATAAGTGTATGTCAGGTGTTATTAATCTTTGGCAAAATGTTCGTGAGTAGAAGGAAATGACTGAACCAGAACCCGCATAAATTGGCTTGTATGAGGAACCAGTCTGTATGTCTATTTACTACAGACGTTAATATCATATGCATTTTATACGAAACAATGTATCTAGAGTCGGGAGGTATGATGTTACGTTGCATGCGTATACCATTGAGTGATATATGCAACACGCTTGAGGTACTATTGGGAAAAGTCCACAAAATGGCTGTAGAATGTGCCTTTTTAGACTATTAAAGTCATATATAATAAATCAGTTAACTAAGGCGTTGGTTTCAGGCGCTTAAAATAATAATGCGCGTATTGCTGCGGAACTCGTGCAATATCCACGGTACCACCTTTCTTCAACCAACTCGTTAGCTTTCGTGGACAAATTCTGGTCTGTTCACGTATTTCTCAGATTTTACCAACATTTAAGGAATGATCAAAACTGCAAATTACAAACGCCACTAACTTTCACATAAAGTTTAGTTTCCGTCGTCGGGAATTAGAAAGATACACTAGTAATCCTTTATTAAAAGTTTCCCTGCGTTAAAGCAGTTTTTAGGTAAGTAAGACTGGAATCCCTTTAATACTTTAATCGAATCATTAAAAAACGAATAGTAAACACTTCTAGCAGAAGCTGTTAATTATTCCATATGAAAAACATGTAACAGACAAATGTCCCAATAAGTAGGGAAAGGGCCACGTAAGGAACCCAGCTGTCGGGACATCGTTCATGCTTGCCCTAGATGCCCAGTCACTCAAAAAGTGGAGTGCTAGAAGGTCACGTGTTGCACATTTAAAACACATATTTACACATAGAGGAAGGGAAAGACACACACACATCGTCTCACCATATTTACACATTAATATATTAGGTCACCTTATATCGTATATGTAAATATTTCCATAAAGCAATACCGGTTTCACATTGAATGTGTAAGATTTGCAATTTCTCTTTTCTGCTGATGGTAGATAATTCTTCCCAGATATTATTGTATCATAATTACGTCTTACATAACAGGAACATGCCTATGGATGTAATGATGGCAGACCTTTTCCTCTGGCACATCCCCGCCAGTATTTTGCTCACTGCCGCTAGACTCAGCAGCCTCATCCTCATCCTCTTTAAATGTTATTGGTTCCACCACCGGAATCCAGGAGGAGGCACTATCTTGTCTACTGAACACTAAGCCCATTTTGCTTTATAGCAAACTTTGTCGTATCTCTTGTAGATCAATATGTCAGAGCAAGAATAAATGTTGGCAGCAAGGATGTGAATGCACCAGTCTTTCAAGATTCAGCAATGTTCGCTCTGGATACCTGTTTATGCTCCTAATGAAATATCTCTCTTAGTGACGTACACCAATAATTCAATTCAGGAGAATTAGGTATTCTAATACGATTGCTGCAAAGTGCAATTAACCATACAGGATCTGTATAGTTTTTACCGCTGACACGTATTGATTATTCAGACGAAGCTTTAAGGTCTGAGCTGCCGTCAAGGATTCTGGGAATACATACAGCACGAGCACGGCCAGATTAGTCCAGGTACAGTCCCGTAATAACCAATACACAATCGATTCAATAAAGGACCTAGTATACTAACTTCACGGCAAATAAAGTCCAACAGTCAGATTGTTTAATTCCTATCTTGAATTATCAAATCAGATAAGAAACATATAAAAATAGATCCTAACTGACAAGTATAATATATATCCACAAGGCTGTATAGTATCCAACTGCTCGCATGTAGTACAAGGCAAGTAAATATGCGAGTGGGAAGAATCCAACATGCACCACTTGAAATGCAATGGTGCTTTGAGGTTCAGGTAATTACGAGGACTTGCTAGGGGATGATCCAGAAGTCGGTGTGTGAAGAACAAAGCAGAGCCCTGTTAATACATGCCCAAGACGTATTGTTAACTGAACAACATAAAACAGTCAATAGGTGTCTTCCACGTGGGTCTTGCTTCTCTCTAAATCAACATTTTCCACCCACCGGTGGGAAACGTATGCTAAACGTCCCACGAGGTTCGCCTTGCTTTTTTCCCTCGAGTACGGCAACATTTTTTCTGTCTGACTGCGTCGTTAGGCTTTGAATATCTGACTCGGTCATGTCTACGTGTTTGACTGTTATAGTGTTTACAGAGAGAGACTAAAGGGAAATTATTGTTGTTTATACCAGCTGGTAATTTGATGCAAATGTCAGTGGCAAGTACCGGTACATGACAATGACTCAAGAAAAGCGCATTTATGTCTCAGGGAATACAACAAAAATATGGACCAAGCCTTTCAAAATGTAACACTAGATTATATAGTGCATCACCTAGTCATTCGTTTTAATGTGTTCACAAATAAACCTTGTTAGTATCATTACAATAATCAAAATGTGAGAGTGGCTATGGGGCGGGCCCGTGGGAGTGTTTATTTAAGGGAAGAGGTTCAAGAGAGGTGCCCCCTCATCATGTAAGAGGCACATCCAAGCTCTGCGCCCCTCCCTGCCGCCCACGCATACGACTTCACTTACTTCCTCTATAAACCTTCTTTTTACTATGTTTTTACTATGTTGGCCTCTATGAACCATAAATACGCCATACTAGCTTCTGTCAAACCCAATAATTGGGAGTGTATAAGAGTAAATTCTTATTTCTGGTATTTTACTGACACGAGATCAACAAGATAGTACGTCGTGTACTCAACGTAATATGATAGAAAACACAAAGGAAGATAGCATGGATGGATAAGTGAGAGGGAAAACACCATAATAATATTTTTAAGTCACAGTTTTATACATACAAATATTTCGGATGGCAGGTCCAGGATGTAGAGACACCAAATTTAACGGACTATTTATCTGTACACATCGCATTGACATGGTATCCTTAAAACACGCCAATGTGATGATCGATGATGCAACATTTTAAATCTCAGCATACATGATCTGGGAATAGGATCAAGTGATGAGTTGCCATGTTGTTGACAAACTTTCCTCTTACAAAGTATAGGCAGGGAAATTCCAGCTTATACGCTACCCCGGCTATATTCCTGATTATTTTGAATCTCACGGGGATGGAATGAGACTGGTCTCTTCCCACAAAATTGGACATGTGCAAAGTTGTAATACAAGATCTAGAGCAGCTTTGCATTGTTTGAATATATTATGTACATGTAATGTATACATGCCATTTTCCACCAACATATCACCAAAAACAATAGAATATATGATAAGTACATATCTCGATACGTGGTTTTCCCGTATGTAAAACGGACAGAAAATGTCAACTAGGGGTACATATTTTAATATAAACTTCTGCTTCCAGAACATCAATATTTATGAGAAAATTGGCCTTGGTGTATTCCCATAGGTTCTGACTCATCCCCGTCTTGCAGATATGTTTATTAGTTGATGGGACGGGAGAGGCCAATATACAAGGAAAGGATTATAACAGGTTATAGGAGTGCCGACTGCCTTTGGGTTATGTCATGTTTTAGCTTTTTCGGTTCAAAGAATAAACCCATATTGTGTACCCTTTAGGCTGTTTGCGCAACTTCAAAAAACATCAATGTTTATTAGAGGTTTGGGGGATATTAGGGGAGAGAAAATCAAGACAATGACACTGACAGATCTGTATTTCTGTTTCAAATTGCATGATGTTTTCATTCCTTTCTCTCATACACTATATGAGCTTACTCTTACTCTTTTCCCCGCCCTCTCAAGAGGAGGAGTAGGAGTAGGAGGGAGACATTTTGAGTAAAATGAGTGCTGTTTCGGTGCATTCTACTGATTGTTGATTGATTGACCATTTTTATTGCCATAATATGGATATTCTCGGGGTACTTTATAAATTTATGAGGCTTTCAAGCCCACATGCTATAATTGGGTACTACATTATTTCTATACAGGTAAAATTAATAGTTTCCGCTTAGCGCGAATCCTTTAATAATCCACCGCGACCCGGGTTTACTACACATGGAAATTGATTAAAAAGATACAATTTCAATTTAATTCCCTAGGAATATTCCTGTCCCTTCCCTGTAAAACAGCATATTGGAAGGCAAAAATCTTTCTGGAGCTGATATCTTTAGTTTGTTTCCCTCGTCCTTACATTTATAAAATTCAAATTGAGTGGTGAATCAATAATGAATATTTTATAAGGCCCCTTCCAATCAGCATTGGCAAACTAAAGAGCTATAGTACATTTTTCATGATTAATAAAAAGAAAAAAGTAAATAGATTGGGGACCCCCCTCCACCCACCCAGGATATATTGCAAAATGGGATTGTCGAGGCTCTCAGAGGTAGTCCCACCTTTAACAAATGATTTCTAGTTGTATTACATTACAGAAATGTGACACGTATATTATACATATTCAGCATATGAACAGAGTCCCCTTTACTGTGGAGACCTCTATTGTTTAAGATATACACTCTCGAGACACTGCTTAGTCCCCTCATTCTTCTAGCCGCCACACACACGCGCGCACACACGCCAATTTGTCTTTATATATTAAGAAGTAGCACGTACCTGAAGTTGTTGGTCTAGGTTGCGGGATGCAGCCTCTTGTGCCTGTAGGTCCTTCATACGATTCCTGGTGTTGGCCAATTCCTGCTCTGATTGGTGGGCAGCTGAACGAGCAGAATCCCGCTCCTTGGCCAGCGACCCGTTTACTGCTTCAGATCGGCGAAGCTCCTCAGCCACCTCCTTGATCTTACGATTCAATGCATCATGCTGCAATGTAATAAATACATACTCAGAAGATAGAACGAAATTTAAATTGCAAGGAGACACAACATGTTTGATATTCTTCGTCAATTCTCGGGGCGCCTAGGCTAGGTCTTATTCTACCTGTAGACCAATACATCAGAATCTGTGAAAAGTCCAACTATATCAAGCCCACCCCACGGAAGGGCATTCGCATGGATAGTTATATCATACGACGCTACATTGCATTCAAAGTGTGTAAATAAGTGTTAGCATTCCCGAACGATAAATTCTCTGGTTAGGGCAAACAGAAACGCCACCTGTGAGTGAATTCAGTTCACTGATTACACCTAATAAAATGTTTACACTCTCAGGGTGAGATAAATACCAATAAGTGACACGTAGAGTAATCTACCGATACATGTATAATCACATAGCTGCTGCAATCAAGCCTTTCCCTAAAATTGAACTTCCCCATGTCGCCATATCATTAAATGTTGACGGAAAAGCACTTACTAGATGAACTAGTAACTGGTAAGATGCGTCACCTATTTTTTAGAAATAAAACTCTAATAAGACAATTAAAGTGTATATTTCAATGTCACTGAATAGCTACGGTTACACACCTGAGAAGCCTCGACCTTCTGAAGTTTTTCAAGTTGGCCTTCAAGTTGGGAAGTCTTACTCTTCAGACTGGACACCAGCATTACATTTTTAGACAGCTCATCTCGTGTTATCTTTAATTCCATACTCTCCTTGGAATCGTGACGAGCAGCAGCCCTGTAGGAATTTAAAAAAATATTATCAATCTGCATCCATCGCACTATCGTTATAATTATATAATGTTATCGTTATAAAAATGTACTTTACAGTTTCTTTGGAAGGTCGCTTATGGGATGGAACCCACTACCCCTTTGAGCATCTGGTTTCAAGGCTATATACGGGTCTTTTTCTTATAGATTCGTGCAGATATATACTCGGCAAATCAGACAGGCATACGTATTACCCTTTGTCACAAAGAGGTCGACCACCGAAAAGAGTTCATTCATAATTACTGTTGTTGTTTTTTTATTTCATTCACTATTTCTATAACTTTTTCTGTAGGTTTCTATAACTTACTGTGCCTGAGCCACTTGGTCTTTCAGCTTTTGGTTCTCCTCAGTAAGGCGCTGGATGTACTGTTGATCCTGGTTCACCTTAGAAGTGTCAAGTTGACGGCGGAGAGAGGTGACATCGGCCATGTGCTGATCGTGGGAGTGCTGCATGCGCAAACAAAGGGCCTCTTTTTCCTGTTCCAGTCCCTAGATTTAAGAATATATTATTATATTAGATTTAGTTTTGCAACAGGTTATGCTGAGACACAATTTAGGTTATACAACACATGGCCGCTAGTGACTAGTTTAGAAATAATTTACTTAATATAGTGGGGGATAAACAGCGAACCAATATCGTCACCGGTAGAATGGCAGTTAACCGTTAATCATTGTCCAAGGGAAGACTTCAAACCGATCTTATTGAAGTTTTATTTAGACTTGTAGCCCGTAATAATGTACTTTAGCTTCCCATTCAAGAGATTAGAATGAAAACGACTCCAAAATCTGGCTTTCATAATAATATTTGCTCCCTGGCATTCATTTCAATTGATCAACCATACAAATTTACAAATCGACCTACAAAATTGCATCACTGAATAAGTGACTGATACATGGGGAATATTTGCGGAAGGCTGTTAACCTAGCAGGATAACTTTTTGTGAATAGCCTTTTGGATACCTCTATATATCAATAGGATTACGAGTAACCCGGACCATAATTAGGGGTATAAATATGGTGGAATGACAGAACTCCTTTACCTTAATTTTGTCGTGGAGCTGCCTTTCCTGGCTTTCGAATTTTTGGACTTCACGAGACAACTCGCTACGAATCTCGCGCATCTTCTGTCCTGCACCCTGGGCGGCTTGGCGTTCTGAAACAGATAAAAACATATTGAAACAAGTTTAGTCAATCCTCAGTCTAGGAATTTTAGTTGGACAAATTCTTCGTTTATTCCACAAACCTGAAGACCAATCAGGCTCGGCGGCATTGAAAGCATCGTACAATGTGATGGAATATTTCGCAGACTCCTGATGACTGGGAAACATCACATACAATTCGTTGGCCTAAGGTTGCTTTATGCAGGGAGGATGGTAGGGAGACGTTTAATTGGTCAAGCTAATCAGATCACCACAAAACACTAACAATATGTTAGGTTACGTTCAGAATCAGAATCAGTGAAGTGCTTAAAACGCTACAATATCTCTCAGGAAATATGTAATGACAGAGGCTGGATAAGCCAGAAAGTTCCTAGTCTGCTTGGATCGCTATACCTCTAAAATGACCTACTGACTAGGGTATTATGTTTGCTCATGAAGTGGGACACAGTGAATCCTCAGGTCATTCCAAAGAGCCCTAGTCTTTATTTGTTTAAGCGAGATTCTCGGGTAAGGCCACGGTATAAAGTCATGCGAATTTCCTGACAGGCTAAAGTTTTGGTAGAAGGAGAATGATCGCTGTATATAGGGGTGGGTTGGGAGGGGGCTGGGTGGTAGACAAATGATGTTTTCATGGGATATATGGAGTTATAAATAAAAGCAAATAAAACAGGACGAAATTTAAAACTGCTTTGAAAATATCATTCGGGTGATCCCTAACCATGGCCGGATCTTCATAGGAATGCATTATAACGTTAAGTATCCGGTGAGTGAAGGAACGACTCACAGATCATATACTCTAAGGTACCGGTGTTGAACCAAGACTAACTCTGAGAGGGAAAATCCAAGGAAGGAAGATGATGATGTTTGGTTTCCTTGTTCTAAATACAAGTGCACACTCGATGTGGGCGGAATGCAGGCTCCCGAGGTAAACAACTTAATTCCCTTTTAAGCCTTAAGCAGAGTCGCGCTTTTCCGGGAAGAAATTGATGTACGGCTAATTATCAAATTACCCGATTTCAGGTTTGTGTTCGATAAGTGATCACATACAATATGGGTTTCCTCCTATTTATTTTGAGATTTATTTTGTAGTCTAACTTAAATTGAATTTATGAGTAATCTCTGGGCATGGCATGACTCTCTGCCAGGACAACGTGGTATTACACCCACGAAGGGAAGATCCTCCCATATGTAAACATAATGCGCTTTTAGAGTGACACCTTCAACAAAAGGCAAGGACAACGCACCAGAAAACAACAGATAATACAAATATTTACTACAAGTCTAGCGCGGCATCTAAATGGACTTAATGAAATATAGCAGTGAAGCAAATTTTCAATGGGTTTCACCTTCTAGCCTTCTCCAGAAACACTAGAATTTAATCATGGAAAATCGTATAAACCTCCTGATATAAGCTAACTTATTTTTTCAGAGAGAATCTAGGAAAAGAGTTGCCTCGCGGGTTTCATTGAGGCAAGAAGGGCGGGAATCGAATGGAAGAACGGGAAATTGAGGGTGTGGGGTGGGGGTAGTCAAATGATGTTTTCATGGATGTATGGAGTTATAAACCAGATATATAACCGCTGCGAGATAGATTTGTATGATTTGTATGGTTTGCTATGGTTGCGTTGGGAAAGAAAAACAGTTGCCGATGCACTGCCCAGCCGCCCCCCGACCCTAACGGGGCCTAGGCGCTGTTCACTCAGTCAGTGAACAGCGCCCCTGGTCTCAGTTGATGCAACTACGGAAGTGTTGCCGACGGTAGCGCCGGAGCAGATTGTGTGGGAACTAAAATGCCCCTGAACACGACGGTGGGAATGGCTGCCTGTCGATGCCGACTTGAAAATTAGCTGCTATATTTACGGACACTGTTTATCGAGTGAGAGCGATGGGACAAATCCGCCTGAACTAAAGTGTACAGAAATGATATCTAGGACGATTTGAATAAGTGAAAATGTTTGTCACCGGGAAAAATAAGGAGAACGAGCCAATAAGTATAGGAGTCAGTAGACACTAAGCGTACAATTATTATGGGGGTTGCAACGGGTATTGAGATCGATAAGAAGTCTTTGACTTTTTCCCTGGGAAAAAGCGG
Organism: Sthenelais limicola; assembly: GCA_942159475.1. Taxonomy (NCBI): domain Eukaryota; kingdom Metazoa; phylum Annelida; class Polychaeta; order Phyllodocida; family Sigalionidae; genus Sthenelais; species Sthenelais limicola. The sequence goes on from OW804098.1 coordinate 78,170,539, forward strand.
AAAGGTTGCCGTTCGTCAAGAGGACATTCAACATGTGGCAATTTATAGCCACATATCGCGAAGGCAGGTTATTATATTAATAGAGGGGTGTTACTCTGAGAATGTTATCAATGCCACCTGGGTTGATGTCTCCCCAAACACTTAATGGCCTTAATGGTACAAAGTGGTACTGTCTGGTGGGGGGGGGGGGGGGGGGGGGTAGGAGAAGGAGGTGGATGTTGTTCTGCTTGTGGTGATGGTGCACCTTATCAGCTTATCAGCCATTCACCCCAGAGTTGGAGGTGGAGGTTGGGGTGAGTAGGAGGGGAGGGGAGGGGAGAGGTTGTTGTTGTAATAAAATGCAATACAGACATCAGTGGTATAGGCCTACCAACGGCGCCTACGACTGTGAATTAAATATCAAACATTTCACAAAATCCAGTAAGTTTCTGGTCTGATTTTTATAATTTCAAGAATAATAATTTTGTGGGGAGGGAAGAGAGGAGAGGGTAGGAGAGAGGGAGAGGGCGGGGAGGGAGAGAGAGAGAGGGATTGACAGAGGGGGAGATTATCTCAACTCTTAGATCACCCACCCATGTCACCCCATTTCCAGAAGATAATAATGTGTTCTCTTAAAGAAGACAATTTTACGATTAGAGAGAGTGCCTAAATTTTCTTATCATTTCATGCCTCCCTTATCTGTCCAATACATGGGTGCATGACGGGCAGGGAGGTCTGATGAAAGAGAACAGATGTGATAGAAGCTGATGGTCAACAGGGGGCACTGATGACGGCCAACAGGTGTCACTGATCATGACCACTGGATGGGGCAGAGGGTACTCCAGTCAGCGCTGAGGGTACTCCAGTCACCTACTAACAAACCTAAGTCAGAGTGAGATAAGAGGAGCACTTCAAAGCTGCGAAGGTGGTTTACCGCTTTTGGAAATAACTCTTTTCAAAAAAATAATTTAAAAATTTAAATCACCCTATTCAACCACAATCGGTTTTCCTGAGCCATTTACCAAACATGAAAGAAATAGCTTGAAAAGAAAGGCATGTACTAGGTCACCAAGGACACGCAATAGGTTATTCTATATTTGTATCTATATTTCATAATGTATATGTCTCTGTCAGAAGTGAGAACATAATCCGCTTCGCGAATAATAAAAGAAAAAAAAACAGGACGAAATTCAAAACTGCTTTGAAAATATAATTCGGGTGATCCCTAACCATGGCCGGATCTTCATAGGAATGCATTATAACGTGTGGGGATGTGGGATGGCTGAGCGGTCTAAAGCGCTGGGTCGGCTCAGTGGCATGAGTGGCATGTGTTGGGTTCGAAAATGGGCTCAGCTGCAGTTTCACCTCCTCCCCCAGGTACTAGCCAGTAGGGGAAGACCAGTGAGGTGATCTAGTGCTGGTAAAAAAAATGTTTTTAAAAAAGGAGCTGAACAAAAATGGGGCTTTTCATGCGAAATATAAATCGAGGTGTAGTTTATTCGAGCTATAAACATCATTCTATAGTTTCAAACGTTAGGCAAACGTCAGTGGTAGTTTTCTCACTCAGCCACTATGTTTCACAGATGTACTACATGTGGCGCTACCTGCGGCACAAACTCAGTATCAAGTTTTACAGCCGATGGTCGTGGTATAAGAGATGGTGAAGTTGTTGGATTGTTCTCCTCGTGACCTTACCATTTATATATCAGAAAATCATTCACTTGTCTATAAACTATGTCATAAACCAGAACACTCACCATCTTGAAGAGCGCGATCCTTTGCGTCTAGTTCTTTCCTAACAGCTTTCAACTGTTCTCCTTCCTTAGATTTCTGGAAATATGAAAATACAAGCTTGCTTAACATTTTGTTTACTCTCCTCCGCGAAGGAACTAAGAAAATTGAGCATTCTAGCTATCATAACACAGAACAGGGGTTATCAAGGATTTATAACGAACCTTTGTCCATTCAGCTTGTCCCCCACCGTGCTTGTGGGTGATGGTCTCAATCAACGTGGTGATTTCAGTTTCAGTAAGAGTTGTCTTACGTACCATCTGAATTAAGTTTTGTATCGTAACCGCTGAGTCTGAAATAGAAATTAATAATTTAGTCATAATGATTGATCTTCAAAATGACAGTACCAGTAATACAAACCAATAGCTGATAGTTTAATATTTAACTAAAGATGGTCACATCTTAGCTAAAAATGTATAAAATAAAATATTAAAAAAAATATAGTATATATCTTATGTGAAAAAGAACAGCAGGGCGAGATTGACATCTCACTAATTTCGCTCCGTCTTGGTTTGACTATATACCTCCGAGTTTGACATACTGAGGTATGTGTATCACAATATGGGTAATATCCACCATACTTGATGGCTCTTGCATTTTACCATTTGCTAGTTTCCATACTAAGTTACCAGTTAACCCCTAAGAGACAAAGGGGAGGTAACGATTGGTCCCTTAGAGACAGACCTTATGTTTCTCTTCCATGTTATGTACATCTTTACACTAGAGTATTAACAGGCCAAGAAGGGTATATGTCTAGACATCGTTACGCGATATTTCTGTCACTATTCATTCAGAACTCTGCCTATGAAAAAAAATAACCCACAATCAAATAGATTGAAGGTATTACCAAGACAACATAGGAACGTTAACAAAAAATAGTTAATTATTCAAAATGTTAATTACCTGATATAAATGGTGATATGTTTATGTTATGCAGAAAGAAAAAGATACCTGGATACAGTACATAAGGTTAAAGAGGAAAACTTTGGGCCTATGAGTTATGCGGTATCATTTATTAGTAGAATCTACTAACCTCACGCTGAAATTGGACATACACTGCCTTTTATTCCAGTGATCCTGTACCTATAGGTAAGTCTCAAGTCTAGGTATTACATTTTCTAAATTTTAATTAGGTGTATTTTTGGTCAAACATTGATATCCAGCAACCTAATTTGGTCAAAATGTTTCTATACATGTAAGGCAACGAGGCAAATGCACATGACCTGTACTTATATTTCTACTAACCGTCTGGTCTAGACCGTCTAGAATCATGCGTGAAAGTTAATAACGTTTAAAAAGGAAAGAGAAGGGGTATGAAAAGGATACACTTAGGGAATTGGAGATAGACAGAACAAACAGAGGAGTCGGAGGTAGGAATTTAAGGTAGAACCTCAAAAGCCATGTAACGAGGACAAAGATATGTATAGAGTGTGATATATAGACACGTTCCATACTGTATTCAAACGGAATTGGATCACTGAGACTTGGTTCCGACACTATATAGTGAGATTCAGAATGTGGGGAGGCGCAGACAGAATGTGGTAAGTGTTACAAGCATAACCGGTAGAGCAGATATAGCTGACTGACCGAACCAGTCCCTCCAGGCTTTTTCAACAATCAAGCAAGTGTGACCTATTCTGTAAACAGTAATGGTGACTGGTCTATGGAGGCATGACGGGGCATCAAGTCTTCACCGTGAGCAGAGTAGACCATGTATAATGCACCATCCTCGTTTCAGCTTGCAGTTAAGATATAGGCGACTGTTTTTTAGAAATGTCACATGCAGTCTAATTATCTAAAAGTTAGGTTTGATATAATATCGATTGCAGAAAACCAATAGGTCAAGAACGAACCGACAACACAAGTCTCTAAGACTTCCAACCACTAAACATTAAATTATCTATCCGCAAAAAAAAAATCTTCGGGCAGAAAACATGGCTCTTCACCAGCTAATCTACAATATTAATATCCGCGTGTGCTCATACATAATTGTGCTAAGGTAAGGATGATAATACGGATTAGTATATTAGATTGTAGATTCAATTATGTCCAGGTCACGACGCCAACAACTATTACAGCTGATACTTATATAAATACAGTTACTGAGTAATACTATTATCAATGAAATACTTCATCTACATTCACATGAACTATAAGCTACTATAAATATTGCCAAGCATTTCTGTTGTATATATATATATATATGGCTATGACTGAAATGCATCATTACAAATGTGTGTGGAGAAAGAAAACTGTTGGCAGAAAGGGGTATGTGGCTTTTCTCCTATGCATACTTGATTCAAAGGAGTAAATGTAGAGAGGTACGTGTAAAGGGTGGAAATTAAATTTCTGACATAGCCTCACAACTTTATCAAGTATCAGGTAGTTTTCCATAGTTTTCTCATAATTCCATTTCCTCTAATGTTACTCCCTGATAAATACCAGTCCCTACTTATATCCAATCTTTATTTGATAACTAGCACAAACCACCATTGAATCAATAAAACTGCAACGCCTGTAAAAAGAAGTAGCGGGGACAACGTCGAAAGAAGTCCACCAGATCACTTCGGCAATATGCTATTTGATCATAGGATTGGACCAGCCCTAAGAAATGTAACCTGAACACCAGGCCTAGATGCTAACCTTTCGTAATGTATGATATGGGTAGCTAGAAATATTGTTTAATGATTTACCATTCCTGTCATAAACAAAAAGCAATTAAAATGTACAAAAAAATCGTCCTTTTCAGATAATAACTACCAGATATGGATACGGATTAGGTCAGCTCAGGGCCACCTTATGGAGAACCCTGCTCAGTTCCGCACTCCCACCATATCCGGGAAATGGACTGCCAAACAATCGTATCGTTAATGTTCCATGTATTTCTGAATGGAGACATCGGGAAGAGAAGGGTTGCTAGCCTTGTGTACCTATTACTGAAGTTACTACCTGCCTTGGAATGCTGTGCTCAAGAACTGAACACAGGGTAAATACTGGGGGAAGTGCAAATCCAACTGTCACAATAAAGCATCATGGCGTAAATTTGAACGAGAGTTATGTACACAGTGAATGAGTGGTGGCATTGAAATTGTTGTGACGGCCTATTACATTCGATAGTATTACACTTCGCCCGAAATGGCGTGAGCATGGAAATATGCAATTATTTCAATAAACGTAGTGATGCATATAATTAATTTCTGACCGATCCCATACAAATTATTCAGCTATTTCCCTTGTCTTAAGGGACACATGTTCTAACATTATTCATATTTCTGCAATGTATCTTAATCCTACCCTGTATATGCACACTCGCCCATTTATTTACTATTTGATACAACAGACCCTCCTAATGGGCTAATTTTTGCTGCATGAGCAAAGAAAACAACTAATTTCGCAACAGGCGTGACAGCCGTAAATGTTCTAGATACATATCGGTAATACATCGAAGATGATCTAGTATGGGGAAGAGGGAATGGTACAACAGGCCAATAAGGTCTCACAAACATATTTATGAATGCCTCCACTGAACAAAAACCTGGCAACAGAGCGGCCGATCACTCAATACGGGAAATCTAGACAAAAGAATATAATCTACTAAACACAGCTAGATAGGCTCACCAATCGATCAGAAACGTCTAGATAGAGATATACCAGCAATATTGCAATGCAGATCAAGGTGTTGGGAAAAGTTTCAATCCTATGGAGTGTGGTATGGAAGTCTTTTATTTTGAGACTATTTATAGCAACGTTGTATCCCTGTTTTCCCATGGGACCCGAAGGTTGGCACGCATTGAAAAGGTTGAGATCCTACCAGGTCAAGCAAAAGAACCAAACCATCCGACCAACAGCAAACCAACAGCATAACGTTCAAGAATTTGCCCCAAATATGTTTCTTTCTCATGGGTTTACATGAATTTTAATTCGCTAGCAAAAGATGCACTACAGATCTTGCCTGCTGCCAATTCAACCTCATGAATAGACTCAGAAGAGAATATCTTGAAACCTCATCTCATAAGTCGTCATTATTGTGAGACTGAAATCAGCTAGTAGTACAAGACAGCATGAAATCGGTTTTTTTTACTAACATTCCTGAGAAGGGTCTACCGACCCAATTCGGGTCGACCATACAGCTGCCCTCATGTCATTTTTATCAGCCTTTTCCTCTGTCCAGTTCATATTCCCCTCATATCAATTGGTGTCAGATGTATAAGTTTGACTGTGGTACATGATACTAGTCGCATTTTTTAATATGATATCTATCAGATAGATAGATCAGATCTACTTATAAACAGTTGAACTTTCTGAATTAATTGAAGTATGGGCTTTCAATCGTTTTTGGGGCATAAGTAATAGTATTCAATCGTTGTGGCGTTATGGAGTTAAAACGGAGGAAAATGATAACTTAAAGCAAGAAGTGAGAAGAGGGAAGGGGAGAAGAGGAGTAGGGGGAAGGATGAAGAAGGGGGAGGGTAGTCGTAAAAAAAGTTGAAAGTTGGTCGTAAAAAAAGTTGAAAGTTGGTCGTAAAAAAAGTTGAAAGTTGGTCGGAAAAAAAGTTGAAAGTTGGTCGGAAAAAAAGTTGAAAGTTGGTCGGAAAAAAAGTTGAAAGTTGAAAGTTTTTTTGAAAAAAAAGTTGAAAGTTGGTCGTAAAAAAAGTTGAAAGTTGGTTGAAAAAAAAAGTTGAAAGTTGGTCGGAAAAAAAGTTGAAAGTTGGTCGGAAAAAAAGTTGAAAGTTGGAAGTTTTTTTGAAAAAAAAGTTGAAAGTTGGTCGAAAAAAAAGTTGAAAGTTGGTCGGAAAAAAGGTTGAAAGTTGGTCGAAAAAAAAGTTGAAAGTTGGTTGGAAAAAAAAAGTTGAAAGTTGGTCGAAAAAAAAGTTGGTCGTCCGTAAAAAGTAAGTCAGTCGTTCGAAAAAACAAAAAGAGTGTTGTAAAAACAAAAAAGTAGCAAGCTAGGCTAGGATAAATAGTTTGTAACTTTCTTTTAAAATTTAGAATCTTTTTTTTTAAAAATTTACTTTTAACGTAACTTTTAACCCTCTATAATCCCTGGGTCTGGGATAGCTTCCTAGGCGCCCATAAGGGGGATTAACAATGCCTAGGGATTAATACCCTATGAAAGCCTCATGGTTTAATCCAGCTTGTTCTTAAACAACTTTAATAATCATAAAATTCCCTAAATCGAATCATTTATATTTGCTAATAAACATCTAAATATTTAAAACATGATTTATCACATTACTTTTACTTTCAACCATTTCTATAACATGCAGAAACACCAAAAAAAGCTCCGTTCCGTTTCCTTCATTCAGATTCCATTTGCCATTACTTTTACTTTCAACCGGCCGAGCGGGGAGCTGTCAACTGGCTTACGTCACACTGGCTTACACTGGCTTACGTCACAAAAGAGGTGCCGACTCCCAGAGCACCAGAACAAAGCTTACCGACCAAGCTGGGTTTGTCAACATTGCCATGTGCAAAGTAATACCGTCCCGTGGGTTTGAGATGTTCTTCCAGAATTCAGGGTTCCCCATTCTTATCATGTTACCGTAAATGACGTATAAACGTGTCTCCCCGAATAATGAGAAAGGAAGACAGGTACGGACAGAAGGAGTATTTGGAACCGATCTGTCCCTGCGAATAAATTTACCAGATTATACCCCCCACCCCCACCCCCACCCGCCACACACCTTCTAAATACCTGACTCAAAATGTATTAAAGTTTGAAGTACTATACACTGTAAAACAAGTTAACAGTCTGCAGTATTTTTTCAAGGGGATCTCAGGATGTCAGGACTGAGGAGTCTAGCAGAGGCAATTTAGCCACAGTTTCACTGTATTCAATCATGAACTTTCACGAGTTTGAACAGTAGAACTTTCACAGGTTTCATATGAAGTTTCACCAACTTTCCTTTAAAATGCGTTAAATATCCCAACATGGCTATTCGACTATCCTAAAATGTTATGGTTATATAGCTATTATTTCGACCAATTTTCGTAATCATTGTAATTACTGTTTCTCCCACTCCTGCATGCTAAACTTGTCACTTCAACACAACCATCAAAAATATTTTGGAAAAAAGAATTCCCGTGATTTTGGAACATAAAGCATGTTCATGAACAAGAGTCGATGGGCTGTTTAAATGTTAAGATTGGTGTTAAGGCTACAGCTGCCAGCTAGCCTATAGACACTGACAGTAATCCTGGCAAGGGATGACAGTCCCACGCTTGCCTGCCTCGCTCTACCACCTTACTCTTATATATAACACCTCACATGACTCCGTTTTATGACAATGTCCTCAATCATTCCTCCTAATTCCAAAATGTGTCTTCCAATAATGCCACAGATTACACTCAACCTGCTGGACTCCTAATACCTTTATCAAAAAAATGTTTCCATCATTGATACTATATTCAAGAAGAATAAGTCATACTGGCATTTACTATATCAAAATCAAGGATATAAATATCAAAACTTCATACAGTCCATCACTTCCCCACAAATTGCTGAGGTTTCAGAGAATAAGGTTCTAGAAGCTAAACTGCTCATGGGTTTTTTGTTATTTTGATGTGTGTGTGTGAAGGCTTAGATTGCCTGGACTATACATCGTAGGTCGTCTCATTGATGCCACAAATAGTCATGTGCTTTTGAAACGGCCGAAATCAGCCGTGAAATCGAGGATAGAGCAAGGACTGCATACGAGGGACAAAGGTACATTTAGTAAAGACCTTTATGGTCATACCTACATCATTGTGATAATTTTCATGACTAACAATAAAATGGTGATTGCCTACCTCCAGCACCCACTTCAGTCGACTTTTTCTTGGATTTCCTGCTTTCAGCCTTTGGTGGCTCAGATTGAAGGGGAATAACTTCTTCCACACGTGATACAACCTCTTCTTGGACAATCTGCTCTTCTAGTCGTCCTTGCTCCTGCCTCTTTGAGCGTTTGGACTCCTTCTGCTCACGGCGGGTGGGGGGTTCAGCATGGATTGGGGCCATCGCCACCGTTTCGGTCACCACTTCCTGGACTTGTTCCTTGACAAGGGGCTCATAAAGGGTTTCTTGGTGGGACACACTGATTTCCTCGGCGCGTTGCTTTTTCTCTTTTTTCTTTTTCTCGGGCTTGGTCTGTTGCACAGGTTCACTTATCTCGGGTTCAATGGGTTCAGGTTCAATCAGTCGGTCAGTCTCGGATTCTGACTCGGGAGACGCATCCACAGCTATGGTACCCTTTTCATCAACATTCTTCTCCTTTCGGCCTTTACCCTTGTTGCTGAAACGTTTCCTTACTTTCTTGTCTTTCTCGGTTTTCTGTTTCTTTTGTTCCTCGGCTTGCAGTTTACGTTGCTCCTCCAGGACTTCTTCAAAGGTCTTCTCCCTCATTGAGCATACAGAAATTAAGTAGATGACAATCGCAGACACCACAAAGATGGCCACCCCAATCATCATCGTTTGAGGATCCATGTCTGCTCTTAGTGTTTCCTGTAATTGTAATGAATACAAGGATGAGGAAAGAGAGTATATTTCAGGACATGCTTGCAAATAGTTTAGCTTAATATTTCGGATTCCTCAACGGGAACCGCACACTCAGCCTAGCTGAATTCTAAATGATAGTGAATTGGGACATGGCCCGTTTAGTAAATAAATCAACCTGATATGCAAATTCCTAGACATGCTGAGAGGCTAAGTAGTTTAAGAGTTTTAGGTTTTATCGAGCCCTGCCGTTTAGTAAATAAATTAACCTGATATGCAAATTCCAAGACATGCAGAGAGGCTAAGTAGTTTAAGAGTCTTAGAACAAACTTGAACTTCCTTGTAAAACAGCGGACTAATTTAGGGAGCGTTAAATAGTCCTGTACATATTTAATACCATATGTGGGAACTGGCTTCTTAATCTGGAGATCTCTAGTCCGTCCCACAAATTACAATAAAACTAAACCACATGGACAGAAAGCAAGTGGGTTTTGTCAGTGCCCTATTAATTCTTAAGGCACATGATGCCTTTATTAAATCGACAAATCGACATGGCCTTGTTTTTGTCAACATTTTTATGATAGACAAATGTTTCTCAATAGTGACAGAAATATTATTATTGGGACCACCCCACCCCGTATACTTGACCCATCAGCCCGCACATACATTGTCGTAGTTGATTCTGGTTATATTTTTTTTAGATATAAAATTAATGCACAGGAACTAAAGCAAGAAACTTAAGAACCAGCTAGAAATATCAGTTAGCTTAAGTTGAGAAGAGGTCACATCATTTGCTAAGTCAAAGTACAATTAACACGTCGGCCACACCACGAAATATTGTAGACATTTTGAGGAAGCTATCATCTTAAAACAGAGCTTTTGTGTCACGTGAAGTATTCATAGCAGCAATTTTTTCTCTTTTAGCTTCAGAAAATCAATCTCACACATTGACCAAGTCCAACCTCCAAGGTCCAACTAACATGCTAGTAATAATGACCTAGACATTTGCAGTTTATGCTTCATGTTTACGTTACGTTTAGGGTTAAAACGTCAAGGATTCTTCTTCAAGTTCAAGTCTGTCCAGACAAAATATTTGCAATCAGCGACGTCAACGAGGAGGATAGCTATAACACCTCGCTATCTTGGCCACGCCTACAACTTACGTTACAAGGTTGATACGGTAACTTAAGAAAATATCTATAAATTGGTATATACTTTCATAGAGATTCTGTGTGTTACGGGTAAGTACATGAGGCACTATGTCTGGGTCTATCTGACAGTATATATATGACTCATATATGAAGGCCTGCCTTCATCTTGATTGAGTCCTGAATGAAGTAAAGTTAAGGAACCATGCAGTTCAACTTCAATGCACCATATGTTGCCAAATGTGAAATAGCTAAGTAGTGCACTTCCTTAGAAGAACTACTGATATGAACAAGGCAAAGGGCATCTAAAACAATTAAGGACATGCTGATAAGATACGTTAGTAAACTGACAAGCCTTAAAGAGCAATGATAATCTGGGAATGGTCAACAGATTCGGGGACTCAGCCTAGCAGTGCCACGACAGTGGGATTGTCGACGTGGTAAGCCAAGGCCCCCAAATGACAGCTCCCACTGCCACACCGGCCGGCGCATTAGCGACCGGGGCTGGGGAAACCCACAAAGCCAGGGGAAAATTATAATGGTATTAATATTCGGCATAAATAAATGGATGAGATTTACCTGACTTCCTTCAAAATGTGATGCAACAGAGTTCATGCGTAGAAGTATCTGCTGTGAATCTTCGACCTTAGGAGCGACGTGTCTCCCACATAATCGTGGACGGCCTCTGGAACATACCTACGACGGATGAGATGAGAATTCTCATTGGCTCATTCCGGCAGAGGCTATTCCCCCACACTGCACTCCCTCCCTCCTTCAATGAAAACACTAACCGGATATTCTTCAATATCAGGGTCTACCATGTATATTTGTTCTTCTGGACTTCACTGATTTTTTCATTCTCATATTCTTTATGATAACATCTTAAAACCGCTTTGAATACAAAAGAATGAATATCTACAACGTCATCACACTTTTTCAGGTGGTACAAAGACTAATACACTGACCAATCACAGAAAGACACCTTTAATGCTTTGGCAGAGGTTTTGTTGTTTTACGATAGAGGGATCTGCTGGCCAGTTCTGTGCATCCCTGTCCGACGTCGAAAGTCCCCGAGAGTCCCGGACAGACAGTCAGCATGGCTGACGAAGTTAGTGTGGATGCTGATGGATTTCCCAGCGAGTTAAGTGACAGGATCGACACATTTGACGAAGCCTTGACTTCTATGGACTCTGTCTTAGAATCACTTCACAGTATACCATTATCTCAACTTCATGAGAAGGTATTGCATATATATATTATATAGCCTACACCGATTTGCTGATAAAAAAATAATGCCTTGGGCGATAATTCAGAGTTAGTGGTATACAGTAGGCTTAACCCAGCTAACAATTTTCCGTTGTATTCACGTTGTGGCGACGTTATTTTCTATGTTTTGGTCAGTTGTAATTACGTAAATCTGTATGGAAGAAATAACGTGAATACAACGTAGAAATTGTTTTTTTAAAAAATTATTAGGCCTATTCTTTAATTTAAATTTTCTTTTGTTTAAAAAAATGAAAAAAATGTTTACGTTGTATTCACTTTATTTCTTCCATACAGATTTACGTCGCTACAACGTAAATAATCACAACGTAGAAATTACGTAGTGTGTTAGCTGGGAAGACTCCGAAGAGTTGCATTTTTACGAACAATTTGTAGTTATCTTACTCAAGTTTGGGTGATACACTTGTATTTCTATATTAAGATTAGACCCAAAAGGCAAAACTCAGACTCAGTCACTGCCGTGATGACTCGATGCCTATTTTACTTGTTAGTACCGTATTAATTATAAATCAATTCAATGAATTTAATTTTACAGTTGACTTCAATGGATAAGGCGCGTTTGGATCTTGTAGGAGCGTATGCTGTCAATTCCCTGTTTTGGAGTAAGATTCGCTCTTATTTAAGTACCATATCTATACTATAATTCTTTGTTCCATATAATTATGTAGCCTATTAAATAACGGTACCGTACGTATGGACCGGTAAACAGCACTCATTTTACTAAAACGTTAAAGAATGTCCCACTATACCGGTATTCTAGATAATTCTTGCGAAAATCATGATCAGAAGTCTTATCATTTTAATTTCGTGGTATTCTTTGTGATCATCACTGAAATCTTTAATTTTAACAAGCGTAATTTTGTCTGAATTATTTATTACGGTACTTTAAAATAAAGAGCTCTTGTGTACCATACCGTAATTTTGGGGGGCCTGCTAACTACTTTATTTTGTCAGTAAAAAGTCGGCCAAATTGTGCTAATTAGTCAGTAATTTTTATGTTGGCTGAAGCCTATTGCACATCTTATCCTCTAATGCCCCCCTCACACTGTACGCATCCGACGAGTTGTAAGCCTTACAACTTGTTTTCCAGTTGTAAGGTCCGTTTTTGAGCTGTTGTTCACAACAAAACTCAAGATTCAAATGTTGAATTGGATCGTAGAGTCGTAACAGTGTGAGTGCCAGTTGTAGGGCTTACAACTCGGACTCAGCGAGTCGTAAGACTTACAACTCAGAAAACAGAAAAAAAATGGGTCGGGCTATCCGTTACAACATGCGTTGTAACGGTGATATCCATAAAAAACACTTTTTTAGCCTGTTTTTAGCAGGGTGCTCCCGATTCGAGTCGTATAGTGTGAGATGTAAGTTGTAGTTGTAAGTTGTACGACCAGTCGGATGCGTACAGTGTGAGGTGGGCATAAGTGTCATGGCTCCCGTTCGCCCGCTTTTGTTTTTATTTTGAGTCAATGACTCAAAGTAAAGGATTGATGCAGAAAGTTGTCAATCATTGGCATTTTAGGTAAATTTTAGGCCAAACCCGGAATAAAATAATGTAAAGCTGATTTTTGGATATATGATGCGGGACACATGGGGAAACATTCCCTGAAAAGTCCCCACCTGGGCACCGTGTGCTTTTTGAGATTTTGACGTTTTTGCGTCATTTTCCACAAAATAGCATTGGTCTCTATGCTTTTTGAAAATGACCTTGGAACATAAAATTACCTTCAGAAATGAATTCCTCATACTTAAAAACATCAATAAAATGGTATTATACATAGTATTCACTGACGTCACGGCGCTAGCCGCGGCTTGCCATAATGTGGGTCAACTTTAGCTGGACATGAGTGCTCCAAGCCTCAAAAATGCAGTTTTCACCTCCGAAAGTTTTAGAGAATATTATATACAGTATGCTGATAGGTTATATGGTCATTTTTTAGTGTGTCATGATGGAATAATGAGTATATTGCCATTAGCAAACATTCGAAACGGGAAATACTGTCAATCTAGTGTCTCCCGCTATCTATGCTGCCACACATTATGGCTGCCAGTGAGAATAGCCGCTGACTGGGGTGACGTCATGTGAATACTATGTATAGTTGAAGATCTACCAAATAGAAGCCAAGATATGCCATATTTACTGTTTTGGGCGGCCATCTTGAATTTTGCAGCTACTAGCCACCAGGGGTGTCTACCAACTTGTAGCTGGTGCTTTTTGAAAATTTCAGACCTTATTTAACAACATGCCAAATTTAAAAAACGTGTCACAACATGCACAATGTAGAGAATTAGGTCCCCAAATATTATGACCTGATCTAAAAAAATGCTTTTTTCACCAAAATCTGACTGTTGCCATGGCAACAAAATTTAAAAAAAAAGATATTTTGTTGAAATATATATTTTAAGAATCTCCATACGTCCATGTTCACTATGGTACCTCAACCTGTACAGTATATTTTATATATGTTATATTCCCTGCAAATAACAATGCCAAATATTCTTAATGTTGGCAATAATGGCCTGAACCAGGTGCTTTTTCCCATAGAGACCAATGCTATTTTGTGGAAAATGACGCAAAAACGTCAAAATCTCAAAAAGCACACGGTCGCCAGGTGGGGACTTTTCAGGGAATGTTCCCCAATGTGCCCCGCATCATATATCCAAAAATCAGCTTTACATTATTTTATTCCGGGTTCCATGCTAAAATGCCTGTACTATTATGTCCCAATCGGTTTTAACAATGAAATAATGCTATGGTTTTCTCGGTTTGCATTGGTTTTGTGGCACAGGGTGACCAAATGTTGGTGTTCCAACAGAACCAAACCAAGGGCCTGTGCAACTGGTCGGTTCTTATCGGCTCGGAATAAAATGAATTTATTACATCACTTCCAGACCGAGACATTCCTATTCACTCCTATTCATTCTGATGGTACGCACAACTGGTCGGAACATCTGTTTGGCTCCATTAGGTTCCAAAAACTACCAGAAACCGATGAAAATCAAACAGGTCGGATTATCGTTTTTAGCCCTTTGGTTCGCTTGGTTTGCCTCAAATATTCTGACGGTGATATTCCGTTCATATGAAGCCGAACCGAACCGAGTGCTATGTGAACAATAGGTCGGAATTAATGATCTTTTTTTTTAAAAACCGATTGGGACGTAAGGGTTATTCCGACCTGTGGAACACCCCTATAAACTGCCATCTATATAATTATATCATCCTAATCTCTGAAGTCATAGTGCTAAGGTGTTGGAGAGAGATCCAATCTGTTCTCATGTTTGTTTGTCTGACTTTACCATGAGTCAATTGCCTAGGGCGATAATATCGGGATTTGAAGCAACAAATTTATTATTTTTGAAATAATACAAAGCAAGCTGGAATGTTGCTCAGATTCGTTCGAAATAACGTTCAAACCTATGTCGGGGTGATCGGTTAGCTTTTGTGTTCAGCCTGTCTCTCAATAAACAACCAAACGTACACTATCCCTTTCATTTCATTGATTGTAGACCTCCAAACTGCGCCCCCAAACAGTGAAACTGCACCTTTCAAACTGATCATGTGTGCAATAATTATAGCAAATGGCCCTCTGTTCGGGTTCAAACTGATCGAGACCCATCAGAAAACGGGACAAACCCCGAAGGGTTGAGTTCCCGTTTTCTGATGGGTCGAGATCAGTTTGAACCCGAACAGAGGGCCATTTGCTATTTATTACACACTCTATTTTGATGTTAAAAAGTAAATTTAACTTGTTAAGCCTATAGTTTAGCTCGAGGAGGCTTCATTCACCACAATTTGTAGGCCTAAGTTACGCGGTCGGGACGACGTCATCTGGCCTACGCTGCACCAATGAAATTGCGTCTTTGGCCGAACGGCACACGTGAGCGGTTGGTATCAACCGAACTGCACCCTCTAACTGCACATTTCTAACTGCTCACGTGTAATAAGGGGCTAATTCCAACCCCCAGTTGACTTTAACTTGTTCTAATTTGCTTGTTTTGCTTCCTTTGTAAATAGATATTAAAATTACATGTCTATTTCCAGTGTACCTAAATTGTAATGGCGAGAATCCTAAAGAGCATGGTGTTAAGGTAGAACTGGTGAGTATTACCTTGCATAAATCATCAAATCAATTATTGTTGTATGATAATCAAAGGAGGTTATGCATATGGAAGTATTGGTTATTAGACTTTATTAGACTAAAGTATGCATACGCTCCTTTTTTTAAGGTTTCCCAGCGCTCCTGGCGCTTGTACCGCCTTTGGCAAGGGAAACCTTATAGGTTCCATTTTTTTGCTTGCTGTAGAAACATCCGCGTCAGGTCCATGAAAGGAATCACAACAAAAACACAATTCTGTCTATTGCCACCTGAATTTCCAACACACTCGCATACACAACACGGTGATTTTACACTTCAGAAAAATTATAAAAAACGTTATTTCTACTCGAAATACCTTGTCAAGATGTTTAAATTATGAAAGAGCATGCTTTTCCACCTCTAAATATGTGATTATATCAAGTTCAGTCTTTAAATGAGGCAGATATGAGAGAAAGTTTTAAGTTACACATGTAAACAATAAAAAAGCTTGCCGATGATTGTACATTTTCTGATGACCTGTCCTATTACATCATGGCAGGCACATTGTGGGGAAATTACGCTCCCGCAAAATAATAAAAACCGCTGTTTCTACTCGGGGGAAAAAAAAAACGTGGCCAAGATGTTGAAATTCAGAAAGAGCATACTTATCTAACAAACTGAGAAAGTACAATGTAATTACGGTGTAATTAATGCAAACAACCCTGCAGCTGTTAGCGTAAGCCTGGATCGGTTACCATACTGGTAGGCTACTGCTTCCTAGAGAAGACGGACCACTCTGATGTCGGACTGGGCGTGTTAGTGGACTCGGACCACCGGGTTGGTGGACTCAGACCAAACCATACCATATGAAAACTAACCCTAAACCTAACCCTAAAATTGGTTGTCGTAAGTCAGTAAAGGTAGTAGTGGAGTGTCAATAGTAAAAGTAACAAATAACAAAATTACTTTGACTATACCTATCGTCATTAGTGTTCCGCCTAAAGCTATGCCCGGTCCGAGTCCACTAACCCCCTGGTCCGAGTATACGACAGTCCGTGCCCAGAACCATCCCGAGTTTTCCAGACCCCGTCAAGTCGACCTAAGACCGAGTTGGCCCAAGCCAGCTTGGCCCACTTGCGCACCAGCTCAGCCCACCCCAACAACCAAGTCGGCCCACGGCCAAGGCCAGGTCGTCTCACACCCTCGGCCAACTCGGCCAGACTCCTCTACTCATTTCACTGACTTAGGACAACCAATTTTAGGGTTAGCGTTTAGTTTTGGTATGGAATAGTGTTTGTGTGATTTTAGGCTATTAAGTCCTTGGTCGGCTTGGTCTACCCCTTGGGCCGTCCTGGCCTAGGCCGTGGGTCGACTTGGCTCAACTCGCTGGACCAAATTGGCATTGGGTCAACTTACAATGGACGGCTACTAGTTCTAGGCCTTGCTCTGACCAGAAACTGATGCTAGCAGCCTAAATTTTTATGGGTACCTGGGCAACTAGTATCACGGTCTTATTTTTCTTTTAGCTTTCCCATTTGCTGTGAAAATCCAATACTTTTGTAACTTGCCATGCTCGTCTGCATCACCCCCATGGCAGTTCAAATTAATAGAACTGGGTCACATGTGGTTGAGGAAAACTGTCAATCTAGCTCAAATCGCAATATGGCCAGTGTCATACCTATTTTTTTGTTCTAACTTAGCTCTCTCTCTTGCTGATTAACGTTTACATTTAATGTATCATTAGGACTTTTTTCCTAACTTTGAAAAACACATTACAAAACCTTATTACCCTGGAATGGGTTCGAATCCTGTATGCGGCTTTGAGATGCTTCTGTTCGTAAGGTTGTAAAACAAAACCCAACCACCACCAATATGCCTTTAGGAAGACAAGAGGCTTTAAGTCGAGAAAGTAGTGAGAGAAAGAGGCGGAGGAGGGGTGTGCCTGCGATTACATAAGCCTAGATATCAATGACGTCATAGACCATTGAGGGGTTTTCCGGGGTTTCCCCAGTGCATGCATTGTGCAACAGGGATAGTAAACAATGCAATGACGGTAATGTTGCTATTTTTTAACTCACCCAAAGGCCCAAGTAGGCTAGTATTAACATATGCTAGGGAGAGAAAAATGATGAGCAACTGATTATAATGTTCATAGAGAGTTTTACGGAAAAATTGTTGACAAATCCCCAAGCCTCAGAGCACGAGAATCCCCAAACCTCTGAGTGCAAGACTTAGCTCTGTGTCCAAAACCACCGGAGTTAATGTATAGGGAATAATTTATAGTGGGTAAAACCATTTGTCATTGACACATTTCACATCGGTTCACACTGTTCAATCAGAGTATACATGTCTAGAGGTATGTGGCACCAGAGTAGGTCTATCGTCACAATTTGATGGGAATGAGAAGTCTTAGGCTATTTACTTTCAAAATATAGATTGTTTTTGTATGTTGACATTGCCCACCATCGTCCAAAATCGTTTAATTGTATTGTTAAATCTACGTGCAAACCATTGCCGATGTTTTGCACATCATACGGTGACGCTACCTTGTGAGAGAGTGAGAAACCATCTCTGAGTTTACCCAAACTTTACACGAGTGATGCCGAGCATGCTGTCATGGCTTCAGAACTAGAATCCTAGAGGCATTACCGCACACGGTCTGGTACTCCGTAATCATACTAGTAAGAGCTTGAAATCTTTGGTGAAATCGCTCTTATAACTTATAATCTGGACACTGCGATAGGTGAGGAGTGTGGCCACATAGGAAATATGGGGTTATTTGGAAATTATAGCGGATTCTGCCCAATAGGTTTTCAGCCCACGGGGCTGGTGTCGAATTTGCGAGCTACGGTTTTTATGCAATGCATAATTATTATTATGCCACTGACAACATCTCATCTAGAATTGATATCATTGTTTGGGGTGCGTGTGTTCAGGAAATGGTTGAATACATGTGTTTATTCTCGCCATTGGTAAGAAATTACACAAAATTAATTTTTAATTTCTTCTCAGGACCGAGTGCGTCGGTACATGGATCGTGTAAAAGAGGTACAGGAGAAAATTACAGACAAACTCAATCAGCCATCTCTGGATAAATCTGTTGCTAAACGCTTCATTCGCAGTGCTCTGTGGCAAGCAGCACATGACAAGGCTGCAGGTAATCTATTTTCATGAATATTAGAAATGTAGAAATCCCATCTTTTTTAAGGATCTATCAATAAGCTAGTAGTAAAATATGAGAAAATTAGAAATAATTGAATTTCATTTGGAAGATCTCTTGTGTTCACTGCGTACTTGAATTTACCATGTCAGCTTTTTTTCAAAAATGAGTGTTGTGATCAACCTGTAACTTCAGAAGTGCTATGGACATGAATCACGCTATGTAATTGATGTCCTATGCTTTCCGAGATTGATTCCTTGTAAACTGTATATGAATTTTTTACTGTTGCCACGCCTCAGTATAATTAGTGATGTGCAAGTCAAATATATATATGCAAATTTGAATTTTATTTTTTCAATAAATAAACATATAAGAGAAGGCAAGAAACTGACGTTGGACTTAATGGTAAAACGTCCTGAAAGCTTCTTCACTATTCTAAATCTCCTCATTAGATCTTAAAACATAGGGAATTTAATGATCTAATGAGTGTGAATCTGCTCCTTCACCGTGCATTTTCATGTCGCACCTACATAATACATTGTAGCTCTGAAAATGAATAGATATCCCCGATTTCCAATTAGACCTTTGATGGGGCCTCCCCTTAGTGCATTGGAAAAAAACATTAGGCAATGAAACTACATGTCTTTGATAATAAAAACGAATTTTCACCATGTTTTTTAGTAAAGGCATCTGTGAAGAATTTTGAATCGATTCCAATGGTTGCATGTCATGGAAACCAAGTATGATTGACATCTGTTTTCTGTTTTCCAACATAAAACATGACTAATATTGGAAATCGTTTTGTAGGCATTGATAGCACTGCGAATAAAACTGCTCCACAAGACGCACCTTCTACTCCCTCAAGCGAAGACAAAGTACCCAAAAGAAAGCTGGAAGAAAATCCTCGGCCTGAGGATCAATCTAAGAAGTGTGAAGATCAACCCAAGAAGAAGAAAAAGAAAAAAAAGACCGCTTAATCGAACAGAATAGTTAATAATATATGTGTATTATATATATATACGTTAGTGATATATGTGTATGGTCAATAAACTAAAGGAAATAAAGTTATTTTTATGTGAAAGCCTGGGGTATTTACTTTAGAAAATTTAGTGGATAAAACATTCAACTAAACACTAAACATTCAACTTCCTCAATTGTTACACAATATTGTGTTAGATACGGTCAGTTCCACAGAAAGAAATCGCATGCATCTGGAATAGTCAGCATATCCCATTCCGAAACATGTCTATTTCTACACATTTCTACTTCAAATTTTGCTTTCCAATATCCAGAGTGCACACAGAATGACCCTGTATTAACGGTGCACTCTCAGTTAACATTGGTCAAGAACTGGAAATTTTCTACTTTTTGTTCCATTGTTTTACAACTCATTTGATCAAAAAAAATTAAGATTTTTTCTAATTATTTGGTGACATTTGGACCAATGCTGTATAAATCTATGGACACAATCAGTTAGGGCAATGAGCAACTGAATTGAAGAATGAGCGCACGGGCTATACACTACTATTTCTATACATAAGTACAAAGGGTACGGTGTTATTGAATAAAACAAAATGGCTTGAACTCAAAACAGCTGTAACAGAAAATGGAACTGAACATAATGAAAATACACCCAAGATATCTACACTGACTAACCAAATATTTTTATTTTAAAAAAAACTATTCAAATTTCCTGCCATCTTGGCGCAGACGATACAGTACTAAACATTTTAAAATGCGAAAAGTAAATGAATGTGTCTCTCCAGAGAAAAAGCAGTAGGTCTACATAGAACCACAAGGATTAAAAAAATGAGTCATCGATAACAAGGAATTCACACAGGAGAAAAATCCCAGATTAGCATCGGTGAATTCAAACAGTAGAAGGATACGGATAAGGGGGTAGGGGGTATGTACATTACCTTTTTAAAAAGAGCCCGGAAATGAACGTTTGAGGATAGGCCTACCGTACTTAAATTATTCTTGCCTGCAAGAATTGATTTTGTCTACAAGCTCTTCTCTTAATCGCCTCCAGGGGAGGGTAATATGATTTCTGTTCAGCATTTGCAAGGCACGGGTATAAATATCTAACCTGAAATGAACAACAGATACGTATTTATATATCATTAGAAATTAGAAAGGCCAAAGAATTATTTTTTTGATGGCATAGTACAATACAGCCTAAAAAATCTATTAATCAAAAGAGCATGGGGACGTTATTGTGTGTTCAAAATTTAATACCTTAAATAGTTCCAAAATACATATATGTCCATGCATGGAATCGGTGTGACACAAGGTCAATTTCGTGATTTAGCCGAATACACCTTGCCATACCTATAATTTTACTAGGATAGGCTACCGTAATTCTGGAAAGAAATAAGCTTGTTCTATGCAATGGATTAAAAAAATTCAAGCTGATTGCTTTAGTCGATTCTGAGATAATTTGAGTCAAAATTAGATTTATTGGGCTTTCTGTATGGATTTTTCCCCATTTTTACAGACACATGTTCTTAATTGAATACCTACCGTACAAGTTTTATATCTGGGGGATTTACTCTCGTAATTACCCATTATCAGATAGTACAGGATTGAACGGTCTCTATTGAGTATTTATTTAATCATTCATTTTGTTAAATGATGATAAAATCTCCCAAATAATACTCATTTAATCGATGATGAAAATGGTGTAAAAAAAATGGAAAATTTTTAATAGAAAAAAAAAAATCAACCGATTTTAAAAAGGAAAGAACCAATCTCCATCATTCGTTAAGGGCTACATGCATTTCACTTTAATATTCCAATCTTTAAAAAGTCTCAGGGATACCTATTACAATTACAGTAAAACTTAAAAGATCGTATTCATTCATAGCCTATGGCTGTCTTGAAAGCTTGCAAAAGCTGAGGAAATAATAATCCTTTGCCCACACACACTTCTAAGTTATATAGTGAATGGTAGTAACTTCAGTGGACCCTAAAACATGCTTTTTGTATTCAAAGGGCCTGCATTCACAGTACACATGACAGTATCCATAAATCGTGTGCCGTAGTGCATGATGCAACTTGAGAACCCAACTAGGTACGGCAGTGGTTCAGCGGGCAGTGACATGCAGGGGCTCCCTCGTGTGGTAAATCACTGACGGAATGACTTGACGACTAGGCTAGGCAACCCAATCAAAGTATGCCTTACATAAAAATACATCAACAGGTGTCCAGACACTTTTCTCCTTCTTTTATATAGTCCATTCAATCAGAGCTGAATAGTATATTTCCATTACATTCTAAGCTAAATAATAGAAGTTAGAGAAAGAACAGCAGATTTTCCCGGAGATTTTCACGATGGAAATTACACCGGGTGGGCAGATGTAATAAAAGCTGTGATTGGTGAAGTTACACCGGAAACTATGATCACATGGTTGCTGTGACGTCACTAGGAATCCCTCACACTTGCGAAAAGTTGTTCGCTTACCGGGATTCCCGACTTCTAAAACATATTCTTGGTTGAATAAGTTCGGACGTTGGACAAAATCCTCAATGAGATGGCCGGAGTATTCGATCTTGAGTTGCACGACGAGCCAGCAGACCAAGATGATCTCTCTGATGACGATTGCATCGAGGTCGAAGACCGGGTTGAGGTAGGTTCCATGGCGGCGATCGGGGACCGGCTAAGCCCTGTACTAGCTGTACTAGTTAATTCCCGAACGGAGCCACTCGCTGGAAGAGTTTGCTCATTAACCCCCTCAAACAGTCTCCCCTTGAATTTACTAAAAGAATATAACACCATGGATTATCATGATATCTTATAGACATCTTAGGGACGTTTCACACAGTGTACTTTCAGCTGAAAATGACTACGAGTTCTGACAGATTACCGTACTAGTGACTGGGAGCAAGGTCCAATCTGTTGCGTCGTGGCCGATTAGCACATTGGACTATCGGTTTTTCATCGTACAACTTGCTTTTAATTTTATGTAATTTCACGGCTCCATGGCCTATGTATGTATACATACACGCACAGACACAAATAATATTGGATTTATATTAGCTTATATATTAGTCTAGATTGGTTATACTTTGTCCATGTCGACATGACCATGTCATGTGAAACTGAAGGATTTGCTTTGCCTTTACTTAGGCTTTAGGAGTTTGGCAGTGTATCGTCATCGGATTTTCTGGGGTGATGGGGCCAGAGGGTGGACTAGAGCCTTGAAGCTCAAGCACAGTCCTTATTATTAAATTTACTGTTTCGTCTAATCAAAAACATGGTAAATTGACGGTGCGCTTCGACTTAAAATTTAACCCTGGCCTTGGATGGTCACCTGGAAAAGTAGTAGGCCTAGTCCAGATCAAACTAATAAAATTGAACCCCTGCCCCCAAAGACAAAGATAACAAATATTCTAGATTATGAATACGACCATGTTAATCTAAAATTTACATTACATGCCTGAAATTAAGAGAGCATATACTCTAGTTGGTACTGCACATTTCCCATGGCATAAGTGAGCGATAATAGACGGAGAACACTTATCTAACCTAAAGTTCAGGCGTGGTCTTATAGGCCTACTTATAGTCACGATGATAAGTTAAAATCTGGTTGAGAGAGTACATCCCATATTCCCTCCAGAACACTCCATTGCTGTCTGTTTGGAAAATCTGCAACTACGTTAGTAAATTGTTGGTCCAAATCCCCAAACTCTTTTCATTGTAAAAATTCTGAAAATAAGACTTATTTCAGGATTGGAGAAAGGAATTAATGGGAAAAGGTCTAGAATCTATACCATGTTATTGTGGTAAAGAAATTGACTTACATGATGGTAATTATTGGCGTGGGAAAACAGGACTATT
Organism: Sthenelais limicola; assembly: GCA_942159475.1. NCBI lineage: Eukaryota > Metazoa > Annelida > Polychaeta > Phyllodocida > Sigalionidae > Sthenelais > Sthenelais limicola. The sequence goes on from OW804098.1 coordinate 78,194,282, forward strand.
CTGCTCTAATATTGATGTCCCCCACCTTATCTTAAGAATGTTTAATGAAATGATTGGAAGGGGGGGGGGGGGGGGGGGGCAATGGATTATGTTTAAGGTGTTGTCTATATGGTGGGAAATATTTTGTAAATGTTCCAATAATCAAACAACACAAATCTCATGCTTTAAGTAGTTTTAAGTGTATTTTCAATGTAGTATTATTAAACCTGATCTGTGTTTTTATTCTATCCATGTCTTGATTTTTATCAGATTTAAGTGATATGTCCCGTGGTTAATAAATATGCATCATTTAACCTAGTTATTATCTTATCTTTAAAACGAACTATCAGCTCCGGGCGTATGATACCCCTCCTACTACCCCCCACCCCCCACACACATATGTAGCCTGGGCGTACAGTTGGTCATGGGCTAAGTAAAGATCTCCATTACTGCAAAGCAGGACTTCAAATCCATACCAAAGATATGATATAAGCCTTATGGCCACCTCACACTAGACGACTTACGACAGTCGGGGGTCTAAAGACTGAAGTTTGAAGGCTCACACTAGCCGACTTGAGTCGGGAGCATGGCGACTAGGAAAGAGTGTTTTTTGTCTTCGTAACCGTTACAACAGCAGTTGTAACGGCTAGTGCAACTTGTTCTTTTACTTTTTTCTGAGTCGTAGGCCCCCCGACTCGCTGAACCTGAGTCGTAGGCCTCCCGACGGGCGCTCACACTATACGACCCGATTCAACATTTAAATCGGGCGTTTTGTCAGCTAGAACTGCTCCTGACTGCTCCTCCCGACGGAAAAATCTGTCTTAGACCCCCCCTCCCCCCCAACTCGTCGTAAGTTGTATAGTGTGAGGGGGGCATAATTAGTGATCGCTTTAGCTTGTGTTAATTTTTCCAGAATATGATGTGAAAATGGGAGAAGTTTGAGGGAAAGCACTGGTTCACTGGGATATTAATATAAAGCATTTGTGTTATTGTCATCGATAAGAAATCATAACCCATTCTTTCAAAGCCATCAGGGACTGGGATTTTTGGTTGGAATGCCATTACAAATCTATAATAAATTGATTACTTTTGGAAATATGCAAACAAAAATAAGATTTAGAGTGGCATCTGAGATAGTTGCCCTAGTGACACCTGGTCTTTGTTTAAATATTTATTCTATCTCAACATTATGCCCGGAAGTTTTCTCAGGGGGATAGATTGGTCTGTCATTAACTTTTTCGTTTGGGATTCCCTCAATGGGTCCAGTATATTTAATAAAAAAATCTCTTTGAGTTACAGTACGTAGTAAGCACCTCTGTTTGGTTGTCAGAGCTACTTCTCACCTGTAACTGCAAACTTCTTGATTTTGTATAAAATGCGTGAACTCATTTTTTAATTTCACGATGAAAATCCTTTTAAGCTCGTTGACTTGTTACCAAAAAATGCGTCTATTATTTAATCCGCAGTCTCTATCATAATAATTACCCTTATACATTGCTGTTTTTTTTGTTTCTTTGTGTGTGTTTGTTTCTTCTAAATATGTGCAAAATACGTAACAGCTTTGTCATCATGACATACATCCGCTATTGTCCTTCTATGTACACAGTTAGTCTTCTGTGACTTGTACCCCAAAGAGTAAACCGTACTTCACGATATGATAAGTAATTTAGACCTAGCTTAGCATGTACATCTATCTACTTGTGTTTAAAATAGTATCCATACTTTTGTTCCTGACAGAACTCTCCTACTAGAATAGTACTGACAGTCATCCTTTTTAAATTTGGTCTGTCATCTAACTTACTGCTTGCTACCAAACCTAGAATGTGTATGCGTTACAACGCCAACCTTGAGGTTAATAGGTTGCTTCCGAGTCATGTCTGTGAAAAGTTCCAATAACCCTAGCCCAAATACCACATGATATACCCTTCAAACTTCATATTGGAGGTGTTATAATCCAAAATCCATGAAAACCCACGACCCTAAATTGGCATCTTTATATGTTGTGGCTGTCTGTTAACACTTAAACAGTGATGGAACTCAGAATCCTTTGCTTTAAATTATCCTATTCTAAGATCGTGACATTTCGTCTAGTACTCTATACCATGAGTTTTCCGGCTAAGTATACTTTTTTAACTTAAACCACAGGTTTGTATGTATAATGAACTGAATCATGTTGCCACCTCACTACCACAATATTCATATGTATCCTGACTGATCTTCAGATGAGGATTATGTGATTTTATAGTACGCCACAGTTTTAAGATCAAAGATTGAAGCCGTTTTGTAAACTGTCCACACATGAATTATGATGGCTGATAAGCAGCAGGAACGTTGTATGACTAGTATGGGACAGGGCAAATTTTCTCATGTTAATAATTCCATTTTATCTGTCCAATCCCTTCTAAACGTCCATGTAGCTGTTATTTCCATTCATTTCGTTTGAAACATGGTACTTTTTAAACGCAGGTTCGCACCTGCGTTTAAGGGAATGGGTTCGCCCGTGACCGTTTCAGTGACCGTGCATGCTGGTCAGCATTGCCACAAGTTCCTAAGGGAAATCCGACTGCTGCGCAATTGCGGCTGACGGGACAAGTCAATATACAGGTCCGCCGGGAGCCGTCACTTTACGCTGCAATCCTAAAATGACATATACTACTCACAGATCCCCCATGTTACACTCCCTATGTAAGCTTATTGTAGGCTTAGTTCTGGATTCGGTAGGCATAGGTAGGGTTTGGTGCTGCGTTTTGCAGCTGAATTGGTATTTTTGCGTACGATTGCGTGATAGGACCCCTACTTCGTCGTCAAACACTCTCCTTCTCCTCCTCCTATAATCCTTCCCAGAGGCCTTCTATATACTCTGTACTAAAAGGTCAAGGATTGACAAGTGGTGTCCTTCTCCTATACTCCTCCTCTCTCTCTCTATCTCTCTCCTCCTCTTGCTCCTCTTTGCGTAATTGCGTGATTGGACCCCTACTGCGTTCCTATGGGTAAATTGCCTTGGAATTTATTTTTTTTAAAATGGTTTCCCAGCCCTGGAAACTAAATATTTTTCCCGCTCCCTTTCTCTCTCTCTCTCTCTCTCTCTCTCTCTCTCTCTCCTCCTCCCCCTCCTCCCCGCTCCCCGCTCCCAATGATTGGACGCCTACTGCGCTCGCTCTCTCCCTTATATAAGCTTTGCCTAAAGAAATCTCTCCCGTCCCCTCTCGCGGTTTGAACCCGGGACCCTTCATTCAGCTGTCAAGCATCTTAGACCGCTCGGCCACCGATCACAGTTGCACATTGGTCACACAAACCTAGTGCTGGCTGCCAGTGCTGCATGTACTGTGACGTCTGCATACACACCCTTTACCGCTCAGACATGTCAAAATAAACTTCTCCAAATTCACAGAAATGTTCATTTATAAACAGAATCGTTCATTTGGGATCTTTAATAAGAGTCATATTAAGCTTCCTATCTCTTTAGTTACTTAAAATAATTCATTAAATAACTTTTAAAGGTGTTTTCGTTGGCCCAGCTGAGTGGGCGATAATGGGGGTTTCAGCCCACTCAGCTGTCTGCGGAGGTGGACTAGGTGGCAGGGAGCACTGAAGGATGCATACGTATGTATGCGTATACATGTATACATGTATGTATACATGTAGTGTACTTGAAGACATGTGAAAATAAACTTTAAAAACAAATTAAAAAAGTTAAAAAAGAAAAATTAAAAAAAAAATCAATTCGGTCCATCCTTCAGTCCATCCTTCAGTCCATCCTTCAGTCCATCCTTCAATCCATCCTTCAATCCATCCTTCAATCCATCCTTCAATCCATCCTTCAATCCATCCATCACTCCATCCATCCATCCATCACTCCATCCTTCCCTCCCCCCCTTCTCTCCCTCCTTCTCTCTCCCCTTCTCTCTCTCCCCCCCCCCCCTCTCCTCTCTCTCCCCTTCTGTCTATACTGTACTTGTGTCTATACTGTACTTGTGTGTGCACACTGTACTGTATTTGTGTGTGCACACTGTACTTGTGTGTGCACACTGTACTTGTGTGTGCATACAGTGTGCACACTGTACTTGTGTGTGCACACTGTACTGTACTTACTGTACTTGTGTGTGCATACTGTACTGGACTTACTCTACTTGTGTGTGCACACTCTGCACACTGTACTTGTGCGTGCACACTCTGCACACTGTACTTGTGCGTGCACACTGTACTTGTGTGTGCATACAGTGTGCACACTGTACTTGTGTGTGCACACTCTGCACACTGTACTTGTGCGTGCACACTGTACTTGTGTGTGCATACAGTGTGCACACTGTACTTGTGTGTGCACACTCTGCACACTGTACTTGTGTGTGCACACTCTGCACACTGTAATTGTGCGTGCACACTCTGCACACTGTACTTGTGCACACTGTACTTGGGTGTGCATACAGTGTGCACACTGTACTTGGGTGTGCATACAGTGTGCACACTGTACTTGGGTGTGCACACTGTACTTGTGTGTACACACTGTACTTGTGTGTGCACACTCTGCACACTACTTGTGTGTGCACACTGTACTTTTGCACACACAATGTACTTTTGCACACACAATGTACTTTGGCACACACAATGTACTTTGGCACACACAATGTACTTTGGCACACACAATGTACTTTGGCACACACAATGTACTTGTGCACACTGTCGAAATTTTCTGGAATAAGGTGAGATGCAGTGAAAGCTAGTGGAGGTGTGGAGGTTAGAGATAACTTACAGTTTTAAGTCCAATGCACTTCGTAAGAAGATGCATTTCCACTGGTTTCCATGCTTCAAGGAATTCCATTTGAGTACTAGAAGCCCTTTTTCGTACATCCATATGGCACACACACATAAAAATTCCATTTGAGTGCTAGAAGCCCTTATTTCGTACATCCATTTGGCACACACACACAAATTTGAGAATTTTTCAAAATCTCAAAATTAGGATCCATTCTCTGAGCAAATTCCTTTGAGAATGATCCTGTAAAGCACAACTTGAATAATTCCAGTGAGATGAGGTGAAGACCTCAATTCCTTTGATATTTCCAGTCGTTGAAACTAATGGTAGAAGGGTGATGTAAAATTTTGAGTGAAGCCCACTGAAAATTTTGAAGTCCATGATATAGATGTGAAGTCCTATGTGAAACTCGGAGAAAGTCGTTGAATATTTTCCCATATGGATCAGGTGTAATGGTAGAGGCTCAGCAATATCCTATGTCTAGAGGCTGGACAAGGCTGTTGGTTGATACAGAAGTCTTGAAAATCGTCCAGCAAATCTCTAGGTGTAGGGGTAGACAAAGGTTAAAAGGTCCAATGATCACCAGATCAATGGAAAAACAGCTGTAGTTCTGTTCAGTACAAAATCCTCTGGTCTACTGGCTGACCAGTTAGATGCGGTTGCCTTTTTATACGCAGTAGGGTCACGTGACCTGTCATTAAGATACATTAACATAATCAAGAAGGATTAAGATAGTTCATTAAGATTCCTTCAATTTTCCTTCAATTCTTCGAAGAAACTGCCGTTTTTCGCTGGAAATAAACATTTTCGAAGGCAGTAATATCACTCTAGGTTATGTTTTAAAGAGAATTTAGGCTTCTACCAATTCAAAATGGTCATTTTTAGGTATATTCCGCCCCGTTTGGTTCTAATATATAGAGTTGTATGGGTAGCGTCGTCGGCGATTTTTTCCAAGATGGCTGACCATTTTAGCAACGATTTGCACACCGAATAATGACGAAAATAAAGGAGAACTTGCTTGTTTCACGGTGGATATTTTGTCTACACGTTGAACTCTATCATATTAAATGTTTTTGGAAACATTTTGGTCATTATTAAGAAAAATATCGGTGCCGACGATGACACCCATAGGGTTACTATTGAGTCATGTATTCGGCGATGTTCATTGAGCAGAAAATTATTGGTTCCAAACGGTGGAATTTATCTGGAATTTCGGCGAAAGATTTTTAGGTCTGTACAAGCAAAGGGGGTCATATATCTTTCAAAATGGCTTTCTCATGATGTATCAAGGTTGTATTTAAATGGATTACTGCACGAATTTCATTTTAGTTTAGTTTTTTAAGAGATTTTGGCGATTTTAAGATTGCATTTTGATCGATAATTTTCTTTATGGAAATTTAACACTGGAACATTTTTTCACGGATTCCAGACACTATGTATGTGGGTCAGATTTTCAGAAAATGCACAACTGGCAGCTGTACACATTTAGTAAATTCTGCTAAATTTGGCTGCTATTTGGTATACCTATGAGAAATTTATTTCACGACGATACATATTTTTATTATTTACTAATGAAATGAGGATATTTTATGAGTTGTCATATGGTCGATGGTACTTTTCCTCTCCACATCCCTACCCCCTTACTCTGATATATTCATATTTTTAATTATAATTATGATTATGTAATCGACCTATATTTATACTTATAATAAAAAATATACTTAATTTTTACTTATAATTACATTATATTATATATAATTCGAATAATTAAAGGCCCGCTTTATACAAGCTTATGCTTGTAATTCTTGTAATTATAATTATACTTATAATTATTATTATGTAATCGACCTATATTTATACTTATAATAAAAAATATACTTAATTTTTACTTATAATTACAATTCTATATAATTCGAATAATTAAAAACCTGCGTTTACACAAGCTTATGCTTGTAATTCTTGTTACTATAGCCACACGGTAATCCGGGTTATTCAGTACACCTAGTACACTCGTCTCAATAAATTGCCTCATAAATTGAGTCATGACTCATGGCTTCTTAGCGCTAGTTACCTAAGGACCTATCTGCCGTTTCTCAAGACAATGCATTGTGATCTTATCACTAGGTAGATGCATTCCCGACTACTTTACGTCATTTAGTCATATTTTTTTTTAATTTGGGGTTACTTAAACTCCACCATTACCACCACCAAAAATAATCCATCTCGATTGGGTCTACATGTTTAATCTATTTGTTTCCATATAAACATGGGCTTGTAACCGACGGTCAGGGGCACGCTCAGATCGAACTCTGCGTATTCTCACATCTTCTATAATCATATCAATAATAACTCCTCTTCAAACGTTTAAATCCGTGCCCCTTCCCCCTGCCCATTATTGTCTGTCTCTCCTTTCTCTCTGCACCACCGCCCCCTCGGTGGTATCAAAGAGATTTTAGGGGTATAATATATTTGGTGGTATCTATATAGGGAAAGGCGAGGTGAGAGGTCATGGCCTTGGTGGACTGTTCACACACTGATCAGGCACCTAAAGGATGACCACACCGGGTGGGACTCGTGTCCACCATTTGGGCTATGAACGACCTTTGGTCGAGTGATATCTAGGAGCTTTTGTTTATAACTCCCGGATCATAATTAAATTATAAAATGACCTTATGAGAAATGAGGTGCCGGGTTATGTTTCATGGAATATCAACGTGTGAAAGTATAAATGAATTTTGATTTCCGGCTTGGTTATTTTTTTTTTTAAAGATTTTATTTAAACTAGGCAAGACTGTTATGTTATGACTTAATAAAGTCGAGATCTTGGGCTGTTCCTCTCCCATGTCACTAACTCCGCCCCTCTTGGTTGGATTGTAATTGTTAAGCTCACGTTAACCTCATTATAGTGTTGATGCGCTCTTCGATAACCCTCTTTTAATTTTGAATGAGTTATGTAGGATAAGCCCGGGACAGTACCAAGTCAGCTTCCTCAGCACAAGTGGAAATCATCTGATAAACGGAGTTTTCAGGTTTTTATCGAATATATACAATCAGAAAAGGGGAGATTATCGAATATATACAATCAGAAAGAAGAAGAAACCGGTAGTACCAAGTATATGTATAATTGATATGTTAAGGATACCAAGTCACTATTAATAATAGCAGGATAGTTGTCGCACACTGCTTATGCTTATATACAGCAGTGAGCAATATTTCGATACAATTTGGATTTATTTTAAAAAAAACTTTCTTTTAAAATGCACTTAGGCACTCCCAACTCTATACAGGGTTCCCACACTACCTGGAAATTGGAAATAGCCGTGGAAAATTAAAATCCATGGAAAAAATCATGGAAAATTGAAAATGGTCATGGACAAATTAGTTTTGTCACTAAATGTTGGAATCGTGTTTATCTTATTTGCGGTCCATAAGATTTTATTTCTGGACAATACGAGACGGAGTGCAATTTCATTACGCCATTACAAACATTTTTGTAAAATGTATATTAACTAAACTTAACCTATTCATAGATACCCCCCTTATAGATAGTCAGTCTATTATCAACTGTGTTCGGCGTTTCCGAAACAATGACTCCTTTCAGTTTTTCAGGAGAAACTAATTGTTTGCTGTCTGCATCGATAATTATGAATGCGAGATAAGAAGAACAGTTATGTTTCTTTATCCGCACAGTTTAAGCATTATGGTGTAAATACGAGGGTGAGAAAGCTTCACATCAGTATTCTTATGTATGCATATGTTTTAACATAGGATGTTAACAATGTTCATAATTTGTCGAGGGTTTGATGATTACATTTTTGTATGATCCGATATGTGGGCCTGCATATTATTGCACTCATTTGTACTTGACCTTGTTGTTTTGAACCTTTTATTTATTTCGCTGGAATCTAATGTTATTTATTTTGCTGGAGTCATTACGTGTTTCCCGACCGAGTGCCCGCGAGTCCCTATCTGACCCCTGAATACTTAGCTTGACCTCGTATGGATTAGATTTTATTTTGCAACCTACATATATACAATCCCTGCCAACTGTTATTGTCACAAGTACCTGCTTTTTTGATTCATTCAACTTGGTGATTCTGAAAGGGAGATATTTATGTCAAAAGAAGCAAATCTCAAGAACATCGCCTTTCAATGTTTTCTTTGCTCGGATCTTCTGTACTCTATTTAGCCATATGGGGCGGCCACTAATCCCTCTGCACTCCCACCCCCACCACCACGCGCAACTAGTACCACCCCGTTGGCCTGGACTTAGTTTCAACTTCGGAAAACTATGCCTCTACAAATATTCCCAGGGCACGGCTAATACGTGTGCGATACTTACCTTATGTAAACCCAAGTTAGTTATTGTTTATTGTGGGGATGTACTTTTGTACATGTAATCCTCTTTCTCCCCGTCATCGTTTTTTGCTGGACCGTATTGCGACCGTCTGATGTGACTGGGCTCAAATCAAATGAGTACATACTTAGGTCGCAGGTATTCTTAGGAGTTATTGAGCGGTTGTTCAAATTTACTCATGCCGCCAATTCTGCTTAAATTTGCATAAATTACAATCACGAATGGTTGGCCCCTTCGATTAATGATATTCACGTTGATAAGTATGGCTCCATTGACGGAGCAGCCTAATACTTTTGTAGACATTTATTCCATACGGGCACAACCAACACCATCACTTTCGAATGATATTGTCCGGGTTGATCATATTCCATTCAGTTCCTTATCGTCATATGATTATGATTCTCGTTCTTGTGAGATGGATTCATGTGATGGAGTATGCACTCTTTGTTTAAGCTACACCCTCGATCCTGGAACAACAGCATGTGATCGTTGGAAAGGGGAACAAAATTCGACATCACACATGGCGCATATTTTTATCCAACACAACGGAGCTTTGTTTCTTGCCCAAACTAGCCCTGGTTTTGAAGGTGTAGATAAGCCTACTGCTACAATATAACTATAAGGACAGTCGCTTTCATCATTCAATTGGAATTTTTTCTCGGACAGCCACCTTGTTTTCCATAAACATGTTTGTTTTGGAATGTTTTGCAGGATAACAGATCAATTGTTTATCAATTAATACCTACGGCGGCTATATATCTAGAACTGTTCTCAAACGTCCCCACAAGCATCGGGACACGAAGTCTGGATACACATGACTTATAATCGTCTGAGATTGAACCTTCTTTAGTTTTTCTCTCAATCAATTCGTTAAATATTGCTGAAATACATTGTACTATATTGTTTATGGATCTCCTTGTATTTTTTACCGGCTGGATTTATATTCGTTGGAATAGGTATTACAGGCCATCGATTGAATCGCTATTGTACATCCAGGATCAGATGTTATTTTATCAGTGAGATTAGAATGAGCAAGTAAGTGATATATCACCCTATCTGCCCAGATTATGACTACTAGTGTGCCACCTAGTGTTCACCAAGTGAGTTCAAGTGATAGAGGCGATAGTGCTTAGGAAACCCACCTTTGCCTCTTATGCTTTATACCGGCTCTTCCACTGGAATCGGTGGGTTTTCGGTGTTCGCCGGGTGTTTCCACCCCCGGAATGGCCTGTATGCTCCACCTTCAGGCACCATCGGTCAATGACCATGTCCGTATTTAAAGGCTAGTGCAATACATATATATGTAGCCAACAAAGCAGAACCGAGTTACTTAAACATACTAAAAGAAACGACTAGATGACAACAGGCCTTCTATGCTGGATTACATATTGAACCATGATTACTTTAATGAAAAGTTGCGTTTCCCCTTGCTCTGTATCTGGTAAAGATGGCAGGGGAAGACCTTGTGGAAAAGCGCCGGGTTCCAAGCCCTCATGTAGCAGCCCACTCCATGGGATATATGGACATGAGGAGGTGGGACACGTAGCATGCAAGGATGCTCAATGCAAGGAGTGTCGCACATTTGCCCCGAACACCATGGATAATGAGGGGACAGAAACTGGAATATCATCAGTATCGTCCATTATCTTCGATCTACCACCAATTAAAAACCCCAGACAACCTCTGTTAAAGGGGACTTTCAGTAAACTTAGGAACCGGTTTAGGCGGGCCAAGAAAAATAGACGCGAAAAGAACGTTGCGCCTGGAAAAAAGGAAGATACAGAAAAAATATCAAGTCAGTCAGTTACCAAAACCCTGTACCACGGCGATGGGGGATCCGAGGTAGAGGCATTCCGGGCCCGCCCTATGTGGAGTTCATGGGGAGATGGAGAAACGGGCTCTGGGTCATCCACTGATAGTGGAGTTGCGCTCAGTTTTCAAGGAGATGATGTGAGTTTTCTACTAGAATTTTGATGATGGGACAATTGAATATTTAAGGTGTATTAAATTGGCCTTCTTTTTCTTCTTTTTTTTAATAAAAATAATGTATTTTCTTTTCTCTCTACTTTATAGTTTAAGTTACGTGACGCTAGGCGTAAACCTCCCTCATCCTATGTTTAAAACAAAGATTCGTTTCAGTTTTGAGTATTTATTCCACTTTGATGGAATTGTATATATAGTCTTGTGTTTATGTACCTTTGCTTTGTAACATTGCTAGACTTTCTATATAAAACGTATGATGACAGTCAGTGAATCTCTAATAGATATGGCTTGAGTTTTTTCTCCTTAAAATCGATCCGTTTCCGACACCAATATTGTATAATTTCACATATCAACGACTGCTACAATGACCCCATCGATTGAACAGACAGTATTCATATTATATTTAGCCCCGTTTCTCGTTGAACAAAGAGATAATTATGAAGACCTTGATAAACCGCGATCAGAGACCAGTTCATAGCTGGACTGCATTTGCTTAGGTCGTGTGCACCTTTGAATATATTATCTAACCCTTCGGGTCCTATTGCATATGGTGCTATAAGTCGCTGATAGCAAGTTGCTTGGATACTGTCCGGAATATTCTATTGTTATCCACTAGTTGGCTATATAAGTCATAGGGGTTTTACGTATATAATATTTATTTAATCATTTTGAAATTTTGTATACAGCCCCTTTTTAGCATTATCGCTAATATATTTGGAAGTGGATACTCATTATCATGTGGATTAAAAGTCTTTGCTAGTTTGTCGGCATACCAGTGTGAGACACTCATGAACCCAATAGTAGGTCTAGGCTTCGAGGTTCCCTTTTTTTAGAGTATATCGTCTACGTCTGGCCATGTTGGTAGTCATGCAAGACTCGACGCCTCCTGATGTGGCCAATATTGTGGCCTTGAGGAGAGGGAAGGACCGGAGATTGAGGTGTTTCTAGATGGGGAACTAGAAGAGGTGGACACTGGTGTGACCGCTCTAGACAGATACATTGGGGACCCAGTTAGTCCTGCCTGAGCCAAAGACCATTGGAAACCAAGATGTAAAGTACCAAGTCCTCTGCGAGGGTGGTGAGAGATCTGCTAGACCTCAATTTCGAAGGGTTGTTAAAATCCTTAACCCACTCATGCCAGAATAGTTCTTGTCGATGTACATGGTCAGCCTCTCACTCCATTATTTCATCCAGCTCTGATGCTTATTAAAATCTTGGTGCTTATCAGTGAACTTATGTACCCCGGTCCCTCACCCATTGGAGATTAGACAATACTTATATACCTCTGATACCCACACTTCAATATCTTGCGTATCAGCTGAGAGGTGAACCATGACCCTCTATGAATTAGGAGGGAAAATCATAATTTTTTGCTGTGATTACATAATCTTAAATTACAATAGGGGATAATAGATGCATTAGTCGGTCTCCCATTCATTCTAACTTTCCACCTAAGTGTTTAAGACACGAAAATGGCCGAGTCTAAGTCTATTTGTGGGTAGGGGAGGTCACTTGGTCAAGGTCGGATCCTGCGATCCGGTATATCAGCCACGGATCCCAACAACCGACTGGCGTGACGAGGATGGCATATGAACCAGATAATCCTCTCCGAAAATAGATATTTAGATGGCATTGATAGCTTTTGCTTACGTATTTAATCGTTGGATCTGAGGTCATTAAATCTACATTTAGATACCGACACATTTTGATGACACTATACGTCAATATATAAGTTATTTCCCCCCGCCCTTTTGGCTCATCCGTGTAAATATATAGGTTGATACCTATTTATCGCAAAAACTCGACCACTATATTTAAGTTCATACGTGCTTTCCTAGTTAATACTGTGGTTTAAAAATAACGCTTGAAACTCCCTTGAAGCTCAGACTCATTGTTAATTCTTAGAATCTTGGTTAGTCTGGGTTCATATAGGTGCCACAATAAGTGTACTTGAGAACTGGAAGCACACGGTGGGATCGTGATGTTCAATAAACCCGAACACATATTGACCCTGTTTACTTTTCCTTATCAACTTCATGTCTGGTATTAATAAAACATAGTGGGTATCACCGCAGTGTACGTGACCTTAAATGGGTTGACACCTCTAGACTATAGGCCCTCATCTCAACTGTTGCATTTTATATACCGTATGTTTATATAGACATAATAATAGCTGTGTGTTGACAAGGTTTGTAACAACGGAAATATCAATTATTATATCTTCCCTACGCTGTTGCTGCTTACAAGATCTAATATTTCGGATCGCACTGTGCCTTTCAGATCACGTGGAATAATTTTGATAAAAAGAAATCATGTATATTTAGTGGTAAAAATCATTGATTTCATGATCAAAGTGCAATGTTTTTATAGATTGAATATGTTTTACAGCTTACCCCACCAAGTATTCATTTCTTCAAAGCTCGTTATAAATACATCAATACGTTTTGATTCTATATTATTTTGTCTTTTAAGGAAAAATTCCTCGAGTCCGGTCCAGACTTTAGTATGCTGTAAGTATACAGTTACACTGTTCTCATGTAACATATTTGTGGCAAGAGCATCTATTATTTTCAATTATATTTTCTTTCAAATAAGTCGCTTTTTTATGTCACATGAATCCAACGGTAGAATTACAACAATTATATTACTAACCCGGTAAATATGTCGTGATTAATGAAGATAATAGTTTGACATTTTGTTGATAAATCTCTTGTGTTGTGTATTGATACAATGACATAAGGATATATATACGTCTTTTTCTGTTGCAGTGGAGATGATATCGAAACTCTAGAGCTTACTTCAAGCACTGTGAATCCTGGAGAGCCTAGAACAGGACCCTGTGACTTTGAACTGTTAAGGCTTCTAGGAAAAGGGGGTTATGGCAAGGTGAGCATCAATTAACATTGACATCTCTTTCTGATCAAGAAAAGAAAACTAAAAAGGATTATTTTATTATTTCTATTTCTATTTCTATCTCTGATTTCTCTCAATTACTGATATGCTGTTTTTATCAATTCTAAATGCGTCAAATGTATCTCATTGATTTCTTGATCATAATGCATCATTTTTGTTAGTGGATATATCTCATGATCTCGATATATTTTGTCTTGCCAGGTGTTTCAAGTTAGGAAAATTAACGGCAAAGAAACCGGTAAAATCTGCGCCATGAAAGTATTAAAGAAGGTAGGAGCCTTAATCTTTACATAATGATATCCTTAAGCTATTAGCTGTGGTCTCTGGTGTAGAATGTGGGAGCTGTGATAGCTGATTAAATTGATCCAGATTAACAAAACTACTCATCCGATAAGGCAGATAACATAGCCTTTTGGTTAACTTAATTAATTTTAGGGAACACTATCAGACAGTAAGATTTATCTTGAAATATTATGATGAAAGTAAAGCCCAAACGATGAAGTCTTGCCGTACTTCCCTTTCTCGGTTAAACTCTTTAATGTATTTAAATATTTATAAAAATCGGGCACCATTAATACAACAAAATCTGCCACCCATTGATGTTTTTCTCTCGTATTTTAGGCAACCATAGTTAGAAATGCTAAGGACACGGCACATACAAAGGCAGAGCGAAGTATTCTAGAATCAGTCAAAGTAAGTCTTTTAAATTATATGATTTACACTAGATATCAACCGACCATCTAATAGTATTGCCATTTATATCTATCTATTTTCTTCGTAAATAACCTAATCCAGTGCGTGAGGTCAAATTTAAATTAGATTTAAAGAGCCTTTATTTATGCTTTCGCTTTTAATTCAATCTGTCTCTTCTCTATGCAGCATCCATTTATCGTGGACTTGATCTACGCATTTCAAACGGGAGGCAAGCTCTACCTGATCCTCGAGTACCTCTCCGGCGGCGAGCTTTTCATGCAGCTGGAGAGAGAGGGCATCTTCATGGAGGACACTGCGTGGTGAGTGATTGCTGGTCTTCCCCCATACAGAACATGCAAAGTAAAAGGAAAGCGCCGAACTGAGTCAGTGTAGTCTCTTTTAGACGTTGAGGAAGACCCTAAAATTATTTCCTGTACATTGTAATGAATAATTCAATGCATTGCGAAGTTATTTCGAGGCATCTCTTAGTATAGCAAGTGGCTGAAGCAGCCATACCCCCAGAGTTCTATGCGGGAATGAGTGCTTGAGGGCTCCATTTCAATAGAAGTGAATGCACACAATCTAAAGATTTTGAACGATTGGTTTGAAAATGACCTAATGGATATTATATTTAGTCCCCTGTGTACCATGGTTTGAAGTCTTGTTTTATCATCAATTATCTTTTTATCATCAATTCATCATACAAAAACACTGTCCATACAAATCCTGTGCATAAGAAGCTCTATGCGTTTCATTTTGGCCGATTTGGAGAAGTAACATCACTGACAAGGTCCTAATGGGGAGTTACCAAAGTACTCCAGGCAACAACATCAGTTGCCCAGTTCGTTCTACGGTAATTTGAGGCGACCGCCTCACTGAGTTATGGTAGCGCTTCACGGGCGGACATACGTCCTACAAACTAAAGATTTAACTAACAATTTATTATCACCGACTTCCACATGCTACAAATGCCAATCTGTGAAGGATATGGTTGTACAACGATAATCACTGACGAAATAATGTTAGCAGTTTCTTTATTGCGAACACTATTGCACTAAGTGCCAGGGCAATACATAGGCCTCTGTAATACAATACACTGACAGTCCACTGGTCAGTAGACCGGACCATAGGTAGCCCACTTCTAGTCATCATGGCAGCAACATGATAGCACTCCAGTCAGAAAGGTTATCTTATTTATTCTTGCAAATGGCTATGTACAAATAGAGCTATTGCAATGCCAGTTCATTATATTTAAGCGTATCAGTGTCTTATAGCCTGTAATTGACTCAGGTCGGCGCTTTGCTTTAAACGTCCTAAGTATATATAGAAGCTTAGACTATTCTAAATAGCATTCTAATGCTTTATTTTTGTACGTTTGTTTGTTTGATTAGTTGATATAGGCATGTACTGTATATGAAGACCTGATGATGAAACGATGCCACACCGACCCTATCTATGGCTTCTGTTGAAAAATACTTTCGCTTGAGAAGCTCATTAGGGAAAAGAGGGGAGATCAATGTTGATGTTGTGCCCATCCTAAGTTAGAGAACATTTTCCTTGGGATATTAACTTATGTCAAATAGTTTTTTCCCTATATTCTGTCCAGTAGGTTCTGGTCACAATATAGAGTGTTCGGCTATATTCGGGATTAGGGGCCCGACGTTATGAAAAGCATCCACTGCCCTAGCTTTTGGAAAAGCATAAAATCAATACGAAAGGTGGTAATAAACATTGACTGGATCAATTAAGAGATTTGCTGACCACGTATGAGTGTTTGAATAGAGCTATAATAATACCGTTCGCGGAAAACACTTCAGAGATTGCTGTATGTCTTTGTTTGAGTGTAATTGACAAAATGGAAATCTGCAAGTACACTTTGACCGTGCTAAATTGACAGCTATTCATTTGATAACGACTGGCTTGACTGGGTTTGAGTGTTTATCTAGGTCGTGGTATACATACATACAATACATCCATCCATATATATGTCACACATGCATGCTTGGAGGAGATATACATCCATGATACATATACAATGTATGCATAAAATACATACATACATTCATTTTATCTTTCTCTTCCCATTAAAAAACATAATATAATATTATATTTAAAGATATGAAGTTTGCCACTTTGCTGTGGCAGTAATGTTAGCTGAAAACGTTTATATTCACATTTATATTTAATGTATGATTTTTCGTTTATCTTGCATGAACTTTGTGTTTCAGTTTCTATCTCGCTGAAATAACTCTTGCCATAGAACATCTTCACGCCCAGGGGATCATCTACCGTGATCTTAAACCGGAGAATATCCTTCTCGATCACCAAGGTAAATAGAAAGTTCTTTACTTTGATCTATGCTGGTGGCTGACCTAACGGCTCTCACCATTGAATATCGATATTTAACTGTCCTAGTATCTCTTTTATAATCTGATATTGTTGTCGAATGTACTGAGCACGTAAACAAATCATGGTCTCAAGTTCCGTGACGCCCATGCCATTAACACTGGCACGACATTTTTTCCTGTGAATGTATTTTACTTTGGAACAAGCCAAATCGCATTTATCGTGTAAACATCGTTTATGTGAAATCAATCCCACCAAGAGCGGAGTCTTGTTCCACTGTTGTTTCAGTTCTTTTGACCTACGGGGTGCATGATTCCTATGCCCAATGAGCTGTATTTTTGTAGATGGTAATGCTTACTTACTACTTATGTTAGAAACATTGATCGATGGTCATTCTATATTCCTTTCTCTTCTCTCATTTCAGGTCATGTAAAGCTGACTGATTTTGGATTATGTAAAGAATCCATCCACGAAGGCACCATTACGCATACATTTTGTGGTACAATAGAATATATGTAAGTGAATTCTTATTTCCCAGTTTGTATGGGAAAAGACCGTAATATATTGAATTTAGAGGGCCTGATAGATGCATGCCTTCTTTATGTCTCAAACAATTCTTTTATAAGGTTGCTAAAGATTTTTCAGATTATTTCGTTGTTATCTCTTGGGCTAAAATAGCCATATGGAACTGGTACAAACCTGTGCCTAGTCCAGTAGCATTATCCATCAAATATTTTATGTGTCCATTGTCTCAAATATTCACGACTTTGCTCCATGGCATTGGTTTATACATATTAGCCATACATGTACTTAACTTTCCTCGTGAATTTTACCATCGATTCTTACTCTTGTATCAACAGGGCACCTGAGATCCTGACGCGAAGTGGTCATGGGAAAGCTGTAGACTGGTGGAGTTTAGGGGCCTTAATGTATGACATGTTAACGGGAGCAGTGAGTAACCTTTTTTCTGTTTTTTGTTTAAACATTAACTTAATCAAGAGCACACCCCTGATGAAATAATAATTAGAATGAGTCAGTTACCCTATATATCCATTATTAGGAGTCTAGCCGGTCGAGTGTAATCTGTGATACTTGGAAGATACCTTTTGGAATTAGGGGGAGTGAGGGAACTGTCCAGCCGGACCATCATGAAACAAAAAGAAAACAGATACTGGTCTGCACATAGTTAATTATGGAGACTGATAGCTTATAAAGTTTTCTCTCGCCCTCTCTCCCTCACGTTTCTTTCCCTTTAAGTTTTCAAGTTATTAACCTTCCTTTCCTTTAAACTTTTCTTGTGTGTAACATGCATTATTTTTTTTTGTCATCCGACATTCGACTATTTGTCCTTGCTTCACTTATCAGGGGAGATCCTATTCATTATGCTGTTATAAGATACTTCTGATAAGACACTCATTCATTGACACCTTAATGGGGCGACTGTTTCTATCTGCCACTTTGTGTTATTTGGACGGTGTGATTGTCTTTGACCTTCCATGAAAATATCGGTAAACTTCCATTGGTTTTCTCCTATGCAGAGTAATTACGGTACTCTTGTTTTTCCAGCCACCCTTCACAGCAGAAAATAGGAAGAAAACCATAGACAAAGTACGTTAATCAGACTTACTAATATCATAGTCATATTATAACTATTGGAGCGCATCATTTTGATTTAATTTACGATTATCTTTCCTTTTGCGGCTGTAAAATTCTACAGCCACTGCTCATATAAAACTTAGTGATGTTAGAATAGATTTGTGGTTAGCTTATGAGTAATCTTTGCGTCACTTATCGAACTATGTTTTGGTTTTCAGATTTTAAAGGCTAAGCTGAATCTACCGCCCTATTTAACGAACGAGGCCAGAAGCCTCATCAAGAAGGTGAGGCTTGCAATATTCTGATGTAAAAAAAATATCATAAATTAAATTTATAAAGCATAAGTTCAATTTGAGGGAATAATGTTTTTCACTGGAAGGCACTTTTTCCTCTTTTCCACTAACAAGCGGAGTTTAAATTCAGTCATCACAGGTATGTTTATTGATACCTCACTGATTATTACTTAGAATTGTATCACCCCAAATCAGTACATCAGCACATCCAATGGGACTAGAAGGTTTGTTTTATTTTTGTCGAATATACGATAATTTCCTCTATTTAAATTTACAGCTGCTTAAGAAGAATGTTGGTGAGCGCCTAGGGTCTAATGCTCATGACGCAACTCCGATCAAAGCCCATGCGTTCTTCCGGCACATCCAATGGGACGATGTGCTCGCTAGACGGTTGGATCCACCATTCAAACCAGTTCTTGTAAGTAACCACCCATCTCCATTTGATTTTGTTTTATAAATATGTGTATGTTTTCTAACATTACAAATCATATGCGGGTTTCCGCGAGTGCCAATAGTGTCCCCAATAGTGTTATGAAAAAGTTATGTTTGCTGGAAGAATCAAAGGCAAACGCGTATATCTAGTGGAAAAGCGTAAATGTAATTACTCTTCAGATACTCTCTACTCAATTAATCCTTTCCTTGTTTTATCCTGTTTAAAGAAAGGGTGCTTGAAAGAGAAAACTTCCCCTTTTCACCAAAACTTGTTATTAGCCTGATCACAATAGTAAAATAATCTATCTGATGTTACAGAGCTCCGAGGACGATGTTAGCCAATTTGATACCAAGTTCACAAGACAAACGCCTGTTGATTCACCCGATGATTCAGCACTCAGTGATAGCGTCAATCAAATTTTCCTAGTAAGTTGTCCAACCAGAGTCTTAAGTAGAATATAATGAATTACCAGATTAGGATTAGATTACTGATTGGGATTAACTCAAACTTTGATTAAATCAACCGATTCGTTTCGGTTTAATACATTTTCCAAAACGCGACATTATGTCTGGATTTATTTACCCATATTCGCGCAATGCACAGTTCATAATTAATTCTAGGGTCACGTAATTTACAACCTACTAGGACCATATGTCTTCACTTGCCATTTTGAAAAGGAATCCCGATCTTATTGATGCGTATCATTATAAAAGACTAGAGGTAATTGATAGATTGACAACCGCCATTTTTTTTTAGGGTTTTACGTACGTTGCGCCGTCGGTGCTGGAAGAAATTAACAAGCCATGGCTATCCGTGAGATCACCAAGGTCTCCTCGAAAAGGGCCCCATGTTCTAAGGTAAATGACCAACTTGTCTTACTAGCTAGAATTATCAAGCGCTGCTTCTAGTAAAATATGTTTACATTCGTTATAAGGCTTGCGCATGAAAGATTGCTACGCACTAGATTAACGAACTCAGTCTGAACTCACTACCTCATCACGAGCCTTTTTTTTTTACATAGCCTGCTAATTAATGCATGTTAACAACATTTATTTTTAATTACCCTACTTCAAATCCCTCACCATTTTAATGTATTTTTTATAAGTTGCTTCTGTGTGAAGAATTGGCAGAATCAACACTATTGCTTTCCCGATGAAGAAATTAGTGTGACCGGTGGATGGAAACAATATCTACATCATCACCGCTGACTTTCCTGAGTGCTTCCATTTTTTTTTTAGCAATCTAAGTCCCCTCCTTTAGGAATTATAATAATATTAGTATTCATATCAAAGTCATGGCATTAAGCAACCATCACTCACTCAAAGTTACCCCAAAATAACGGATTAAGGGGGTAGAAATTTGGAAGACTTCGCTTAAATCCTCTGGCTAAAATGAGGCTAGAGCTATGAATCTTTACTTTTTAAAAAGATGCATCATTTGACTGATGCTGGAAGGGAATTAGATCAATCAAGAGAGTATATATCTCTCTTATGCGATGACTCTACACACTATTATTTTCACGGGGGTATTTCATTGCTAGACAGGAGTTGAACAGAGATTCATTGAATGACTATTTAACCGGACCAAAACCGTGTCGAACGGCTATTTTGCTTGTAAGACATGGTTTTATTACCAATGCAAAAGTACGTGGCAAAGTAGAATATGAAATAAACTTGTGTCACAGTTTCGAAATCATCATATTATTTTTTCATTTTTGTCTATCGAAATTGAAGGGACAGAAAATAGTTCGGGGATGGTATCAAAACTGAAACTGAAACACATTCATGGGAACATATTTATCAGAGTTCTCATCGAATCTTGATGACTGTACAAAATTATAAAACAACTTGCCAACATTTTAAAATTTGGCCACAGGTTCTGAGAAGGGAGAGAGAAACCTTAAAGTGCAAAAAGAAAATCATGACTTGGCATTTAGAAGATTTGGAATTGTTCTCGTGATTGTTCAAAAGAGGCGTGCGGTAGCGTTTTCCTCATTATAAATCTTGGCAGTTGCTGATTCCTTGAGATAAATCGTATGCTGTAGTAGTTCAGTTGTAAATGGCCCGCTGTAAATACATAAGTTAAGATTCTTCTGCCTTTGTAACCTTGCTGTTCGACTTAGCCCAGGCCCCGAACCAGTGGAACTTTTTCAATTGTTTGGTCAAACCAAACTGCTCGTTTTTATTACATAGTGGATAGTCATAGCCTCGTAGATAAAATGTCCTAGTATCAATCAAATTACAATATTTCATTCATTTTAATTGCTATTTCTATCCTTAAGTTTCGTTTTATATCAATTACGTGTTCTGGAGTGAGTAAAAATATCCTCGCCATTTATCATAAATTTCTATTTTTTAAAAAAAAGACACGTACATACTGCTCTAGTTCTGTCTCTTCGAAGTTCAGAAACGCGGAACTAAATCTACAAAATTCCACAATTTTGCATTGCTTGTGTTTTGGAGGTGCGTGCGTGCTCAGTCTCAGCCAAAGGGTCAACGAAGATCAGAACATGATGCGTCCCAATTCGCGGTTCCGACTTACAATGCCTTTGCCCCTCCTGAATGCTCCTTCTATTTTAATCACATGAATTGATCAGGCTAGTAATACCAGGTATGATACTAAACAAGGCAGGGTTCTGAGCCCTTAGATAAGCTCCCTCCCAGTTAGATAACAATGTTGGTTTCAGTTTGTTTAAACGTTTTCCTATTCGCCCTTTAAGATCTGAACCGAGTGATAGGAATGTTTAGTAAAGGAGCCAATGAAGAGGAAATATTCGGATAGTGCGTTCGTCTTTATGCTCCTTTTTCTAATACTTTCTGTCACTGTTCCTTCCCAATATGCCTATTTTGCTTGCATACTTCAGATAAGAACGATAGGCAAAGCCGTTTCCATTGCTTTTAATTGAAAATAAGGTGCAACACGCAAGGTGGCCAAATTGTTCTGACAATTTTGTTTGTTGTATGTTATAGCCCATCTTTAGTATTCAGGTATGGTATTTCATTGCAATCTATAATTTCGTGACCATTGGTCTAAAACGTAACTCCCATTTTTAAGTGACTAATTACTTATCTCGACTAATTGCTCATTTAACCCAGGGTGAGGAGCTGTTTCCCTGGCTGGAACTGTGTTTTCATTTCACTACTGGGATTCACAACATCTCAAAATTTCCGAACAGATATTATTTCATTTTGTTGCTCGTCCTTGGTGCACCACTTTCACAATGTTTGCATTTCATACACTTATTAAGTGAAACATCATTTGTAAATGACCTTGTAAGCTTCGTCTGAATCATTTGCAAAAGAAGTGAAGTTTTTGCTTTTCTATTTGCTAAGCCACTTGTTTTTATTTGAAGGGTGTCCTCTCCTTGCATCACCAATTTTGGTTGGGTTTGGGCTAGTCTAAACATTCTTCCTTATTAAGTGTACATTCGTTTTACGTATGCGATTGATGAATGTGACTTAGGATGGAACCCTTTCGGTTGTTTGCAACAACCAAAACTCAACCTTTTCCAACTCCCTTAATGAAATATTCCCGTTTCTAACTTGCTTTTTGGTTTCATGAGAAAATATTTTGAAATACTATAAAATAGCAATTGATTTACCTTCAATATTATATATGTATCAAAATTCTATATTTGCAATATCTAGAATTCGTTTGTCCAGAGCTACCTCAAACCAAGCAAGATAGATGAAATAATGATATCGTTAAAGATTAAGTTTCTTCATAAACCTTCCCCTCGGACCTCTTAAGAGCTTTTTTTAATCTTTAAGTGTATACCCGTTCTTTAATTAAACGATTAAGCTTCACCGACACAAAAGCAATGAAATCACATAGTAATATCAAACTTCTTTATGTCCTTGATAGCTACACCGCGTTTTTCAAAGTTAAAAGTTGTCATTAATTTATACGTACACTTTAATTACAGTCAATTCAGCTGTTGATCAAAAACATGTTTAACAATTATTTCCAAATCATACCACATGAGGAAGTTTGAGAATTAGAAGCATCCCCAATGATTTAGCCCTTAGTTTACCAACCAGTATGGCCTCCTTTGCAGTAATGCTGCCCGCCACGGCTTCACCTTCAGCGACGAGAGCAAGAAACAGCATGCAGCCTCTCGAGTTGAGGAAGAGGCCATGGATACTTCATCTTCAGCTAGTCTTCCACAAGATGTCCAACAACCAAGATCCCCTGCAATCGCTACAAAAAACACCACCCACCAGCAAGCCTTTCCCGGAACCCAAAACCGACCACCACATTTGCAAATGCTATAACTTTAGAAGCTATGCCAATTAGTAGACTATAAGGTCTTAGCGTTAATTTTAATAATATTTTCTTCGGCTGATTATTCTGACTCATTGAGTCTGATTAGGCAATACGGATGGGACTAGTCACTCGTCGAGGTTAATCCCCCTTTAATTATGGGGATTGGCCTTCTTTGGGTGGATGTTTCTAATTGTAGATTAAGTGACTGACCATTACCTTGAAGAAATGTAAGTTAAAAAGCTTAAAACTACTAAGAGATTTTTGTTGGAAGTTCAACACGTAAGAAACCAAGACACTCATTGGGAACTGCTGAAAGCGTATAGGTATAATTCTACAAGAAACTTTGAATGGGTTGTCAGTGAAAGTGCCAGATACTTCGATGCGTTGCCTATGATTTCTATGATGCTCAACTACCTCAGACCTAGGAGGAAATCTAATTGTAAAATATATCTGTATTCCCCGGGTAGTGGGTGGACGTTATCAGTTAATTATTTTATTTAACACCCGCGAAGTATTAAATGTTCAACATTCAAGTCCAAGTTATAAATAAAAGTGTCTGTAAAAAGAATTATGGTAATTCCTCCTTTGGGTATTGTATGATAATAATGATTATGCATGAGCTAGAGTTGAGAGTGAATTGATAATTATGAAAACGTGCTTCTATAAAGATGAATTTTAATGCTTCTACGCAGTGCATTTTTGTATAGTGGCCTGCATCAATAAATCCGAGTGGCAAATTTCACCAGCATGTCGTGGTTGTAATGAGAATATTTTGAAAGTGTCCATCAATTCACTTTCAAACCTATTCTCGATGGTCGTTGGACCTGGGGAATAGACTTTTTAAGTGCTCTCAAAAGCCATTGGCCAATGTCACGATTAAATATACTAGTAGCAAAAAGATCATTTGAAGTTGTTAAGCCAAGGAAATGAGTGCATTATGGTTGTATTGGGAAAAAAGTGAAAACCAGAATATAGCTGATTCATATTTTGCAGCTGTTCTTAATCCATGTGATTATAGGCATAGCTGAAAAGAACATTTTACCTACCTTCTAAATTATAATCCTCCTGCTGGGAAAATAACATTAATTCATACCCAGCACCATGTCTTGATGAAACCCACTGGTGCCAGCATCGAATATTGTGATAGGAAGCCCCTTCTACGAGGTGGACTCCTCAGATTTGAATGCCCTTCTAAGAAAAAGGGATATATCTTACATATGGTTGTTATCCTTATCATCAGTTTTGCATGTTCCTGCTGTGTGTTTTCAGGGTTGATTACCTTTCCGAGTTCACTCGTATGTGAAAGATGGGAGCCCCTAGGAGCTGCTTACCCGCGGATGTCATCCATGGTGTTCATCCTTTTGCAGGGCATCTCATTCTTATGAAAGAAGAATACATTAAAGTAATTGCCTCTCTTTTAGGTTTAAACTGTATGGGCACATATATCTATCCTGTTCAAAACTGTTATTGATTGTATCATCGACACGGGAAAACATCTTGCTAATGGTAATATGGTTACACATTTTTAGTGCTCGATTCGATTTTTGCCACCTATCTCGTCCGAGAATACTATTGTAATAAGGAGGCCACACATCAGACCCAAACTTTGTCCAAGGACTATGTGATATATAAAGTCATGAACTATAACGCCATTGTTTCATCATAAGTTACTGTCAGTCCATGTTACGTGTATCAAAGTGTAAATTTCAGGAGAAATACTTGGCTGTTATGGAATGTTGCTAGTGGATAAATTGGACGTCACAATACGAGGTTAATAATTCGGATTGGATAATCCCTTCGCATTAATTATTCAAACTAGGTACAAACTGAATCAATGTAACGCTTAATTTCTATATCATGTTACAAAATGTGGGGACGGGGTAGAACGTCTTCTCGAGTGTGCCTAATATTAGCTTTCTAGATTAAAAAAAGCTTAGCTTAACCAATACTCTAATAGGCCGGGTGTTTCTCTAGAGGTAGCAAAAATGCGCTAATCGTCTGGTTTATGTTTATCAACTTTCCCAAATTTCTTTGTAAAATCCTTTAAGTTGGGATGGATGTTCCTCTTAGCGGATACTAGTAAATGTGTGGTCCCCATAGCGCGAACATGTTTATTTTATAGAAAGCTATTTAAGGTACAGATTTGGTTTGATTTCGCCCAAGATGTATTTGGTGCGGGGCATAGTTTTATGTATGTATCTGTTTCACCAGTGGCTTGGTCAGCCTCCAGAAAGTTAAAGAGGCCTGAATCATGCTAAAAGCTAATGCTATTTCTCTGAGAAAAAAAATAAGTGTGGTTCATGTGGAATAATTCGTAACCATTACTCCACTCTTTTGCTGATTTGGTTTTTAATGTGGTATGAGTGGTGTCAATCTGTATTTCCATTCTCCTTTAGGGAGATGGTCTCAGTTGTACTTGACTGGTTGCTGAACGAACTATGAACTATGTTAATTCTCCTGTAGAAGCTTATCATCTCACCCACCAATCTATCGCACTTATTCAAAATGCCTTTAACTAGCCCTTAACTAAACCAAGCCGACTTTTTCATGCTATTCACTTGTAGCGTTTACAAAGACTTTCCGGTGGGACTGTGTTGTTGGCT
Organism: Sthenelais limicola; assembly: GCA_942159475.1. Lineage (NCBI taxonomy): Eukaryota > Metazoa > Annelida > Polychaeta > Phyllodocida > Sigalionidae > Sthenelais > Sthenelais limicola. Next base: position 78,220,497 of record OW804098.1, read on the forward strand.
ATGCGTGAACGATTCCTGTGACGATTAAATTGTGCAAGAATACAATCAGGCCAGCCCACGTGGAAAAAGTTTGAATTTGTAGATATCATTTTCTTCCCAATTACGAGCAGTTAGCGTTACGTATACATGTTTATGATGGCATGGTTATATATGGCCCCATATAGGTGATTTAATACTTACTTCATATATAAAACAACGGATACCTGTAAACTAATTGGGTCTTCCTTGAATATCATAGTTTCACAAGAACATTTGAGCATTAGGTTAGAGACTGGCATTGTAATGTCCACCTTCAAATGATCTTTCAATCTAGGAATGAGTTTCCATGCCATTTACTGCAATTTTTTAATCCCTTGAATCATATGTATGGATGAATAACATTACCAAGTAATCCACATCAACTGAATTCATGATCATTAATGGTTGTCTGTGAAAATTAAGCTAGTATCGTCAGAATATTCAGGAATGCATTCTTCGAGTAATACGATCATTCGTTACTGGGGCTGCGCAAATACAGATTTTAAATTGTAGACTCGTCGGTTTACCTCTTACTGTAAGAATGATAATGGAAAGATTATCTTGAGTTCGTATTATGGATCATTATCCCTTTGTTTTGCCACGGTATTTGTGACGTTGTGTTGCCTACGCATCACAGGGACCCCTAATTAAGGACCTTGAACTGGCTGTGGAGCACCAATTGTCTAAGACAGGGCCGAGATTATTTTAATGACAAAAATCTGTAGTTCAGATATATGCATTGGTAAATGTCCGACTACAATTATGTTGCAGTGGAAAAACATGTACCAATTTACCTTTTCTGCCATCATTTAAAGGGAAGATAAGATAAGAGAATCATGAGGGAACGCGATAATTTATTCTAATCAGGCAAAGAAGAGGTATCTTCGCCGATGTTTTAACCTATGACACTGTCTACATCATAGAAAGAAAAAAATAAAAGATTTCATGGCTACCACTTGTCTGAGTTCAATTTTCAGGGCGCTCTGACTGGGGCAGACGGGTTTCAAGAGGGTTTGGTAGTCCAAGTCCAACATGTTTAGTTCTTCCTTCCATTCCATCTTAATCAGAACATACATGTATATAGATCACCAAGGGGTGCTTGTTTTCCCTACACCGAAGGGGTGTTTCTCCCCTTCAAATATGGATTAGAAAGTGCAATAGAATTAATTGGTGAATACTTCAAGACAATCATCATGCCCTCTTGCTCAAAACCAGTAATCGATTGTGTGAAATCTTTAGCACTGATGCTAGTGAATGGAGAAAGGCTAGTTTTGAATGTCTGAGCAATTTCCCAGCCGAAAAGGAAACGACAATGATTGCGTCAAAATGTTTGAGATAAACTAACTCAGTAAATTTTGGAATATATTTCCCTGTAGATGTCAACTGATTTATTTGATTCCGAATGTCCTTCACCCATGAGAATTGAACATCTGTCCATGGATGAAAAAAGGAAAGCATTCCAGCCACGCACAACTCTGTCTGAACGTGACAGAGATAAAAGTTAAGCTTTTTGGGAAGCTCTGCATAAAGCATAGCTGAGTATTCGACTTCCTCGACTGATGTAACAACACAGTATCGTTGATTATATTCGTAGTTAAAGCGTGGGTCTCTCATCTTTGGAATTGCCCTGGGAAGAAGAATCTTGCTTGTTGTGTTAAATTCTTCATTTTCGCCTTTGTTTTCTCTCACACAGCATCCAACCACTTTCCTAAATGTAGGTGTACTGACTCTTTCACGACCGCTTCCCATACATGAGTCGCTCATTGAAACTTTAGGAGCCTTTTCCTGGAGAGCTGCTTGCGCTTCTTGGTATTCTTTTTTGTCTTTTTTATTGAGAAGTATCTTTGGAATTGAAAGGCTTGATATCGGTGCTGGGATATATTTACCAAAATCCGATTTCACTTCGTGAAATCTACGACGAAATTGTACTAGATGAGGTGGAATCTTAAGTATATCATCTGTGGAATCGGAGGATGAGGACAGAATTGTTTCTTCTGATACATCAAAGTTCCTAGTCCTATCATAATGGAAATTCAGCGTCAGCGAATCATCTGACGAAATCCTTTTCACGCCCGTAGGCGTAGGTGACTTGATTGGGGAATACATCCAGGCAAATTTATTATTGCTATGAGGAGAATCACCGCGTGATTGCTTTCTAGATGGACTAGAAAAACTTCTCCAAGGATGTCTCGAAATGTCGTCTTCCAAGACCTCTTTGATTCCAAGTATTTCGGGAGCCTGCTGTTTTTCGGACAGGCAAAGTTTTGCTTCAACTCGTGCATGCATATTGTCAAATCGAGAGTGATCTCCCATAATCTCGCTCCATGTATTATCAGCCATAAAACTGAAATAATGGATTAAGAACGAAATTAACGATATGCCAATGAAATTCATTTGGGGTAACACATCGAAAAAAGTAAGTCATATACAATGACCCACACAGGGGCCTTAATTGTGTTTGGGGTCACTGTTACTAGTGTTAGATAGTAGTCGTAGCTAAAAACTTAATTAACATAAATTAAGGGTGGATACAATTGAAGGGCCCTTTTCCATCGTCATGAGTTGAGTTTCTTGATATCTCTATAGGCCTATATATTGTATTTTCGCTGCATCATCGATTATGAACATAACAAGCACGCAAGAAATATGGAGCGATCCATTCTTTTCGATCCATTCTTCAAGGCCAAATAAATAGTTAATTACTCTCTAATTTGTAAATCTGTTATCACTGGTTATTCATAAAAAAAATTAGTGTAGCCAAATATTAGAATCTTACCCTATAAAGAACTTAGGAATTAAACGGATCAATGGCTCAATTCGTACTCGGCGAAGTCAAGTCCTTTGGCAACTGTAGCAGACTACACGAGACGCATCTTCCGCTTTGCTTACCGGAAGTTCCGAGAGTTAGTAGTTGTCCACTGCACGGAGCTGTCTCACGTGTTCACTGCACAGTCTGGTTGTGGTAGAAGATGTCGAATTCCGAGAAATTCCTTATCCAGTATGGAGACAAAGTTATTGTAAGGAAAAATAAAAACTTACAAATAGCTAATGTCAGCAAAAACAAGTAAGTCAAACCCTAGATCTTTGTTGATTCCCTAGGTTATGAATATGGGCGATAATGTGAGTATAACACGGCAGTGCAGTTGTAGTCCCGACAGTAGTAGTGTAGACGAAGGTTGGACTGCTGATCCCCGGGACGCGTGATCCCCGGGACCCCTGATCCCCGAGTGAGACGCGTGATCCCGAGCCTCGGACGCCTGAGTCCCCGCATCGGACGCGTGATCCCCAAATAATCGGACGCCTGAGTCCCCGCATCGGACGCCTGAGTCCCGGGCTTTCTACCTGGGAATAACGTTTGCAAATTAGTCTAGATAAGTCTAGAAATGATTTCTAGTGGGATTCTATTCGTAAGGAAATTGTAACAAGGATGATATAGCGAAGAATAGCGAGAATGTTTAGGAGTGTTTAGGAGTTCTATTTTTAGATACGGTTTACATTTGGGAGGGAACCCCCGCGGCTGTGACGTCATACAGCCGCGCCTCGTTCTCGAGCGTTTCGCGGGGATTCCCGCGATGACGTCATAGCGAGGATCACTGCTTGGGTGGGCCGGGCTTGGGACGGTAGCGCCCCTAGTGACTTTTTGGTGTGACTGACGATAGAACTCTCTAATGGAGAAGGCTGAAGGAAAGAAAATCGGTGATTCAGGTGTCACCACGGTAAATTCTGTATTCAACATTCAGGCGTCAACATACAAATCGAAGACCCCCAACCTAAGATCGAAGCGGAGTGTTTTGGGGGGGGGGGGGGGGGGGGGGAGGGGGGGGGGGGCGGGGCGGGGGCGGGGCGGGCGGATGGAGTGTTTGGGTGGGGCGGGGGATCTATTCCATTCCCTCCCTCCTATTCCCTCGTAATGTTTAGTATGTGTATTTAACACCAGATGGCAGCACCATGGTAGCGGGGTGCGGGGTGTGAAAAGGGCTTTTTTTAAAAACTTAATTGACGGGGAAGAGGTTGGGCTAGACAGTGATATGAATAATTGGATCTCTTGTAATAAATTGGGGCCCTCATGAGGGCCGTTCTTTTTCTTCTTTTGTGGGGGAGCTAATCCCATCCTTGTGTGTACACCTCGATGTCCACGCCATAATCTTCCAATAACTCATCTGCAATCTCATCTATTTCGTTGATGACTCTTCTGACGTATTTCTCATACATATGGCGTACACCAACCATGATATTAAGACGTATAGTAAACAAACTGAAACTTCTCTCAATTGCCCGCTTACTTAGTCGCTGCATAGGACGGATATGCGTGGACAGCAGATTTGCTTGTAGCATAGCCCTCTGTAGAACTTGCTGGCGTTGCTTGTACTGCTGTAGGAGATTGTCCATTGCTAGTTTCATTGAGAATGAATGTCCATCCCACCAACAACCGCCGTATATATATGCTCAGGTGAGCGACCAATGACGTCATAGAACTCCACATCAATGCGACACCTCTTACAGGCGTTGCTTTTAAGTTTCTGAGTCGTTGCTTTTAAGTTTCAGATAAAAGAAACACCTAGCACGTATGCGCGAAAGTTGCATGGGTTTGTTGAACTGTGTCCAAGGGAATAAAAAACAAGTACGTTTAGTTAACGTATTTAACGTTTATTTATTTTACTGGAGTGTTATATATCATGATAATCAAACTTGATTAAACAGAATATGACTGTCTTATATTTGGTTGTGCCACAGACACGAGACAAGATCTTCTATTTCTACAATATATATTTTTTTCAAACGTCACAGATAATGTATTTGAGTACACTCGGGCTAACGCAAATGATTACCAGATTAGCAAAAAACTTAAAACAACTAGGACAGGTTACATCTTCAAGCAGTAGATCCTTCATTTAGCCTTACTGCAGGCGGGCAAAAATAATATTGAGTACACTGTACAATGTATTTGAGTACACTCGGGCTAACGCAAATGATTACCAGATTAGCAAAAAACTTAAAACAACTAGGACAGGTTACATCTTCAAGCAGTAGATCCTTCATTTAGCCTTACTGCAGGCGGGCAAAAATAATATTGAGTACACTGTACAATGTATTTGAGTACACTCGGGCTAACGCAAATGATTACCAGATTAGCAAAAAACTTAAAACAACTAGGACAGGTTACATCTTCAAGCAGTAGATCCTTCATTTATGTAGTAAGTCGTGCATTTCACATCGGAATCAGCACTAATTTAACTATCTTAGGCACTGAGGGCTTTCTCGTTTTCCTGGTGGTTTCTCCTACGTGCATGTTGACATGAAAACATGAAGCCAGGCCGTAAGTCAGAATGAATTTCCTTAAAAGAACGTTAAGGCTCGCAAAGGTGGTAAAAGCAGAGCCTTGGTTGGTTGTATTGGTTCACATTTGGCTTTGGAAAAAATTGTCTACCAGTCCATAAAGTTGGCTGTGGTTTCTCCTACGTGCATGTTGACATGAAAACATGAAGCCAGGCCGTAAGTCAGAATGAATTTCCTTAAAAGAACGTTAAGGCTCGCAAAGGTGGTAAAAGCAGAGCCTTGGTTGGTTGTATTGGTTCACATTTGGCTTTGGAAAAAATTGTCTACCAGTCCATAAAGTTGGCTGTGGTTTCTCCTACGTGCATGTTGACATGAAAACATGAAGCCAGGCCGTAAGTCAGAATGAATTTCCTTAAAAGAACGTTAAGGCTCGCAAAGGTGGTAAAAGCAGAGCCTTGGTTGGTTGTATTGGTTCACATTTGGCTTTGGAAAAAATTCTCTACCAGTCCATAAAGTTGGCTTCCATAAGGTGAGATAGGGAACTCTGGGATCTCTGTCGAGCGATTGCACCTTGTATGTAGAGTACATGCAGACCTGCTGCAATACATGTGAAGAAATTTCCCTAAAATTGTCCGGGTCCAGAAAGCATAGCCTAGTTCCAGAAGTCAGTCAGTCTTTGGAGCCAGCGTCTCATTGGGTGGAGGCATTCCCCGACCATGGGGGTGGTCCGGGCTGGAACGAGAAAAATTAACATTAGTACTCAAGTCTAGGTACACTATATGAGTAATCCCACCAAAAATGCCACATTTGGCCATCCAGGGCTGAAAATTAAAAAAAAAACTTTAATTGCTTGGGAGACACAGTGACCTCGATTCTAATATTAAAGGCAAAGGGGAAAGGTACATATTTGTGCATATAAATAATAAATATATATGCATAATGCATGACCAGTTAACGTCCAAATAAAAAGTGCAATTTTCAACCCAACAGCCCTCTTATTTCAAACAAGTAATACAACGCATCTACTTGAAACTCAATCGGTTGGCGGCACCCCTCCCAACATATATGCATAATGTTTTGAATTTGGGTGTACCTGATAGATCCTGATATTAGGGCGATAATGCTGTGAGGGGGGGGGGGGCTTTTGCTAATGCTTTTTAGTTTGAGAAAAGTAACCATTCATTAATGGTAATGGCAGCGGTACAGGACATGGGTTGTTTATAAGTTAGATTTAGGTGTTTAGTGGAAAATTTACATTTAAATAGTGGGACAATTTAAACAAAAAATAAAAAATTGTTTGAACCCCCCTCCAGACCCCCGCCTCCTCTAGACCCCCGTTACTGCCGGCGACATACTATTTTTGCTTGTTGCTACTATCTCAGGTATGACAGAATTTTTGTTTTTATTTATTGTGTTTCTTACACATTATAATGCTCATAAAAAATAATTTATGCTAATATTAATTTATTAATTAATGAAAGCTAGACCCCCGTTACGGCCACAGGGGGCTACCCCATATAATTGTTTCGGTATTCTAACCCCTCTATTTAGCTGGAAAGAATTAATTGGAGATTTTTCAATGGATACAATGCATGTACTAATCATAGAAAATGTTATAAGTAATTGAGTTAAATAACAACTAAAAAAATCCACATAAATAGTTTAGCCTCTGGAGGAGTGGGAGCTGTTGTATTTTAACCCAACTGATGCACTTTGGGTGGAATTTCTCATATATATATAACTCGTTAATAACTTGTTTGGAAAATAATATCCTGTTACAAAAATACGGTAACAGGTACAACCGAGGCAAAGGGCAAATTTATCCAGCCGAAAGAATCACTACTGCCGCCACCTAGGGTAGGGTAGTAGGGCAAATTTATCCAGCCGAAAGAATCACTACTGCCGCCACCTAGCGTAGGGTAGTATACACAATAGAGATATTGAGCGGTGGGCCGGGAGCCCGGGGAGGGGGGGGGGGGGGGGGGGGTCAGAAACTAAGCGGGTTCCCATGCTCGTTCCCCAACTAAAAAACCTTTCAAGGACTTTTTCCTAGAATATATATGTATATGGTATAGAGCTAAAATTCTATTGAAACGTGTAAGGATAGCATTCCTTGACCAAGATTGAGAGATTGAATAATTTAATTGATCAAAGTATATGCAAACTTCCAGAGCAGAAGGAGAACGAACAATCAATGTCCCAAGACCCAAGGCAGACACCTTTGAGTTTTATATAATTACCGGAAATAAGTGAGGCAACTGTTAATTGACTAGTTACAAGCTTTGGAGAAGAAAAGTTTTTGTACTAACAAGTATGATAAGGTCTAATGATAGAGCGAGTACAGGTCGGCCCCTTATAGCGATATAGATCGAGAGACCGCCCGCTCGATATCATGGCCAGACGTGAATCCACTCGCCCATGATGATAATTAGTTAACTAATTTTGAAATGAACAGTTATAACATTTCTTTGGGAGATGGTAATTTCGATATGGAATTTGATGTTACAACTCTTAACTCAATTTCGATGAAGCTGGGGTGTTCAGTCACATATCTATACATATGGGCAAACATGGGCTTATAATCCGGTAATCTCGTTCCATGGGTAATCCAGGGGTTCCAGCAAGATAATCCATGTAGTCCACCGTTCAAATAATAATTCTGAATATGGAATGAAAACAAAACTCACCATCGCACGAGGAGTGGGGGTGGGGGAAGTCCCTCATGGCCTCCACTTTTTAGCCACTCTGCAAACAAAGTAGCCATCTTTAGAAATCAGAGCGAATGAATGAATGAATGAATGAATGAATGGGTCAAAAGTTCCCGAAAAGTTCCCGAATAAATAATACAATACTCACGCACGCTTCTCTTTACGATGTAGCGGTGGCTCCTACCCCCAGAGCAACGATACTTTATCATGAAAGTTACCTGGGGGTCGGGGCCACCGCTTGTGTGGAGCGTTGTCACACTCGGCTGTTCCATGTTATACTGATTCCGAGAGCACTCATCACAGGCGCAGCAGGCGCAGGCAGGTAGACTAAAGTCTTTCTCCCAGAGGGTGGGAGACAGCCCCAGTAAGGGAACATCACAGAAAATCACTCCCTTGGTCACGGAGACGCAGTTTAGGAGAGCACGGGCATAGCGAGCAATCAAACTAGAGGTCAGAGGTTGAGCGATGGGGGAATGATGTAAGAAGAATTTAAGAAAGAATAAAATTGTAAGAACAAATTCACAGCAGGGAAAAGCATAATGCCCGGCAATAATTCTGGGTCTGTAGAGAGGGGTGACCAATGCAATGGACAAGATTGGAAACCCGTGTCGGAGGACGGTAGTTTTGTAGTTAGCAACAATGATATAAATGACCAATGTTTTCATAATAGCATAATAATTGAAGTCTTCAATCTTATTTTTTAATAAAAAGAGGGGATTTTTTTAGAAGAGCATACACATTCTCCCCCTCCACCCCCTCCTTTCTCTTCCTCCTCCTCCACCACCACCTCCACCACCACCACCTCCCCCTCCTTCTCCACCTCCTCCGCCACCTCATTGAATGGGGAATTTGCACAGTCAGATCACATAATTAGCCTGTACCAGCCTCATTAAAACTCAACATTAGCAAGGCTGCTCGTGATTTATGGCCATCTGCAACAAACCTTTTCATTATCCATCAATGCCCGTCATAATTACAGGTAGACTCGTAGTCGCAGGTAATTACAGCTGATATGATATGGAATCATTGGTAATCGATGCTGTGAAAGCTAGTAACTAGCATTGCCTCTGGGAATTCGTTCCGTGCATGAGGAAGGGGTTGGCTTGTAGGCTCCACCTCAGAGTAGAGTCTAGTAGGGTTGTGACAGAATAAAAAGGGGGACAAGTAAAACAACGCTCTCAGAATTAAAAGAATGGAAAGAAGCAGGCAAACGTAACATATACATAGCCTGAAGAATATTTTTAAATCATGACTGGAGAGCCGATGAGAACTTTAAAACAATAGCTAATAGGCAACTAATAGGCAAGACTGTAACATGGCAACCGCGACGGCGTTTCAGATAAGACGATCAGAAACTGTCAGTTCACAGATAAGCCGCCCGGTGTGGGTTGAGTAGACGATTAAAACAGGAAGTGGTAATTAGAAACAACAAAGAAACTGAGTCGAGGAAGGTGACAAAATGAGAACTAGTAAAATATATGAGAATACGATGGGATATGGTATTGGTGATAAGATATGGAGCGGAGCGCTGTTATTAAAACATCATGAAGGTTGCAAATTACACGATTATAGAAATACAAATGCGTATACGCGGCGCGAACAGAGAGTGAGGCTGATATGAAATGTATGATGATAATCTAGGGTTTATTTCGTCAATAGATGTCATGAAAGTTTATATACAAAAAAGGGGTGAATGAGTGAGGAACAATTTAATCGTTAGACGTAATGAGCTTATGTAAAAACATATTCAAATGTACTTTCTGTAGTCAAAAAGATGACAATGTTCACTTGTTTATAAATGCAAAGTGAAGACTGGCAAACACTGGTATAACAGGACCTCCCCATTATTTTTATTCGTCAAGTGGCCAAGGTGGCACGCGAATTTAGAAGAGAGGACAGAAAGACAGAAAAGATTAGATAGGTTATAGTTGAAGATGGTTGGAAAGAGTATCACCGTTTTAAGATGGTTTCTTGGTTGAAGAAATATTTGCTAATTTATCCAGCCGAAAGTATCAATACTGCCGCCAACTAGCGTTAAGTTTTGATAACTATATACTACACTACCTGTATAACTTGATAACTATATACTACACTACCTGTATAATGTAATGCCAACTTTTCAAATAGGCATCTTTTGTTATTTCCCCCAAGGGTAATTAAATTCATCTATCTTGCCTCAACATGTCACAATACTTAACTTCAGAAAAAGGGGTGCAAAATCTAGATTGTCTTTTATTTCGATATGAATATGACCATTCCAGCAAATGTTACGGAATTTTCAGGAGGCCTATAGGGCATTAATACAATTAGGAAACAACATGATGTAAGCTGAAGTCCTGTCACAAGCATATCCTGTCCTCTCTATCCCCTTGATTTCAAAAGCTGATGTCCTATCACAGGCATGTCGCGCACCCCTCGTCGCTTTATCGGCGGCCAGCTGATGTCCTGTCCTGCCCTGATGTCCTGTCACAGGCATGTCGCGCACCCCTCATCGCTTTGTCGGCGGCCATCGACCACCCAAGACCATCCTTCTAAAGTGGCATCACTGGACTATATAATACCAGTGTGGGGAGGCAAAAGATCATTATCCAGCTTGCTACAGAACGATATACTACTCTACCTTCACCACCAGCACCAACTTTACCACCAGCACCAACCTTACCTTAACCACCAGCACCATTCACCATCACCACCTCTACCTTCACCACCTCTACCTTCACCACCTCTACCTTCACCACCTTCACAATGGCTGCAATCAAAGAGTATGTGATGCCAGCCACCCCCTCCTCATCCTCTGTTTCAATTCCTGACGTTGCAGCCATCGCCGACCAGTTACACTCCTGTGACTGGTGCGGCCCCTTGAAACCACAGGAACTGCAGCCAACAAAAACGGCTGCAAAAAGGGCATTGGATAACTGCAGTGCGGCTACGGTCGTGTATTCTACAGAGATCTACCTGCTTTGCCTGCTCTGCCGTGGGCTGACCCACAAGATGTGCGCCATGCGGCGGGTCCAGCGCCAGTGGGCCGTCGACGTAAGCAGGAAGGGCTACGTGTGTTTCGATTGTCAGGACAATGATGAGTCTGTACAGCCGTTTTAAGTGTGACTGTGCAACTGTGCAATGTGCAATGTGTATTGTATTTTGAGGCGATTTATGTGTAGTGTATTGAGGTGATTCGTGTGCAAGCAACGTGTATTGGTTCATGTATTGGTAAATAAATTAGTCTAATGTTATCAATTGTCTCGTTTCATTACTATTAGATATTAGATCATTATTAGATTTATGGGTCAGATTTTCAGAAAATGTACAATTGGCAGCCCTAGACATTTAGGAAATGCTCCCCATTGAGGACGGGGGCAGTTTACACATAATTTGCCTGGTTGACGGGGGCCCTTTTCCCCCTTTTTGGGCTTCAGGACGGGTGTTTATTTGAGAGGATTGGTGAAGGCGAATTGTACATTTTCTGAAAATCTGACCCTTATACGATCTCTCACATCTCCCACAGGCAAGCAAAAATGTGTCAACTTAATTAACTCTCTTTATCTTACAACCGGATAACTCACGGAAAAGCGACCTCACACGGGGACACGTGCAGGACAGCGTCTGAAACACGCGTCTAAATGAAACACATGGATCACCCCAACGCACCGACCCAAAACACTTATAATGACATAGCCTAGACACTTCAACTACCATACAATATTGACTCAGCTAATGTTATTATATGATCTAAGATCGAGATGTGTACCAGCATCTTCTCCCAGTGTTTTAAAATGCTTAGCAAAGAAGAAAAGGTCGTAAGAGCTATGTAGTCGAAGCTAGTGTCATTATGTAGTGTCCATCACCGTCCACCGGACATCGGCGCCACCTGGTGCCTTATTCGCACATCCTTTTAGTCAGCGATGTGCATGTATCTTAACATAACCAATGCTAGATCATTCGCTACAACGGTACCCCCACCTGGCGAGTCAGTTATGTACTAGGAGAAAGTGTTCCCAAAGTAGTATAGTTGAACACGGGAAATCAGTCGAAAACTATCCGAAGAAAATCTGTAGTTGGTTTTAAAATATTACATATGAATGGATTATTCATAAACGAATTATAGACATGATTTCTAAGGTAAAGAAAAAGTTATTAACATATACACTGACCACTCTCTAGCCAGTTCTCAACATGTGGAATTCTACCTTAATTGGGACTAACCACAATTATGTGGCCCATCAAAAACCACAGCATCCCTCTGTATTCCTCTAAAAGGGGGAGGGGAGTGAGTTGAAGCAGGTCTTGACCCCTATATGTTATTAATTAGTGAGATCACTCTGTCTGTGAGACAAACTTGTTATACCACACATGACGTCACAGGTTGATTCTCCAGAGCAAGGGGGCGTTGCCTTTAACTCATATAAATTGGGACTTTTTAGCATTGTATTTGCATCAACCTCAAATTGGGACCGGGAGATACATGTGGAAATATGAGTAGATGAAGAAACTAAAATAAAAATGACCTATAATAATCGTGATTAATACCCTTTATATAATAATCGTGATTAATACCCTTTAAGCAAGATCATGCTAGTATATGGTGCCTGCCGGGTTTGGTGCAGCCTGTGAGTCTGTGATATCAGTTAACGAATCCTCATTCTTGATCAATTACAGTGTTACATTTTGAGTTGGAGCAGCCTGCTTCTTCTTGCGAAAGAATGGGGATGTTATTTATTCATAACTAACAGTAATAAAGTAAAGCACATCAAATATATTATGTGCTTTACAATGGATTGTGGGGATGGGTGGCATGAGGCATGAACAACAAACAAAATGTAATTAAATTATATTATTATATAATGAATTATTATACCAACTTTTATTTAATTCCTCCCATAGAGGCATTGAAAAAAGTCCAAAGTAACCAAATAAAATATATATACACACTCCCAAGCCGTCCCGTTTGTTAAGAGTAAACATCATGTGGGGGGACGAACAGCAATACATGTTTGCCGAGAACAAATATATTACATACAAGCCATGATAACAGTGGAAATGAGACACATATAAAATGGTGCTAAGGAGAAGGAAGAACCCCCTAAAATTAAAACATTGCATGCAGAAAAAGTTCCCCAACCTTTGTCTACAGCAGCACCAACCAAAAACCTACTGCAATGAAGGGAGGCGCTCTCTGCTGCCTCGGCCAGTGCCTGAATTAACTTTAAAAGGGAAACTCCCCCCCCCCCTCACACCAAATTAAACAGCAAGTTCAAACTATTGACCGGATAGTATAACACATACACATCAAATATTAGTTTAGATATCTGACAAAAATCATTTAAGATACTTGCTTATAACATGGTGTATCTGACGAAGAGTAAACAAGGAAAAGCCCTATAAAGTCAAAACAGTGCGAGTAGAAAGAGTTGCCCAACCTCTTCTCTACAAGCAGCAGCAGCACCGGCACTAACCAACTGTAATGAAGGGAGGAACTGCCTCAGCCGGTGCATATCTGAATCAACGTTAAAAGGGAAACTTTCCCCCATCCCCCTCCCCCTCACACCAAATTAAAAAGAAACAGCAAGTTCAAACTATTGACCAAATAGTATAACATATACACATCAAATATCACATCAGTTTAGATATCTGACAAAAATCATTTAAGATACTTGCTTATAACATGGTGTATCTGACGAAGAGTAAACAAGGAAAAGCCCTATAAAGTCAAAACAGTGCGAGTAGAAAGAGTTGCCCAACCTCTTCTCTACAAGCAGCAGCAGCACCGGCACTAACCAACTGTAATGAAGGGAGGAACTGCCTCAGCCGGTGCATATCTGAATCAACGTTAAAAGGGAAACTTTCCCCCATCCCCCTCCCCCTCACACCAAATTAAAAAGAAACAGCAAGTTCAAACTATTGACCAAATAGTATAACATATACACATCAAATATCACATCAGTTTAGATATCTGACAAAAATCATTTAAGATACTTGCTTATAACATGGTGTATCTGACGAAGAGTAAACAAGGAAAAGCCCTATAAAGTCAAAACAGTGCGAGTAGAAAGAGTTGCCCAACCTCTTCTCTACAAGCAGCAGCAGCACCGGCACTAACCAACTGTAATGAAGGGAGGAACTGCCTCAGCCGGTGCATATCTGAATCAACGTTAAAAGGGAAACTTTCCCCCATCCCCCTCCCCCTCACACCAAATTAAAAAGAAACAGCAAGTTCAAACTATTGACCGGATAGTATAACACATACACATCAAATATCACATCAGTTTAGATATCTGACAAAAATCATTTAAGATACTTGCTCATAACATGGTGTATCTGACGAAGAGTAAACAAGGAAAAGCCCTATAAAGTCAAAACAGTGCGAGTAGAAAGAGTTGCCCAACCTCTTCTCTACAAGCAGCAGCAGCACCGGCACTAACCAACTGTAATGAAGGGAGGAACTGCCTCAGCCGGTGCATATCTGAATCAACGTTAAAAGGGAAACTTTCCCCCATCCCCCTCCCCCTCACACCAAATTAAAAAGAAACAGCAAGTTCAAACTATTGACCGGATAGTATAACACATACACATCAAATATCACATCAGTTTAGATATCTGACAAAAATCATTTAAGATACTTGCTCATAACATGGTGTATCTGACGAAGAGTAAACAAGGAAAAGCCCTATAAAGTCAAAACAGTGCGAGTAGAAAGAGTTGCCCAACCTCTTCTCTACAAGCAGCAGCAGCACCGGCACTAACCAACTGTAATGAAGGGAGGAACTGCCTCAGCCGGTGCATATCTGAATCAACGTTAAAAGGGAAACTTTCCCCCATCCCCCTCCCCCTCACACCAAATTAAAAAGAAACAGCAAGTTCAAACTATTGACCAAATAGTATAACATATACACATCAAATATCACATCAGTTTAGATATCTGACAAAAATCATTTAAGATACTTGCTTATAACATGGTGTATCTGACGAAGAGTAAACAAGGAAAAGCCCTATAAAGTCAAAACAGTGCGAGTAGAAAGAGTTGCCCAACCTCTTCTCTACAAGCAGCAGCAGCACCGGCACTAACCAACTGTAATGAAGGGAGGAACTGCCTCAGCCGGTGCATATCTGAATCAACGTTAAAAGGGAAACTTTCCCCCATCCCCCTCCCCCTCACACCAAATTAAAAAGAAACAGCAAGTTCAAACTATTGACCGGATAGTATAACACATACACATCAAATATCACATCAGTTTAGATATCTGACAAAAATCATTTAAGATACTTGCTCATAACATGGTGTATCTGACGAAGAGTAAACAAGGAAAAGCCCTATAAAGTCAAAACAGTGCGAGTAGAAAGAGTTGCCCAACCTCTTCTCTACAAGCAGCAGCAGCACCGGCACTAACCAACTGTAATGAAGGGAGGAACTGCCTCAGCCGGTGCATATCTGAATCAACGTTAAAAGGGAAACTTTCCCCCATCCCCCTCCCCCTCACACCAAATTAAAAAGAAACAGCAAGTTCAAACTATTGACCGGATAGTATAACACATACACATCAAATATCACATCAGTTTAGATATCTGACAAAAATCATTTAAGATACTTGCTTATAACATGGTGTATCTGACGAAGAGTAAACAAGGAAAAGCCCTATAAAGTCAAAACAGTGCGAGTAGAAAGAGTTGCCCAACCTCTTCTCTACAAGCAGCAGCAGCACCGGCACTAACCAACTGTAATGAAGGGAGGAACTGCCTCAGCCGGTGCATATCTGAATCAACGTTAAAAGGGAAACTTTCCCCCATCCCCCCCCCCCCTCACACCAAATTAAAAAGAAACAGCAAGTTCAAACTATTGACCGGATAGTATAACACATACACATCAAATATCACATCAGTTTAGATATCTGACAAAAATCATTTAAGATACTTGCTCATAACATGGTGTATCTGACGAAGAGTAAACAAGGAAAAGCCCTATAAAGTCAAAACAGTGCGAGTAGAAAGAGTTGCCCAACCTCTTCTCTACAAGCAGCAGCAGCACCGGCACTAACCAACTGTAATGAAGGGAGGAACTGCCTCAGCCGGTGCATATCTGAATCAACGTTAAAAGGGAAACTTTCCCCCATCCCCCTCCCCCTCACACCAAATTAAAAAGAAACAGCAAGTTCAAACTATTGACCAAATAGTATAACACATACACATCAAATATCACATCAGTTTAGATATCTGACAAAAATCATTTAAGATACTTGCTCATAACATGGTGTATCTGACGAAGAGTAAACAAGGAAAAGCCCTATAAAGTCAAAACAGTGCGAGTAGAAAGAGTTGCCCAACCTCTTCTCTACAAGCAGCAGCAGCACCGGCACTAACCAACTGTAATGAAGGGAGGAACTGCCTCAGCCGGTGCATATCTGAATCAACGTTAAAAGGGAAACTTTCCCCCATCCCCCCCCCCCCTCACACCAAATTAAAAAGAAACAGCAAGTTCAAACTATTGACCAAATAGTATAACACATACACATCAAATATCACATCAGTTTAGATATCTGACAAAAATCATTTAAGATACTTGCTCATAACATGGTGTATCTGACGAAGAGTAAACAAGGAAAAGCCCTATAAAGTCAAAACAGTGCGAGTAGAAAGAGTTGCCCAACCTCTTCTCTACAAGCAGCAGCAGCACCGGCACTAACCAACTGTAATGAAGGGAGGAACTGCCTCAGCCGGTGCATATCTGAATCAACGTTAAAAGGGAAACTTTCCCCCATCCCCCCCCCCCCTCACACCAAATTAAAAAGAAACAGCAAGTTCAAACTATTGACCAAATAGTATAACACATACACATCAAATATCACATCAGTTTAGATATCTGACAAAAATCATTTAAGATACTTGCTCATAACATGGTGTATCTGACGAAGAGTAAACAAGGAAAAGCCCTATAAAGTCAAAACAGTGCGAGTAGAAAGAGTTGCCCAACCTCTTCTCTACAAGCAGCAGCAGCACCGGCACTAACCAACTGTAATGAAGGGAGGAACTGCCTCAGCCGGTGCATATCTGAATCAACGTTAAAAGGGAAACTTTCCCCCATCCCCCCCCCCCCTCACACCAAATTAAAAAGAAACAGCAAGTTCAAACTATTGACCAAATAGTATAACACATACACATCAAATATCACATCAGTTTAGATATCTGACAAAAATCATTTAAGATACTTGCTCATAACATGGTGTATCTGACGAAGAGTAAACAAGGAAAAGCCCTATAAAGTCAAAACAGTGCGAGTAGAAAGAGTTGCCCAACCTCTTCTCTACAAGCAGCAGCAGCACCGGCACTAACCAACTGTAATGAAGGGAGGAACTGCCTCAGCCGGTGCATATCTGAATCAACGTTAAAAGGGAAACTTTCCCCCATCCCCCCCCCCCTCACACCAAATTAAAAAGAAACAGCAAGTTCAAACTATTGACCAAATAGTATAACACATACACATCAAATATCACATCAGTTTAGATATCTGACAAAAATCATTTAAGATACTTGCTCATAACATGGTGTATCTGACGAAGAGTAAACAAGGAAAAGCCCTATAAAGTCAAAACAGTGCGAGTAGAAAGAGTTGCCCAACCTCTTCTCTACAAGCAGCAGCAGCACCGGCACTAACCAACTGTAATGAAGGGAGGAACTGCCTCAGCCGGTGCATATCTGAATCAACGTTAAAAGGGAAACTTTCCCCCATCCCCCCCCCCCTCACACCAAATTAAAAAGAAACAGCAAGTTCAAACTATTGACCAAATAGTATAACACATACACATCAAATATCACATCAGTTTAGATATCTGACAAAAATCATTTAAGATACTTGCTCATAACATGGTGTATCTGACGAAGAGTAAACAAGGAAAAGCCCTATAAAGTCAAAACAGTGCGAGTAGAAAGAGTTGCCCAACCTCTTCTCTACAAGCAGCAGCAGCACCGGCACTAACCAACTGTAATGAAGGGAGGAACTGCCTCAGCCGGTGCATATCTGAATCAACGTTAAAAGGGAAACTTTCCCCCATCCCCCCCCCCCTCACACCAAATTAAAAAGAAACAGCAAGTTCAAACTATTGACCAAATAGTATAACACATACACATCAAATATCACATCAGTTTAGATATCTGACAAAAATCATTTAAGATACTTGCTCATAACATGGTGTATCTGACGAAGAGTAAACAAGGAAAAGCCCTATAAAGTCAAAACAGTGCGAGTAGAAAGAGTTGCCCAACCTCTTCTCTACAAGCAGCAGCAGCACCGGCACTAACCAACTGTAATGAAGGGAGGAACTGCCTCAGCCGGTGCATATCTGAATCAACGTTAAAAGGGAAACTTTCCCCCATCCCCCCCCCCCTCACACCAAATTAAAAAGAAACAGCAAGTTCAAACTATTGACCAAATAGTATAACACATACACATCAAATATCACATCAGTTTAGATATCTGACAAAAATCATTTAAGATACTTGCTCATAACATGGTGTATCTGACGAAGAGTAAACAAGGAAAAGCCCTATAAAGTCAAAACAGTGCGAGTAGAAAGAGTTGCCCAACCTCTTCTCTACAAGCAGCAGCAGCACCGGCACTAACCAACTGTAATGAAGGGAGGAACTGCCTCAGCCGGTGCATATCTGAATCAACGTTAAAAGGGAAACTTTCCCCCATCCCCCCCCCCCCTCACACCAAATTAAAAAGAAACAGCAAGTTCAAACTATTGACCAAATAGTATAACACATACACATCAAATATCACATCAGTTTAGATATCTGACAAAAATCATTTAAGATACTTGCTCATAACATGGTGTATCTGACGAAGAGTAAACAAGGAAAAGCCCTATAAAGTCAAAACAGTGCGAGTAGAAAGAGTTGCCCAACCTCTTCTCTACAAGCAGCAGCAGCACCGGCACTAACCAACTGTAATGAAGGGAGGAACTGCCTCAGCCGGTGCATATCTGAATCAACGTTAAAAGGGAAACTTTCCCCCATCCCCCCCCCCCTCACACCAAATTAAAAAGAAACAGCAACCAAATAAAATATATATACACACTCCCAAGCCGTCCCGTTTGTTAAGAGTAAACATCATGTGGGGGGACGAACAGCAATACATGTTTGCCGAGAACAAATATATTACATACAAGCCATAACAGTGGAAATGAGACACATAAAATGGTGCTAAGGAGAAGGAAGAACCCCCTAAAATTAAAACATTGCATGCAAAAAAAGTTCCCCAACCTTTGTCTACAGCAGCACCAGCCAAAAACCTACTGCAATGAAGGGAGGCGCTCTCTGCTGCCTCGGCCAGTGCCTGAATTAACTTGAAGGGAAACTTTCCCCCCCCCTCACACCAAATTAAAAAGAAACAGCAACAGAAGAAGATCAACTACTACTCCTCAAGGATATACTCCATAGCAGTGAAGCCCACCAGTTGCGCAACCGCCGACAAGTAGGCCTCGGTTGTCATGGTACGGCCGGCGTCGTCGTACGTTTGCCACAGGATGTGGAGTTGCGCTTCCTTTGTGGTGTGCACCTTCCTGCGGCGTTTGTAGATCTTCCCCTGTGATAGTAGCTGTACAGTGATGGGAATGAAGGAGGCCTCTTGATGGAGCAGCTCAACCAGCTGGTAGAGGTTCACCCTATCGTGTTCCGCCTTCCTGTTGAGTCGGTAGTGCCAGCCTTCTACGTTGTTGTTCGTCCGAACAGTGCGGCCGTAGGCTGACCACGAGGAGGGGGGATGGCGCTGCGACAAAATCCAGTTTTTGCGGAAATAGTGAAGTACCTCCTGCAGGTTGGGGTTGGTGGCTGGGCATTTCCCGGCGATGTACAAGAATGATGGCTCAATCTGTGCCGCGGGCATGTGCACAAGACCCATCAGGTACCGCAAGTAGTCACGTATGGCAGGCTGCCGTAAGTAGGCAGTGGCGAGACCCACTTCTTTGATCTATAAATATACAAGGTATTCAAAGAATAAATATGTGAATCAGTTTTTGGACTGAATGAGAGGATACATTATATTATATATTATGATTAATTATTAATAATGAGAGAAGAAATAATGTGTAACTGTCTATCTCCCTCAATCTACAACATGCATACCATTAATAACAGTAGTAATTAAATATACATAGTGTTAAATATCCATTGGCTGGCCTGAAATGAATAATAATAATGAATAATAAAATAAATAATAATAATAATAAAATGTACACACCTTTCGAAAAACGGCCTGCACCCAGTGGAAAGCGCATCCGTGGATTTGGACCTCTGGGAACACACGGTTCACAGCGCTCCAGATGGCCTGCTCAAAATCGCAGACCACCTCAACCACGGACGTCTCTCCGGCCGCCTCAAGCAGGCTCTCCAAAACCACTCGGTAATCTGACTTGCGCCGCCGGGACATGATGGCAAATGCCAACGGGATCTGCTTGGTAGCGTCCTCCGTTCGCAGAAACCCATGTATGGAAAAAAGTTGCACGAATGGGCTCCGTACAACCTTAAAGGTGGCGTCAACGTACCACACTTTCGCCTTCCTAAGGTGGGCCAGCTGGGTTGGGCTTGCCAGCACCAGATGCCGCTGCTCATGGTGGTCAATGTCAGCCAGCAGGAAGGAGGGGGGGATGTGGTCCATGAGAATCTAAAAGAAGAAATCCGCTAGAATTAATGACAGGACAGACAACAGACAATTAGGCAAAAATAACGCGGTGGGAACCCTACTTTCAAAGCTGCCAAAATCTTCGCCGCTATTGTGATAAAATAACTTTTTCACGCTAGAAAATGTGTCATGATTGTGGAATTGTAAATCAGCCCCATTTATTAAATATATTACTTCTGCTGAAGAAAAATAGTTTCTACACATGCACACACGTTCATTGTTATGAAAAAACACAATATTCATATAACATTTAAACTGATCTAGAATTGGAAAATATTGTTTTTGAATATCTGTGTCGTTACTGTTACGTTACTACCGTTACGACATGTATTAGCGTTAAAGGAATGAATGAAATGGAATGAAGGAATGAAATGGAATGAAGGAATGAAATGTCCATAAACTATAAACTAATCACTAATATTATACTGCATTTAGGTTTTGGTTAGAACCATATCCTAGGTTGGCGGCCATCATCGATTTCCTAGCTGTTACTTTGTCATTTAATATTGCTGGCATAATTAATTGGTATCTCATCTCAAATGTACACAATATATGTTGATAAATCAGCAAATGGCAGCCTGAATGGCAGGCTGCCGTAAGTATATATATTGTATGCATGAATACATATGAAATACCCATTAACATTAACAGCTTATTTGGAAAAATTTCTCAATTCCAAATGAATTTACCTCAAAAGTTAGGGTTTCAGGGTGTTTGGGCCTCTGTCCAGCCCTGGCTCTGTTGGCAGCACGTGCCAGGTTGGTGGGGGCCGGCAGATCGACCTCCTCAGATCCCTCAACGATGCCAATTGTGAGGTAGGCTTGGTCTACAATCTGGGGCGATGGGCGGAAACGTTGGATGAGGGCCTGTTCCTTTACCTGAAGATAGACATTCATATTTAGAAATCATTCAAGGAACAGTTGATGAATGTAGTTAAAAAAATTAGAACAAGTAAATGATGCATACATACTCAATCTCCTCATTATATTGAACACAGAATTACTCATACGATGGAGGTAGTATTACAATGGAGGTGTAATTAGATAATAATAATTTATTATAAACAATTTATATATATATATTTATATTCTATGACTATAAGGTATACCAACCTCTGCCAGCATCTTGCGGCGGACTTCATGGCCGGGCTCCCCACTATGGCGGTGGGCTTTCTTGCCACGTGTGTATCCATTAGGTGTCTGGACGACCCGGCCATTACATTTGTAGTAGGTAGTCTTGCAGCATACCCACTGAGTATTCATAATGGTCCGGCGTTTGACAGTGTATGAATAGCCCAGGCTGTCGAGGAGTATGTCCCCCCCTCTTGAGGTGCCTCCTCTCACAATTGTATAGCGGATTTCCGTATCCTCGGGCATCGCGGGGGGAATAACTCGCTCCAGCAGCGACTCCTGAGCCTGCTCAGGGATCCGTCGCTCTGTCTCCAGGTCGAACTCCTCCTCTGGAGTATGTTCCTCCCTGAACAGGACATGCGTGGGGTCTGCATTGCTGCTGCTGCTGGAGCTGCATGAGGGTATCTGGTGACGGCGTGGGCTTGGGGCAGGCGAGGCAGGCGATGGGCAGGATGCTGAAGGCACTGGCGATGGGCAGGATGCAGCTTTGCGACGCGGCTTTTCGGTGGTGGGCTGGGTGGGTTGTGCAGGGCCGGGATTCGGAGTGGACGTCCTCATTGGGGGTGGAGGTGATGGACAGGTGCTGCTGGTGGTCGATGCAGTGGGCGATGCAGGTGGTGGTGCATTCCTGACTAGTGCCACAAAGTGGTTGGGCCGGAAGTCTGTAAAATGCTGCGGCAGCCGCATCATTGTCCACATGATGGCGATGGTGGGTGCAGCATCATCGAGACCCCGGCCAACAATCCGGCGGGATAGGTCCCGGAGCTCAGCGTCTTGGCTGTTGGGGGGGCAGTAGGAGTCAATTACGACCCCTAGTGACGCGCTGGCCGCAAAAATGTGGAGCAGCTCAGCAAACCCCCCCATCTTGCAGACGCTCAAGACCAAAGGGCCATATGGGTCTGGCACAATGTTGGTCCCGGACAGCATGTGCTGACAGCAAAGAGCATTCCTGTCATAGAACTGCCCGTGGTTCACCATCTCCAGCGCTGTAAGGAGGCGTATTTGGGCGTGGGCCTCCTCATGGCCATACATGGACCTGGAGATGGCGCGGTACAGGCAGTTCCCATCTCCGACTACACTGTAGGGGGTGTAGATACCGGCAAGGCTTGGATGAAGGGCTGACAGTATTGTGGCGGAAGTGGCGTCCACAGCATTGGGCGGAAACGAGGCGGTAGACAGCGGCACCACAGCAGAAATCCCGAAGTTGTAGGTGAGGAGGGCGAGTTGCTCACCTACAGCTGCTCGTCTAACCATGGTACCAGGGTCGTCCTGGGACAAAGCATGTTCAAGTCTGCAAAAAGTATGTAATATATTTATGTTATATGTAATATATAAGAAAGGTAGGAAAGGTAGGATCACAATATTATATTATGAGAAATGTCAATGTGTTAATGCGTCAATACGTTGATAATATAATATAATATATATATATACGTATTTTTATTTCTCTTCAACCGTACATTGTTAAAACATTTGTGAGAAATGGGACGAAACCTGTCAGCTCAGAGCTGTTCTTCCACTGCTGTCCTATGGGCATATTGTTTACATAAGACAGAAATACAGAGATTCTAAGAAATAAAGACTAGTAATACTGATAATCAACCTTGGAGTATCATTAATAAAATACATTGTAGCATCCTGTACTGGATGCGGACCAATATAAGGCAAAAGATAACTCCACAAGTAATCACTAATCCCACCTATAATTGTTTTCGAAGGAATGATTTACAGGGGCCAAGGCCGGCCAAGCTGTTCCACAACACAGGGATCACATAAATGAGTGATCGTTTGATTCTTTCTGACCTTAGGTGTTATAGAGATAAGGAGTAATATAATATAATATAATATAATATAATATAATATAATATAATATAATATAATATAATATAATATAATATACTATAATAATATAATATAATATAATAGAGGATGAGGACAATGTGTAGTAATAAGTAGTAATAAATAAAACGTAAAAATACCTTTTTAGCGAAGATTCGCAATTGAAGGAATTGCGGTCACCGGTTATCGTCAGGGCGCAGGCTGGGCAGGTGAAGTGCAGTCCCTCTTGGGCCCATTGTAACATCATCTGCTGGTCCATAGGCACACAATCTCTGTAGAGAAAATATACATTGTTGTGTATATGTATTGATATATATATGGTCAATTTTCTTAAGGTTTTTACATAATATCTTCAGGGATATTGCCTTTAGACATGATTTGTACCGTTCATAAAATCCGCCATTGAAAATGCTCCTAAATGGTCTAAAAAACAAATATTCACAATTCCAGCTTCAAAAAACCTCCTAAAATGGGCGATTTTTACAATGAGGGAAAAAATAGTGTTTCGCATGTGAAACACTTTGAACAATGTATATATGGTCAATTCTATTTTTGTTGGCGTCCATAAGGTTTTTGAATGATATCGTCGGGAATATTGATTTTTGGGATTCACTGAATCCGCCATGAAAAAATGCTACAATCCGAACCCTACTGTTGAGGGTCTAAAATAAATATTAACAATAACAGCTTTTAAAAACCTCCTAAAATAGGCCATAGGTACAAAAAAATGTACTTTTGTCATGCAGAAAGAACATAATAAATGTATATATGCAGAGCAAATTTGTAATAATTCTGTAGACAAAATACTATAAGTATTATATGATGTTTTTAGGGATTGGGGATTCAATTTGAATATTGTATGTACTTTTCTGCATACCATGCGTATGCATTATGTATATCCATATCTCAGCAAATTAACATATTTAACTCTAAACATGTATACGGTCGATTGGTCGATTCCAGAAATTTTAGTGCGATTTTGAGATTTTTGGTAAAAATAAAAATATTCTTTGATTGTTTCCATACTTGTAAGGAAGAAAGGACTTACATCAGGCTATATGACTGTCAATTTGCCACGACCTGCGTCCATTATTTTTCCAGATACAAGCCTCCAAATCATTGGAGCCTGGTCAATGATTCCATACGAATACATGTATATGTATGGAGCATTTTTTCCCATCATAATCCAATTTATTAATATTCCTGATATAAAGATGTGGACTTTTAATACCTTTTCTTGGGAATATATGTTCAAAACATAAGCACCTTTATATAAAGCCCCATAATCGTTTCCAACGAATACACCATTCCATACGAATACACCATTCCATACGAATACATCAGTTCAATTATGTATTCGTATGGAATGGTGTATTTATTGCTACATCCTTTCTGAATAAAATACCTTAACATAAATTAAATTAATAGTAAATCCTTTTTGTCAGGAGACAATGGTTGACAATAAGAACACAAAATTTGTATTTTCCAGCCAGTTTTTGAATGTGTATTCGTCGGAATCGTGTATTCGTATGGATTCTTTTCATAAAATTATAATTTACTGATTGAAGAATGAAGTTGGAATCATGAGATTTGTTCTGGATATTAAGATAACGATTCTAAATGTAAATGCAAAAAAGAGTTGATCAAATATGAAAAGTTTTCTTTTAATAGAGGTTAGAAGATGTATTCGTTGGAACGTTTTATTTTAGCCAAAATAACATTTTTCATCATAAGGACGAAAATATAAGCGAATTTGAAAATTTAAAAAAACACATTGATAGGGGCAGATATATTCTTTAATATGGAATATCAAAGTCCATACAAAAGTTATTGGTTATCTTATTTTTTCTCACTTTTGTGTGTATTCGTATGGAATGGTCAAAACGAAAATGGTCAATAAATGAAATAAAACTCCGTTGAGAAAAATAAAGTGGTATCTAATATTATGCGGCATATTCTAAGGAATCCATACATACTATGTGTAAATTTATACGACCAGAATTGTCAACGTTATTGGATAAAACGTGAAAAACATCAAAATCGCACTAAAATTTCTGGAATCGACCATTACATAAGTTGGACCCTTATTCAAGGTATTAAACAAAATATACATAAAATATATCTCCCATTTGTGTTGCCAAAACACATTTAGAATACTTATCAAGATTATCAGAAACATGCCATGAGTATGCATATACCGTGCGTATGCAATTATAAGAGAATGTGGACTTGATAATATTCATGAAAATAGAAATAAATGTTAAGACGTCCATACCACTTTAAGTAACGACAATCAAAACTTCTATAGATGGTAAATTGTCACCCATTTTAAAAGTATAGTCTAGTCAACATTTTCATTACGATGCCCAAGGCAACGAATGCGATTGAATACAATCCTATTGAATATTCTAAAGATCTCCAAATTACTTTTTATCAAATCCAGGCCACCCTCAAGAGCATATGTACTGACTTGCTAGTGTATGTTTCATAGGATACATTATATAAAACCTGTATAGGGTGGCTTTGGGGGGTCTACTTTGGGGGGTCTATAACAAATATTTGCAATTCCAGCTTTGAAAAACCTCCTAAAATGGGTCGTTTTTACAAAGAGGTGCAAAAAAATAAGTGTTTCTCATGTGAAATGAACATAATAAATGTATATATTTAGATCAAATTTGTAATAGTTCTGTAGCCAAAATACTTTTACATGTCATATTATTCTTTCTGAGATTCTATTTGAATATCTTATATATTTTTTGTATGGGTATGTAATAGTCAACCCCAGGTATACCGTGCGTATGCCTAGACGTTGTCTTCCAAATCTTATAATTATTATAAAGGTTGTATAGGCGAATATGTATTCATATGATAGTAGAACTACTCTAGTTTTGAAGGAAACCCGAAAAAATGATCAATCTATCACCATTTTCTGCTTATCAATGAAATAGTAAAGGGACATACCCTATAGTCAACTTTTCTGCATACCATGCGTATGCATTATGTATATCCATATCTCAGCAGATTTACATATTTAACTTTAGACATACATACATAAGTTGGACCTTTATTCAAGGTAATAAACAGGGTATCTCCCATTTATGTTGCCAAAACTCATATAAAATATTCATCAAGACTGTTAGAAACATGCCATGAGTATGCATATACCGTGCGTATGCCATTATTAGAGAATTGGGACATCAGACTATTGTACTTCATAATTATTCATAAAAAATATAAATAAATGTTAAGACATCCTGTCCGCCTTAGATAAAGGCAATAAGGAACTTCTATAGGTGGTCTTTTCCCTACTGAGTGTCACCCATTATAAAAGTATATACCTGAGTTGTCAACATTTGCATGAAGATGCCCAAGAACAATAAAATTAGATTGAACAAAATTCAATTGAATATTCGTCATTACCAAACTATTTGTTATCACATCCAGGCCACCCTCAAGAGGTTATGTACTGACTGCTATTGTATGTTTCATAGGATACATTATATAAAACCTGTATAAGGCAGCATACTCACGGCATATCTTCTTTATTGCAATTACTATTCAGAATTTGTAATTATTATAACCACTCTTAATACAATGAGTCGATCTAGAATCTTTTTTGATAGTGCCAAGTTCAAATAAGAGTTGTTTAAGCTTCAAAGATGTTCCCTATACATAATACCCATGCATGCATATGCCTGAATATGCATACCGTGCGTATGCCTAGAATGAAAGAGAAATTCACATTGGAAATACATATTTGGTTCTTGTAACTTACAGAAAAATTATACCACATAGGGGCCACACTAAAATAGTTATCCATAGAATTCGATACTGTTATCAATTGCTCTCTGAACTTAATTAATCAGTAAACAAATTGTTTTCCTCATTTGTTATACCGTGCGTATGCCTTAGGAAAAGAGTTCATAAAGTATTGAAAAAGTCTGTATATTTCTTCTAACTTTAACAATATATGATTGACACTCTCACCTACGAGGAAAAGCAGGCCAATGATTATCCATCATTGATATTGTAAGATGAGACACAACTATGTAATATATACTAAAGATAGATGAATTCCACAAAGAAACTTCCCCAGATTCGAATCCATAGTTACAATCTAAAAATAATTCGATCCGAAATCTGTAACTTTTGGATAAATATATATATCTATTTACCACATCACGATAAAAGAAATCAAATTATACATAGCCATATTTAGTCAAATTGGCTAGAACTTGAATAAACCATATAGCATACGCACGGTATATGTACATTGGCATTCACTTGATCCATTGCCTATAGCTCAGTTAATATCCAGAGATAACCTTACCAATTTATGCACAAAAACCCTTCAAAACATCTAGTTTCATGTTATAACAAACATCACGATATCACACCTATTTGAAAAATGACCATTTGGACGCCAAAAAAATAGAACTGACCACTGTATAAAGAAGAAGAATTAGACCCATTTCATATACACACCTAAATGTGTTTGATATCTTCAAGTAACCCAAAATATATATCCCATGCATATGCCTGAATACTGGTACTTGACCCGTTGCCTATAGCTCAGCTAATATCAGGAGATAACATTACCAATTTATCCACAAAAACTCTTCAAAACATTACTATATTTCAGACATAGACATGCATAAATAATCTAGGATTATTACCCCTCTTTAGCTGTGGAATGCAGTCATATCAGATGGAATTAATTACAACCGTAATTTCAGCCAAAAAATAAAGACGAAGGTTGGATCTCCAATGAAAATCCAATGAAAATCCAATGAAAATCAAACCATATATATGTAGAAACCGATAGAAAGAAATGTTTGTACTTGATAATACAGAATGTATATGATAGCAACAGTATTCCGGGTGCAAGATCTAAATTATCAACAAGGTTGACTTATGATGTACCCACCTATTGAACAATACTGAACTCTTTCAAATTGATACAACAGTATTCGTGATGATGGAGGAATCAAAAAAGGATTTCGACATTCAGTCGCTTAGTACTGACTGCAGGAGGAAGTTGTAAAAATACATAAATAAAAGGCTATGGCTAAGCTAAATTGCCTGGAACTGAAAACTTCCTGTCCCACAGTCTATAGAAAAGAAGCTTTTGATTTATCATTATACTAAGTATTATATATGTACTGGGTTCCTGAACTAAGTACTCTCAAATAGGTTGACTTATAGCTGACTCATTATAGTGGGAGACTTTAGTCACGAAATAATTTATAGGTAGCTGAGGTGGCTGCAAGTAGCGTCCCTGGACCCACAGTGGCCTATGCCACAAGTTTAAATCATCAAACCTTATCAACACGTTGAAGGTTATATCAAGGGCAGGAGAGCTGAGAGTAATTATGGATTTAACATATATAATACATATGCTCTCATTGGTGGGCCTGGATGGATGCCATAAAATGTAATTTTGTAATAATATACTATAAGATTTCTAATGATAATTAGGCCTACTACTAGATTAACGATCTTTTTTAAGGTAATTAGAAATTAGAAAATTAATTAGAAAAAAATTAATTAGAAAAAAAATAATGAGTGACTTTGCTGAGATATGGATATATACGATATACATAATCACTAATCCCTAGTGTCCACGATTGCCGCCCATCGGCCGTGGCGCTACCGTATACTATTGCTTCTAACTAATCCATAGTGTTCACGATTGCCGCCCATCGGCCATGGCGCTACCGTAACACTACTGCTTCCATAATATAGGTCAAGTGAAGTATGATGGCTGCCGTGGTTGGTGCAATACAATACACAACCCTACTGCACAATAAAGGAGAGAATGAATGGGCGGATTCCTGTACTCGAATTCAAACCTCTATCTATCTATCTATCTATCTATCTATCTATCTGGGCTAGCCATTCGCCACATCGAAAATCAAAAATCTGTAATTTTGCAATTTCTTATATCTCACAAAAAAACTAGACGGTGAAAACTATATTTCTTTCTTTTATAACAAAGAAGACAAATACGAATGGGTTTTGAAAAGGGGGTCGGACGCCTGATTTCCAATAGGAACCAATGGTTAAAGGTCCAAATGTTTGCCACCCCATAGTTCAATAACTAGACGGTGAATCAATTTTAAATATCATGTGGCGTTATGTGGCGGGATGATCATATGTACAAATGATTCAAGTTCAGGAAAAATCTATATATTTTTTTAAATAGGCTCGAGAACCCTTAAATATGAAAGGGGAAAAATCCTAGTGCGAGCCCAGCCGATCTATCGGTATATCGCGCAGAAGGCACAGAAGCTAAGCGTTCTTGCTCTCGTGTGCATTTAAGGTATTCTGGCGGTTAAATATTAAAGGGAAAACATAGCGTGAGCACAGCCGATCTAGATGTATATCGCTCTACCTATATATCTGTATATCTATCTATCATACCCCAAAACCTGCTGTCTCTCTATCTATATAAATTAGATAGACAGATAGCCCTATCTATTGCTCGGTCGGGACTTTGCAAGTAGGAAAAAGTACACTAAGGTTTGCCAAAAATCAAAGGTCACTATATATCTACCTGTAAAAATTTGGTCTGCATGGTGCATGGCCAAAATGAATATAGAGGGCATTTCTCAATTATTGCACAAAAAGTGCATACTAGGTACTGTTTCCTCAATACACTTGTCTGTTTTTTTAATTGTGGGAACGTGCGCGGCAACCACTGGTCACCACTCACTAGGTGGCGGCGGGTGCAATCGTTTCCCGCTCAAACAGTTTAATTAATTAAACCGCGTTTCACCTTTAATTACATAGCACAGTCTATAAGTTTTTTTTATCCCTATTGCCTCTTATCACCCCCCAAGTTAGCTCCGAACCCCCAAAATCAATAGCAACTGGATTAATATTAACGAAAGATCCATGGTGTAAATGTAAATGATGTCAATGACAATGTCAATGACAGGCTCTTTCTGCTCTTTCTCTCCCTTGTACCCATGAATTTTAAAAAGCAACCAGTTGGGGATTGGTACTGATTTCTGGAAAAGCACTAACTAATAGGATTCTTTTTCATATACCGATATACAGCGCCTACGGCCATAAAGTATATTGGAATACACATTCGAAGAACGGCACATTCATACCATAAGTGTAAAAGCTGCTACAGCTTATGATTACGCCACCTTTTCCACCAAGGGGTTTATACCATTGGTGTAAAAGCCGATACATTAAGTTCTTTAAAAGTAAATGAGGGGTGCCTAACCTTGAACATGAACTCTCATCTGTGGGGTGATTAACCGTCAACATATAATATCTCTAATATCCAATATCCCTAATCTACATATAATAATACAATTACGAGTAATGGTGCAACTTGAACTTGAAAAGAAATCAGAGCAATAGGCTACAATTAGGACGCATAAAACCCTGAAAGTTCTGCGACTTTTCCCTTCCTTAAACCTATCACTCCTTAAACATATCATGATGTACAGTTAATACAATGTTAATGTCCAATGTATTGATGTTATCTGTGAAAGCTCCGGTATTGCTTTTTGTATCCATGTGAAAGTTCCAGTGCTGCACAATAAGAGAAACAACAAACAATAAGAATATGGATTGAATGTATCACATACCTGTGCACCCATCGTGTGCAGGTGGAGCACTCTACGCAATCAGATTCCGCGATTTGGGCACAGACAGCGCAAGGCAATTGGGCAGCGGCAGGCCTCATCTCCAGAGCAGAAGTTTTGGTAGCAATCTTGAAGGCACTCGAATGTAGTATGAAAATCCCTGAGAACGGCCGCGATATTTATCGGCGGGCGACGGCGACTGCGACTGCGACGAACAACCAACCATAGACGGCCCGACTAGCGACGAACAACCAACCACGGACTAGCGATACCGACTCACATGTCAGCGAATGTTCACTGACTAGCGATACCGACTCACATGTCAGCGAATGTTCACTGACTAAAAAAGCGACTGGCGAATTTTCGCCGGGCTACGCCAGGTGTAGCCGAATGCCAGCCAGCCAGCCAGCCAGCCAGCCAGCCAGCCAGCCAGCCGACTAGCTGGTGTGTCCAATGTATGAGCAGGTCATGTCCCAGGTACGACCCGTGTCGCAGTCGGAGGACACACCAACGTTTCCCAAACAACCAATTCAGGCCATCCACAATTCAATTCATCATTACAACCAAAATGAACAGGTATGTACAGATTTTATACATTTTATAGACTTGCCACAGGAATACAAAAGGAATACAAAAGGAATACAAAAGGAACTTGAATTGAAATTCATATTTGCTCAATGTTATCGATCCTAGAATATCCAGAGTATATCTGAATATCCAGAGTATATATATCTGAATATCCAGAGTATATATATCTGAATATCCAGAGTATATCTATGGTACTTTATTGTTTAATTGCCTAAGTGACATTTTCGAACATCTGTGCACAAGGACAATGGGCATTTTGGTCGAAGAGCGTGGGAAAGTATTATGGGCCTGGAATCCTGTTAAAATTTTCGACAGTTCTCTGTTTCTTACTGTACACCTTCCTTTATTTTAACAAGTACAATTTTTTCGAAAACTGAAGTGATTAGCATTAAATTTCTCCTATTTAGAAATAATAATATTGTGATGCACTTTAGTCTCCAGTGCTTCATCGATATAATCCTTATTAAATGGTACTCGCCCACCACACTTTTGGGCGAGTGGCTATTTACCACCCTGAATATGTAAGGTCTATATCCTGAATCATTTCCCTGTATATTTCTAAACGAAATAAACTAAAAAAACAGGCAAGAAGGGCATATTTTGGCCAAATTTTTTCTGTTAAAATTGACGATTTTAGTTGCCTGCATAAGAAGTTAAGATTATCTTTAATTGTTGCTGAGATTGCTGAGACTGACCAATGGGATTGTGGAATAGGAAGAGACATCTATATAGAAATTTTAAGTAGTTTAATTAAAAGAATAGACGTCTGATCAGTTTTTTCGCAGGAAATATTTTACATAAATGACTGTCTGGACATAGAGGCTTTTGGCCATTCCGTCCCGATATTTTTGTCCATTGAGTCCCACCACCTACCACACAGGTGTTAACGCTCGCCGGGGTGACAGTCCCCTCTAGGCGGGGAAAGGTGTAAAAACTTTTGGACATAGCGACCCGGCAGTTTTTGGCCATACAGGTTTTTGTCCATTCAGTCCCGACACCCTCGTGAGACAATGGAGTTACGTTATTAATAAATAGATACAGTAGTTGATATAGATAGATAGACAGAAAGATAGGTAGATAGGTACTACGAGTAATGTGAATACAGTAATGTGAATAACTAATATGACAGTCAGTGTAGTTTAAAAAAAGTGAGTGTAGGTAGTAGATAACTCACACTAGTAGCCTGGTGCCTAGTATTATAGTCAGTACCCATATACCGTTAAAACTTTTGTACTGAATGTAAGTTGACGATAGCTTATTCTTTTCTTTCAGCGAATATATTACGATTACCAGACTTGCCACGGATGAGGAACTGCTCACGCGCTGGCGCTGGACTTGCCAAGTATGTTTGGTGCCTCCAACGTTTCATGATGCTTTCTCCCTCCAAGAGCAACTGGAGTCAATGGAGGCATTACCCCCGGGAACGCGGATGGTGTTTGACACAAAATATAAGTGAGTATTTTTTATATCAATATAGTATTGTATTAGAGTATTAGGGCTGAATGGAAGGTTACCGTGTGGCTTTGTACAAATGTTTTTACACGTTTCCCCGACTAGGGCCGCCCCAACCCCCCGTGCACGGGTTATATTGCGGCTACAAAGGTCGGGATAGGGTAGCCAAAACTGTGATAACCTGGATAACCTGGAAAAACTTGCGCAAGACAATCACTTATGGGATTAGTAGGAATGTCTTGAGTGGGCGGTGGCAGCAATATCGGCGATAAAGCGTAACAAACGGGGGGAAGTCAGGGAATACACATCAGGGTTATAGCATTGCGGGATTGTAAGTATATGAGCTAGTTTACATATTTTATATACTGAACAATCTAGGGAAATGAGCAACTGATTTAGCAGGCCTTATTACATAGGCCGGTAGGTAGGCCTCACCTCACCTGAAAACAAGGATGACATCAGACACTCTATAGTTAATGGTCAGAATCGCATGTACACTATCGCTTATTTTATCTGTAATTTGGACCCATACTCTTTGACCTCATACCTGTGGGGGTGGGGGTATTTGTCTATGTATAAAGAAGCTACACTTCGGCCAAGGAATAGATTTATAGTAACACAATCAAGCTCTATCTACTCTAGAATGTTGTTTGACTGCAGTTTTGCTTTGAGTTCTGACAGGTGCTTAACTTATGGTTTATTCTTTAGACGTCAATATTCAACATATCAGTCGCTTATTCAGAATTATTCTGTAAAACTAGCAAAATAGCAGTATCTACGTTTACGCCGGACGGCCAAATAGGGTCTGCAGGGCAAATAATTTGTTACTCTGATTTATTATGAATTGAACGCATTAATATTCATTACGGTATCCTAATTAATTAACTAAGGTGGGCATAAGGCCGAATTCCACTAACTTTTTTTTACTCGCTGCATTAGAGGTTTTTAAAGGCAGAATAATTACCTTAGTTAGATGTTAACTGAGAATACATTGTGAATCGAACAGATCATCCAATCTTAAGCCTATTTATTCACATGCCCATAACGCATCGGCGTCACTGGCAATTTCCAAGTGTGTGTGTGTGTGTGTGAGTGGGGGGGGGGGGGGGGGGGCGCATGTTATGGTATCTTGGACCTTTTCCACCCTATTTATATATGCAGTGTAACGACATGTATCAGTTCTCAACTCATACTGCCACTCTATAGTTATTCACACACATTAATACATGCACAACATACATAAAGGGGAGAGTCAGGGCCTTTTATTGTAGGTATTTCTTCAATTGCTGAACCCCATACAAAAAGAAAAGTTTTGAATCATTTTGGCTTTAAACCATCTTTGTTCAAAGACCAGGCAGCTTTTCTAAAAATTAGTTCCGTCTGTGTTCCCCCCCGCTCATTCTTTCTCCCTCACTCTCTCACTGCTGGAAATTATTACTTTTCTATCAAATTGCTTAAAAATATATTTTCAGTATATAGAACTTTATATACAGTACAAAGCCTGATAAGTTCCAATGGGCCTGAGTTCTCCCCCAGTGCAATTTTACATGTGTCTAAGACCCTAAAGTAGATTTCATTTACCCGTGATTTGAAGATGCCTAGCGCCAACATATTGTTTGGTTTAAGAAGTAGGTGCGAGGAAGGTGTAGGTGACAAAACACGGATGAGGTGTAGGTGGCAGAAGCATGGCTAACACCTGTGTGTGTGTGTGAATACACTCACTGCAACATTGTGGCGGTATTCATGATCTACATTAACCAAATCCTAGCCGTCTGGTCGCTAATACTTTAAATAACAGTTGATTACTTGTTGTGGTGGTGTGTGTGTGTGTGTGTGGGGGGGGGGGTAATGAACAAGTAATAATGTTGGGACGATATCACAGATAAACAAAAACAATTGTACAGTTTAAAATGCATTTTATTAAACGCAACAGCATGAAATGAATATGTCCAAAAGTAAAAAATAAATAAGTCCAGAACTAAACAAGAAATAAGTCCAAAACTATGAAATAAATAGGTCTAAAAGTAATTAAAAAAAAGTCCAAGAAATAAGTCCAAAACTATGAAAGGAATATGTTCAAAAGTAAAAATTAAATAACTCCAGAACTAGTCCAGTCCAGATTGTATATTCAAACTAAACAAGAAATACGTCCCAAACCAATAAAAAATAAATATGTACAAAAGTCGATAAATGAATAATAACAAAAGTCGAGAAATAAATCAGTAGAGAAGTAGTCGATGGTAGTGTCCGTCGTCAGTTCAGTTCCGTCCCGTCTGGACCTCCTTGAGGTCCACTTCCAGGCATTTCTTGAGGTCCGCCGGTTCAAGAAATGCGCCAAAGTCCAGCTCGTCCAGTCTTGTTGTAGTCGCCGCTTGCAGGTCCTGGGTGTCAGTAAACTGGTCGTAGTCGACGCTGTCTAATTCGTGCTGCGTGCAGCGGTTGCATATCCAGGGCAGTTCTGCCATCTCCTTGACGTCACGGTAGAGACGGTCAGATACCCCTGACCCACACTTTCTGTGCTGCCAGCCGTCACAGTGGTCGCACTGGAGGCCTTGTTGGTTGTGGCGTACAGCTTTGCTGCAGAAAGTACACTTGTTGGCCATGTTGGATGCTAGATGTTTCTGCTGTGACTATCGAATGTGGAATGCTTTTAGAAGACGTCCAGCCCCCCTTATATACCACTGCTCAGATGAGCTGTGACCAGAACAAAGAATCTGAAATTTCTTTCATCTGGCCGAAGTGATCTGCTCAAAAAAAAATTTCGCACACACCCCATTCAAGGCCATTGACAACTCAGGGAAGTGCGACCAAATTTCGCACAAACCCCATTCATGGCCATTGACAACTCAGGGAAGCGCGAAAAATTAGGCAATGGCCAAATTCGCACCCTGTAGATAGCTTCTAGTATCTCTTATTCTGCACACTTAATTGCTTTAATTCTCTGGCCAAAATAAGGCTCTTTGTAGCTTTCAAAACTTTCAAAACTTTCAAAAATCTTATGAGGATTTACTGTTTCAACAATTGGTAATTTGTAATTTTGTAAATTGTAATTTTTATTTTCAGGATTTACATCTACTGCAAGTATTGCGATCACGGGTTTCATCCGGAATGCGATGGGGTTGAGCCTTGCCTGATGCTGAAGTACGCGGACATATGCAGCAAGTGTGCCGAACCTGACATAGCCCCAGACAGCGACATTTCAAGCAATGCCGACAGCGACATATATATATGCAATTAAGTGTGCAGAATAAGAGATATTATGTGTATCGTATGTACGTGATTATTATGTGTATTGTATGTACGTGATTATTTAATAATCAGAAATAAAGAAGTTATGGGCCGAAAACTAGTGTTTTTTGAATGATATTCATATGTTTGAATACAATTTTTACTTCGAACAGTAATAATAAAAAATAGGAATATTTTGTCCATTCATTCCTTCTATGAGTATTGAGATTCAATATTTCTCTCTTAGCTATAGGGTAAACCTAGGGGAAATGTGTTTTTGAGCCTCTCTCAATAATAAATATGAAGCCCTTACATATATATCTGAATCATCATCAAGTAGGGTTTGTCTGAACAGTTCGCGCCCTCCCCTTTTCAAAATTAAGCTCGGTCATTGTTTGAATTGAGCAGAAGACACAAGAAAAACATTCATATAGGCCGAGCACTATTACTATGAAATAGGTTATACTTTTATATACTTATCAACTGTATTCCAATAATGGGGCTTAAAAAAACCTATAATTTTGGCAATATCAAGGGTTGATACATTATATATATATGTAGAACACCAACTATTTCATGAAACCTTAATATACATTAATGATATTTATTACCTCATACTGTTTAAATAATTCTCAGAAGCAGGCTAATGTGAGTTCGGATAGTTCCCCAATGTTATACTGTGGTTGTTGTGAGAATAAACCATATCGATAAATTGTGCATTACGGAACATACTTGGAAGTTCTTAAAATGAAAAGGAGCTATTACTAATGCTGTATCTAAGAAAAGTCCCAAACCAAACCAGAAACGTTAAATTTAACGAATAATTTTAAGATTATTGATTACTTAGTTCATGGTCGGTTTTAGGGTTGGAATAAGTGAGAGGCATTTCCGAATGATTAAAACATTGCAGAACAAAGGCTGTTTCAATATAACATATAAATATGTTCTTTAAAATAAACCTGTAGCAGGCGCCCCCTCCTTTTGAAAATCCAGTATCCGCCCCTGCTGTCACATAGTTTCATGGAACCGCAACATATAAGATTTCTATCCAAATCAGAACAAATATGCCTGTTTTTGAAGGAAGAAAAAGAAAATTATTAAAATGAACCTACAAGATGTATGAAATGCTACTTTGAGATTAATTAAAATTTTAAAATAGATTGACTCCACATATTGTATTTCTAAGTAGATTCAAAGAAAACAAAATTTATTTCCATAATTAGATAGAAAATATAGTTCTTTTCATTCATAGCTTTTGACCATACATATTGAAATCATTCAAGAGTTTTATCGCATTGGGATGTACTTTACCCTAAAATGTGTACTCCAGTTTACAGAAATGTAAATTATTTTGTGATACAGAAATTATAGTTGGTGACATAAGACAGCAAAGGCTTGTGCCCTTAAGTGAACCAGTGAAAAATGGTATTTGAGTGAAAAATATGGGCCTCTGTGTGATTCTAAAAAGTCTCATGTTAATCCTTACAATCCCAGATTTCACCTAAACGTCCATTTTTCAGTCAAAATTGGTCAAATTTGGGACATTTCGGCTTTCAATTCTTCGGCCTGCCATTTCCACCATTTTGATAGTACAAACTTGACATATGTGCCAAAAATTGGCAAATTTAATTTTGTATGTGCAACACGGCCCCCAATGCTGCAGAACCATTTACCTAAGATAAATTGCCATGGAAACAGTTGAAAGTCAGGATTTTCATGACATTTCAGATTCGGTTACCATGGAAACAGCTGTTAATATGAAAAAGAATTCTTGCAATAGTGCATGTGACAGTTTCAAATACAGATAGCCCCGAATCTTCTCTTTTATTTGACATATCATATATTATTGTATCATAAAAACT
The DNA here is from genome assembly GCA_942159475.1 of Sthenelais limicola. NCBI lineage: Eukaryota > Metazoa > Annelida > Polychaeta > Phyllodocida > Sigalionidae > Sthenelais > Sthenelais limicola. Next base: position 78,258,873 of record OW804098.1, read on the forward strand.
CATAAAGTTATCATGGATCATATGAAATAAGTCAAGGCAACTTTAAGTTTTAGTCCCTAACTTGGGGTGCACCACTATAGGAGCGAAATCCGATAGCGCCACTGCCGTCAGGCGGGAAATAGGGAAGTTAATAGTGCAGAGCGCCAGAGGCGATTGGCGGCATGTATTGGAACTATAAAAGATGGCGATTGGACGCTCGACAAGGAGGAACGACTGACACCCGACTGACACATAGTTCCCATTCGTATAATTAATTTAGTGAGGTGAAATACAATGAAATAAAGTGGCAAGTAGATTTCCGATTAGCCCATTTTTCTTTGGTTACACACAGAATATCCTAAGTCTATTTGAAATCACACTCATTTGGACTTGTTTTCCATAGCATAGATTCCATTTCCCCGTGTCATTTCCCCGTGATTTCAAGGTTTCCAAGGAATGCGACACAGAAAATACTCTAAGTCCACTTCAGACTCACGTAGTGAAGGTGCGTCCGACACAGAAAATATTCTAAGTCCACTTCAGACTCACATAATATCCGTAATTTTTTATTGTGTGGCCGGGGATCAGGCGTCCGATACTTGGACTCAGCAGTCTGGACTCGGCAGTCCGAGGCTTGGACTCAGGCGTCCGAGGCTTGGACTCAGGGGTCTGAGGCCGGGGATCGCGCGTCGGGGATCACGGGTCTCGGGGATCAGGCGTCCGACCACGGTGTAGACACCCTACCGTATATTGGGAGAAGGGGTAGGCCTATGTAAATAATGCACCTCATGATCTAACCGCCCACTAGGGAGTGCCCCTGGAAGAAGAGGTTCAACAGTTACAGAATCTATATGATACCAAAAATGAATGTTTAGTCTACTGTTTTGTCATGTATACATAGTCGTCACTATATATAGAGGCAAAAAAAGCGGTCGGTGGGGCATGGTCCCTCAGGGGGAAAAAATACAAAATGAGTGCCATTTGAGTGCATTCTACTGATTTAACAGGGCTCTCAGCCCCAGATAGAAAATTACTGACTTTTTACGGGCGTTTATGGATTCTGAATGTATGATCGGTTGTATACAGTTACAGACTTATTGTTGTTAGCCTAGGCTGGGTGCCTATCTCTGCGACAGGCGTATGCCTAGGCAATGTACAGGTGGTGGGCCTCCAAACTAATTGTTGTAGGCCTCATAGTCCTACTGTAGGCCTACATTCTATCGAATCTAACTTAGGGGTTATTGGCAATTTATATTCGGGGAATAATATGATGGCCTATATTTCAAACTGAATTCCTGATGGTGGCTATGCAAATTCTCCCATTCACTCAGTGGGTGGCGTTGACGTCGATCAAATTGGCCTGCGTGAAGAGCATGGACTCATTTCTCAAGAAACATGAAAAATAAACTACCCCCCCCCCCCCCCTCCCCTCCACACACACACACACACACCAGTAGTCAGTACACGTCTTCACTGCCAAGTCACTACACATGACTCTAAACCTGCAAATCACTACACTATGAATTAATGCTTCTAGAGATATTTCTCTTTGTTTTTCTTGTTTCATTTCCTTTCAATCTGGCTGTAATTAACTGGAAATTTTCATATTTCTTTTTTTTCTCAACATGAAATTTCCATTCAAAGTCACTACAATAGTTTTACCACAGGAAACTCACTACACTACATAGAACAAACAGAATGAACACACTGTAGTCAGTGTAAGAATATCACTTTACATGAAAAAAATCTAAAATATAGCTGGTTATACGGTGGGTAAGGGTTCCCCCCAAAAGGAATTTCCAAAGATTTTCCCCTATAAAAGTTTAAGTGTGTTAGACTTGAAATTTGACTTTTGAAATGTGTGTAAAGCACTCACACACTTTCATGTTGGAGCTACCAACCCACACATGAATAATTGGATAGAAAATGGATAGAACTAAGTATGTTTAATAAGTAGATTCATATCAGTAGCAAACTCACTACACATTGATATTTGAGCTACCAACCCACACATGAATAGTTTGATAGAAATGGATAGATCTAAGTCTGTCAAGTAAGATTTATATCAGTAGCAAACTCACTGTAGTGAGTTTGTCACGGTGTAGTGACTTTGTTGGTGTGTAACCATATACATGTAGTGACTTTGCAGCCTATACAGACGCACCCCCCCCCCCCCCCCCCACACACACACACATACTAGCGGTAGCAGAATACAAAACCTGCCTGTCACAAGTGTAAAATGTGGGTTTTCCGTGTAAAATGCGGGGTATGTGTAAAATGCGTCTTATAGTGCAACCGTTAATTTTCCTCATCTATAAATGACAGCAAATTAATCTTTTATATATTTTTTTCGACATGTATTTAAACAGTAAATGATTGTATAAAATAATAATGTTATCTATACTATACTAATTGGGCAGGGATACCAAATCTTGATGCTAAGCTTCAGGTACAATCCATTTTAATGATTCTCAGCTTTATATTAGCCCACCTATAGGGCCCCAAATGCTAGAGATTTTTGCTTGCTCTCTGGTTCATTTAAAGCATTGTCACGACTATAAATAGCACATCTGTATATTAATCATCATAGCGTAACCTTACCTGAGAATAGATATACCATATGTCTCATGAATAAACCATTCCTTTATTTTATTCCTTAAACCATTCCTTCATTTCTAGAATGTTTGATGTATAGCTGTATATTCAACCCATTCAAGTAACCTCACCTATTCACGCGTACACAGTAGCAAAGTATAGAGTTGATGGTTCGGCTAGCTTGATGTATGCTTAAGATCCTCCTTTTCAGACCTGCTGTCCTTAATAGGTTAAGAAGGAATATCATTTCAAGAAATTTTTTAAGTAACGTTCACAGTTGCCACAGGTGCCAATATTCCATTATAATTAACATAATCTCATAGGATTTTATATAATTTACTATGATTAGATGTAATATTATATGTTCTGGTTTTTTTTTCATTTGTACCCTAGGAAATGCAACCTTGAAAAATTGTGGTTCGATCTAAGTGGTGCCGTGGGACACCCATTCGGCACTGTGTTTGAAGTCAAAGGTAGTAAAATAACACCTACGGCTGAGGATAAAGAGACTTTTCAAGCAGTTTCTGGTGAGTTATCTCTTGAAGAAATAAAATAACAATCTTTTTAATCGTATTTTCGTGCGAGTATGTGGTTCTGTTATATACCATATTATATAAAGGTAATCAGCATTGAGGCCCAATGTGTTTAATCTTCTATACATCATTATTATATTTTTTTTATTTTTAAATATGTTTATTCAGCAAAGGTGAAATTATGTAGTATGTACACTATTCTCATTCAAGGCTGATATGTTAGAAAAAATTTACAAAAGAGTTCTCAGTTTGCACGAAATTAAGTGAGAACAAGTAATACGAAAAATTACAAGACACATTTAACATATATAGATTCAAGATACGAAGAAGATTCACACAATAAAACCGTCACCTAGGGCATCATCCTATTTGCTACAGTCCTAGGAGCATCGTTTTTTTTCTAGAGTAAACAAACATACCAAGGAGAGATTTATAAACAGATTTATAAACAGCTTCAATGTATAAGGAAACTTTGAATAGCAGTTCCTATATCTAGCTTCATAACCATTGTATCCAGTTGTTTCCCAAGTTCAATAGTACAACATCAGACTGCAAATGCTAAACCAATATTTTACAGATACCTGTTGGGTAAGTTAAATGTTCCCATTTTGAGGGAAAGGATTAGCATTTTGAACCTATTAATTTGTAGCTATCTTTAGAGGCATGAATGCTTTCCTAATCAGGTAAAACGTAAGTTCCAAGGTTATTTCATCTTAATAAACGTATTGTGTTGACACAGTCCAAGTGCACGTTACATGCTGATATTATATGTTTTTCAGACCGGGTTGAGCAAGGAAAGGACAATAGACATATTGTTGATAACAGCTCTAGCCAAAATCTCTCTCGGGATCAAATAGAAGAAATGCGCAAGCGAGGGGAGAAAGGCGAGGTACGGTACATGATGTTCTAGTATATTTCGCTAGAAGATTGTATATAGCTTTGTCAGGGTCGCACATCAATTTACCCCAAACCCTGTTGTCTTCAGTTTATCAAACTATCAGTTTTTTCATTTGTCAATTTAAGGATGTGGTTCGACAGCTCGTAGAAAATAGTTCTTCATTCAAAGACAAGACCGAGTTCTCTCAAGAAAAATATATCCGGAAAAAGAATAAAAAGTAAGTCATTGATATTGTTGGTTTTACTTGTGACCCCTCCATTAACTCTTCCCATTGATCCCTTTACAGGTAATTGATGAGGCGAGTTAATAGAGATACCTGAACTTCATGTTACTTTCATGTACTAGTTCGCCGAATCTTTGTAAAGTACGTGTACAGAAATTCTGGCCGGCCTGTACGTAGACGGTCAGGGAGTCCTTGCCACAGTCGTTTGTTATACTAGAGCTAGATAAACAGTGTTGCTGGACTTACAAGGAAAGTTGAAGAATCATTTTGAGATCCCCCATTCTCAACATAGGCACCGTTTGAGAAAATCCATGCTGGATATAACGTTTTTTCATTGAACTGTTTAACATGTATGAGCCTTTAATGAAATACAAATAATACAAAAAAAATTATTTGTCTATCTACTGTGCACATTGGCTTTCAGAGTTATCTAAAAAGTGCAGCTGGGCTACGAATAATTTTTATAAAGAATTGTTTGAAAATGAAGTTATTTTGGAACTTTGACCACTTTCTCTATTGTTGATTGAGTCCCGGCGAGGGTGGAAAGTCATGACAAATACATAAGCATCCAAGCATGCATTTCTTTGATGTTTTTGCTGTGTGTCCTCCGTCTCTGAGATGTGACGGGAAGAGAAGGGAGAAATACAAGGGTGGTGGGGGGCGGGGCGAAGGGGGACTGTTTGAATTCTTGTCTGCAGCCACCGTCAGGTGGCAGCACATGAGAAGGAGAACGAGGCCAAGGCAGTTTACGAAATTACGCATCAAAGCGCAGGTCGGGTTCCCGTCCTTTCGTTGAAGTTTCCCAATTTATATTGGGTACAAGTTCTTCCAGAGTCTTCCAGTTGCTGTGACTTTTGATCCAGGTGTCTCGACTGCAGTTAAATTAGACTTTATTGATCATTTACTGCTTTGTCTTGAGTTTTTGTTTGGAATATTCACGTGCACGTGTTTTTCCAAAATGGCGGAAGACGGACCTGAGAACATGCCGAGGCTGGAGCCAGCATTCCCGGTAGAGCCTCCTGCTCCTGCTCCTCAGCCTACCATGGGTGACCTATTGAAGTCTATTATCTGTTTCAGTGGAAAACTGGACGTTGTTAATACGGCGGTTCTTGGCGTGAGTTCCAGAGTTGCTTCTTTGGAACAAAACGCTGCTGTGGAACAGGCAATGGAGAGATTGGACTGTCAACCAGTGCACGCTTCCCAGTCACAACCTGAGACCCATTCTCTGTCGGGTCACCTCGCCGTCACTCTTCCAGACATGAGGACTTCTATCGGGATTATTTCTTCAGGTCTCAGCGACGCAGGTCTAGGGATTCTTCTCCTAGTCCTTGCAGATATGTGTGTAAGAGAAGCCGTCATGATTTGTCAAGCAGGTCATCCTCACGTGAGTTTTTACATGTTGATGAAAATGTCAACAATGATGAGGTTTTCCCCAATATCGCTCAGCCTCCGGAAGTGGAGGAAGGTGAAATCGTAGAAGATTGTGCAGGCATTTTGGATTCGTTTGTCAAGGAAATGTCTGTAAAAGGGGATGTTGGAGAGCCTATTAAGAGCCAGGAGTTGGGGAGATTTTTGGATCAAGTTTTCTCTACTCCTCCGACTGGTAAAGTCTTTGATGAAGTGAAAGCTAGGAATAAAAGACCGTCGAATGTTCCTGGTTTGCAGACGCCCGAGATTCCTGCTTTGGTTTGGCCTGCCTTGCAGCCAGCTGGACAGAACTTTGATATTTACCATAAGAAGTTGCAGGTTATGTTGTTGGCGCAGGCTACGGCTACTGTGCGTGCTGCTGACGCCTGGTGTGAGATTAAGCCCCTTGTTACTGGAGAAAAGGCTTTGGCTCATGTTAGTGCTGGATTGAACGCGTGCAGGGATGCTCTTGCCATTGCTGGGTTTTATAACGTGTTTATTTCTACCAAGCAACGTCGCACGGAGATGGGCAAGCATCTTAAGGAGACCTATAAGGATTTGGCCACTAACCCAAAGCGTTTTCCTTCTACTCTGGCATCCCTTCTTGGAGATGATTTTGAGGGCAGCATAAAATCACTTGAGTCAAGTAAGAAACTGTCCATCATTGTTGAGAATAAACAGGATGGTTCAGGCAAGAAGGGTGGCCAAGCAAAAAACTCCGACAGGCCTCCTTATCGCCCACAAGGGGGCGGCCAACAGAAGACTCGGCGACAACGAGAACAAACGCGGCAAGGGGAATTACCGAGGAAATCGTCGCGGACAGGGGTCCCGCTCATATCGGAGACGGAGCAGATCCAGGGATCGTTCGTCCAGAGACGACTATCACCGTCGTCGAGATTCAAGGAGATATTAGAGGTGCAATATCTTCTTGATTCTCTTGATTCTGATATTTCCTCTTTCACCTTGACACCTGAGGGCCCAACTGTGTTGTCCTTCAGACCAGGAAATTTAAAATTTTATCTCCAGGAATGGGAGAAAATTACTTCGGACCCGGACACTTTGGGTATTGTCCGTGGAGTAAAGCTCAATTTCCTTAAGCCGCCAGTTCAATCCAATGTTCCTCATCAATATTCTTTTGCTCCTGAAAGGAGAGCTGCAGTAGCAGAAGAAGTTCAGAAATTGATCAAGGGAGTTGTTGTTAAGACAGATATTTCTGAAATCTCGTATCTGTCTAATGTGTTTGTGACCCCGAAACCAGGTAATAATAGTGGAGGTTGATTCTTGACGAGAAGTCGCCAAGTGGCCATGCCATGCATAAAAACCTCAGCTCAGCAATTCGACCCAAGCTCATTGGCCAGCACCTATTACGCAAATCTGCAAATAATTTCCAAAAATCCCTACGTTCCCATATGTACACACACTTCAAACCTGTCCCAGTCTCATGCTTATTGATTTTAAGAGACATTTCAGCAAAAAATTTAAGGTCTTACTCGTATAATTACGCAGTTCCAGCATTACATGCTTATGCCTATGTATCTCTGTTTCTCCTCGTTGCCGACATTACTCGGCTCACGCTCGGCCACATTCGGTGAGCTTCGTGTAATGACGTCATAGGCGCGGGGATTCCCCACCGGAACCCTACCCAGAACGAGGCCCATCTAATGACGTCATAGCAGCGGGGAATCGCCGTATCATGTGCATTCATGATCGGCGATGATTAAAGCTAAGAAACGAAACGATTTGGAAGGCGTCGGGAGACGCCATAGGAGGGAGGTGGGCGGGATGGTGGGCAATGTCAATGTACAAATAATTCAATGTTTAGTAAAGTAAATAGCCCAAGACTTCTCCTGTTGTGACGATATCCTTCCGATTCCTGGTGCCACACATACTCTAGACCTTACTGCTTTGAATAAGCATTTACCTTTGGTTCACTTCAAGATGGATAATCTTCAAGCGGCGTTGGAAATCTTGAGACCAGGATCTTTTATGGCTTCGTTGGATCTACAGGAGGCTTATTTTTCTCTTCCCCTGCATAGAGAATCGCAACCCTATATTGCTTTCCCTTAGGATGGAAAGTTTTATAGGTATATTGCTGTGCCTTTTGGTTTGTCCCCAGCTCCATGGTTGTTCACAAAAGCAATGAAACCTGTGTTTTCCTCTGTTCATGAACAGGGGGGGTTCGGATTCAGTTACATTGATGATTGCTTCTTGTGGGGACAAACAAAAGAGGAGTGTGCGAATTCAGTGTTATTAGCCATGCAACAGTTGTGCAAGTTAGGTTATTTTGTGCATCCTCAAAAGTCAACTATTGTGCCTTCTCAAGTGATGAAATTCTTGGGATTTTTCATTGACTCTTCAAAGATGATTGTGTACCCTCCTGATGAGAAGAGATCGGCATGTTTAGAGAGGGTTGAGCAATTCCTTCGGGATAGGAGTTGTTCGTTCACCATTCAAGAGGTGTGTTCTCTGACTGGAACACTCGTAAGTTTGTGTAATGGCATTGACTATAGCCTAGCCCATTACAAAAGCTTAGAGAAGGATAAAATTGCAGCTTTGGCGTACCATGCTGGTGACTTTTCTGCTAGAATGTTTCTCTCTGAGGCGGCGATTGAGGATCTTCGCTGGTGGAGGTCTAATCTGCCATGGAGGTCTAGGAGGATTAGGACCTTCGCACCTTCCCTTACCATGTTCGCTGATGCTTGTGATCATGGATGGGGTGCTGTTCTGGATGAAGAAATGGCTCAAGGTTATTTTGATGCTTATGAGGAGAATTATCATATCAACACCAAGGAAATTTTGGCCATTAAATGGGGCATTCTTGCTCTTGCTGGTGATGTGTGTGATACCCACATTATGATCCGCTGTGATAACACAACTGCTATTGTTTACATCAATAAGTTTGGAGGCACTAAATCATCGAGTTGCAATGAGGTTGCTAAGGAAATCTGGCTCTGGGCTGAGGAAAGAGGAAATTGGCTTTCTGCTTCTCACATTCCTGGATTGGAAAATGTTGATGCGGATTTGGCTAGTAGACAGCTGACGGAGGACACAGAGTGGGCTCTCAGTCAAGAAATTTTTGACCATATTTGCTCAGAATTTGGATCTCCAGATGTAGATCTTTTTGCCTCTAGACATAATTTCAAAGTTGAAATCTATGCTAGCTGGTTTCCAGATCCTTCCTCTACATTTGTTGATGCTTTCTCTATTTCTTGGAATTTTCACGACCTTACATTTTTCCTCCTTTTAGGCTGGTAGGAAGGTGTCTGCAGAAGATCGAGATGGAAAGAATTCGAGCGATTGTTGTCGCCCCGAATTGGTCGTCTGCTTCTGGTTCCCACAGATGAAAACCAGAAGCAGACGACTTCTGTACATAAGAAAAGGAAGAAGAAATCTCGTTCCTCAAAAGAACATGTTTCAGGACGAGAAGATTGCGAGTCGCTCTCTCCTCGCCACACTATTTTGAAACAGGTGGTGGATAAGTTAGAACTTTCATCTAGAGCTAAGGAACATTATTTGGATAGTTGGTCGAAGAACACGAAGAAGTCCTACCGTACTTATCACAGAAAGTGGAAGTTCTATTGCTATGAGAATGATATTCCATATGCAATTCCCACTTATAATCAGGCGATTGATTTTCTGTGTGATCTTTACAACCAAGGAATGGGTTATGGAGCCGTTGCTTCAGCTCGTTCTGCTCTTTCTTCAGTTATGCCTAAAATTAGGAATGAAACTTTTGGAGCTTCAGTGACTGTGTCTAGAATCATCGGAGGAATGTTCAACAAGCGGCCTCCAAAGACGAGGTATTCTGAAACATGGGATCCGGATATAGTACTTGGCTACATCGCTTCTTTGTTTCCTCTAGCGGGCCTCAATTTGCCTCAGCTAACTCAGAGGACTTTTACGTTAATGATGTTGGTCACCTCTCAGCGGGTGCAGACTTTACAGACTCTTAAGTGCAAGGATATTATTTTCTCCACTAAGGATAAGGTCACTATTCTTCTGTCGGAAAAGATAAAGACTTCAGCTGTGGGAAGAGCTTTAGGTTCCATCGTTATGGAATCTTTTCCTGACAATGAGAAAGTGTGTGTTCTTCGTTCTCTGCGTCACTATTTGTTCAGGACGTCAGATCTTCGACCTAAGGACTCAGCTGGAAATTCAGTGGGCCAGTTGTTCATTAGTCATACTGCGCCTTTTAAGCCGGTTCTGACTTGTACTTTGGCTAAGTATGTTAGATGCATTCTTTCGGCAAGTGGACTTAATACTGATGTATTCAGACCTCACAGTGTGCATGGAGCCACTGCTTCAAAGCTAGCTGCGTTGCATGTCCCAGTGGACCAAATTATGAAGACGGCTATGTGGAAGGATGAAAACACCTTTAGGCGTTTTTATCATAAGCCGATCAACGTGACAACAGCTACTTCTACTCATTTGTTGTCTGCTTTTGCCAACAAGGAAAAAGACAAGAAGCAGTCCAGAGCTTCTTCTCGCATTTCTTCTAAGTAGTGTTGTTTCCTTTTCCAAAGGAACTTTGAAAGTCCTAGTTATGCTGTCCGAGACTTACAGCAAAAGGACTAGTTATCTTCGTCTTAAGACTTCAAACTTTAAGGAGAAAGGACTTAACATATTCATCTTTGATGGTAACTGGAGGAATTGTGAGTTAAATATCTCATGTGCTGCCACCTGACAGTGGCTGCAGACAAGAATTGATTAGATGTACAATACTCACAAGGTTCGTAGTAGTACATCTGTGATTCTTGCTCTGCAGACAGCCGTCGGTGGGGGGACAAGCCCACCACGCCCACCCAGGCGTATGTCCCCCTTCACCGGGTTGTCGACTGTCTACAGTCAGGACAATATTCTTCTGGATTCAGAATATTGCTGTTATTTCAATTCCTCTGTGCAAGCTACGTTTCCCGATTTAAACCCTGCCTTGGCCTCGTTCTCCTTCTCTTGTCCCCCCACCGACGGCTGTCTGCAGAGCAAGAATCACAGATGTACTACTACGAACCTTGTGAGTATTGTACATCTAATCAATTGAGGGTATCCGGAGGAGGATTATCCACAGTTATTAATCTTTAGATCTCCCCATTCTTTAGCTCTATTCCGTATCTATTTGCTCTCGGTGCCCTCGGTGTCTATTTTCATTCATTAAAGTTATTCTATTAAATTTATTTTAGAATTAATTATATGACTCATGCATTCCAGTTTTCCCAGTTAAATTTCCTACCGATATACCATACATAAAAAAACCTCTAGTCACAGTTGTTCTTGTGAATATATATTTGGAACTTAATATGATTAGGCATTTAAAAGCGATTTTACTCTTCCAGGCATTTAAACAGAATTAAAATTGTGCGGCCCAATACTCGACTCATTGCTGAAATGTTCTTTAACAAAGGTCCAGCAAGAATTAAGTAAGTTCCTATTCTTTTTTTTAAAACGTGTATTTGATTGAGATTGTTCTACCGGATAAGTTCCTATTCTTATAGGTTAAGAATTAACATCAGTCTTCCCTGATGATTAATTGTATCCATTGATTCTGATCCGTTGGTTTAGCCGATTTCATCAAAGAATTTTTTTTTTATGATACTGGAATTCCCGGTAGTAACACTAAAGTTAAGGGCCCTGCCCACTAGAAGCCATGCAGAAAATAGGAGAAATCTTAAAATTACGCACCCTAATTCGGCCTTCTACCAAAACGGTTTTCTATATAAAGCCTGTTCAGCCTGGAATAAGCTGAATAAAAATACTCAAAATTTAGTCATTAGAAAAGAATTCCGGAAAAGTGTACAGTCCATAATCAAAGCTCGTGTCAATGGCATGTAGGCCGGAATATGGACCTTCCCCCTCCACCTATTTATAGAAATATTGTTGATTCATACTTAGTCCCTTTGAGTTAAATCATAATTATAAGTAAATAAAATAAGCATTACATATACTGAAAATTCAGGTCCCCACGAATGACTGAATTGTAAAGTATTCCTGCACATATTGCAGAGCTAATGTATCTATTTCTACTCTCTTGTATTGATATGTTGTATTGAGTTGAATTGAGACGTTGGGTCTATATAGAAATAATGTATTTTATTTTCAACCCTCTATATTGTATTGTATTGTGACGTTGAGTTTATCGAAATAATGTATTTTCTTTCCAAATCTCTTCACCGACTTATGTTAAGTCTATGTCGTTCCAAAAATGTATAATTTCAGTAACTATGTAAGCTCATGCTGTACTGTATGAGCAGGCTTATATACTCACTATCTTGCCTCTAGTTTATTTTTAGATATTACATGTCTGCCTGAGTTGTACTACTCAAGTCACTCTTAATGCCCATGAGAGCCACCTATGTTACTCACCCACTAGTTATATTCATCTGGGTTTCCATTGTTTTATTCTGCTTTACTTATATCCTCTTACATTATATATTCCTACCATATCTTCCAAATTTGGTAACTGTCGGAAGAAATGGTACCCTCGCTGTACCATATGGACATGTCGACCTTTTTGTCAATCACTTATACTCGCTCATTTGTACTCTTCTGTACTCTATGAAAGTGGCAAATAAAAAACAACTTATCTTACCTTATCTTAAAGTTTAAAAAATGGAATACACATATTTACAAGGAAATTAAACCTGAATCTATGCCTTACAATTGCTAGCTTCCTCCGTGTAGACGCCCTGGCTCAGATGATGGCGTATGGCAATGTCCATGTGGGAGCTCGACAATTAGTTGTAGAGAGTTGTAACGGACTCCTACTTGCTGCAACACTGGAACGTATGGCAGGTAAGTTATGAGGTTTAATATTAAATTTCCCCAGGCTGAGTGATGTAGGACTCCAAGAAATAGGTTAATTATTTCTCAGAGATCTTTAAATGTATCTTGTGTGTCCCTGTTTTATTAGGAGCCTCAGCGACCTCTAAATATATCTTGTGTGTCCCTGTATTATTAGGAGTCTTGATAAACACTGTGTGACTGACCTAATGTGAGGCTCCTTTGAATAGTGGTGGGGTATATATATAACAACTTTTATTCAATAAACATGTACATCAATATAATGCATTATCGAATGGGGAACGATCCCTCTCAGAGCCGCAGTGCGTTACAATGAGTTATTCCACGGGGTCCCTTAAAATAAAGATATTATAATGCGGTACAAGCGAATGAATGCAAAATACAAGTTAGTTTCGTGAAGTTTCACAGTTAGCGATTTGCTATAATTACATTGTGTGATTAAAACATGACTCACATTCAACTATACATCTCCATTCAAAGATATACTTCTTCGAATATGAGGGAATTAAGGAAAATATTTATATAGAAACCCTTCTACTAGGGAGACTTGACATTTTCAAAGGGTACTAATTTAACCTGAAGATATGAATACATTCTTCAAAATTCAAATAGCAGCTAACCAATTTACAGTAAGCTTACAGTAATATACAGCCCAACTGCCATAACAGCTAGATCGGTTAACAATCAACTACACGTATATAATAGGAATTTTTAGGACAATAAAATAAACTCCTTTGATATTAGGAGAAAACACTACAGTGAAGACTGTGTTAATCAGTATTTCCATATTCCTGATTCGGTACAAATTATAATATATGAATTTTTTGATAGTTACCGTTATATCGGTCATAATATTCTCAGGACTTACAGGCCTTTGATGATGACAACTTTTTTCAAGTTTCAATTTGCTACTAAAGATTAGCGTAGCACTCTTACTAAGAATTTATAATCACAAAATGTTTACCCACTATCCCCTAAGTTTTTCCCTTTCCCCTTCTTATTCTTGAGGTGAATCATTGAAAAATGTATCAAAGTCTTGGTGATAAACATTCTTTAAATAACATCTTAACTCCTTTAATGGAACGTTTTGTATTTTGCCAGGTAAATTATTCCACAACGTAGCCATTTTATAAAGATAAGATTTTTTGAAAATCTCGTTATTAGGAAGCGGGACCTTCAATTTCTTTCCATTAGCTAGTCTCCTTAAGTTGCCTCCTTTTCTATCTATATAAGATTCATTCAATGATCTACTATGGGCCCTTTCCAATATGTGTTTTTGGGGTGGAGTAGTATACAGAGAAAATGGGCAACCGCCACCCCGTTGCGTCAAAACATTGGTAGGGGTTTTGTACATTTTTTGTTGTTTTTACATGGCTAATTTGCTTGTAGACCACTATTGTAGCCAATCACTGAACCATGACCACAGATCCCTCCCTGTATGCCTATAATTGTATGGCTTGTGATTGCTGCAAAGGTAGGACGCTAGGGCCCCGGGACGGCAGGGCCCCGGCCTGGACGCTAGGGCCCTGCAGGCTTCAGTTGCTAGGACCCCGGCCATCGACGTGGGGCCCATGGCTTTCGACTTTGAAATAACGTTTGTAAATAAAGTTTAGCAATTATTTCCAGAGTGTGAAATTAGCACCCGCCCGCCGCCAAATGTAGGTAAAAATTTGTGCGGGCGGGTAAAACAGCCAAGTTACCCGCCCTTGTTGGCTGGTGAATGAAAATAAGGTGCGGTACACATGAATTGATTGGTCGTCATGAGTCTAGGCAAAGTATCCACCATGTGACCGATCTAGCATGTGAGAGGAGGATGGGAAAGATCGAGTAGGCTACTAGTATTTATCTGGGCGCTGACATGGGGAAGTGGCAATTTGGTATGGTACAATTGAATGTAGAGAGGTGAGAAATGTGTTTTTTAAAAAAATTTTGAATTGTCCAAAGCAGTTCATATTGCGATAGAGAGATGGAGGCAAAAATAGCATGCCAAATGGAAGCACTTCTGTAAAACTACATAATATTGAATTGAACAATCTTTTATTCAATGAGCTCGTAAGGCTGAGACTACTGTGATTGGCCATTTAGTTTTTTAATCTCTTTCACAAATCTAGTTTTCATGTACTTATTGTAGCGCCTAGGCCTACGAGTGAGCGAGGGCTCTGCAGTTTGGGTGATAATAAGTGAGTTCACAGGCATCGCCATCAGGATGGGAAAATAAACTTGATTAAGTCGATTTCAGATTCCCATATTTTTCTGTTGTTTAGAATGTGCCTGGGCCCTACTGTCCGACACAGAAAATAACCTAAGTCCATTTCAGATTCCCCATAATATTCGGTTGTTGGGAATGTGGCCGGGGCCCTAGCGACCGAAGCCCGGGTCCTAGGATCTGACCCAGGGGCCCTAGCGTCCCGGACTTGTGGGAGCTGAAGTTTGTGGGTATGGATGTGGGCTTGGCAGCAATCTTAGGAGATATTGGCTATAATAATTTACATAGTAGAGAGGGGAGTTATCGCTGTATATCGATCTTGGTCGTTTGGTAAATGATGATTCTGGTGAAGGATGTAATAAAGTTGTTGTTTCTTATTGATTTTATTTGACACAAGCTTTCGGGCTAGTTTGCCCTTCTTCAGGTGAGATGGTGAGACAAAAATTTACACCTACCATATATCTCTTTTTTTAGTTTGGAATACGCATTGCATCATTAGGCCCACATTTTCTATTATTTAAGAAACATGAATTTAATGGTAGATAAATGATTAAATTAATTTCAAATATCACACCTGATAATACTTGTTAAGTGAATGATCTGGAACAAAGCCCTTTTTTAAAAACATAATGGGAAAGTTGAAAAATAATAGTTGTTTGTAAAGAATACCTCAAAATGAAAAGAGAAATATTATCTTGGAACAGCCAACAATGAATAATGTAGTATGGCACAAACACACCAGGAGGCTTCTAGACCAATCAACTCTTATATGAAGGGATTCTTTTCCAAATTTTCCAGTGGCTTTGGGCTAAGCAATGTTCCTGTTCACTGTTGGCTTGTTAGAAAATTGTATTTCTAAAATTAAGCCTGCGTCTATTCCCAAATAAAACGGGACTTTTGATCTGCCTATGGCAGCTCTTCGATGACGCCATTTCCTGCTTAGTAATGTAATGCCTGATCAATATTTGCAGCTGATTCTGTTGGATCTGATGGAAGTGTGATTGTTCAACTGCACCAAGAACAGGACCCTCCCAGGTATGTTCTCACTTTCAGAAAACAGTTGAGGGCGATTTTATTTTACAATAGTTAGCATTGTAATGTAATACCAACGGAAATAAAGTGTTTAAGTAATCAGTATATATAATTATGTGCTTCATTCTTAATATGACTGCTCCTTTGATAGCAATAATACTGTCTGATGTACTCTTTACAGGCAGGCCCTTGAAGGATACCCATTCACAGATGAGCAGCTCGGTATTATACATAGTCTGCCTTTGAAGTTCCTGGGAAAAGTTAAAAATGTAGAAATTAAGGAAGAGTCAATTGAGGCAGACAACATAGAAATTAAGGAAGAGTCGATTGAGGCAGACAATGATGCAGACTTAGAACTTGGACTAACCCCTCACAAAGTAAGATTTCTATGTTGTTACTTGCCATTTGTTCTATTCCTCTAAAAACAGGTCAGATAATCGTTTTGTCTGTACCGATGCCTTTATAATACCCGTATCCCTCTTGGGAATTAGGCATAGCTGCGGTCAGGTCAGATTCCTACGTCACTGATGAGTATATTTGGGTTAAGCTATGCCCTCCTTTTGATTGGATTTAAATTGCCAATCACTAAGCAATTTAAATAGGGTCAGGCTGACAAATGACCTAGTTATTGGGCGGGGAATTTTAATTTGAAAGAGAAGGGTTGGGGGAATAATCGTGGCCCGCCTTTATACTGTCAATATATTGAAATATGGTTACAAACTGCAGAGATAAACAGGAGACATCCTTACTGGTTGGCGTCAGTCATACTAAGGGACACTGAGCAAGCTTTATTTAAACAGGAAAGCATCCTGCCGTAATTAGGTCAGTGATGACGCAATAGCAAAGTCGTAAAAGATACGAAACTAAAGTGCCTATTTTTAACACTCCTTCTCACTTGCTTGTGAAGTATCCTACATTTTAAGATTACACACAATTCATATTTGCTATATATATGTTTTACTCACAAAATTAGTAACAGACCTTTCAATTATCCTAGAAATACTCCTGGTATTAGCACCTTATTATCTATCAGATCATTAGTCAGAATTTAAATACAGTAGATAAACTACCTGACTTAGCAATAACCTTTGACTTAGGACATGACTTAGAATTATAGCATCTTTCAGTTATAATGAGAGTTCAGTTCTAAAATAGAGATTTTGAAAAGAAGTCTCTTTTCAATATTAGAGTTCAGTTGATTTGACAAAGAGGATCTTGTTATTGTCTAATTGTCACTGAGTCTCTTCACTCCTGTCATGGTGCGGAGTTTGTGGAACAACTCTTTGTTCAGACCTTTGGTTAAGATGTCTGCAACCATGTCCTCACTGGGACAGTACTGTAGGTCTACAGCACCTTTTTCCACTTGCTCACGGATGAAGTGGTACCAATGTGTTTCGACCATGAAACTGGGGGGTTTGGGCCATGCAAATAGCTGATTGGTTATCCTCATAGATCAGCATTGGTGTGGTTGGTGCGTTCGTTAGGTCACCAACGAGTTGCCTCATCCAGACTGCTTCCTGAGCAGCACTGGCCAAAGCCATATACTCGGCTTCCACAGTGGAGAGAGCTACACAGCTCTACTTTTTACTTCTCCAGCACACAGCGGTTCCGCAGATCTGGAAAACATACCCTGAGGTGGATCTGCGATCATCGATATCGCCGGCCCAGTCAGAGTCAGAGAAACCAACGCAGTCGCTTGGATTTCCCTTATCATAGCAGAGACCATAGTTGCTGGTCCCCTTCAGGTAGCGCATGATGCGCTTTACTGCCGTCCAGTGCTCGTTCGATGGCTTAGAGCAAAACTTGGCTACATGACTCACTGCATAGGTGATGTCTGGCCTTGTCCAGGTCGACAGGTACAGTAGGCTGCCAACAGCTGATTGATACATCGACTGGTTGACGGCCTCACTCTCTTCGTTGCTTTTGGTGAGTTTGACGCTCATGTCCACTGGCGTCGCCACAGGTTTAGCCTCACTCATCTTGAACTTTTCAAGCACTCTCTCAGTGTACGCTGTTTGACCCATCCAGATAGATGCAGGATTTGTCTCTTGGTCAACAGCTACACCCAAGAAGTATTTGAGTTTACCCATGTTGGTCACAGTAAACTCATCAGCGATGGCCTTCTTCACCTTCCTCATTTTGCGTTCATCTCCTGCTGCTATGATTATGTCATCAACATAGACAGCAAGAATCACCAATCCTCCTTCTGATGTGTATATACACGGGTCATTTGTAGATTGGCTGAACCCAATCTTGCACAGGTGTTCGTCAAGTGCAGCATTCCAGCAGCATGGTGATTGTTTAAGGCCATAGATACTCTTCTTTAGCCTACAGACAAGATCTTCCTTGCCTCTAACCTTAAACCCTTCTGGCTGCTTCATATACACTTCAATTCAATTCAATTCAAGAATTCTTTTATTTTGTATAGATGTTACATACAAATACAGGTAGCTGTGTCTATCATGATAGCAGTATCATTTCCTCCAACGAGTGCCTTTATCGAATTCAATTAATTTGGTGAAGTTACAAGTTCATAAAGTTCCAGTTATAAGCATAGGGGAGCCGAAAACTACGGCTAAAAATGAAAGAAAAATATGGTTCCAGTTTTTATAACAAGCTGGCGATAACAATAACCCATGAGACTAGGTATAGCCTGATAGTAGGGTAACAATAACAATAACAACGAATGACTAAGTATAGTCCTGAGCATACTAAAAGACTATTATCATAATGACGGTCTGGCCTGAAAAATGTTAAATGTTAATAAATTCGAGATTACATTCGAGATTACGATCACATTGTTAGAAGTCTTTTCGAGGGGCAGCCGTGAATCTTAACTCTGTATTGACATCTTGACATTTTATGTTTATGAGTTACAGTATTAGACACAGGGTATGGTAATAACGAAGTTCAACTATAATTATACATAGTGATACAGAGCCTAAGCGAACAATTTTCCAAAATGTTGATGAGATGAGAAATGAGATGAGAAAAATGTTATTATATAACCAGTTTGAGTGATGGACACGGTGTAGGACAGTTCACAAAGTTGTGTATACATAAAATTTGATATCCCTAACACATGTAATGAGGGATATGACACAAGAGTTATAGAATACAATGTTACTAGGTAGTATTACCTAGCGGGGTAAGAGGCAACCGATACAGAGTAGATGCTATTACATAATATATTGGAACAGGTTTAACTTAATATGGTGACAGCAACTTTTCTGTATATTTCTTGAAGACAACCGCATCCTCAAACAAGTGAGCCTCATGGGGGAGGTCGTTCCAGCGAGTTTGGCATTTATAAAGAAGGGAATCCATAATTTTAGAGGACTTAGTATTGATAGTGGTTAGATTCTTCCTCCCTTTGGCATGGCTACGTGTTGGAAGTAAGCGCATGTCTAGGTTGAGGGGATTCTGTGTCATATAATAAGCAATATCTAGAAGGTGTTTATCGCGTCTGACTTGCAGAGGCCACAAATTTAAAAGTTTGTGTTCGTTATCCATGTTATCAAATTTACATTTATTAAATATTATGCGAAGTGCCAGGTTTTGCTGCGACTGAAGCTTTTTCAAGAGAGACTGGGGTGCGGAGTCGTAAATAAAATCACAAAAATCAAAGTTGGGGAGTATGGCCATTTTGTAGAGATCCCTTCCTCCTTCAGGGTGCCATTTAAGAAGGCTGTTGTCACATCCAGTTGATGTAGATGGAGATTATCTCTTGCAGCTAGTGCAATCACTGTGCGGACTGACTCTGACCTCACTACTGGACTGAAGGTCTCATCATAGTCCAGTCCATACTGTTGTGAGAAGCCTTGAGCAACTAGCCTTGCCTTGAACCTCTCGGTGGTTCCATCTGCTCCCAACTTCTCCTTAAACACCCACTTGCTGCCGACAGTCTTCCTGCCCTTTGGGAGTTGAACCAAGTCCCAGGCTTGATTTCCATGGAGTGAGTCCATCTCCGTTTTCATGGCATCCTGCCATTTCTTCTTGTTTGGTCCTGACACTGCATCCTGTAGAGAAGTTGGTTGGGGATTAGTGTGAGTCAGTTGCACCCATTCGCCATACATGTTAGGTGCTCTCCTCTCACGACGTGGCCTTTGAGCTGCTGGCTCCTCTGGCTCTATCAGTTGCTCAACTTCCTCTACCACTGGCACATCTTCCTCTACCACAGACTCGTCACTGCTGTCAAGGAGTATGGTTGTCTTGATAGAGCAGCTAGGCTCCTTCTTAACCACGGGTTCGGGCTCCTTCTCCACAGCAGATTGCTCCTTCTCAACCCCATGCTTTGTCTCATCAAAGATGACATCACTGCTGAGAATCACCTTGGAGCGCTTCACATCATACAGTCTGTATCCCTTGGTAGTGGTACCATAGCCAAGAAAGATGCACCTCCTGGCTTTAGGATCGAATTTCTTCCTTTCATCCTTAGGTATGTGAGCATACAGTAACACAATTTAACACAATAAAAGTTAGAAGTGGAGTCCAATGTCACACGTGCGACGCCGTTTTTACGACACCTATCATGAGTAATGATGGGTTCTTTTGATGGAAATCACAACTGTCAACAGGTGTTTAGATGGCTGCTCTTGATCTCATAGATATAATACCTCTATTAACACCCTTATGGGCTTAGTCAAGCCATGTGCCTCCCGCTCTGATCAGCCATATGCCTTGTGCCTCCCCTGTCAATCTCCTTTTCCCTGATTGGCTGCTGACTAGTGAGTCACTATTGGTCAGGAGGTGAAGGAAGATGGTCATGCCTCATGGGTTGAGTCTGGGTGTGATACTGTATATACATACAGTATATCTGCTAACTTTTAATTACTATTAGCGGAGGTGAAACTAACCAAACCAAACCAAACATGCAGACCTATGGCCTGCATGTTTGCACAAGTCTGCATATATACATGGCTGATGCACCCTTAGACCAGCCCTCCCGCTCTACTTTTTTCTCCAATTGGAGGCTTTTTTCGATAAAGTTTTTTTTTCAGACGTTAGGGCCCCAGGGACGTTCGGGCCCCAGGGACGTTAGGGCCCCAGGACGTTATTTGCAACTGATTTTGACTATAACACCGAGTCTTGATGTTAGAACTGATTAATGATGGTTTCGTGACAAATGACTATTTCAATTTTGCGATCGATTATTCAACTATTCCAACTTCGCGTTTGCCTATTTCGACTTTTCGATTGACTATTTCGAATTAACAATTGTTTTTTCTGACTTTACGATTGACCATTTTGACTTTTTCGATTGACCATTTTGACTTTCCGATTAACTTTTCTGACTTAACAATTGACTTTTTGATTGACTTTCGACTTTTTGATTGACTATTTCGACTTTTAGATTGACTATTTCGACTTTTGGGAAAAAAATGTTGTCCCAGTCCTCCTCTCCCTCTCTGATTTCTACTCATTCAGACCTCCACCTCCTCCCCCTCCCCCTCCTCCATCCAAAGGTGAAGGGGCCCACCTGTGGTGCAGGGGGGAATATGTTCACACATGAGTTGCACTAATATGCCATGCGCTTAATTGATACACTTTTAAGCCAAATTCCCTGCCCACTTCCTTCTTCAGTTTCAATACTGAAGGATTAAGACGATTAACGCAAAAGGGCCCTGCTAGACCTAATTCCTTTAAACAATAACTTCTTGTTATTTCTGTTGGAATCACTGATCCAAAATTCTCATTAGCTTGGTAGTACCAGAGGAAGAGGGCAACTTCTTGTCATGCCTGACCAGAATTATTTTTTATATTAGGTTGGAATGGCAAAATATCATCATTGACAATAATATTCAACCAGTGTCCCTATAATATACGGGAAGAAGGGTTTCTTTGTCATATTCTTGTAATTTGTAGTTTTACCAACTGTTTTTCTGATCTGTAGAGTTCCGTCCACCCTCTCTGGAGGACGACATATGTGGTTTGTGAAGGTATCTGGGGTGAAAATGTGATTTTGAAGCTGTTTTTAGTTTTTTATTTGCGTTCTATACAACTATTTTTAGCCTGGGAAAGCCCCTGTTAGGAATTAAAAGAGATTAAAGTCATGCCTCTTCCACCATCTGTGGCAACGTGGGATACCCTAGCAATGCGTCCTGTGGGAGCCCCTAGCAACGGGAGAGAAAGATCAGAGGGTAGGGGGAGAGAGAGGAAAAAGAGAGAGGGAGGTGAGAGGAGAGAGATCAGAGGGGAAGGGAGAGAACGAAGAAGCAGAGGGAGAGGGTGGGAGAAATCAGATAGGGAGAGGGTGAATAGGATAGAGAGAAGAGGGGAAGGGGGAGAGAAAGACAGGAGGGAGAGGAAAGAGGGAGGGGAGGGAAAGGGCGGGAGAGGGAAGGAGAGAATGAAAGAAGCAGAGGGACAGGGTGGGAGAAATCGGGTAGGGTGGGGGACAAAAGGATAGAGCGGGAAGAGAGAATAGGGCAGGTGAGAGGAGAAGGTGGGTAGGGACAGGGGGAGAAAAGGAGGAGAGGCAGTGAGAGAGGAGGGGAAAGACAGTGAGCGGAAGAGGGTGACCGTCCTCTGGACGGGTACTTTGCTAGTCTTTAATAAAATGATTGATTTAAAGACAGATTGATAGTGGGAGGATATGTGTCTCTCTCTCCCTTCTCTCTCTTTCCCAGAGTAGTCCAGGGGCAGGAGGGTGAACCTTGCGTTTTGGTCCATACGATGTTTTATGACTGATTCTGAATCTCCTGAATCTCCTGATTCCAAATCTGCCGGGTGCCACTCTGTAACCCTTGAGAAAAATTAATTATCGACATTTGAGAAAAAAAAGTTAAAAATATTAAATTTAATCAATAAAAAAATAATTGAGAGGGAGGGAGGGAAGAAATTTACCCAGCGACAAATAACTTCTCAATGAAATCCTCAACAGATTTAAAATAATATAAATCTCTCCATCTCCCATCGATTTTAAGTGTTCCATAGATATTGATGACTGATGATGAATACAGTATTAATCATACATTATATTGTAAAATAGAGAACTATCTCCCAATATTTAACAGTTGTTTTCAAGCGTTGTCTAGCTATGAATTTCCTACTATTCAGTACAGAAATTACACTTTTATCTTGATATATTTCGTCACACTATTTTAAGCAAGATCATACACTATAATAATTACAATATACTTGAATACTAAATCATTCAAACACATCATAATGGAGGTTAATTTCTACTCTTTCTGTCTCGCTCTCTCTCTCTTCCTCACCTTCACCCGCCAAGGAGGGCGGGTAACTTTTGGGTTTTACCTGCATCATTTTTTACCCGCATTTAGCGGTGGGCAGGTGCTAATTTCGTACTCCGTTAGGTGTACTTTTATCACACATTCTCCTCATGGTGATTGAGGAGAATGGGGAAAATTAAATATGAGGTTCCTTGTGTTAGCTGCATGGGATTCAATGATCGGAAATTTTCATAAGAGTATATCATGCATTATGTAATCTATTTCTATAATAGGCTAATGTCTAGCTCTGCACACTTCTCTGGATATCTAAAACATTTATACTTCCAGTACCAGAATTTGGTAGTATAGTGGTAGACTTGACATCAAAACAGCAGAGAAGAAAACTACAGGTCATTCTGAATAATTGCCTGTGAAAGGTTTGTCATGTAAGGATTAGGGAAGCTAACTATATTATTTCGAAATTTTAAATTACACATGAATTGGGATATGATTCTTTTATGTTATAGAAGGCTTCAAAGATATCTTAACCTTCTGGGGGATGGAAATCATGGCTTGGATTTACCTAATCCTAGATATGAGGGATCCAGCTAGATTGAGAATATTTTCAACAATGCTATTGCTTCTATGAATGATCTAAATACATGATGGAAGATAAACACTAATCAGATCATGTATGATACATGGCAATTTATATTTGCCAACTGGTGTATATTCTGTGATAAACAGGGAATGTTTTCATTAGTTTTTAGACTGACTCGCATAATTCCTTGCGAATAATGATTCAACATACAGTTTAGGGTTAGTTATAATATTCTTGAATAAATCCTTTGACATCTATCTCACAAATCAAACACACCTGATAATTATATTACAGTTTTTCCATGTATATTATTTTCAAATGGTGTGTACTGTTATATGTTAGTGTTCTCTTAAGGAGTTAAGAGCTATAGGAGCTCGGGAGTCTAAACTTCAGAGTGACAGTAATCCAAAGACAACAAGCACGACTCAATACTTCTAGTAGACTGACTCTTTATTAGCTCTCCCATAGTACATATCCAGTGGCCGCACATGGGGCGGCGTGAGCAGCTCACGAGCTGCTTGCTCATAGGCGGGTGCCAACACGCGCCCCCAAGGGTCAAGTTCACACGAGAACCTGACACTATAACAGTACACCAGATTTATACTCAGGCTTATATTCAGGGCCGGGCATATGCTATTATATATCATTACAATATACTGAAAACAGGTTGCCTTCACCCAGCCAAAAATATAGAAGAAAAACTGGTTATGTTTATTGCCAGCTTTATTCAAGATAAATCAATGGTTATTTCATCTGATATGTATGTCCAACTGATTCTCTTAATTATCAAACTGGTCATTTCAGCCTGCTCTTCAACTATATCCCTTATTTCATGCACCAGGCTTATACATAGGGCCTGGCTGATATTACCATAAGAAAGTGCTTAACACCCAACAATGGGGAAGGCTTGGTTTTATTCAGAGAGACAATACAATAAATCAATTGAAAGATCATAATATACTTTCAAGAACATTTTATACATATTTATGTCTATCTCCAACAGAAACGTGTTGGTGGTTCAAGAAATAAGAGCCTACCTCATTTTCTGGCTGAAAGATGAAATAATCCGTTACTTTGAAAGGCTATTGTAATAATACTATTAGATGTAGAATCAAGTGGTTGGTATCAATCGATAGGAAATAATGTGCCCTAAAATTAATTTTATTCGACCTAAGATGTCAGAGCATTTTCCTCAGAGTTATGTACAAAAATCCTCAAAAAGACCTATGACCTTGACCGTTGACCCCTGAATATGATCTTTAGGGTCATGATGAATTCTCTAATGTTTTACATATATGGTTCCACTAACAAGGTTTATGTTTCATCAATCTTATGCAATTATAGTGGATATTCAGGGTGAAATTAATTTTTTATTGATTAAATTTAATATTTTTACCTTTTTTTTTTAAAACGTCGATAATTAATTTTCCTCAAGGGATACAGAGTGGCACCTGGCAGATTTGGAATTGGGAGATTTTGGAGATCTAGAATCAATCAGAAAACATCGTATGGACCAAAACACAAGGTTCACCCAAAAAATGGGGTTCTGCCCCCGGACTAGAGGTGGTATAAATGGTTCAAATGAAAATAATTAAACTAATTACTTAGAATAAAACATTAAGTCTATGCCTGTTGAAATTCAATTTACTGCACTGAGAGAGGGTGGGTTGGAGAGGGAGGGAGGGAGGGGGAGGTAGAGAGTGAGGCAGGTGGGGAGAGAAAAGGAGAAATCTCGAAATCTGTCACCTTCCTATTAAAACAGCTGGGTCAGCGGTGGAGGGGCTGATTTATCATGTCTTACTTATCATGAATCCTCCCCCTGGGCAACCCCAGAGGCGGTGAGGCATATCATGTGGCCATGGAGGCTATCTGTCTAATGTCTTTTCCATTCACAGACACTAATCGTTTTTGTAACTTTATACTGTGACCAATATGAGGTTAAAACTAATTGATAAATTGCTGTAAGCCTTGGTTGTCACTGGTTACAATCTAATCTACAAAATGTCAAACTTCAAACTAAGTCTTGTTAGCTTTATCCACTAATTTGTCTGTTTCCGTGTTTTATGTAGAAGCCTCGCCTGGATGAAGAAGATGAAAATACCAATGGCTTGGAAAATGATGAGATGGATCAAGGCGAATCAGAAGCAGAAAAAAATCCGAGTATCACTGTAAAGGTAAAAAAACATTAATACTTATGTTACCAACTCCCCTGAAGAAGGGTAGGTTCGTAACATTGGGAAAATCTTGGGGAATCAAGGCAGGGATGTAAGTTCTCAGATTATAAGCCAGTTCACGGTCTCAGCCGTGCATTGCATCTTGGGACTGCCGCGGGATAAACAAGAGCAGGCTGACCAACGGCTACCCATATTATCGCTCGCGCATCGATCATGTTTGGTTGCGATCATTTAAGTTCTAAACACAATAGAATTCTTAAAAATGGTCATCACCACCATTTAGTTAATTTTCTTCCAAACATCTGAGAGTTGAGAGCTGTCATGGATTGAAACAGCTGTTTTCCTGTTATTTTCCCGAGCTTGGGGAAGTCTAGCCCTGCCGCATGCCCTGGTCACCAATTCGTCAGGTCGGCTGGAACCGATTTTTACAGGTGGCGCTGTGATTGGCCGCACTGGCCGCCATATTGTATGGTGACCACAAACGCCGCGCCTCTGAGTTACCAATGCTAAATTGCTCAATTTAATATGCTTAGAAAAAAGTCAGAAACTGGGTAAAAAATTCTAGATTCTTCATAGAAATGTACAATATTGCCAAGAAAATACTCACAGAGGGTTGATAATGTTTAAAACTTTGTAGAATTTATGAAATCCAGGATGGAACTTTGCGATTTTAACACTGCTCCCTATGAGTTGCTATGGCGTGTTTTCACCAGACTCATAGTCCAGGGGGTTGAGATGTAAACAATGGGCTGAATCTAATCATTGTAGCCCTTTTAACCAGAGGAATTTCTCCGGGAATGGTGACAATACTTATGATAAGTAGATTTCATGATAGAATATATTTTTCCTGTGCATATTAATTTCAAAATATAACAAAATGTGTTGGTTGCTAGACCCAAATAGCTACCAGTCACAATGTGACACGTGACTGGCCATCGCACACCCGACCTGACGAATCATGTTTGTAACGATCACTTAGATAGCTTCCTCATTGAAATGAAATTCTATTACATGGTTATAATTACCCCTTATTTCCTTTCTAAGACTGATATATCTAACAATTGAGACCTGTCATGCATTCAAACATCTGTTTTCACGTTATTTGTTTATGAGTGTGGGATGGGCTAGCTCCGGGCCTTGCCTTACAGACAGTACAGGACTGACACCAAAGTTTAAGTCTAATCTAATAGTAATAAAGAACGAGCAATTTGATATCTCCTAGAGGTTGGAAGGCATACATGGGGGCCATGGCAATGATCATGTATAACATTAAAGTTAGAATAAGTTAGATGGGAAAAAGGGGAGAAAAGGAGTTGGTTCCTACAGCAGTTGTAGGGCCGACATGGACGCCTCCCACGGCCCTTTCTCATAGGCATCCAGGCCAATCACCCATGGTCACCACCAGTCTAATGCCCGATCATAGATAATCATAATATACTCCTTTATTTCTTGAAGGAATTACTGTGGATCACACACGCTAGAGGGTGTGACCAGTGTAATACCTAGAGGTCGCTAGAGGTCGGGCAAGGCCTCCGCGCACCAGTGCTCAGTCACACTTCACTCGCTCATTCTCTTCTCAGCCACAGAGCTAACCACTACTACTGAAATTTGGTCATTCGTTGCCTGTTTACGGTTTTATAGAGGGAATCAATGAACTCAGTTTGGACAAATTTTGTAAAAAGAATGTCATTCAGTAAACAACTAAAGAATAATAATGATATGGGTGTTTAGTAAGGAATGTATGATATGGGTGTTTTGTAAGGAATGTATGGTAATGATATCTAGACACTGAAACACTGTAAGTTAACTAATGTGTTTCTGAAAAATATCAAATAATCTCAATTAGAATACCATAATACAGAATATCATAATACAATATAGTAAGCATTGGGATTCTAAAGGGGGGTCCCATTTTGTGAGAATGAGCAATCTATAAATGCTTATGGGTTTTAAATTCCTACCTATCAAAATTTTCATCAGACTAGAATGGGTTGACTCTCCTTACCAACCCGATTCCTGATTGTCATTGTAGGAAGAACAGGCCACACAGTTACAAGATAGCAATTGCAAATCTGACAAAAAGAGTGCTACAGAGGTACCTTCAAGAAGTAAAAAGGTATGTTATTTGTATATATAAATGAGGCGATCTCCTTACCAACTTTATACCCGATTGACTATTCCATTGATTTTGAACCCTTGTTAAGAAGCATTTAGTTGAACTTGCTTTTGTAAAGCATTGGTCAGTTAGTAAACAAGCTTATACTATATACCCAGTATGTGTGTTAAAGCGGCTGTGTCCCAGTATAATCAGCTACTTTACCAGCGTCTACATTATTGTCAAACAAATGGCCTTCCTGTGCACCTCATCTTATTGTGGCTCCTTCAATATTAGCCTCTTGTTTGACAGGAAAGAACATTTGACAAAGAGGCTCTGGAACTTCGACGATCAAACAGACGAGCCCAGATTGATGAAACTAAAGGCATCCTTCGGGAGGGAAATTTTGATAGGTAGGAATTAAAAACGTTACTCTGTGCAGGATATGTTGAATAAAACCTTTAAAAAAGCTGTTACTCTGGTATTCTTTTGATCCAGGTTAATTTGTGCAACTTTCTTAATGCTTAAAGTATGTATACTTGATCTTGTCATGTCTCTCTCATCCAGTCTCCTCATCGCTGCACGTGTTCACCCAACACCAATTGCAGTTCGATTGTTAGAGTATCTCAAAGACAGCAGTCCCGTTTGCATTTTCTCACCTTATAAAGAGGTTAGTTTCTTGATCACTTTTAATCTGAATTAGGTATTCCTTGAAACTGATATCATCTACAACTTAAGTGAATATGGCTCCAATCAGTTGTCGTGGCATTAAGCAGCTATCACTTACTCCTTTCTTAAAGGGAAAGGGGATGTTACCACTATTATTTTGGTAAATTAATTGATGAAATCAATAGAATGTCATGTATTTAGGGCCCCAAGGGTGTACTTGGGACACACTTCCTAGATCCGCCACTGCCTTATCTTTAAGTTAAACCATATTTGTCTAATTAAGTGATCACATTTCATGTAGACATAAATTGTAAACCAAAATTTACTCCTTTTTTCATGATTTGCAGCCTTTGGTCGACTGTTATCAACGCTTACGTGATAGTGGCCTTGTGATACACTTAAGACTTACCGAGACGTGGCTTCGCAATTATCAGGTTGGATTTAAATTTGTGTTCATGTGTTTTTCGGAGCTGTAATATTGAACATAGGGAAAATATTTTAAATGGTTTGGATTTCATACAGGGAACATATTTTAAATGGCCTGGATTTCATACAAAATGTCATCCTGTGTATGGCAGCATTTAAACATAGCTTTATTGGTCGTTTAAGAGCTTTTACATTGTGGCACCCTGCTGGCTCATTCTTTTCTGTCAATGTCATGCGATTTTATTTTGTATATTACAGGTTCTCCCTCAAAGAACACACCCTGAGATCAACATGAGTACGAATGGTGGATATCTTTTAACATTCATCAAAGTCAGCACCCTGCCTCCTCCACCTTCTGATGGATGACATGATTGCTCATTTATTTTTTGTAGTTATATTAATTAAATTGATTATCCATGAATTCATAAAATACAATTAGAATTGCGTACATAATACATTGGGCAGGTATGATACAGAAAGTAATGTCAACTAGGGAATCAATTTGTATAACTTCACACACAACTTTAATTTTATAGAATGTAAGAATTTTAAAAATACTTAATGATCAATTTTCCAATTATATTAATGAACGGCATATATATTATAGGTAAAAAAAAACAATAAGTGGTTTAGTGTACCTGTTCCATGTAATAAACACTAACATCAGTACTCCTACCAATGTTTGAATTACATCATATCTCATACAAACATATCTTAAGTGAATAGCAGCTAGCTTAAAGTAAAGGATAATTTAATGTTGATGCATAATACTCAACGGATCATTTTTAAAAGCCTCAAGAGAAATCAGTTTTGCTGGCATGTGTCTTCATAGTGTCCATGAATAATACAGTTGGCCCATTGTCAATCTTCTTGATGGTATTCTATCAGCATCTTGGATCTATGGGCATGATACTTCGGGTGTCCTCACCTCGCCCGCACAATAAGCACTCCATTTCATAAGTCTTCAAAAAAGTAAAACGTTCATATTACACCAATGCTTGCTTCAGTTAAAACGTCTCCACTGCCTTGAAAATGGATGAATAAATTACAATGCGGGAATCATTTTGAAAACTGTCATATCATTTTTAGAGCCGTGCCTCGTCAATTAGTTAAAAATGTTGCCATTTTTATGGGAATAGTTTTAGAAACTCATTTCTGAGAGGGATTGTATGGGATTAAATTCATGACATTTCAGATAACATAATCTTGCAAGAGTTGTACAATTTCTTTTAGAAATATGGGTCTCGCTTCTATTTTAAACAAGCAAAATAAACATTTTCTGATTTCCCCCTCCCCTCCATTTCCTCCCGCATCTCTTTCTCTTCCCCTCCCTCTTCTCTCTCTGTATCCCTTGTACCGTCTCTCTCTTCCCTCCGATTCCTCACACCCTCTCCCTCCCCTCCTTTTCTCTTCCCTCCCCCTCTGCTCTCTTATTAGCAATTAATCTAATTCTTGTTATTAAAAACATTGCAGAAAAAAAGCTAACACCAGTTTCAGCTTAAGTTTGTAAAACTTATTTTTAATCAAAGATATTTTGACTAATGCCATAAAATATGGAACAAATCCTGGTAAATTTTGTTTTCCCCTAGTTAATGAAGTTACCAGTTTGCTTCGTCTTTATGGCCTGTATTTGGAATCTGGAATTTATTCTAGGACAAACAGTGCCTAGGAAGGCACTAGAGACTTCATAATCAAACAAATATATCCGACATAAAACTAGTTGCCTTGAGAAAACACTGAAATCATCCATAAAGACATCTAAAGCCTGGGACAGATAACTCTACATCACCTTCCAGGTAAGCCTGGCCCTTGTATAATAGCTACTTAGCTCAAAATACCAATGCATAAATAATAATAAAAAATATAGGAAGCCTCTTACCTGGTATACCTCATCAACTGAAAAACGATGTTCATGATTGGCGATGGTGTGTCCACACTCTCGGCAAACATCTAAAAGATAACAAGACAACAGTCCTTAGACCCCAGAGGGACAGATTAGTTGGGCTGAAAATTCAGGACAACACCATTCACTTGCACCGCTCTGACCCACCAGTAAACAGTTTTGTCATGAATGTGGACCACTCCATGCCGCCATTATTGTTTTTGTCAACTGTGCGACCTGACCAGCGAGGGAGAATTCTTTCTAGTTCTATGATTCAAACTGGCATGGGGGCGGTGCAGAGACTAGCAGAGAACAGTTACAAAGGGGTTGGGAAGCAAGCACCCCAAGATCGAGGCGCCCAGATCGAAGCGTCAAGCGCCCAGACTCAAACGCCCCGGCCTAAGATCGAGGTGCCCTCGGCACACATCGAAGCGCCCTGCCGGTGTTAGATCGAAGCGCCTACGGCCTAAGATCGAGGCACCCACGGCACACATTGAAGCGCGCATGTTTACTTGTCAATTAATTACTTTCATTAGTTTATTTCTATTCGGGACAGTTCACTACCCCCTTTACTGATTTAGGACCACCAATTTAGGGTTAGGGTTAGGGTTATTTTTTGTATTGTTTAGTGTTAACGGTCTGGGTGCTTCGATCTAACACCGGCGGGGCGCTTCGATGTATGCGGTGGGCGCTTCGATGTATGCGGTGGGCGCTTCGATCTTAGGTCGGGCGCTTGGGTCTCAGCAAGGGCGCCTCGGTCTCGGGGCGCCTCCATCGTACAATCGTTACAAAACGATTGTATTTTCACAGCTAATGGGAAAGCTAAAAGAAAAATAAGATTGTGATAGGAATAAGGTTTGATTTAGTTGTTGGGGGCCTTTTCAAGGCGATTCTTGACCACTCCCAAACCTATGTTTTTAGCAATCTTAGCCACTTAAATAAATACATGAAAATCACATGACTTGAGATTTCTATTTTTTAAAGACTGTTACGCAAAAGGAGTCTTAAACAGAATGACTCCTTTTCGGAATTCAAATATCTGACTTCCCATCAACCATGCACTCCACTTACGCTGGTAGGTGATTAGTTCGTCTCCATCTTCATCCTCATTTGTTATTCTGTTCTGAACTTCTAGAGTATCCTTTCCCTCACACTCAGCACATCTAACGAAGTTCAAGAAATATGACCCGTTATCAAGGCAGGTCGTATCCTAATAAGGCAGAAGAAAAAATATAAATGCAAAGGTTAACCGAAATCAACATTAAAATTGTCAAAAGTCTTCCCTATACAGCTTTATTCCAAGGAATAAACAACTATACACGGACATCACAGTTTAAGGGTTCTCGAGCCTATTCTAAAAAATCAGATTTTTCCTAAACTTGAATCATTAGTAGGCCCTACATATGATCATACCAAGACCCCCCTGCTGGCTATGATGCCTTGATGCCCGGCATTGATGTCATTAGGTCATGCCTTACCATATGCCATTATATGCAGTGGCAATCACGACAGGAAAAGATTACATTAGGACGATTAGCTATTAATTATGAATTGAGTCTACTTCGCGGGAGGGTTTGCTCGTGGGGCCTTGTAGGATGGCCAAAAGTGGGTCACATGACCAGAGGAGGCGTGACTACGACCGCGCTGGCCAAAGGGGCTAGAAACGAGAACCTAACTAAGGCAGTATTTGCCAGTAAGGGATGGTTAACCAAGGGCCGTGTAAACACATTATCGCTCAGTTCGAAAGAAAATGGTCTCTATGGCGATGTAAACTAAGGTAAGTCCAAAATTGTAAATTCCTCGATAACAAGTGGTATACAAATTATGTGTCCCATTTCATGCAAGATAGTGTACCCTTACCCTTTCGGGGAATTCTTCTTTGATGCACCGATTACACATCACAGCTTCCGAGTGACGAAGACAAGTCCCACCTCACGCTTCACGGCAGCATGATCGGTCAACCGGAAATGTCGGCAACGAGTGTTTAGCAGACGATACACACCGATAGAACGGTATGTCCTTCATGGTTGTTGCTACTGCTGTCCCTGTATGGAAGGAAGGGCTATAGGTTGTTGCTACAATAGTTTTCCAATGTGAGAAACAATCTGGCTTTCTGACCAGGGACAGTCTCTGACTGGCGAAACTTCAGTCCAGGGGAGTATCCGCGCGAGAATTCGTGTGTACGATAACTGCTTGGCTGGTTAGTTTAGTAAGATTATTGTCATATCTCTCTATTTGTTATATCGATAGGAATATTCAAAGCTTTTAAAATTATGGTTTCGGCGACTGCAGAGCCGGGGGACCCGGCTAAACTGAAACGAGGGTTGCCTGGACTCGGTGTTTTTTACGAGGTCTGCAGGCGTCTTTATGGCAACGCCATAAAACACCTGCACACATTAATATTTTAGCAAAAGAATATATATTTCGTTACCTTTTTAATGGAATAAATGATAATCCCGGAGTTTATAGCTTTGTTTATCTGTTAGAGCTAGGCCTAGGGCTTCCCTGACCTGCCGCTATATATGACGTCATTGTGCCCATGGTCATGTGATCGTATCTGATGATCTGATATTGGCTTAAGAGTCGCAGTGGCTCTTTCTTCCATCAACCTTCTGTTTTGGCGGCCATTTTGAATTCTCCGGCTCCGCTTCAAGTACGCGGTTAGCGAGAACTTTTTAATTATCGCTCAAATCAAAAATGTTTTCAATAACACTCGTATCTAATTTTTGCAAGCCAGCTTTTGAGAGTACTTTAAGAGGTTCAACCTATGATGAAAAGTCGAGTTTTAAGGCAGCAGGTAGGGGAGCGTTAGATGTAAGGTTCGACCTTTAATGGCGGCGTGACGGACCTTAGATTTCGTATAAGCCTTTGGCTTTTTTTCCAAAAAAGCGCGGGGGTCACATTTCGTCCAGCAGGTATTTCATGTCAGCAATTTGCACCTTACATGCCCCGGGCAAGACCCAATACTAAAAAGTCTAATAGGCAATACCGACCCAGTGATTCCTTGGCCTTGCCCCCGCCCCCCGCCCCCCGCCCCCCGCCATATGAGGTCATTGAAAGCCTTCTGTGTGTATTTTTGTTTTCTCAGCTATTTATAGCTGAGAAAACAAATGAGTCACTATGAAATGTTCCAATCACTGATACTGCATCTACATCTTGATAACTTGGTTAACTGTCTGTGAGGTGTTTAAGCTTAGATGTGACATCATGCCATATCTTAAATGGCTTATCCACTTACACGACAATCGACGACCGACAAAAGTGACCGACAATCTGTTTCCCACCATCGTCGGTCACCTCTGTTGGGAACCGTCGGTTACCGGTATTTACTTGCACGACTAAAATTGCTCATTTTGGTCACCGATTGTCGGTCACCTAGCATCACCGATTGTCTGTCCCTGGTATCCACTTGTACGATAATCGTGTACCAGGTTTATTTATGTAATAATAATGTCTATATAATTGTCTATAGCAAATAAGTTTCCAACGTGTGAGTACTACCGGGGATAACTCTGCTCAAACAGACTAAATATGTGATCTATACCAAATATATTGTGTATTCAATATTAATACAAATATAATTGGTGCAGTGAGACCTGTTTGTTGTCGGCAGTTGCCTAGTTACCAGCGCCCAAGCTGTCACTTTCAACGCAAGATTCGACCAGACCAGATGTCTTTGGTCGCAAGAAAATCTTGTTAATATATATTTCTATCGCCGTGCATCAACCAATCAAGCCTGTATATGGGTCAGATTTTCAAAAAATGTACAATTGGCAGCTCTACACGTTTAGGAAATGTTCCTAAATTAGGCTGAAAAATGATGTATACCGGGTATATATGAGTATATTTGGTATCGGATTGATTTAAGGTATCAGCTCTGTTATGTTAAACTGCATTTTGAAGCTCATTAGTGTCTTAAATGTGGGTTATTTGAGAGGATTGCTGAAGGTGAATTGTACATGTTCAGAAGATTTGACCCATATATATATATTAAAACCTATATTCGGTATATTTAATTAAAGAAATATTAAGTTAGATGGAATAGAGGGACGTGTCTCAATAAATACAACTCTGGGGGGACATTTGGGGTTTTCTTTTTATTGTAGCGGTGGTGTTACATGTCCTGACATGTTTCGACTTACAGTAAAGTCTTCATCAGAGGATCAAATATTAAGTTAAATGGGTATGCTACAATGTGGTAACATACTGTACGTTTGGGAGACTTTTAAAGTCGAAAAAATCACAAAAAATACCAATAAATAATTAAAAATCAATAGAAATGATAAAAAATGAATGTACAAATCAACGCCAAACTATTCACCAAAATCAGGGACCCGCAAACCATGTACAAATAAAAATATCCACTAAAAACAGCAATAATTCTATATAAATCAATTTAAACGATAAAAATAAATGTCCAAATATACTCTAAACTTGACAGTAATGAACAGGAATGAAGAGGAGGTTCATCCACATCACGAGCACCACTAATATGGCCATTTAAACATAATAAATAAATATTTTGGGGCCCAAAAAATTTGTTAGGGGTCCCGACAATCGTGACCCCTCCCGACGATTACTAAAATTTTAGTAATCGTCGGGAGGGGTCACCGATTGTCGGGAGCAGGTGACCGATTGTCGGTGACCCGGTATCCACTTACACGATTGTCGGTCACATGAGGTGACCGACAATCGTGTAAGTGGATAAGGGCCTTTAGTTTGTATCACCAACTCGGCCTATCCCGAGTTGGTGGTCAGAACCTCTCCTCAGAGAGGGTGATCAGTTAAATGGCGTGTGTTTACAAACTACATGCTGGGCACATTAATAAGCGTATTCACCTTTGAGATCTCGTTGGTACACTCCTTCATGAGTGATTTGGGCCTTGTCAATGTGATAGAAATATTGTTTTGACTTACTTAAATGTTTGAATCGATGTGGAGAGCCTACATAAATGGCGCCATGTTTGACTTGAAATCATGTGATAGGAAGTGGGAATCGGGGAGCATTTAGTGAGCTTCCCTGAGCTCTACTCACTGACATACAAAATGGCAACTAAATTTGAGCGGGAACAAAGAGTCCTTGTCCTTAATAACTGCTCCCTTCAATCGGAAGTGTGAATAGGGTGAGCGCCAAAGATTCAAAATGGCAGCCATTCTACATGGCTCCTCGATCAAAATACATTATTACTCATAACATTATATATTTATGGATTACATGCACCATAAAGTATCATAAGGGTGAGTTTTTACATCAACGATTAAGTGGAATCAAGTTTTAGAGTTTGTTCATTTGTGTATGTCAAGAATTACCAGCGATCTCCCATTAGCATGGTCACATATAGCTGAGGTGTGCACCTACACTCTGTCCAGCCTCTGAAGAGCTGGGACTTCAAAGAGACTTCAAGGAGGGACACATACCCCAGTACGCGGGTGCCGCGCTCTACAGAGGCTGGACAGAGTGTAGCCATATCTAATCCTTTCAATCAGTCATAGATTTCACACCTAGATGTTATTGAAGGCTGATTGACAGCCTTTCTAGGTTTAGCCAAGGGAGTTGATTGGCTGTTAGTTAGATGCTTCTCCAACCATGATAGGTCTGCAGAAGGCCCTCCCACCTCCCACACCATCCCTCTGCCCACCACCCCCCTCACCTGCCTCAGGTGCTCAAATGGACACTGTCAAACACATTTTCTAAATTTTAAAAGTAAGTTACCAACTATTTAGCCTAGCCTAGCTTACTACTTTTTATACGACCAACCCTTTTTTTTTACGACCAACTTTTTTTTTACAACCAACTTTTTTTTACGACCAACTTTTTTTAACGACAATTTTTTCCCGACCAACTACTTTTTAACGACAATTTTTTTTCGACCAACTTTTTCCGACTTTTTTGCGACAAACTTTTTTTACCAACTTTTTTTAATGACAATTTTTTTCCGACCAACATTTTTGTAACGACAATTTTTCCGACCAACTTTTTTTAACGACCAACTTATTTTTAACGACCAACTTTTTTTAACGACAATTTTTTTCCGACCAACTATTTTTCAACGATAATTTTTTTTCAACCAACTTATATATATATAACAATTTTTATTCAATAGACATGTACATCAGTATAATGCATTATCGAATGGGGAAACAGTCCCTCTCAGAGTCGCAGTGCGTTACAATGAGTTCTTCCACGGGGTCCCTTAAAACGAAGATATTATAATGCGGTACAAGCGAGTGAATGGGAAATAAAAGTTACTTTCTAGAGGTTTCACAGTTAGCGATTTGCTTTGAATACATTGTGTGATTAAAAGTTTACAGTACTCGATTTACTATGATTACATTGTGTGATTAAAACATAACTCACATTCAATTTAACATCTCCATTCAAAGATATACTTCTTCGAATATGAGAGAAATTATTAAATTTTTTATAGAAACCCTTCTACTAGGGAGACTTGACATTTTCAATGTACATTTTCGAAGGGTACTAATTTAACCTGAAGATATGGATACATTCTTCAAAATTCAAATAGCAGCTAACCAATTTACAGTAAGCTTACAGTAATACAGCCTAACTATTATGACAGTTAGACTGGTTAACAATCAACTATATAATAGGAATCTTTAATACAATAAAATAAACTCCTTTGGTATTAGGAGGAAACACTACAGTGAAGACTGTTTTAATCAGTTTTTCCATATTCCTGATTCGGTACAAATTAAAATATATATGAATATTTTGTTAGGTTAATTACTTTTTTTACAACCAACTTTTTTTTTACAGCCCTGGCTATTGCTCATCTGTCATGTCTTATTATATAACATTCTGTCTTAAAAAAATTGTCGTTAAAAAAAGTTGGTAAAAAAAAGTTTGTCGTAAAAAAAGTGTCGTAATTTTATTTTATTGTATATAAACCCTAGTCTAGTTGACATTTGTATGTCTTTTGTGCCATATTAGATTTTACCTTCTGGTCTGTGAGGACTAGTGGAAACTCAGGAGGACTAGTGGATCTTATTTCTATGTAGGTATTTCCCTAAGTTTATCATTTTTCTCCCTTTCTCTACATGTTTCAGAGTTACATGATTTCAATGGTCCTCAGTGACTGGTCATGAATTCAATTCAATTCAATTCAAGAATTCTTTATTGCAATAGATGTTGTTTACAATGAGGTGGTCCAGCATTCTAAATAGACAGGTGTCTAGGTAGGTCTTCTGTCTGACATCGGACATAAGTAATTGAGGCTGAGAAATCGTTTCCATTGGAAACGCCAGGTATATAAATTAAGTTGACACTAATTGTAATATTAAATAGATAAACCAAACTTAACTTAGTACTTGTTTTTCATGAATTTTCCGTCATCTAATCCTGCACCCCAACTTACTAAGGAAGGCAGGAAGTATCGGAAGAGAAAGCTAGGCTTCACTTTTGTCATCAACCGCCTGTTTTGCTAGCATGACTTTATTTTTAACTTCCTCTTTAAAAGAGGCTCCACTAAATGTTCGATTATTCAATGCAGTTTTGTCATATTTTTTATTTTTTCCGAAGGTTTAAAGTTTCTATGTTTTAACAAAAATCCCAGGCAACCACTTTTGAGGTTCTGGTTGCCCACTGGGCATCCACATTTCTGAGTGATTTGCCATCATCATTTGGGATACCTTGATTTCCTTCTGTGTTTGGCCCGAGTGGTGACTATATATAATATGGTCCAGAAAAGTGTAGACCGCTAGAAAGATGTTGATTTTAGACCTATTTCAGCAGATCTGACCGCCTAATATTGTTTTTATATGTACAAAGGAAGCATCGTCGCGAAAACGGCCCTCGCAAACCAGCGGGGAATCCCGATTATTAAACTATTTCTAGCTGCTTACGGCATGGCTTCGACCGTTCTCGTGGCCGTGCAGACGTTTTGCTTTGAGTTTGTCTGCTCAGGTCGTATGGGTTCAACCAACCCAACGACCAGCAGACACTAAGATTTTAGCAGAAAAATCTATATTTCGTTACCTTTTTAATGGAATAAATGATAATCCCGGATTTTCTACCTGCAAAAGGCTATGTCAGCTTTGTTTTTCTGATCGGAGGGCTTCCCCGACCTGCCGCTATATATGACGTCATTGTCCCCATGGTCACGTGACCGATTCGCAGGATTTGATTGGCTTAGCAGGGGTCGTAGTAAGCCTTGGGTCAGTACTAGTATTGTGGACGAGTGGACTGGTGGAGGTACTCGTCCACACCCACTCACCACTCGTCCACAACCTAACCAAAATTGATCAAATTAGCTGACTTATAGAAGTGAAAATAACAACTTTAGAGGTTACAAACCTTAACTTTTGTCGTTACATAGATCTCATGATGAAAACATAATATGCATGACGCATTTAGTATTTGCCAACAAAAACTTATTTCTCCTCCTCATATCATGTACTTTTTGTATGTTTGAAAATGATACTGATGGAAGAGATGGGTGGTTTTCTCCATGCAACCTGTATTTCGAAAATTAATGTATCAATCTTATGTTGATGGGATTGAGATATAATGGAAATAAATCAGTCAAGTTTGGGCCAGTCACAATCTTATATCTTGCCCTGTGTTGGTACTCGTAATTGTGGACGAGTGCACCAGCAATCGTACTCGTCCACAGCAAAATGAACTCGTTATTTACGAGTACAAAGCCCTTACTATGATCCCTGCTTAGAGTCGTAGTGTCTCTTTCTGTGGCTGTGGCTTCTTTTTGTTTTGATATGGCGGCCATTGCTGAGAGCTCTCGATTCGAATCTGCGGTTAGCGATAACTTTTTAATTATTCAGTAAGTAACACATGTTGCCATTTGAACTTGGCTACCCTTGACTGACTCTAGCTTCTGGGATCGGTTAGAAAGTTCCATAAAAAAATAAAGCACTGAAACAGGCCTTCGGAAGACAGTCTCGGTATATATACGTTTATCCTCTCGGGGGGGGGTCAACCGGTCACATGACTTTATAATCATAGCAAGCTATTCGTACCGAATAGCGGTCGGTTGTGCTCGTCCAGCGGTCCCTAGTGATAGGTATGAAGAAATAGAGAACTCGTGGTTGACGATTCCGTAGTTTATTGATGAAGGTATATATGAATACTAATGAACATGGGTACATGTGAAGCTTATATAGTATGGTAAGTATGCAACGTCCATGTGACGTTTGGAATGTTCCTGAAGGATCTGGGTCTATCATGTGGATCTTTCTAGTTGGAAAGATCCATGTGATAGATGATGCAATGTACATGAATGTTCTGGATCCTTGATGATGCAATGTTCTAGAGGGTTCTAGACAGTGCCAATATGTAGGTTACCTTAGGCTCACATGTTATGTTTACATTATGGAATTAATTAACTATTATCATTCTCATTAACATTATAATCATGAATCATCATATTCATAAACATATTAATTAGGTTATGCCTTATTACATAATATTATAAGGCCGGATATGACATAATACCCCCCCCCCCTCGAAAAATCTTGCGATTCGAGAAGGTGGGACACCGGAAAGAATCATCCTATACTCTGTTGTAGTATAATACCTATCTCTAACTTGACATATCTACTTTGAACTAATACTATGTTCAGGAAAAGTAGTGACTTTTCTCTTTGGAGCTAATTGCTCGTCATATCCGCCTACACTAATACACATATATATATATTTTTTTTGTTTTTGTATATGCTAATATGATGTCTACCAATTCTATGAACTTATAAGAGTCTTTGCTGTCTGTGCACATGTACTTGTGCATTTATTTCTGTTTCCATTGTTCTGCTGCTTGGCCTTTTTAGGCCTGAGTTTGTGTCCGTTTTTTCTAGTCTTATAAAGAGAGTCATTGATTTTATCTATTCCAATTTCTGCGTCTGTTCCTTGGTGAAATGTTGTTATAATCAAATGATGCCGGTCTCCTGATGATGCGCCTTATTGGTTGGTAGCTGTCGCTTGGTGAATCGGATGATTCCATCGAAGGTGAGTTCATAGCTTCTAATGATGGAGAGTCCATGGAATCGTAACTGGTTGAGGTTACTGAGCTCATTGATGGGTAGTCCATGGAGTCCGACGATGGGGAATACATCGATTCCGTGGAAGTGTAATCTGAAATTTCCCGAGGTGGTGGAGGTCTGTAGAATCCTACACCCTGCTTCCTGATTTGGGGTCCTCTGGGGCCCCAGCGACGAGTTCTTGGTCTGTTGTCGCATGGGAATATGGATGCTACTGGTGGTTCCGGCTTTCCTAGGGGTGCATCGCATTTCCTACACTTGAAGTCGATTCTCACCATTTTGACCAGGCAACACTGGGTTGTTTTGTCTGTAGACATGGTATGAACAAGACACATGAGTAAAACAGGGGTTGATGTTAATACTCAAACACATATAACAGTTTTTAGTTTTTAACGTGGTACAGACATAACAGTCAAATCGATTCAGGCAGCTTCAATATGGTGATTATGTTAGTTGGTAACAGGTTTCATAACACAGCGTCTTATTATAGTATTTTTACACATGCGTTTTGGGTTTTTAGGGGATTGGATGGAAAATAACTTCACAAACACACACAAACTGAATGTTTTATCGATGTTTTTCGGTGAAAAACCTCGACTTCTTAATTTAGTACACACAAAAGAAACGGCAAAGGTGGTAAAAATGGTAGAAAAAATAAAGATAACGTAAAATATTTGCACCTTAACCGTCACGCCATTAGTTCATATGTTTCCTGACCTTCTGTCTCCACTGATCGGTCACGCTTCGTTTGGTCTGCCCAAGGGATCTGGGCAGCCCTTCCTGAGTGGTCCATAACTGAGAGTGCGTATTTGGTATCTGGGCTTTGCACGGCCTCGGCTATGTCATTTCTGTGACGCCATGGTAGGGGAATTACGGGGGGCAAATTTACTTTTTCTTCCAAACCTCCTACTGATAATTTTAGGGGACCATTCCATTGGAACAAAACATTTGTTCCTACACAACCTGTAGCTGCTGCCACTTGGCCATTTAATAGCGTGGGAGCTGTTGTCGCGGATAGAATGTTGGTCTCCCATAGGATTGGTTTTAGTTTGAGGGCAAATACGCTGTCATGATGCTGAATTTTGAGAATAATCCACGATGCTGTATTGTCTACGTGTGGTGATGTTTGGCATAAGAAACATACGTTCCTTCTTTTCACACATTTTGCTATTTTGATAAAGATCAATATTACTAAGAGAACTAATAATGTTGGGATCACATAAGCATTCCATGCAACTGCCGCCGGTTGTGCGTCATGACTCGGCCGCGGGGGCTGGGTGGGTGGGTGGGTGAAATGGTTCACCCAGTCCTCGTCCAGACTGGACTTGTCTAATGCTACCCCCCTGACGGCATGGATTGTAGCCATCAGAGTTGCGATTGCGTGCATCCTATATAATAAATAAAAACACAATACTGTGTTACATATTGTTAAGACCATACCTAAACTAGGTAGGGTGTGTGGGCTGTATAGGATGTCCTGAAAATCAATTGTATTATTGCCTATCCTTTCCTTTTCTTCCTGATCTGCTCTAATTAGTTCATTCATAGCCTTTACTAATCTGCTCCCCTTCGTTAACCTGATAGTCTTTAGCTTAAAGTGCCTAGCTAATGTCTCTGCTGTTGGGATATGTACTCTTACTGGTCTATCATACATTGAGCTTCCCGTTATATTGGGTAACGGAACTTGAAATGCCATAGAAAAGGGTAGATTGAACCCGTATTTTATTTCAAGTTCATTTCTCATGCATTTTGTGCCTGCTTCCAACTGAAATTGTTCTGCTATAAGGCTACATTCGCAAGGTATGGTTATCAGAAATAGGTTTGCTCTGTTGATAATTCTGTCTGTTACGTTGGTACATTTTAGTGAGAAATTTGTTTTTGCGGTTACTAGAAGATGTTTGCTATCTGCGATCTGAAGGTGGAAAAAGGATGGCTTGGCGTCTAAATATGTCTTATGCTCACAAGTTTCTTGCACGACCAAAGGTCTGTCAAAGAATAGTGCTGTCATGCACTCGGTCGGGTTATCGTTCTGTTTTAAAAATACTGGTATAACCGATGTACATAAGATGACGTCCAAATTGGTGCATGATTTTAGCTCTTGTTCTGATAATAGGCTTGATAAGTTGTATTTATTTACTGCTATATGGGTTATTCTAGACATTATTCGTGTGAATCCTGTGGCTGTTCTATTGTCATGGTGTAATGGATTGCCGAACGGTTTTATTCTAAATAGCTGGAATTCGTTGTGTTTCTGTATTAACGGTACAGGTACCCGTATATCTATGTGTGTGCCATTAAAGGCGTAGGTCACGCCTGGCTGGCTATAGTAATGTTCAGGTCGTGTGGTAAGCACGTGGTCTGTCGCGCTTGCTAATTTCTGTGTCAATTCTGCTAAACTCTCCCGTATCCTACTAATCTCTACTAGATAAGGTGGTAACTTTCCTTCTGTCAGTGTCTGTAATGCTCCTATGAGCGCTAATGACTTGGTGTGCATATTACTGATGGTTAATACTTCTAATGTTAACTCTGTGATTATCCCATTAAGACTTGCTTGCGTGTTTAGACTGTCATATAGTATATTTATTGATCTTGAAAGATTACGCTCGGTTACTGATGCGTTATAAAATGTGTCTAACATTGATTGTTCCACCGCCATTGCGTTATTGTTGATAATTCTTGCGAAATTAATTTGCTGTTTAGCTAATTTCTTGATTCCCTCATCTCTCACAACATTTGCGTTAACTGTATTAATTTTTACATACTCGAGTGAGGATACCCTCGAGTTAACATCTCTTAACTGTGGGTCTGTGGCTAAGCCAAACACTGCGTGCAGCAGGTTGCCGCCGCCCTGAAAGAAAGCCTCTCTCTTTGATCTTCTATCTGCCGTCCTATATGACAATATCTGTTCTTTTATCTGTTCTGTGTAATTCTGAAGTGACCCGTCCAGTATCTGGAACTGCTTTCTAATGATTGTATCATTTGTTTTCTTGATGCTAAGTGCTCTCTCCGCTCTACTTGCTAATTCAAACTGATATTCTTTAGAGATATCTATACTAAATTCTAATGCCGCTCTCTCTAAGGTTACTACCAAGGGCGTATCTAGGGGTTTAAATGCTATCCCATAGTTTTGTCTGATAATCATAGTCGAGGCCTGAACAAGGAGTCCAAGCCACACATATACCCTATAAATAAGATTTTCAACGAATAGTATGAGAGAAGAAAAAGCGTTGGTAAGTTGGTGATATTCCGAGATAAAATCCATTTTGTAAGTCCGTGTTGTACATATAAAACACTGATATCAATTGTAAATTCTGAGTCCATACGGTGATGGAGCTCTATAAAACTGTTTACATACCAAGTCCAAGTCATTTTGTCCAAGACAAAGTGTCGATGTCGCTTGTGGAATATAGGAGTTCTTTTGGTGTTGATTCTCCTAGAAGAGTGGTCAGCAGTGTTTAAGGACCGGTCCGGCTGAAGTATAAGTACTCCTTAGCTACGTCCCGTTTGCTATCTGCTTCTTAATTGAGTTAAGCTAATTGACCAATGGGTGGTCGTTTTGGATGATGCTTGACGAAACCATCCGTGTGGGCAGTCATCCATGCATGGTGATGCTGGACTTGTCATGTTGGGTGGGTGGGTGGCTTATTCTTAGCCGTGCTTTACCAGGTGCTAGGTGCTGTCTGCTTGCCCCCTATTTGGTCGTTCCTTGCCGGAGGGCGTGGCTTGAAAAAGCCCAGACCATCTCAGGTGTGTTTGACTGACCGAGGACAAGCCCCTCTTCACAGTTTACGTTCACGCCCAAGTGTCCTATGTACAAGTGCTTATTGACACCTTGGACCCGAAGTAATGTGTAAAGTG
Source organism: Sthenelais limicola (assembly GCA_942159475.1). Lineage (NCBI taxonomy): Eukaryota > Metazoa > Annelida > Polychaeta > Phyllodocida > Sigalionidae > Sthenelais > Sthenelais limicola. Next base: position 78,303,432 of record OW804098.1, read on the forward strand.
GGGTTAGACTCTGGTATAATTTACAGTAATCCAATTATGGGTCCAGCTTTCATGCGGGGTAATTGCAATTTGGTATTTTACCCTTATTGCCTTGATCAGGGGCCTGCTTTCTCTTGTTAATGTGCGCTTAATTCTATTATATCTAATTATACTCTTCTTATTTTGCACTTGTTAATTTCTCTCGGTTAATCCACAAGATCCATCCATCAATTCGGTCTGAGGTATAACATCTGTCAGTCCGATTGAAGTTTGTGCCAGCTAATTGTTATTAAGTTAGTATCGTTTTGTTGTTCTTTTGTGTACACAATTATTTTATTCCTGATTTTGTTTCTGATTTTTCATCGATACTTATTGTCAAACTATGTTTTAGACTTCTTTTTATTTTCCAATATATATATTTTTGTTTAATTTTCCTTTCTTTTCTTGATTTTTGCACAGCTTCTTGGTTTTATTTGCCCTAGTTCACCTAGGTGTTTTTAATTTTATGCTGTGATTTTTCTGTTCGGATCTTACTGTTTTGTTCCAACTGTATTTCTGATTCTCTCATTATACCATAATTCTAGACAGGAATTTGCTATTTTTAATTTCTCGCAAAGGCTTTAATCGCGAGAGATGTACTGATCTTGGTAGATCGTACCCGTCTGATAATCTTCTCAGAAATGCTGTGAATGGGGATGGCATATCAGTTATTAGGTATGGTCCTGAGAATTTGATTTGCAATTTCTTGGATGACTTTTTCGTGAGCAGATTGGGTACATCCATGTATACTATCTGCCCTGGGTGTATATCTTTATGCTTTATATTCTTATCATGGCTTAGTTTCATCGATTTCTGATTTTTCTTTAACGTTGCTCGTGCTTCTGTAATTGCTTTATTTTGCATTTTGGTAATTTCTACTAGTTGGTCCTGTATTGGTTGGAAATCTGCCGCATCTTTTAATGGGGCTTGTGCAGGCGTACATGCATATTTCCCATGTACGAGCAGATATGGGTTCCAACCGATGGACATATTATCGCTAATGTTTATTGCAAAAGCAATCGGTTGTATGTATAAATCCCAATTTGTCTGGTTTTTGTTAACAAAGTTTCTAAGGGCCTGTACAACCGTCTGGTTTTGGCGTTCTGTAATTCCTTGGCTTTCAGGATGATATGTTGAGGAAAATACTTGCTTTATGCCCAATGATTTACACATTGCCTTGAACGATGTGCTTTGGAATGATGGGCCATTATCTGTAAATAATTTTGATGGTACCCCTACCCGGCAAACCACGTTTTTGAAAAATTCTGTGGCCACTGTCTTGCTGTCCAGTGTATGTGAAGGCCAGGCTATTAAATAATGTGAAAAGAAATCCATGCAACATTGAATGTAGCGATTCCCTCGACTTGTCTCATGAATGGGGCCTATCGTGTCAAGGCACAAATGTGCGAATGCTGCTGGTGCCTCGTCCCTTATTGTCAATGGGAGTTTGATCTTATTTTTATTTGTCTTTGTTTTCATGCAACTCGTACAGGTATTAACATAATCATGGATGTCTTTGATCATGGCTGGCCAATAAAACCTTGATCTCAGGGTTGAAATCATTTTGGCTGCGCCAAAGTGTCCTGCTAGCGGGCTGTCATGGAATATTTCTAATATCTTGGGTGCCAGATTCCCTGGTACCGCTAAGATCGGGGTTGGATTTTCTATCCCTTTAGTGTTATGTGGGAGTCTATACAGCAAACCCTTAAGCACAACAAATTGGTCCTGTGACAACAGGATTGTCCGTGCTATTGCATTGTCTACTGGGAGTTCTTTGCTTGCTATATATCTCATCATGGTATAACAAAATGGATCGCTATATTGATCCTTTTTGAATGATTTTAGATCGTATGGTACATATGTGAGCGACACTAGATCAGAGAATTCTTCAGAGGTGATGGGTGTTAATTTAATTTGCTTTGGTCTTGGTCTTGGTATCGGCTTCGGTGCTTTACCGGTCCGCTTGGTCACACGGACCTTGGGTGTTCCCTTTGACTTGCGTCCCTTTGTTGTGGCCGCTGGGGATGAGGTAACACTTTTGGTCGTTGCCTTTGAAGTCTCCTTCCTAGGCTCGTCCACAGGGCTAGATTCCCTGGTGGCGGACCGTGTGACTGCGCATATACTGAGGCTTTTGATGATCGGTTTTGGCCTGAATACTCTAATTGGATTGTTCTCTACCCTTTCATCCTCATAGAATCTTTTTACAAAATCTATGCCATTAAATCTGACAGCTCTTGCTGTGATCTTTTGGGTGGCTGTGTCTGACTGATCTTTTTCTTCGCTCTGATATTCTCTTCTAGATAATGAGTCTGGGATTACGTTGAGTTTTCCTGTCAGATGTTTGATCTCGAAGTTATATGTATTGAAAAACTCTAAATACCTCGCCATTCTACCTTTGAGCTGCTTTCTTGATTTTAGTGCGGTTAATGCCGCATGATCGGTTAGTACTGTGAATTTTCTACCGATGACATAGTGCTCGAACTTCTCAATGGCATATTTAACTGCTAGTAATTCCCTGTCCGTTGTGCTGTAATTGACCTCGGATTTGTTAAGGCATCTACCTTGGAAGGCGACTGGCCTTAAATTCCCGTCCTTGTCAGCTTGATTGAGACAGGCTCCCAAGGAAAAATTACTTGCATCACAGCTTATTATGAAAGGTTTCGAATGATCTGGTTTGTGTAATACAACATCTGCCAGGATTGACTGCTTGATTGATTCGAATGCCCTTGTACATTTTTCATCCCATATGAACTTTGTTTTCGCTTTTGTTAGTTTGTACAATGGTAGCATTGTTTCTTGAAAATTTCTAATGAATGCTCTATAGTAGTTTGCTAGCCCATTGAATGCCCTTAACTGTCTCAAATTCTTTGGTACTGGATATGATTGCAATGCCGCCACCTTAGCAGGGTCTGGGGATATCCCTTCCTGATTGATGATAAAACCCAAAAATGGGATGCTCGTCATGCCAAAATGACATTTTTGTCTCTTAAATTTTATGTTTGCATTTCTAAAAGATCTGAAGATAGACTTCAGATCGGAGACATGTTGTCCCCAATTCTGAGAGGCGCAGATCACATCGTCCACGTAGTGGGCGACGTTGGGGCACTTGGCCAATATTATTTGCAGTACATTGTGAAAAGCCTTTGGGGATGTTTTCAATCCCATTGGCATGACCTTATATTGCATTGTTCCGAATGGAGTGGCGAAACTGGTTAGGATTTTGTCTTGATCTCTGATTGGAATTTGGTAAAATCCTTGATACATATCTAGTTTTGAAAAATAGGCTCCTTTCATTTCGCCTACTCTGTCTATTGTTTCATCAGCTCTTGGGAACGTTCTAGCCTGGTCCTTTATCATTTTATTTAGGAACCTATAGTCCACGACACAGCGATATTCTTGCTTATTCGTGCTTTTGGTTGATGGTTTGACCACTAGAAACGCTGGGGATGCCCATTCGCCTGGTGACTTGCAATCCTCTATTATACCCTTTTCTTTCTGATCGTCTAACATTTCTTTAAATATCCTAGTTCTTTCTGGATTGAGCCTGTAAGGTTGGCTATTCAATGGTATATAGTCACTCTTCAAATCGATTCTATGCTTATATATGTTTGTGATCCCAATACTAGGATCACCGTCATTTACAAAACAATCGTTAAATTCTTCGAGAATATTTGTGATATCCATCTTTTGCTCTTCTGACAGCTCTTTGTTTATAATTGCTTCTTTCGGCTTGTGAGGCCTATCGTCACCTTGGACTGACAGTATCTCGGCAGTGGGTAGCGCATCCTGTACGCTTGCCACCACTGACTCACTTGCCACAGGTGTGCATGGTGTGAGCACCGCTATCACCTCGCCTACCTGTAAGTGTATGGGGACCTTAGATGTATTGAACACGGCTATGGGGACTATGTTTGTATCCTTCTCTGGACTTACAGCTGATCTTTTGATAACATACGGAACTGGATTGGATCTAGCCAAGTTCTCTGTGACAAACGTTTGATTATGCAGTGATTCATGCGCCAATGCAGGTAGGAAAAACAGGTGTTCCGTCATTGGGGCAAGAATAACCTTCTTGTTTAATCTGACTGTATATAGGGGTCTGCCAACTCCAGAATAATCGATAACCGCCTTAGAGGCTTTCAGAAAATCTGTGCCTAGTATGGCTGACCTATGTGATTTTGGTAGTACAAGAAATGGGTGCTGAAATTCAATATCGTTTACATAGAACTTAAGGGTAACTGTCTTCCTACAAATGTGTTTTTCCCCATCCGCTGTAAAAACCCTTACGTGGCACCTTTTTACTGAAACAAAAGCTGGGTTAGTTTTTAGTGCACAATAGAATTGGGGGCTGATTACACAACATGAAGCGCCTGTATCGATAAGAACTGGTATTCTGTACTCACCAAACCTAACCGTCAATGCGTTGTCTGAGAGCTTTGTCTGTATCTGTAATTCTTTAGTTGTCAGCTGCAATCGTACTTTCGTCGTGCTATCTTTCCTGCTGTCTGGGGCGTTTTCCTTCGAGAAGATTGCCGTATCGATATTGAAGATATACGGTAAGGTCTTCCCCACACTTTTAGCGTCGCAAGAAGTACGCCTTCTTTTCCTGCGACTTCCTAGTTTGGGTGATTCGATGAGTTGTTACTTTGAGATTTACTATGGGGCGATTGGCTTCTGTTATAGTTCTTATAACCTCCACGGTTATAGTTAGGGTCGTAATTATTTCCCCTGTATCGTCCTCTGCCATTTCCTCGGCCATTATACCTCTGGTTATTCTGGTTTCCTCTATTATGTTGTCTGGAACGATTGTAATACCCACCACGATTGTTGCCATAATTGTTTTGCCTTTGTGGCTGTTGGGAAGCGATTTGATTGACTTGCTGGGTTGACTTCTCTACCTTATCATTTGTACTCTGTATTTGCGTCAAAATTGCATTGATCGCCTCTGTTTGAGCCACTATCACTTTTGAAAAATCACTTCCCTGCTTGGGTGTGATAAGCTCGGCCTTAAGGGCCAGCTTCTTTGCCGCGGATAATGACTTTGGGTTATCCGACAGGACTACTTTTGATAGGTGTGGCTGCATGTTCATGAGATATATATGCACTTTCATTGTTTCTTCCATGTCTGTTTGGTCTAACATTTTAAACAGATCTTCACTATAGGCTTTTATGCCTTCTCCCTCTGTCTGTTTTCTGAACATATATCCTGACATCATCGCATCATGAGTCAGGGCGTCAAATTCTGTGTTAAACTTCAAAATGAATTGCTTATAGTCTGGGGTTGCATTGTCTCTCATATATCTAGTATAGAATGCTTTTGCTCTACCATCTAAGAATTTTAATATTGATGTCAGATATAGTGTCTCAGGTGCTTGTAACGCGACCATATATGCTTCAAAATCTACTAAGAATTGTCTTGATGACTTATACGCGGTAGGTTCTTCGAATACCTCCGGTACAGATGCTAATGTTCTTCTTAGAGTGCTTGATACATTCTGCACCGATTGTTTCTTAATTTCTGTAAATGATTCAGCAATTTTGTTCGTGAATTCTTCCATTTTCTCTGCTGTGGGGGCCTTGTCTGCCGACCGAGTTATTTTCTCCAGCAAACCTGCTGTCCCTGTCTGGCATTCTGCCAGCTTTTCAACCAGCTCGTCTAAATTAACAGGCATTTTGGCAGGTGTGTCACCTATATGATCGTTGGTGGTATTACTTACAATCGACTCTTCGTCGTTGTTGTCTAGATCGTCCTGGTCCTCTTCTTCTCCTGACTGTGATTCGTCCCCAGATGATTCTGTCTGGGCCGACGTCCTATCTTCACTTGTATCTTGGGTGCTATCCTCGCTTATTTCTGGGCTGCTGACTCCGCTTGTTTCTGGGTTGATTGAGATGTCCTTTGGCTGTAGATTGACTTCGGGTTCTTGATTAACCGATAAGCCTGCCTCCTCTTGATGGGCAAGACCGAACTTCTCTGGTTTTTGGCTTCCTGGTGGGTTCAACAGCTGGGGCTTCTTGGATCTTGTATTCTGTTGGTTCTGCGTCGTCATAGAGGCACCTAGATCGGGCCTGTTCTCCGCCAGTGATAGGTATGAAGAAATAGAGAACTCGTGGTTGACGATTCCGTAGTTTATTGATGAAGGTATATATGAATACTAATGAACATGGGTACATGTGAAGCTTATATAGTATGGTAAGTATGCAACGTCCATGTGACGTTTGGAATGTTCCTGAAGGATCTGGGTCTATCATGTGGATCTTTCTAGTTGGAAAGATCCATGTGATAGATGATGCAATGTACATGAATGTTCTGGATCCTTGATGATGCAATGTTCTAGAGGGTTCTAGACAGTGCCAATATGTAGGTTACCTTAGGCTCACATGTTATGTTTACATTATGGAATTAATTAACTATTATCATTCTCATTAACATTATAATCATGAATCATCATATTCATAAACATATTAATTAGGTTATGCCTTATTACATAATATTATAAGGCCGGATATGACACTAGGCCTTGCCAAAAGTGAAATGGTTGCAATGACTGATGGAACAACATTGAAGCTAGAGTTGGAATTAATGTAAAATAATTACTTTAATTACTTTTGCTTGCTGTACTTATTTTATTTTCTGTTTTTGTCTTATAGTTGTTGTTTTTCTCACTTTTAATGACTGCCCACCACCCCGCCCTGGTTCCACCACTCTCTCTTCCTTGTTAATGTTTGTGTATAAGACCTGCTCCCCACGGTAGTGGTATAGCCACTACCGTGGTTGGAGCAGGGAGGGAACCACTATACTCTGGTTGGAGCAGGGAGGGCTCGCGCAGGCAGAGACACAAGTACACACAAGTGTGTGCTACTGGAGTAGGTGTAAACATGGGGGGACAACAGATAGAGGGTGGATGAATGTTTTCAAAACAGCATTTCTGTACCATGAACGCAGTAGTTTTTCCAGACAAAAGGGTAGCTAACTAAGTCAAGTTTCTCTCAGGTGAATTACAGGTTGCAACTTTCATGGGATAACAACCAAAGTTAGGCCATAAGGACAGGTCGTTCATATATGGGGAGAGGACGCTGATTCAGGGGGCGACAGGAAGAATTTCTGATGTGGGATTCCACCCTCATAGAGGGCGGGTCGGTCGCGCCTCGTCAAGCAAGATTATTACACATCATTTTTATTTTAATTTCTTCATCTACTCATCTTTCCATATGTATCTCCCAGTCTCAATTTGAGGTTGATGCTAATACAATGCTAAAAAAATACAATTTATATGGGCAGATATGAGCAGAAAGCCAACGCCCCTCACTCTCACCCCTCCAAATCTGTGATGTCATGAGAGGTATAACAACATTTGACTCAGAGACAGAGTGACCTGACTAATTAATAACATATAGGGAGCTTATCAAAGTCAAGAGCCAACATCACCCCTTCAAGTCACTCACTTGATGGTTTCACCCCCCACTGAGCTCAGCTCCTGGGACAGACTAACAGCTGCTGCTAATCTATATGCTTTGAAGACCCAACTGGACATTGAGATTAGGCGGTTTGGTGATGTGGCATCATGCAGAGCTGTCACATAATTGTGGTTAGTCCCAATAGCCAAGATTCGGAATGGGACATGCTGACTGGTAGACTGGGGCCAGAGTAGAGGCTGGGTAATTTTGACCGGAAGAGGGGTCAAGCCACCTGTGTTTACATTATGAGGGTCCAGGTTTCAATGGACCCAGAGAGGGCACTTCATTAAATGTAATTTTAGAGACAGAAAAACATTTAATATTGCCACGGAATTTTAGGATATATGAGACAACACCATGCCCTATCTTCATCTTACTTAAATACTAATAATGCCTTCAGGCATTCCCTGGGAAAAAACGGATAATGCCTTCAGGCATTACCTGCAATACATGGGAAAAAACGGATAATGCCTTCAGGCATTACCTGCAATACATGGGAAAAAACGGATAATGCCTCCAGGCATTATGAGCATGTTATATTCTAAAAACAGTTATATTTTTTTTACTATTTTACATATTCAAAATCTGCTTTCAGGATTATCTTCTATGTTGACTACATTTTTCATAAAAGATATTGTTTTAAAATAATACCATTGCCATGGCAACACAAAATAGCATGTATTCATTAGATTACACATGGTGGGAAAACATTACGTCACAATGCAGACGACTTCAGTTCATAATGGTAACCCATTCAGGTGTCGTAATTAAAGATATTGCGTTGATATTCACAAAATAAGCTGTCAAAGTTAGATATCCAATGCCTCTTAGTATCCTGTGGTATCACATCAATGTAATCATTGTATTTTAAATTGAATAAATAGGATTTTCCTTCTGATACCCATGTGCGTGCTGTCACCCATTTATGACGACGTCTGATATTGTTTCCCTGCAGCGAGATGCAGAAAGATTTGCCATTTATTTCTGGCTATATATAATCGTTTGAAATGATTTTTCCAGTGCCTGCCTTCAGTCCTATATGTCCTCTAAGCAAGCCTGTAGTTTGAACACTATATAAGCATTAATAAATCCAGGAGATGAGAAACAAAAATTAATGTTATTTTTATGTGAGGCCTATGTCACCACCTCCCGTTTTTATAGGACGTGACGTCGTCCTATGACGTCAATCATAGCGATGCAATAACGTTTTTTAGACACACACACTTTGTGACGTTCAGCTGTGAATGGGTTAATAGTTATGGAAAACAAATAAAAGAACAAATGTTGTGTCTAGGTGCAGGTTGAGTGCATGATGCATGCACCCGCACTGTGTTTGAGCGGGGGTGTGTACCTACAGCTGTGGTCAGTGCCCCACCTACTCTCAGATAGGCCCTGGTGCCTGTATGAAATCAGTGCCAGATGTGGTATTTCGACCTAAAGACAGCGTTTCGGTTCTTGCCTATTAAGATAGAATTCCATATGTTGAGGACTGGGTTGAAAGTTGTGAATGTACATGTAAATAACTTTTTCTTTGCCCTAGAAACCATGTCTACAATTCGCTTATGAATTACCCATTTATATGAGAGGAAGTATAATCCAGTTTATAACCTTTACATTTGTCCCCTTTTTATTAAAACCGAACATGATGTTGGTCTTTTTCGACATACAAGGTCCCAGAAGGGTTTCTTCCTATTATCTTTCTGCCCCCTATATCCTCGTTGAGATATCCCACCGATTCAATAAAGTTATACACCTTTGACCAGAGTCTTTCTGTGTCATGACACGTCAAGAAAAAATGAATCAAATCGTCTCTCCTGTCACAAAAAGAGCATCCAGGATGATCTCGAAAGGAGGCGTTTTTCAGGTAAAGGTTACATGTTACAGTTCTATGTAGAATTCTGTACTGCAAAACTTGCAGTCTTGTTTCGCTTGTTATTTTGTACGAATTATTAAAAACATCTTTCCACTGTAACTTTAGGTAATCTTCATCGCTTAACCCAAGTAGATTTCTCCACTTGTCAAGCTTTTCTCTCTTTACTTTCATACCCTCTACTAAGGCGCCATATATAGCCTTGCTCGTGCATACCCGAATATCAAAAGTTTTACTGTTTATCTTTATTTCTATATTCCCTTTATCCTCACAGGGGGGGGGGGGAATTTCTAATTCTCTTTCCCAGCTTTGATAGTGGAACATTTGCTTTTTCTTACTCTTAATAAGGCGATTCGCCCACAACCTTTCCTTGAGGATTTCATTTCTTGTTACTGGAGCTTTACTGAAATAATATTTATCCCATATATTGAATATTTCTTGGTAAAAACCATTTAAGGCTTTCTTGGGCTTGCTCCTACTTAGCATAATTTCTTGGGCTTGTCTACCTGGGGCAGAGAAGGCGGCCATGGCCTTAAAGTCTGTCGTTGTTTGATAATATTATTCTTTGTACCCATTTGAGTCTATTTGTTGTTATAACCTCTCTAATTGTTCTTAGGCTCAGGCCACCGTTTTCTGCTTTTTGCGCTAGGAATGCTGTGCTAATTTTATGCCCTTTATTAGACCACACAAACTTCATCATCTCTTTATGGATTTCATCTTGAATCTTTACAGTTAGAGATATTGTCGCTAAAACATGCTGAAAAATAGGGAGAAGAAAAACATTACATACTAACACTCTGCCCTTTATAGTTAGGCTTCTTTTTCTCCACTGATTGATTAGCTCCTTAACCCTTTCCAACAGTTTTTCACTGTTTATTGAGGCCATTTTTGATTCGTTTCTTGGAGAGAGGAGAGTCACCCCCAGCACTCGCATGGTGTCTGTCCATTCGATTTTCAATATTTCTCTGTTGGATAATTTTATTCCACCAATATTAAATCCTTTCGATTCTTTTGCGTTCAGCCTAAGCCCGGAGGCTTCAGCAAATCTATCCAGCATTTGAATGGTCTTGTGAAGTGAAAACTTGTTCTTGACCATAACTGTTAAATCATCCGCGAATTGGACCAGCTTTGACTCTCCCCCCTCCAAGGGTATACCTTCTATATTTTTATCCTGCCTCATCTGTTCAGGTAGCCTCTCTACACATAAGATGAAGAGGGACGAAGAGATGGGGTCACCTTGCTTCATCCCTCTTCCAACGTTAAACCATGCTGAAGAGAAACCATTGTTGCAGAATGCTGCCACAGATTTATTTAAGAGGGTTTTTACCCACGCTACATATACATAGTCGATACCATAGGCTAGCAATGTGTTCTCCAAGAATTCCCAGCATATAGAATCATATGCTTTGGAAAAATCCAAAGCCACTACTAGACCTTGCTCTTTTCTTTTTTCAAGCAGAGAAATGATATCATCTACTCTTCTAATGGCAGAGCCGATGTATTTGCCCCTGACGAAACCATATTGGTCCTCGCCTATCAGTTTGGGAAGTATATTGTTTAATCTTTCCGCCAACACTTTTGAGATAATCTTGTAGTCCACATTGAGTAGAGTTATGGGTCTCCAGTTAGCCAAAAATATACTGTCAGCTTCTTTTTTAGGTATTACGTTAATTAACCCTCTTCTTTGTTCGCATGTCATTTCCTCGTCTTCTAAACAACAATATAGCATTTTCATGAACATTTCGCTTATTACTGGCCAAAAAGCCTGATAGAATTCTATCGTAAAACCGTCACTACCCGGCGCTTTGTTCCTTTTAAAGGTTTTCATAATTTTATCCACCTCCTGTTTAGAAACTGGACATACTAACATGTCATTTTCTCTTCTATCAACCATATTTGGAGTCTTATTGGGGTCTACGAATTCCTCCGCGATCTCCTGATCTAAATTCTCTTTGGCATATAGTTTGGTATAGAATTTTTCACCCTCCAGAAGTATACTCTTTTGGTTAGTTACTATTACTCCTTCTACATTAAGCTGTGTTATGCTCTTTTTACTTGCTTTGTACTTCTCTAGATTGCAGAAGTATTTCGTGGGTTTCTCTCCCTCCTCTGCCCACTTTGCTCTAGAGCGAACTAGGGCTCCCTCCGCTTTTTTTAAGGTTTCCCCCGCCGAAGGCGGTACGAGCGCCGAAGGCGCTCGTACTGGGGCACCTTATATAGGTTCCAGTTGTTGCCGCCTGTTCTTGGGCGTCCGCGTCGCTCCCTTATAAGGAAAACCCGACTCCGCCTGTTCCCACCTGAATTTCCGACGCACTTGCGTACACATCGCGGTGATTTTACGCTCCCGCAAATTGATAAAAATCGCTATTTCTCTTCAAAATACATTGCCAAGATGTTGAAATTCCGAAAGAGCTTGCTTTTCTACCCCTATATATTTAATTTTATCAACATTTGTTTTTAAATGAGGAAGATATGAAGGAAACTGCATGGTTTCCATTAAACAATAATTTTCGGCCTTTCCCCTGCTGCTTGACAAGTAGGGGAAGACTCACTCCACTGATAAAAATCTGATCGTGTCGCGTATCGGAGGAGGAGGGGGGGGGGGGGGAGGGCATTTTTTGTTTAGGCATATAGCCCCTATAGTAGAAACGGAATAGTCGGGGGAACTGTTTTCTCCTTGGTCACAACCAAATTCGGTGGGCCGACGATTGTACATTTTCTGACGACCTGACCCTATTGGGTTGTGGCAGGCACATCGCGGGGAAATTACGCTCCCGCGAAGTACTAAAAAACGCTGTTTCTGTTCGAAATACATTGACAATATGTTGAAATTCTGAAAGAGCATGCTTTTCTACCCCTATGTATTTAATTTTATCAACATCTGTATTCAAATAAGGAAGATAATAGTGGTGGAACTTAGGGAACTTCATAGGGAAAGTATAGGCCTATCAATGCCGATGCCGGCGACGACGTAATAATATACTAGTTTTCACAACGTTAGTAACGCACCATGACAACTAGAGTCCTGGACAACGCATAGACGTTTCCCGCGCGGAGTATCGGAGGAAGAGCGGGGGGGGGGTGCATTTTTTGTTTAGGCATAGATCTATAGGCTAGATCTATAGGCCCTATGATAGAAATGAATAGTCGGGAGAAACCGTTTTCTCCTTGGTCACAACCAAAATTTCTTGTTTAGTTCCTGTTTTCTTATTTCTAGTAAAAGATTTTCTTTCTCTCTTTGTTCTACATTTAATCCATTAATTTTATCCAGTTCTCTGATCCTTATGGAGCATTCCTCGTTCTTTCTCCTTCTTTCTATTGCTAAATTTTTACCTAGAGACATCGCCAGCTCTCTAACTTTCAATTTAAAAAATTCCCATCTGGTTTTGTCGGTGAGGTTTTCTTCTTGTATCGATTTGGATATTCCTATCGTCGAAGGATAATTCCTCTAATTCTGCTCTTATAGCATTTAAGACCTTTTCTTGCTCTTTTGAGAAGTTTGCCGTAGGGGCATATACATTAAATATGCACATTGTCGACTCACGATTTTTAACAATAACTTATATCCATCTACCTTCTTGGTCTTTACCTGTTTTTTTAACTCTTTCGTTTACATCTTTAGACACCATTAACATTACACCTTTTGATGCTGATGAACCATGAGAAAAATATATTTTTCCTGGCCATTTAGACGACCATATGGCCTCTTTGTCCGGCACCGAGTGGGTCTCTTGCAACGATATAAGACAGCTTCTATTTTCTTTAAAACTATTATAAATGGCAGATCTTTTGACTACCCCAGCCAGACCGTTCACATTTAGAGAAATGAACTTAGTCAGTTCGTATTGACTGTCGTCCTCCATTTCGGTGTGTTAATCCGCTTCTGATGTTATCTGGAGCTTGAGATAGTCTATTTCTTTTGTTCCTCCTGCTTTTTCTGATCTTGCTCGATCAGGAATTGCCTTGTTTTCATCCAAAGCTCTCCGAGAAGGTTGCCTTGGACAGGCCACTTCTGGGAGTCTAGGGCTTCGATGTGGTCTAAATCCATCCCTATCCCCCAGAGTCGATTGTAGGATGCCTCTCCTATTTTCTTATCCCCGGTCATAAGGAGGTAGTTCCTTACTCTTTCATTCTTTGACACTTTGGCCTTCAGGGCCCTAAGCACAAGCTCCGACCTGTGGGTTTCCCATTCATCCTGGTTTTGGGTGATGGCTCTGAAGTTTCGCTTGCAGCTTTTAGGATCGGTTGTGGCCAGAGCATATTCCATTTTCTCCACGTCCTTTCCGTAATAGGCTTTCTTATATAGAATAAACTGTTCTACATTGTCAAATTCGTGTCCATCCAAGATAAATGGAGCTGAGTGGTGATTTGACAATGGGTTGTCCTCTGAGAAAAATATGAACGTATTGTCATCTTCCCTCTTAGAGATTTTGGAAAGCACTAGCTCGGTTGGTAAGGTGGCAAGCTGGTCGTGTCTGTAAAAGTCTCCATTTACCTTTATATTTCCTCTTACCAGCTCTACATTGAATCCATCCATTTTCAGACTTGCCTGTTGAATTTTTTTAGCTTTGGCATATCTGTCTTAGCACAAATGGAGTGTCTCTCTTAATTCCAATTTTCCCTACTTCTGGGTCCGCGTCATAATTCCTCATCCTATTTCTTTCTTTGAGGACTGTAGCTGCATCGACGGCTGAGTGGAATTCCACTTTTATTGGGCATCCTGGATTCGTGTTGTTAACTCTGTAACACCTCTTAAAATCAATATTATGGAGCTTCATCAGTGTTGTGATCATCTTCCTGATGGTATTCTCTACTATGGCCGAGGTTTCATCCACCGCCGCCTTCTTAACTCCCATGAACAGGAGGTTCTTTTCTAGCTTCTTTTCTTCCCCTAGAATAACCTCATTTTCTTTTGCTATTTTGATTTGCTGCTGTTCTACCTTATTAATATCTTTACTGGTTGGAGTTTTCTGTTGGAGGATGTTAAGGGCTTCCTCCTGCCCTTCCAGCTTTCTTTTCATCTCCAGCATGTCGCTTTTTATTTCTCCTATATCCTCGTCTCTTTTCACGTTGTCTTCAACGAGAGCATCTACCTTTTTGAGCCCTAAATCCGCTTTTGCGTCTGCAGATTGAGCAGTTGATCTAATTTGTTCCATCTGTCTCATGGACTCGAAAAGCTTATCAAAGTTCTCCTTCGTGGTGGCTGCTGCCTTGGCCGCCTCCTCTGCTGCCAGCTTCTGGGCTGCAGCCGATTTCTGGGCATCCTCGGCCATATTTTTTACCATCGTGGATAAGTCAGTGTTGATCATATTTGCCATGTCTGTTTTGTGGTTTATTTGATTCTTCATATTTAATTTCTCAAGGGCCATATTTTTCTTTATTTTATTCTTACTCTGGTTGTCAATGCCCTGCTCAGGAGATGAGCTAGGCAGAGGCCTTTTCTTAGTGTTCGCTTGGGAAGAACTGCCGCCTTGAACTATTCCTACCGTGTCAACGTCCATACCCGATTCGATTGAATCTCCGGCGGGAGCTGACGTTGCACCTGGTTGTGCGCGCCCCTCCCCACTGTTTATGCTTATATCTTTACACTTTTCCCCACCTTCCAAGATGGCTGTCATTCTCTTCCGGTTTAGCTTTTCCTGGCTTGCTGTTTTTCGTAAAACTCGTGTGCCGGTTTAATAATGGCTTCCCAAGTGTTTTTATGTTCACACGATGTTATTTTTGTGGTATTCCTTACTGTCCTAAATGTCTAAAATTTTCCCTCGTCTCTAATTCCTTTTATTGTCACTTTGATTTCCGCACCTCTACTCTCTATGCCACTTGCTTGGCCGCCATTGTGCGCGTCGGCTGTCTAGCTTATCACACCGGGGGGTCGGCGACCGACTGACCAGTCCATGCATATGGGTCAACCGTATAATATACCTATACGCTTCCTAGCATGGGCACTATGTGTTCTCCTCTCTGTCTTTTTCTACTTATTGCCACCCTCTGATATTTCAAATCTTACTGAATTTTGCCTTTGTATTGCTCGTATTCCTATGGATGTTTCGTTTTTTTAACTTTCCTCGCGTTAATCCTACTTGGATTATCACCGAGTGGGCGATAAAGCCTCCAGGGCCGTCGTTATGGCGGTTACTCCTCGTGGTGGCCGATCGAGAATTTTATAATCCTCTTATATTGTCACTTTGATGTTTTTTCCACTTTGGTTTGTGCTTTCTGCTTCTCCGTATAGTTAATACTTTTCCTGCTCACTTTTGAGCTGCTCCGCTCGTCCGGATCTGAAAGAAAAAGTAGAAAAACGGGGGAAAGACCCACTTGCACCTTTTCACTGACCAATGGCTGACCAGAAGGTCCAGACCCTATCTTTAGTACAGGACCCATGCATGACCAGATGTGCCAGTACCGCTGGTGACGTCACAAACCTCTATGTTTTGCCTGACTCTAGCTCCAGTGGCACCCTGCTGTGATTTTTCTACCTCACCACTTTAATCGGCTATCTTTATATTAAATTATCAAATAAACTTTTAAGTTGTGAGAGGAATAGGAACTAATATAAACTGGAAAGTTACTCTAAACTTGCTTGATACCCTTTAAATCGACGGTTTGAGAAACTGGAGATATGATCAAATTTATTCAGTTCTGAGTTGGATCAAGGAAAATAGTCAGTAGTTAGAGAACCTTGATGTGTCCATGCCATAGGAGCCATTCTTAAAAAGAGTGGCAAGATTAGACTGATAACTGATTGCAGATGACCCATTGGATATTTGGTAGACTAGCCCTCGTCCATAAGACTGGTATTGTTTGTAGGGCCCTATACTGCAGGTCTGGGACTCCCCATTCATGGACTGTCTTAGAATTCCTCAGTCAAGGGGGGGGAGTGACCATAACATGATAGTTTTCTTTTTTTAAACAAAGAAAATTCTAAGACTTGTGCAAGTCTATATTCATTCTTATATATCAAGGATTTCTGCTTAATGGCTGCTACTTATGAGAAAACTCTGGAGGGCCTGTATTTGTTGATAAGATGCTTACGTGATTTAGGCTTTATGTGGAATAGAGAAAAGTGGAGGGGACTTCGAAAGTATGTAAATATATTGGCTTCCTCATCGATTCTTCTAAATTGACACTCAACTAGTATAGTATAGTATAGTTGAATTGTCACAAATCGATTTGTATTACAATAAAACATTTTTCAGGTCTCAAAATCAGAAATGTGAAAATGCATGAAATTTTATTTTCATTTTGGGGAGCTCGCCAGCAATGCCAGCAATTACTGATTGACCATAGATAGGTATTGAATAACTGATTACTAACACGGTATACAAAAAATGGAAATTTTATTTCTTGATACGGGAAATGGTTATAAAAATATTTTGAAGTTGTAAATACATACCGTTTCACCATGATGAGATTTATACATTGATAATGTCCAAAATTTAACACATTTTTTCTAGAATCATGTTTTGAAATACACTTACCTAAGTAATGAAACTTTTCAGATATTGGTTATTGGAATTTAGAACCCCGTTGTTTTGGGGCTAAAAGAAACAGTCTTTGTTCTGCACTAACAATGAGACATCAGCCATTTATCACAACCAACTGAGCCTTAATCTTAGACTAAAGAAATGCAGAAGATTAAATTGATAATTCTCAAGGAAAGGTTATTTTACTTCCGTCTTAGAATAAACAGCCCAACAAAATTCGCAATTACAGGAAAGAACATGTTATGTGATGTCAATAAATTGTACACCGCATGTCAATACATATACGATATATCATTGGGATATTATACATATCAGTCTTAACATAGTACAAGTTGCAGCGTAGAGCTTCAGATGTAAAGAAAATACTAACAAATTGCCTTTTTAAACAAAAATAGTCCCTTAATTAGGCCTATAAAAAATATCTTGTTTCCGGTAATCTGATGGTAAAGATTTGGGTCGGTAGGTCGGTAGATGTTTAAATTTTTAGCTGATGTCATATGTCATAATAGGGGACCTGAACGCAATGTATAAATAAAATCTTAAAAAAGAAAAAATGTGTAGCAAGCAAATGTTGTTATGGGACACAAAATATTTCTTTTGTGCTTTTTATTACTTTATTTTGGGTTGGTAGGGACATTTTAATATATATTTTTTTTCAAATGATGTAAAACACTAAGAGTAGAGTAGGCGGCAATTTTTTAGGGTTGGTCGGAAACCAAAAATTATTTTTTTTAGGCCTTACAAGGTTCTTGGAAATAAATTACAACAAAATTATTCCAGTAGCAGGAACTCCAATTTGTCTCAGGACCATCAAACAAGACAACAACTTAAAACTAACAGCAATTATCTGCAGGCGCGCACATAAAGAAGAGACAATTAAAACCAGACAATTTTTTAGCAAATCTAGACAAAACCGCGCTCATAAAAAAATGTGTCCTTAAAGCCATTCTCAGGCAGTTTTGTCTCGAAATGTTGAAGTTTTGTCTCTAAATTTATAATTTGGAGACAATTTTGCCGTAGATTTGAATTTAACCTGGGCAATCAAGTAAGTAACCAGTGATGAATAAAGGTTTTTTGAAACTTTCAAGAGATTAGACAATGCCTAGTCAAAAATCTTCAATAAAATCCCTGGCTTCAAGGACAATCTTGAAAGGTGTGCACATAAAGTCAGATTGTCCTTGTCCTTGAAGCCTGATTTTGTCTTTGTGTCCAGTCTCTGAAAATTAGACAATATATTGCCTCTTCAGTTTTTGTCCTAATTTGTGGTAGTTTTCTGGTGGCTGGCGGTAGTTTTTGGCATGGTTTGGCGGTATACTACCTACTCAGTAGTATATCACTTTAGTGACAAATTCAATATTTCGAGACAAAACCATCTAAGGACTGAGTTGTCCTTATTTCTTTTTTCTTTCAGCCTCAAAATTGTCCCCGAGTCATTGTCCCAGAGACATTGTCCCAGAGACAATAGATGAACTGCATTCAATGTAAAACAACCAAAATTGTCTCCAAATTGTGAATTTAGTGACAAAACTCCAACATTTCGAGACAAAAGCACCTAAGGACAGCTACTGGAGCTGTCCTTAGTTTTTGGTCTTTCGGCCTCCTAATTGTCACAGAGACTGCAAAATTGTCCCAGAGACAATAGACAAACTGCTTTATGAACACGATATATATTGTCTAGAACTACTTAAAATTGTCTTGTTTTGATTGTCTCTCCATTATCTGTGCACCTGCTGCAAATCTTACAAAATAGCTTGTATCTCTATGCAAAAAACTACCGCCAGCCGCCAGAAAACTACCACAAATAAGGACAAACATTTTAGAGACAATTACATTGTCTAATTTTCAGAGACCAGACACAAAAACAAAATCAGATTTCAAGATTGTCCTTGAAGCCGGGGATTTTATTGAAGATTTTCGCCTAGACATTGTCTAAAGACTAGTTTTTTATGTGCGCGGGCCCTGGTCTGTTCATCCTCCCATTTAAATAATATTGGTATATACATGATCAAGGTTCTGGATCATGTTTGTTCAGTACCAGAAAGGATACATAGAGCAACGATAGTACACCCTTTCACTTTCAGGTGAGCGTATAACTGAGGAAATCATAGAAACAGTCTTGTCCCCACTCCCCTGTCCTTCACATGTACTTTAGGAACAAATTCTTGTCAGGTCACATCAGAAATTAATATATTACCAAAACTTATTTCCAATAAATCTTAGGAACGCAATAACTTAGATTAGAACAAACAGGTGAAGTATATCACCTCTATGAGGCAAACTAAAACGATATTCTCAAGGCAAGCTCTAAATGGTTTGGATACCAGCATGTGGGTATCGGGATAAAATCTGTTGAGTTTTCAATCAGATTCAACTATAACATCTCAAAGGTATCACATCAATTGTCCATGCAATTTTGATGATTGCTGTTCTAGCAGGTGAAAACCAGCAAGAGACATAAATAAGGTGGCGTCTATAGTAATAGCAAACCTGCACCCTTTTTCAAAGGAAAAAATCCCAGATTCCTTTAAGTTTTATTAGAAAATAAATATCACCAACAAGTGACATCAAATTAAGAACAAGCTAAGGGTTCTACCAAGTTTCAAAAGCAAAATACTGAAAATAATGGATAAAGGCATTGACTAAACTAAACAGTGTCAAGAGAAAGTAACAACAATAAGCAATGCCCGAAATTTTGGTCTTCGGTCCAGCTTTCAAGAATGTATATATTTTGATATCCTTGCATTTTAGATGTCCTCAGAAACAAGTATTTTAGTACTTGGGTGTGCCTAAATTTCCCTCGTTTCTATAAAGAGAAACCCTGATGAATAACATCAGTCAGCACATTATGGAAGATAAAATAAGACTGAATTTTTTCTGAACTTGTTTGGTTATCCTCTGATCCCAAGTCAGATTCAACTTCCAAAGGGTTGAATTGCAAACGTCTCCAGCACCTTAGTCAGATCTATATCTTGGCCATTTAGTTTCCTCACAAATGAAGATGTATGAAAAGTGACGGTGAAGATTCGACTGGATGGCAGTTACATGGCCATCATAAGGCAGCAGTGTATAACTTGCAAAGTAATCACAGGTATGCCACAAAATATATGGGTTGACTATGTCAAGAAAAGCCAGATAAGTCCATTTCCTCCGATTCATCCTCAACATATTTACGCTTCAGTACACCTGTGGAATAGAAGGTAAAAATGGTAAAATGCTAAGCCATATTTTTTTTGACTAGCTCTTGATTTATTCAATACAGATACACAATAAATCCCAGGGTTTGGCTCAAGTAGTATAAGAAAATTGCCATTTCGGAGGATGGGACATGTCTGAGAAGGGTCTTTGTATGATGCCTGGTCTGAAAAGATTAGCGGGTGTATGTTAAGTCAAAAGTGGATCAGTTTTATTCAATCAAGTGGCATGATGTCCTTGAGCTTCATTTTTGGCTCTCTAGGGGATTGATACCAGGGAAATTTGGATGATGGTCGGTCATGCCTGAGAGATATCCGGCAAAGCCTATATACAAAGCCCCTTCTCAGACATTTCCCATCCCCTGAAAGGGCCGTTTCCTTATACTACTGACTCATGTCAGCTAGTATATTGTCATGCACTATGATATCTATCAATATCAGGAGCCTTGAGGTAATTGTAGGTTATCAGATCAGCAATTGTAGCTTATCAGATCAGTTATGTAACTGAAGTGGGGAACACAGGAAATCAGTCTTTACAGATCTCTCATTCACACAGTACATACATACATATTCTGTTATCCCAACTCCCAAAAGTTTCAAAAGTATTATTGCTTTCTTCATGACTATCATATTAGGTCTTTCCTTTCCAACTAGTAGGTTTATTTTTACTACAAATGCCCAGGCTTCCAGGCTCCGTCCCCCTACTCCACCACAATCAGCCACCACTAAACCACTCTCCTCCCCTCCCACACAACCCACCAAAATACTGCAACTGCCAATGATTACATCATATGACTGCAGTAAGACCACCCACATGACACCCCCCTCACCATCCACATAAACAAACAAGGCCTTGACTTCAGTCAGAAAGAGGCAAAAAGCATAAAAAAAGTAAAACAGCATACCCCCTCGCCCCTTAATAAACATTGATACTACAAGAAGGCTTTACCAGTATTCTGTCTACTTAGACATTAATTTTTCAGTTACACCCACACAATAAGACTACATCGCCATATCTGGGCGTTAAAACTACCTGCCTCAAGCTGGCAAGATGCTAGCTTACAAATTTGATGACAAGCACAACATATATAAAGATGAATACCTGATGACAATGACAATATTACATACCTTTCTGTTGAGAAGGTTGCCCATTTTCAAGGCTCATTCTCGCCTTATATATTGGTTCGTACTCCTACAGGACAAGTGACATCAAAGAACATATAGTACAAATGACTTTCATATTCAAAATACTGTACAGTCCACCCACTTAACTACTACAACAAAATGTACCATACTTTAAATATGAGTCCCAGTATTAAATAGGAATTCAGAGATAAGTATATAGGTTGATATGATTGAAAGCCGAATTTCTATGCCACACTGCATCATTATATCATTATTTACATCATTTATTGTTAGTGATATTCTCAAAATTGTATAAAAATATTCAAAGTCCGGAACATCATCAACTATATTTTTATATAGATAATTGCATAGATTGACAGTAGGACAGGACGAAACACTTTTTAAGTGAGAGTTTAACTGTTTTTGTATTACCTGAATAAAAAATGTGAACATTTTTTTAAAATATCAAGGTCACACAAAACCTCCCATAGGTATTCACTAGTGTTGCTGACATTCCATCAATTGATAAGATACCAAGGGTCAAGGCCAGTATAAAGTTATATAGGTTGGCTGTGAAAATTAGGTTCATCAAAACAGAGCTATGATAAAATGCAAGCATACTATGATATTGTTAAAGCATAGAAAATGGTGGCATCCTACCGTTAGTTGTTGGGCGAAACCTTCATTGGGGCACAAACAGAACCTCCTCTCTTGAACATACTTAAAGGCTTTTCTGTACGTGCAAAAGAACGAACAACTTAAGACATGTTATTTAACATAGAAATTTAAATCACCAGTGACATTTTTATACTTCATGGTACCTGCAAATGGTCACCACCAAAAAGTCTATCGGTCAATAGAATAACAAGATATGCACTTACTCGTATGACATTCCATATTTTTCCATGATGTAGGCAATTACTAAAGCAGCACTAAAGAAAAAGATAAAATTCCAATAACTCATGTGAATAATGGAAATAGACAGCAGAGGTCATTAAAAACATAATTTGAAACCTTGAAAAGCTAAAAATTATATTTATTCCTTCTAGACATTTCTTAACTTACCTACGAGATATTCCTGCATTGCCGTGAACTAAAACCCTACCTGAAAAGTGAAATTCAAGACAAATCGTTCAAGATAATAGCTAATATGCTCAACATTTTTATGGTTCATTGATCATGTTCATTGGACACAGATTTATTATATAGGATGAGGGGTCTCCACTAACTGGAAAAATGCACTTGCTCGCAGGACTAGCAGAGCATAACGACTAGTCCTTATAGAAATGTGGTAGTCCTTACAATATTACCTGATATACATAAAGTTATTATATATTTCAACATATCTTTTACTGCAAGGCATACAAATCATGTCACATGTTCTAATTTATTTTATTTTCGTCTCGATTCCATTCTAGACAAAATCGAGCAACTTTCTGGTCAGATTTTTATTACTTCAAAAATAATAAATTCTTCTAATATCAGAAGACACAGACAAAACAAGAAAGACAAGAGTTCACTTGTTATAAGTGAGGCATCGAATATATAAGTATTTATTTTTTTAATATAAGTATAAGTACAAATACAAGTAAGGTTTGAAGTTTATAGGTTAATTCTATTTTCGTTTAATAGACTAAAGCCTTCAGCAAAACTGAAGCAAGAAGTTAGGCATTGGATGTTGTCTATCGAATACCTTTTAATCATATACCTCATATATCGTTTGAGCGTATTCAGGTTGGGGGTAAAATCTATTAATCGTGGTAGTCAAAGGTTGAAGTGAATAAACAGGGAAGCATATACCTCAGAAATTTGAGATATCTTCACATTATATGAATGGCCACTTCTCTTTGCTAAAAGTTCTCTCCATTTGTCTCTGGCAATATGTACAATCAGAAGTTAGAAACCGTTCACCAAAAGTTACTACCATATATAGGCCTATCTACCATGCATTGGATTACCTATACACATGTATACATGCGTGGCCTGTGGTCAGTATTTGTCGGAGGTGGCCGAAATGAGGTCAGTGGAACAGAGGGGAGGAGTTAAGTCCCGCTCGGCGAGAGGTCAATTGTATACAGCTGTTGCTGTCAGTTGGATTTCACCGATGGGCACTGATACAATAATATCCGTATAATCTGCATAGATGAGTCATGTTGACTTCAAAAACTATCCCAAACAATAGTTTATGAACATATTAAAGTGTGGCGATATTCCTTTGGTGGAAATATCATGATTCCAACCATATTTGTTCATTTATTAACATGTTGATGTTCCTGTCAGAATTACGTAGTTGATTTGAAGTAAGCACACACACAAGCCTGTTGCTTTCAGTTCGACTAGCTTAAGAATGTGTAATGATTATATGTACAGACGTTCTCGAGGCAAACAGAACTGACGTTCTCAAGGAAAACATGACTGACATAGGCTTGGAAATCGAATTAAATCCAACCAACCTTTTTATTTGTGTATCTTTTACGATTTCACCGATTGCACATGCTTCGAGCAAACCCAGTGTGGCCACCATGTTTCCGATCTGTTTCTGGTCGCTGACACAATAATATCTGTATAATCTGCGTAAATCAGTCATGTTGAATACTATCCCAAACTATAGTTTATGAACATATTAACGTGAGGTGATATTCCTTTGGTGGAAATATCATGAATTCACCACCTCCGCCTCGTCGGAACCATGCTTTGTCGCCATTGTTTTTTACTCTGCCTCATGCGCATGCGCATACAATTTGGTTGGTCAGGTCTGACTTTACAGTCTACATGTCTAACTATGGTAAGCGGTTGTGTTGGTGGGCCTTGTAGCTGCACACGCCGTGGCGGACCTTGCTGCTTGTGCGATGGACCTTATGTCCACCATAGCTCAGATCATTACAGCCCCTACCTATGCTCGTGGACACTACCGAAGCCGTAATGATTAACCATCAAATGAATATAAATGCCTGAACGTTTAATCTAACCTTGTTTTCAACCTCATATGCAAGGATTATTGTGTAAAGTCATTCGAACCGCTCATAAAGCAGTTTAATTTTCTTGGCTGGTAGGTACCGTACCAACTACCATGGCCGCCATGTTTTCACTAAGCCTGGGCAGACGTGGAGACTTTCTCAAGGCAAATACAACTGACATAGGCTTGGAAATCGAATGAAACGAAGCATATCGAAAGAAATCTGACCAACCTCTTTATTTGTACAATCAAACCAGTATTTCGAGCGAATGTGGTGGGTCCGCCCGCACCGTATCATGTGAGAATCGTGCATGCGCGGACAAGTGAGGGTGGGACGAGATATCACGGACGGTCAGAGGGCCATAAACCATCATACAACGCTCACCCTCAGTCCATTCAACCACTGCTCTCTCATTGGCTACCACCAATACTGCTATGTTTATGACACCCCTCCCACGACCTCTTCCACCTGTCAATCAAATCTCATCCTCTCCCCTATTGGTCAAAGCACCCTCTCCCACCACCACCACCTCAGTGCCAGATGTCCCTCAATCCTCTCATTGGCTAAAAAGCTAGCTTCAGACGGCTACATTTATGGTGCAGGCGCCGGGGATTTATGGTGCAGGCATGTGCGCCCTGACTAACAGATCTGACCCCCAACCGAGGGCCCTGACTAACAGATCTAACCCCCAAGTGAGCGCCTTCAGTCAGGGGCAATAAAAGTGGTGCATCATATAGGTGCCAAAAAGCTCTATATTTACCCCTTTTTCCACAATAGAATAGGCATTGGACGTAATAACATTCTCATTGTCCAATGAATATGACCTCCAATGCCTAAATAAGTATGAGTATAATTTAATATAGGTTCAATTGGAAGACCTGCAGTTTGCAGATATTGTATACCTAGTTTCATGTACTATGAAATGAAATCTATATATGGTCGATTCTCACAAAATGGGGGCAGGCAGCGTTTTGGAATTCCAAAGTTCACTGAGCATACAATTTTACTTTTTTTGTTAAATTTTCATTCCCATCATTTAGATTTAGGGAGGGGGAGGGGGAGGGAGGGGAGGGGGAGGGGGGGAGAGGGAGAGAGGGAGGGGGAGACCATTTAGGAACCAAGTAGGAGTTTTTGAATCATGACCTTCAAAATGACCTACAAAGCAAAAAGTGACATGAAAAATGGATTCCTCACACCCTTGATCCTAAAAAAATTGTTCTTATTCATCAATATGTACACCCATTGAATGCATATATATAAGTGCTGAGATAACATTCTTGTTACTCAGTGGTGGCCATATTGGATTTTGACCTTGAAAATGACCTTGGAACATAAAATGACCTTGAGAAATGAATTCCTCATACTTGAAAACATCAATAAAGTGGTATTATAGTTGAAGATCTACCAAATAGAAGCCAAGATATGCCATAGTTACTGTTTTGGGCGGCCATCTTGAATTTTGCAGCTACTGGCCACCAGGGGTGTCTACCAACTTGTAGCTGGTACTTTTTGAAAATTTCAGGCTTTAGTTAATCCCATGCCAAGTTTCAAAAAGGTGTCACAACGTCACAATGTAGACAATTAGGTCCCCAAATAGTATGACCTGATCTGAAAAAATGGCTTTTTTCACCAAAATCTGACCGTTGCCATGCAGTGCTGTGGGAGTTGTATCGCCCGCGCTCCGACTTGCCCCATTTTCAGTGCGGGCAAGTGGGATTTTTCCCAGTGACCTGTCCGCGGGCAGGTCACTTTCAAATAGACAAAACTTTTTTTTTTTTTTCATTTTTCACCAATTTATGACCATGTTCTAACTGCATATATGCATCATGAAAGTGAATCGTCTGATGACCAGCTTCATACAATGTTTTCTCAGTGCAGCAATAACTTTGTACCATGTTTATCCTATAATTAGAGGTTCGCACAGACACATACAAAGAGACATGCAGGTTTGGGTTTGTTTGGAGTTCATGACATGGTATCAAGTTATGTCTGTGCCTGTGTCATATCGAAAAGTGACCCACCCCATCAAAACATGACCCACCCATGTATGCAGACATATAATAACATAACTTTAATACCATATTTAGCATTCTTTTGTCAGGAATACTGTACTTTACATATTAACAGTAGCGCCATACCAAGAGCGGCGGAAAACGGCTGAACTATGAGCTAGGCGGGCAAGTCACAGAAGCCTTATGTATTAACCATAGGCTTCTAACTTTCTGCTTTTTCTCTCAGAATTTGAGTTATTGTATGATACTGTAAGCTATCCAATATTATCAAATGACATGTTAAGATTGGTTATGCTTAACAAGAGGACATTTTATCCGCTAGATTTTAGCATATAGCAACTTTCGTAACAGTGTATCAACAAAAACAAGCAAGCATAGGTGTACGAGCTGCTTGGGGTCAGCGGCCGTGTGCTCCTAGGCACACACACACCCCTGCACGTCCAGCGGTAGCCCGGGTGCGGTTCGGCCCGCATAGCTAGGTGAGTCAACTGGACTGCGCATGCGCAGAATGACAGAAGTTCATCCCGCAGTTACTGGTACGCACTGGAGACAGAATTCGTAAAGGGGGCTATTATGGAAGCAAATATATCAGGGACCTATATGTTATTCAAATCTGATATTAGTTATTATTCTCGTTTTTTATGTACGTCATATTTTTGTCAATTCTGATTCTATAAACCTACTAATGGTATGTATCTATTCCTAGGGACATGCTCCTTATTCCTAGATACATTTTAAGACTATATGAATATTATTTCTACTGATTTTCCAAATCATTCTTAATACACTATTGTAATCTATACTTGACAAGGCTGTTATAATCCACCATTGGGCGAAAGTTGTATGGTTATATAACTATTTTATAAACTAAACAAAATATGACGCTTAGACTTTGATATTTTGTCTTCACATGTCAATAGAACCCTTGTCGACTTTTCATGGGAATTGCCCATCTATGAGATGTGCACGTCAAACTTGGAAGTGAACACATTCAATGAGATTCAGTGATATCATAGAAGTAGGGGGTCAATTTTCGATGGTGTACATAAAATATGATACCATATAATTATATACTTCATGTATGACACAATATCGTTGCAAGGGGGGTCAATTTTCGATGGTATAATAATACTATATGATACACCTACATTTCACACGTTTTTAAGCTGTCATTATCTAGACGAACTTTAATATATCCACACTCGCACATATACTTGGCCCCACACCCGCACACACATCTAAATATAATATCAGACATGGCAATATATTATTTGAAAAAATTAGGTTTAAAAAAACCGGGGGGCCAATTTGTTATGGGGTGGGTCACCTTTCGATTGCCAAAAATCGACCCATGGGTCACTTTTCGATGGGGGTCACTTTTCGTCATGACACCTGCTATGTCTGCTGACCACCAGTCCTTCTTTTATGTAATATACATGAATGGTAGGCGTAATGACACTGCTACGCTATTAGAACAATTATGCTTAGACCTGTTAGGGTGACTAAGAAAATAAAGTTTAATCGTGTAAACTATGAGTTTAATCTTTAAGGGACCCGATGGTCCTTAACCCATTCAGGACATCGCTGCCAACGTTGCGTTTTGCTTGACGACCAAGCACGGGAAAAGAACATTCATTTGATGACGTCTGTGTGAAATATACACGTCACATGAGGACGACGCTCCACCGCGTCCACTTTTCTCCAGATGACGCACATTCTAATAACGTCATGTAATTTAAGGACGGCCTGATACGTTGCCACCATTGAATAACGTTGTTATTATGATGCTTTTTGGCAATACGCGTCCTTTCCCACGGAGTGCTTTATCGCATTACGCGTCCTGTGCGTGGGAATGCTTTTACGCATTACGCGTCCTATGCATGGGAGTGCTTTAAGGCAATACGCGGCCAAACGCGTGGGAGTGCGTTAAGGCAATACGCGGCCACACGCGTGGGAATGCTTTAAAGCAATACGCGGCCTGAATGGGTTAAAATCAGCAAAACGTCCTAAAACAGCATATCATTTTCCTCAAAATTTTTTCAGGGGGAGGGGGGGCATGCCCCCAGACCCCCTAGATGATGTGTAGCCACCGCTACCCTGTCAAATATTTCTAGTGAGAACCCTGCGTTTGGCATGATACTGGGCTTCACTGTCAAGAATGCCATATTTGCTCTGAGCTGGTATAGTTTACCATCTCTTAAATTGACACCGTCAAATCATGTATATATCGGAATTGTGTCCATTTTTTATGGTAAATAATAGCGCAGATATGCGGGCAAGTGACTTTTTAAGACGGGCAAGTGACTTTTCTTTGTTCACTTGCCCTGGGCAAGTGAGTTTTTGGGCAACTCCCACACCACTGCCATGGCAACAAAATTAAAAAATAAAGATATTTTGTTGAAAAATAAATATTTGGAATCTCCATACGTGCTTGTTTACTATGATACCCCAACCTGTACAGTATATTTTATATAAGTTATATTCCCTGCAAATAACAATGCTAAATATTCTCAATGTTGGCAATATTGGCATGAGCCAGGTGCTTTTTCCCATAGAGACCAATGCTATTTTGTGGAAAATGTCACAAAAACGTCAAAATCTCAAAAAGCACACAGTCCCTAGGTGGGGACTTTTCAGGGAATGATCCCCCATGTGTCCGGCATCATATATCCAAAAATCAGCTTTACATTATTTTATTCCGGGTTTGGCTTAAAATCTACCTAAAATGCCTGTACTATAGTGATTTTAATCAACTATAAATAAGAATATGCTTACTTACCGTGCGACCGCAGACATTCATCCACAAAATTTCTCACCTTAAACAAGTAATTATAACATTAATCCTTCATAAGGACCTTCCAGTTTGGCCAAGTAGAAGGGTCAAGACTGTCTAATACAGTGAAATAGAGGAAAGAAAAATAGGAGTTAATGTATATTCGCTCTATGATCTCTTTATTTTTTCATAGAAGACCACATTTTTAGGGTTGCTAAACTTAGTTGGGTTTTACATCAACTTCAGACTTACCCGAGGAAAATGACATATGATATTTTCAGTGACTGAATCAGCAATTTCAATGACAAGATACCTATAAAAATACAGGAATAAATTGAGTTGACAAATTTATAGTACGGTATATATATTATGGTGAGTATGCGTTGATAATTAAGGACAGTAGGAGTATGACATCCAGAGATGAGAGCAGATGGGTAGATGTGCACATGCATGGCTCAACATGGATATACAATAACAAATGAAGGCTTAGGAGTCCAGTTCTGAAGTGATTTTATTTAACTCAAGGCTGTACATGCCCTAACCCATGCTGGGGGGCTGTGCTCTAACCTGTTACACAATTTTACATCATCGCATAGCCCTTCAACCAACACACTAGACATAACAATATTTTCTTTGTTCTCATTAAACCTGATGGGAATAAGTGAAAAGTAAACGTCCACAGTTTGCTAAATGGCTGGTCATAGTGATGGTCACCTTTGAATGAAATGTAAGAGTCAACGCTATCAATTGGCTCTGAATGGATCCCTGGACCAAGATGGCGTCTTTTGTTTGTTTTAATATTTTTATTCAAGTACATTATTCTCAGCACAGCTGACTTAATAATAATTTTTTAAGAAAAATTATTGTAAGTGCATCCTCTTGAGAGGTGCAATAAAAATGTAGTTGTCTAAAAAATAGCTCTAACATTACCTCCACACTGTAGGCCTATGCCTATGGATTTTTTGACATGCTTCGTGGAGATCCGAAGGCCCTTGTTTAAGTTGTTAATTTCATAGTTCTATGTAGGCAAACTATGAAATTAACAAGAAAGGAATGAGAGGGAGCAGTGTTGGAAGTAACCAACACCAGCGTCAGCTACGATCTCTTAGCAATAGGTGGAGTATTTATACAGTAGTGGAGGGCATTATTTTTTAACCTCGTCAGTCATCAATTAAAAAAAGTTAGTCATCAATTCGAAAAAGTCAGTCGTCAATTCGGAAAAGTGTCATCAATTCGGAAAAGTCAGTCATCAATTCGGAAAAGTCAAGATCAAAGAAAACTTTGAATGGAATCTGTGAGCCAAATAGAAGGAAAGTTGTGTCATTTGAATTTTTCTCACTTTTGTATGTATTCGTCACTCATCTCTATAAGATCCCTCTCTCCCTCTTTCTTTCAATATTGAAAAATCTAAATTTTAAATACCTGCATAAGTATTCTCTCATTTTTTACTTTTTATGTCAGAATATCAAGGTAATCCAAGATAGCTTCTCTGAAGCGAGCCTTGTTAATGCAAGGATAACTTATGTACTGGTCAAACCACAAATGCGTGCAACTACCCATCTTCTCTGCCATCTATGGTAAGGCAAACAAACTAGTGTTCCCTTATGAAACACTAATTAATAGTTACAGCACAACCTATGAATTTAATTCAACATCCCACACTCAAAAAATTGATATTCCTTTGCTATCAAATGAAATTATGATAAGAAGTGATGGCAAATTTTCCATTCAAAAGGACACCATACCTGAATTTTTCAGGGAAGTTTGGACGGATCATATTGGCTTCAACTGCTTGTCTGATACAGACTATGTGAGTAATACCGCACCGTACCAGTACATCTAACTGCAAAACGAACCATAAGGTTTAGCAATGTTGGAAAGGAAAATACACCAACTGATTGATGCTAATGCATCAAAGAGATGAAACTATCCCCAGGATTTTAATCTAGACTTTTGCATGCAGCTATGGACAACTTTAATGTAAATATATCCAAAAGGAACTAACCTTGCTGCGTGTTGCAGCTGCATATGGTCCAAGGTATATATTGGGCAAAATTTCCTGTGGAGAACATTGTTTGATTGATTAATTGATCAGAATATCATGGAAAGGGCTGAGTCTATTTTAAATATGTAATAAATTATGATAAATAATATTTCAGCATCATACCCGTTTAAAAATTGGACTTCGCAAATGACATGGGCTTCCGTCTACTAAAGATGGTACCTTCATTTTACAATACCTTCTAATTATGTCCTATAAAAACAATTAATTCCGTTTTGATAGTGATGATTGCCTTAATTCTTACATAGCACAAAGCAAGGGACAAAACCTACTACTTTGATCTCTGATGTTAAGTTTCTTAGTTTTTTTTAAATGCTAACCTGCATTTCTCTCCTCATTGTATAGGCCCATTCCTGTAATGATAAGAAACTATTTATCACAGTTTTGATGCATGACAATGCAGATTTCTTTACAATAAATTGAGCCTTCATTAAATAAAAATAAGTTAACTGTAAGCAGTAATTTTTCAAGATCTCCAGATTTCAGGAGCCTAGCGGAAGTAATAATGGTACAGCTTTCACAAGTTTTTAGCAACAACACCCATAGGCATACAAGCACTTCAACTTAAAAAGTTTCATTTGTATCACTATTACTCATATTGGTGCAAGCTCTACCACCTGCTCTAGCCTTGCCTTACTCTACCTCCTTATGGCCCCCTCACATTATCCGACATACAACAGTCGGGGGTCTAAAGACTGAAGTCTGAAGGCTCACACTAGCCGACAGAGTCGGGAGCACGGCGACTAGAAAAGAGTGTTTTTTTAAGTTGTAGCCGTTACAACAATGGTTGTAACGGCTAGTGCAGCTTGTTCTTTTACTTTTTTCTGAGTCGTAAGCCCCCCGACTCGCTGAAATTGAGGCCTCCCAACGGGCGCTCACACTGTATGACCCGATTCAAAATTTGAATCTGGTGTTTTGTCGGCTAGAACTGCTCCCGACGGCTCCTCCCGACGGAAAAATCTGTCTTAGACCCCCCCGACTCGTTGTTTGTCGTATAGTGTGAGGGGGCCATTACACTAGTGTATATACTACCTCATGTGCACTGTCCCATACGATTTTCCTGCTGTATGTACCGCATATACTATATACAGGATAACCAACGAGTTAGTTATCTGATTTATTATATATGCTTTATATAAGATGTTTATTTGTATAACAATGTATATTTTGTAGAAATATTACCATTATAAGATGCTTGATCATGTTTTTTTGTGTGAATAGACCTATATAGGCCTATTACAATGAACCGCGCTCTTCTACCATCGCTGCGAGGCAAACCAAGTTGAGAAAAATAGCTCACAGTTCCGAACCAATTTTAGACACTTTCACAGCTTTAAATCTTTTAAAAGTAAAGTTATGGTTTGACAAAGGGTAGGCCTCGATAGTGATAAAAGGTTTTTAGTTTATTAATTCATTTGATAGATATATTACACCTCTAACTTCGTTGAAAGTTACGACGCTCTGAAAACCAGGTCATTTTGTTGTCAGTGGGCCACTGAGGGAAAATCACTCCCGTTTTCGAATCAATTTTCATCCTTTTCACAGCTTTAGATAGTTTTAAAACCACAGTAATGCTTTAAAAGGGGATTATACCTTAATAAAGATGAAAGTATTTTACTTTATTTCCTTCTTTTGATCTTTATTTCACCGTTCTGCCTACGTTCACAGCTGATCAGTGATCAGTGATTCCCCTCAGTTGGGCCTACGCTGTCAGAGGCGCCTTCGGTAGGCCACTCAGAGCGTGGAGTTGTATACGACACAACACAGAGCGTGGAGTTGTATACGTGCACAACGTATACAACTCTACAATACGTTGTTTCAACACCAATGCGTATATAATAAGATAATTTATAGCCTATGAATTACAAGACAAGTGCTTTATTTTCTATCTAATTGTGGAAATAAATTTCCTTTTCTGTCATTCTTTAGAAATTTAGTAATATTCCATTTTTTTACTCAAATTTAGATATCTGCAGGCATGCTGCTCTTTTTCAATAATTTTTTAAGTTGTATTTATGATTTAAATACAGGGAAAGTTTCTACTTTATTTAAATTAGACGGTTACGTCACTATTGAAAGTTAGTCAGTTGGAGGAAAATATTCCATTTTAAGGTCCAACTGAAGCTTAGCCTAATCTTGAATTAGTAAACTAAAAGCAGTCCCTAACGTTATAAGGGATCTAATCTATAGCATGTGGGGGCGCTTGCGACTGGACTTGCGTCGTTGATCTTAACCTATGTAATTACCCTCTGAAATGAAAATGAGACACGGGACGGATACGTTGTTACTGTCTGTAGACCCACGAGCCGAAAAGTCAGAGCTCAGGCCTCAGCTGAGACTGAGGCAATACATATAAATGGGAAGTTATAAAGTGTAACTTTACCGTACGATTGCAATTTATCGCCGGAACTTCGGGGAAATGAAGACAATCCATTTTGACAACAGGCTTAGATGTGTAAGCCCATGTCAACGATAAAAACGTCGCATATATAGAAAATTATATTTTGAGGTGAACATGCAGAGAGAGTCAAGCCTTGTGTTCACCATTCACACACTCTGCACTTCCGGAAATAAGTACCGCATAAAATAGGGAAGAAAAATACACCGAAAAAATAGAAGCTATTATTTTGGTCAAGAATAATTTTAAGTATTTTACTGATGTAATGTTAATTCATTTCTATTTTTCTCAATAGGCACACTCCCTACATTTTTTCTGCGGATTCAATACGACCGGATGTCAACAAGCGAAGCGGTGGAAGTTTCCTCCGTTGTCACTCAGCAATCTTAATTATTTCCTTTCGGAATTTCGTGGTGAGTTCATAATATGTTTTCCTTTGCATACCGACATGGTGAAAATATGTTTGTCTTATTTTCTTCAAAGTATTATTTATCAGTATTTCTCGCCTATTTGGGTATAATGTCGGAGTGGTGGGTTGGCTTCGTCAAGTGACAGACATGATCATTCAGATGATGAACCTTGGGCCTTGGTACTTTGGCTAGGTGGGGCTATAGGCTAGAGTAGAGGCTAGATGATGAGATCGTACTATTGGATTGCCGGATGAAACTCTCATTGAGAGAATTGAATTTTCCTCTTGATCCAACTAATTTTTCTCCTGAATTTCACCATATCTTATCAGTTTGAGTTGCTCAAGTCAAGGGGTCATGTAACAATAAATTTTTAAAAGACAAGTTAGACTCCGTAGGCTACTAATTACACTCCCACTGGCACTCTATGATATTTCATCGACCACATGCCGCTGGAAAGGAAATCCGCTCTCAAACCACGTTCTTACTAAATATCAACATTTAGTTTTTGTAAATTTTACATAGTTATCACTGAAGACAGGTTTAATATGACTAAGTATTCACATTGACAATACACGGAATGGCCGACAATGGCAATATTGCCATTAAATATTGGAATACTTTCCTGTAAAGCCTATAATAGTATAATTATAGCTTTACGTGTGTGGGCCAACATTGGTAAGGTTTTGAAATCACAAGACAATCAAATAGGGCAAAATGGTCCATAGGTAGGAATATTAAATTCTGGAGTTCCGTAGTTAGAATTTCTCTCCCAGTTATTCCTGTCGCGGAGCTAGGCACCCAGGCTAGAGTTCCGATGATATTATAATTTATATACAATCATACTTTATTTTGGTCTTAACGTGTACAATCTGCATGAAATGTTGTCCGTTATTCAATTATTGCTCTTGTATGAACACGGTACATGCTGTTACAGATGTTCTATTGTTATGTTAACCCGTGTTTGTTATGCATGTGCATGCCATGAATATGACTCCACTTGGATGTCGTCATGGCATTAAGCAACCATCACTCACTCCATGGATTCTATTGCTATATATACCTGTCTATTGTCAAATATTAAACTTAGCCTGATCAAAATACGGCACTGTGTCAGACGGTGCAAGTACAAAGAGAAGAGCTTGGCTTTTGTTTATTTTGAATGTTAACCAAAGCTCTCCTCCCAAAAATAAATTGAATATATAAGTTATTAGATTCAAGGAACTACCAACCATACCTAGAAATTACTGAGAGAAGTTTCAGATTTACATTTATTTTAAATGTGAACCCTCCTCTCGACATGGTATTTAGACACTTTGACTTATAATACGATGAACCCAACCATATCTATAGAACCATCAATCACAGAAGAGAAAGAGACAATAAACTTGGACAGAAATCAAGCAGGCAATACAACCATATGAACCCAATAGAAACATGGACATCATTCAACCACCTAGACTAGTAGTGAATTTGTAATTATCATAAACTAAATGCTCGGTAAATTGCTCTAGATTAATACAGCTATGGAGTAGATCCATTTATTACAACATGTTTTCTGAATATCCTCTATCGGAGTAGTTAATCCAAGATATTTAGACCACGTTGAACAAGTGTTTTGAGGCGAGAATAGTGTTGCCCGACCAAAATAGACAGTGAAACATCACAACAACATACCATATAATCTATTTTAGATAAAAGGTATTAGTTTGTACAGTATTCCCTGAATTCTTCAACCTCACTATATTACTCAATTTACTGGAAACATCGACCTGTAACGAAAAGTAAAATGAAAACGTTACGACAACAAAAACCTGTACGGTACGTCTACAGTTAATTAAAGGTAAATACATTTCTGTCTAACCAATATTAAAAGTTAGCAGGAATGTGTAAGTCTTTGATTGTTATTGTTTCATAAAAAAAGAAAAGAAAAACAATTAAAACTATCATATTAGGCTGAGGGACTGGATGCTAGTCTGCATGGCTATGACATGAGAAAGCTCATAGGAGTGAACTTTAAAAATGAAATAATAAATGACGAGTGAAGGAAACGGAACATATGTATGTGAAAGACGGTGGATGTTTCTTAATGTATATAAACCAATCTTCCATGGTTGACGGACTGAAATGTAGAGATACAGATAATATTGTGGAAAAGGGGACCTTTGTAATAGTAAATTGTGCCCCAGAGTATAAAATTGATGGAACTCCTGATATTTTAACAAGTTTTTGCGGGAAGCAAGAATACTAACGTTTGTATGGTGAGTTCAGGTGGAGCGTTGGTCGGTAGAGCTTTCAGACAGCTTTGTATGTTAGTTATATTTTTTTATCGCATGTTAATATGCAGTTTAAAGTAAATGCTCTTTCTTATCACTAGTGATATACATTCTCTGAAATCTGACTGACTAATTGTGTATTTTCATTTATTAAATCATTTTTTCCAACTTCGTTACAGATACCTAGGGCAACCATGCAAATCAGCCAGTCACTGATAATAGGCTTCGTGACGTTATGGCAGGTTATGGACGTCACCATGGCGGAGTATCTCCTCAATACCTTCATAGGAAGTGTGGGCTCAGGGAATTCCACATTTTACAAGCTTTCAAAAGATGGTACTGTGCGCTTAGCATTAGACAGTGATGGAGATGCAGACTTGTATGTCTCTGATAAGACGTTAAA
Organism: Sthenelais limicola; assembly: GCA_942159475.1. Lineage (NCBI taxonomy): Eukaryota > Metazoa > Annelida > Polychaeta > Phyllodocida > Sigalionidae > Sthenelais > Sthenelais limicola. The sequence goes on from OW804098.1 coordinate 78,339,863, forward strand.
ACCGGATTACCGCACCTATGAACTTCAATCTGTGACTTGCGGGACTGACGAGGTGGAAATACCTGTGAGTTTCCAACGGCCTGTTGGCGTAGCTGTATATGGTCATCCTTCCCACGACGTTACTAATTTCCGCCTTCGTGTTTATGTGGACGGAGTACCCAGTCAACAAAGCAGTTATATAACGCCACCTCAGTCTTCATCTTCCTCATCTCACCACCACACTCATTCACACAAAGGGGCCCTCCCGGCTGGCAAAGATGAAGAAGAATCAATACTATGGACTATCTTTGTTGGAATTCTTAAAATCATTTTTGATATCCTCATGTGAGGTCATGAAATTTAGAAATGTATTGTTCATTTTAATTTCTGTTCATGTTTCTATTTGTCCCAGAATCCCGATTAACAACTATTCTGATCCAATGAAGTGTATGTCTCTTAGATGGAATCAGTTCCAAGAGATATCAATATCCAAGGACGCCAGAACAAACAAAATTTCGTGACCCGCGAATCAATTAATCCAACGAATTGGTGAACCTAATCACAACGTTCTCGTTTCACATCTGAGATAATTGTGGGAGATTGAGGTATTTGTTCTAGATCAAAAGTATTATTTTCTACAATTTCATTGGAACAACGTTAAATTTGAATGCAAGCATTTGCTTCTTATGATTGTGCTGGTGACATGGACAATGTGCATAAGACAGGCCTTTCGGTTATCAGTTGTTGCCTCTACATATTGGCCAACATGTTACGGATGGAGTCTTTTTTTTTTATTTTGATGGCAGAACTTAACTTAACGATATGACCAATAACGCTTAACTGGCTCTGCGCAAAGGATAAAGAAATTAATTGGCGTTTCTCCACGGAGTAGATTATCTATTCTAAGCCTGCAACACTTTCACATTCAAAGATTCTAAACAAATTTGGATCCCTTAGGTACTTTCCAACCATGGGATGTAGATACAGCGCTAAATGATTACGAGAAAGTTTTATGATAACCAGAGTTTTGATATTATGAATATTTTGTTAATCAACACTGATACTTAGAACCATTGCTGGTCATTGGAAGATAATTCAGAGCTCCTGTCAAGTATTTTACCCCAGATGATGTTATGATTGGAACTTTCTTTCAGCTTGTGACTTCGCATGACCAGTTTAATACTTAGTCATGAAGCTTCTCCACGCCATTGTGTATTATCAGCCTTTTCTTTAGACTCATGCCTCCTAATGGGCCTCCTTAATGATTGCATCATAAGTGATACTTTCGCGGGCATATCGAAACAGATGAGGCTGAGGTGGGAATACGGAAATTATTGTAATGAAACTAATTAAAAGATGCTCGTTTGGAGCTCGCTCACGATTCTTATGACTAAATATATTGTGATTGATGGGTTTTGTTATGACGAAAGGATTACTTTCTTGACTGATCAAACAAATGTAAGGCTCCCGATTAAAGTATGGTTTCCTACTGATCGGAACGCTGTGTGTGCATGTAAATCTGTAAGTGATGCTGCCTTATTTTCCTTTATATATTATCATTACTGGAAATGTTAGTTCGAACGTGACGATTGCTTAACTAAAGGGAATTTCTCCTATGGTTTGGTAGTTAGTCAGATTTGATGAAATATAAATCTGTCCAGAGAAGAGTTCAAATTATAAGGTGATGTGAAAGAATGTTCGTACATAGCTTGTAGTTTTGTGATAACTGTATATCCACACCAAGATGGGGGATGTTTGAAAGATGTTCTAATTAACATTTATATGAAAGGAGAGATTTGTATATGTTGTAAGATCGTTACCCGGTAAAGAAATTCCCTGTTCTGAAAATAAATAAACCCATTTATTTTAGCTTTGGGCATTTTCCGTCTTATGCCCAGGATTTTGTAATTGCTTGAACGGGATAGACGTGGTATTTATTATCTCTCAAATATCCATTTATTTGTCACGAATATTAATCTAATATCCAGGATGGAAATACGTTCTTTAGTTTAATATGTAATAATGTTGTTTTTTCTCTCATCATTCGACCATGGTGGATTATTTTTTGTAATATTATCTAGCTAAGATATTCAAAATAATTTATAAAGTAATTTCCGATAATTCTTTCTTGTCGGTCAGCGAAATAGTTTCTTTGATCAAGAACCTCTTGCTAATAAAAACTGCAAGCGTATATCTTTTGATGATAATGAAGAAAGTAGATTGCGCGTATCCTGATGTACAAACTCTATTTTTATATTGACACCCAATGATCAGTATCTATTTGTGTTACCAAAATGAGTGCTAAGTCACTAATAAAGGGCTTTCTTTTTAATAAACAACACGTGTCTTTTGCATTTATTTCGGAACTCTCTAAAGTACGCCAGCTTTGTAAAGGAAAGTACCGGCCCCTCACATACCTGTTGAATGTTAAATTGTCTTGTGATAAGATAAAAAAAATCCAAGGACTTCGCCCTTATTGATTCGATACCGGATATAAGTTAACTAGGTGCACTTGCACTACGATAGAAAGACGTCTCTGTTTATTTCGAAACAGAACCCAAATAAAAATAACAAGGTCAGTAGGTTTTTATGTTTTAATATGGAATAATTGATGAATAATAAATGTAGGCCTATAGTTGAAAGAAGGTCATTTAAAAAAGTATCTCGTAATATGGATAATCAATGCAGGAAACTTGCGCAGGATGGGCTCTTAAAAGTTAATAACAATACCGGTATATATACGATTATTTAGTGATTTCACTGTAACTTGGATGCCACTCAGAATCAGTCATCAAGTAAGTCGTCAAGCCAGTCCGTTAAATCAGTACCAGATGTTTGGGGGAGCGGGTTGACTGAAATAAATGAAAGTATTTGTAAGGTTGTTTCATGAGCTCTGCAGTTTGATTATCGTTTAACAGGGCAGCATGAATTCTGTCCAGTCGATTCCTTGCCTATTTCGTTGAAGCAGGAAGGTATAGCTAACAAGAAATTAGCCTAGGTTTGATTGACTTATTAGTTTAAACAGTTTTCAGTCATAAGTTGATTATTTCATTGAATGAGTGCCTCCTGGCACAAGGATGAGAGACTGGACTTATATAGTTAAACTTTTTAATATATAACAAGTGTAACTCAAGAATTCTACCATTGTTACAGTGGTTGGAAATTCTAGTCTTACTTTATTAGCTTATCACTGTGATTAAGAACTATTCATATTAGGGCATGTCCATTTTTTCGACTTTCTACATAAATTACGAGGCCAGAAAAGATTGATGGTGCCGAGCATGATGAATGTTGTCATGTCTGGCATCCTTAATGAATAGTACGTTGGGATTTTCAATAAAAAATGGGCAGGCGTCATTTTCCAAGTGGTGATTCTCCCCAGCAAAATGACCACTTACAGAGCCTCCAGACGACGACGACCATGTACTTAGACTTTCAGAATAAACGTTAAGGTTGTGAATAATCTCAACTAACCTGCTGAAGTCTCTACATCCGGTTCGTCTGGCAAAGGAGATTCTTTGACTGGAACGTCTTGAAATGAATAGCATAAGTTAGATATTTAAATGTTTCACACACTTCCATTCAAAGCAGGCGACATCAACAATATTCCCATTTCATTTCCGATATACAAAATGTAGCATTTGAATATTAATTAAATTTGTACATACATTGTGTTCCTCACTTGGATATATTCGTGTCCTATCAAACTTAGTCCTATCCATAAAAATACAACCGAGGCTGATACATACACAACTGACCGCTATAGCTTTTTCTGATTAGAGTAAAAAGGCCACATGCCTCTATTCAACTTAACGGACACTCCATTGTTGTAGCTGTGTTGAATAAAGGTTGCAGATAAGATTGCTTTGACACAAGGTGTTCCAGTTCTTTAGATACAATACACGCTTCTAATCTTTAGCTGGGGACTTACCATCAAATAAATTATCGATTTCATCTCTATCACATGCCTTCACCGGGGAATCAAGCTCCAATAGGGCATCTAGGTCCTCTTCAAGGGCGTGTCCTTGTATGGAAGTCGGAGTCTTTTCTATTTCTTCTGATTTGATAAGATTATCTTCTTGTTTAGGTACATGCACACTTTTCGCTAAAGGTTTACTTGTTTTAGTTTTGCTTAATCTATTCTCCTCCTTCGTAGTTTCATACTTAATTTCATTTGATTTTAAATCTGTCGACACAGCCTGGGATGCAAAGTCATTAATTGTACTAGAGGATAACTGATCGATTTGAGGTAGAATTGCAATATCCTCTTCAGCATCATCGGCTTCCCACATATCAACTTCAACACATTCCGTCTCAGTTTGAACCAAATCAATCTGTTCCATATAAGATGCCAGGTGATTACGGGCAGACGTCTTAAAGACTTCAAGTTGTTCGGCCTGTAGTCAAATCAGAAGAAATGGTCATACGCTGCGATTTTTGTTGGTGGATTTATTCTGTTCAAAATAACTAGGAGCCATAATAAAACATTCATCGAACAAAAGTAAAGAATCACCGCTTTAAAGGAATGGGTCTACTGTCCTATATTTATTAACTTAACACAGGTGATATTACCGTACCTGATTATCATGACCCTTCCATGATCATTCGAGGATTCTTTGGTATGGCGCTGGATAAATTTATGTATACGGCACGGTAATCATTTAAGGAAATACATCATATAGTTAATACGTGCGATGATTGAGAAAAACAGAGATATTATGAGACATATTCCAGCGCGAGTTAAATGAGGATATGTTAGCTCGCATTTGATATGTCACAGGAACTCTCTATGGAGTAGTAACTCTAACATCAGCGTCAAAGAAACATTTGCATGTAATAAAGTTACCCAGCCCCAACAAGCTTTCGTATATGTACATTCCATAGAAATCAATCTATATTGTAGCAAACGACTTCGTTTGAACTCTCAAGTCGAAATAAATAATGAGACCCAACAGTTGAGGTATAATTGTCATTATATCGCACTTTCCATTTTCCCTCAAAGGTTTAAGTAAGCAAAATGATACTCACAGTAAAATTGTCCTTTTCAATCCCAAGAAGAATATCTAGAGGTACGCATTTTAATGACGACGCAAGACCTGCGCAGTCTATTGAGAGTACTGCACTAGAATCACCATCTTCTTCATTCCAGTCTAGCTCATCGGCAAAGCGAAATTGTGAGAAGGAATTGGCTGAAAGGTGAAAAAACTCCAAACGTTATAAAATAGCCCAATTTAGAATTAATTAAGTGGTCTTTGATCATCAGAAAATGATAGGACGGCACGGAATACGAAATCGACTATACACCGTACTTCAGAGTAGATGTATTTCATTTTCAATGTCTGGAATAAGTATAAATGCTTTTCTTACTTGCAACGTTTAGTAGGAGTTCAAAGTCACCCCCTCTCTGTGTGATATGATCTTCATCCTCACCAGCTTCCAATCCACCGTATCGATCCCAGTTACTCTGGACATAGCGTTTTTTAAATGTTTTAGTGTCTACCTGTAATTTTTCAAACAACAACATGATTAGGTAGGCCTACCGAGAATAAATGTGGGACGGCTGCGCAAAATGACCACTGAATTAAAATTTGGGTCTTTATTGTATTAATTGCTGTGTGGATATATATAGGCTACCTCCTTGACAGTCGGCATCCATCCGCATTTTGTTAACAAAAGGGTAGCAAAATAGAGAACATTTCGAACGATGCCACTTAAATCCGGTTCTACGCCACACAGTACCGCTCGCTAAGGGGATTTGTCTTTTTGGCACTTTCTTTCCAGTAAAACACCGCAATTGTTACTCTCTATCCACATCATTCCTCTTAATGAACAACTTTTCCTGGGGGAAGTACAGGATGCACCTATATTTTTAACAAGAGAAAATCGAGTGCCACGGCACTCGTTATGAACGAGATTTCGATTATATAATTATAATTATAAGTATGAGAATAATTTAATAATAGCATAAGTCTTAGAATAAGTTTATTAATGAGAAACGGAGAGAGAGAGGGGGGGGGAGGGGAAGAAGAAAGTACCATATGACAACTCATAAAATATCCTCATTAAAATACTTGCAAAATATTCGGGGAGGGGGGCTATTGCCCCCCCCCCCCAGCCCCCCCCCCCCCCCCCCACTTTACCAGTGGTTTGGGATACATGCATGTGTAAATTGGAAAAGACACTTTGCATTGATCCTTGCATGTGAGAGAAAAAGAGAGACCCTACATACACCCATAGAAGTACTAACCCAAAGTGATAGAGACAGACAGAGAGACATTTTCGAACACAACCAATTATACAATGAGAGTCATTCAAGCGTGGGAGCCGACAACAAAGTAAATTGTGCCTTATAATATGGGCTAAGTGTATTGGCTAAGTTTTCATGTCTCCCAGTGAATTGGACGTTGCATAACACACACATAACACCCGCATAACACACACAACACCCGAATAACACCCGCATAACACACATAACACCCGCATAACACACACATAACACCTGCATAACACACATATAACACCTGCATAACACACATAACACCCGCATAACACACACATAACACCCGCATAACACACACATACACTCTGTCCAGCCTCTAAAGAACCGAGACTTCAAAGAGTGCCGGTATGGGCTAGCATTGCGGTTTCGGTTCTTTAGAGGCTGGACAGGGTATAACACCCGCATTACACACACATAACACCCGCATAACACACACATAACACCCGCATAACACACACATAACACCCGAATAACACACACATAACACCCACATAACACGCACATAACACACACATAACACCCGCATAACACACACATAACACCTGCATAACACACATAACACATAACACCCAAACAACATGCACATAACACCTGCATAACGCACATAACATACATACAGTTTACATACATACAGTGAAGTACCATTCTAAATTTACAGTCATGTATTTAGAGCAAATATTTAGAGGAAAAAATTATTCAGGGGGGGGGGGCTAGTGCCCCCCCCCCCAGCCCTCCCCTCCCACCCCACCCAACTATACCAGTGGTTTGGGATTCATGCATGTGTAAATTGGAAAAGACACTTAGCATTGTTCCTTGCATGTGAAGCACAGACTCCAGCCCTTGACTATCCTGGACGAGCACAACCGACCGCTATTCCGTAGGAATAGCTTTGCTATGATTATCAGATCACGTGACCGGTTGACCCCCCGAGAGGATAAATGTATTGTTGTAGTGTGGGATGGACTGGGACGGACGAATGATGTATAGGGTACATTTGTCCGCCACCAGGGGGCAGGGTCTCACATTGTGAGTGAGGACAGATCTCTGGGGGGTATAAATAGGGGTGAGATTTTAGGGTAAGGGCAGTTGCAGCCCAGGCATCAAGCATTCCACATCTACCTTTCAAGATACTTCAATAAATGGGCTACTAGCTGAGACCAAGATTCATCTCTTATTGTTGTAATTGTTAGACAATGCAATTCGTCCACTCGTCCATTCGTCCACTCGTCCGTTCGTCCGCATTCGTCCAAACTAAGTAGAATGATATTCCAGCAGAGAACTCAATGGCTTTCTCCTTATGTATTAGTGAAGTAATGACGGCTACAACAATGGTGGCAGCGGTGGCATCGTTTCAGATGAATCCTACCCTCTCTAGCTGTCAGGAGTAGGAGAGAACCAAGGGAACTGGACGAGTTGGCTGGACGAGTTGGCTGGACGAGTTGGCTGGACGACCAGACACAGATGGAGGCAAGCAGATTTCAGAATATGAAAGTGAGACCCCAGGCATTTGATAGGTCTCGATTTTCGTCTGAATTCATTCACCATTCCTGTTTGGTTGTAGATCTAAACCTGTGGACAAATCAGCTATGGTTGGACGAATTGGACGAGGACGAATTGGACGAGGATGAATTGGATGACCAGACACAGATGGAGGCAAGCAGATTTCAGAAGGTGAAAGTGAGACCCCAGGCATTTGATAGGTCTCAATTTTCGTCTGAATTCATTCACTATTCCTGTTTGGTTGTAGATCTTAACCTGTGGACAAATCAGCTATGGTTGGACGAATTGGACGAGGACGAATTGGACAAGGACGAATTGGACGAGGACCTCAGACGAGGACGAGGACCTAGGAAAATCCATGCTGGGGAATCTGTGAGGCAGAAAGAAATGTGGAAGAATGCCCTCTGGACAATTTTTAAGATTGGACAGTTGTCTGGACAAGTTATCCAGACAAGGACGAGTTGTCTGGACAAGGACGAATTGGCCAGACAAGTACGAGTTGTCCAGACGAGGACAAGTTGCCCGGACGAGGACAAGTTGCCTGGACGAGAACAAGTCGCCCAGATGAGGAGGACTTCGTTAGTTGGGCGAGGACTTTGTTGGCCGGACGTGGACGAGTTGCCCGGACGAGAACGAGTTGCCCAGACAAGGACAAGTTGCCCGGATGAGGACGAATTGCCCGGACAAGGAATTTGTTGGCCGGACGAGGACAAGTTGCCTGGATGAGGATGAGTCGTCTGGACCAGGACGAGTCGTCCAGACGAGGACAAATCATTTGGATGAAGACAAGTCATTTGGATGAAGACAAGTTGTCTGGACATGGGCAAGTGATGAATTGGCCCATGTGAGTGAATGAGAGACAGAATGAGGATGAGGACATGAGTGAGGACGAACAGGACAAATGGAGACGAATGGAAACGAATGGAGACGAATGGAGACGAACAGGGACGAGCTGGCTGGATGGGGGCTAGCTGGATGAAGGAAACTCGATCACTGTGTGGGACAGGTGGGACCTGTGGAGGTAGGGAGGGAGTGCCATTTCCCTCAGGTAACCTACCTGGAAGTAGGGAGGGGGTGATAGTCCCCTCAGGGAGCCTACTTGGACGAATCAGCAGGCTAGGGTTGGAGAGTGAATTACCAGGGTGAGGTGATTGGGGAACCCAACTTGCTGGAATCGGGCTTACACACAGTGGTACTGGAGGTAGAGGGAGGAGCAGTTTCCTCAGGTACCAGGATGAGTCTGCTGGCTAGGCAGGGGAATATTGAGCAGTGTGAAGAAATGAACAAATGCCCTGGACGAATCTACTACTTTAGGACGAACCAAAGAAGAGGGAGGACGAACCAAAGAGGGAAGAAGAGGGAGGACGAACCAAAGAGGGAAGAAAAGAGGGAGGACGAACCAAAGAAGGAAGAAAAGAGGGAGGACGTACCAAAGAGGGAAGAAAAGAGGGAGGACGAACCAAAGAGGGAAGAAAAGAGGGAGGACGTACCAAAGAGGGAAGAAAAGAGGGAGGACGAACCAAAGAGGGAAGAAAAGAGGGAGGACGAACCAAAGAGGGAAGAAAAGAGGGAGGACGTACCAAAGAGGGAAGAAAAGAGGGAGGACGAACCAAAGAGGGAAGAAAAGAGGGAGGACTAACCAAAGAGGGAAGAAAAGAGGGAGGACGTACCAAAGAGGGAAGAAAAGAGGGAGGACGTACCAAAGAGGGAAGAAAAGAGGGAGGACGTACCAAAGAGGGAAGAAAAGAGGGAGGACGAACCAAAGAGGGAAGAAAAGAGGGGAGATGAACCAAAGAGGGAAGAAAAGAGGGAAGAACAGAGGAGGGACGAACCAAAGAAGAAAGGAATTCGTCCATGCCTATGAAGACAGAAGAATTAATAACATACTCTTGAAAATACCACTGTTATATTTAACCAAGTAATGACGTTATAAGATCAGTGGGTGTTCATTTTAAAATTGTAATTTTGGGGTCCAAAATTTATAAAGGGGAGGGTAGTGTTGTAGTGTGGGATGGACTGGGACGGACGAATGATGTATAGGGTACATTTGTCCGCCACCAGGGGGCAGGGTCTCACATTGTGAGTGAGGACGGATCTCTGGGGGGTATAAATAGGGGTGAGATTTTAGGGTAAGGGCAGTTGCAGCCCAGGCATCAAGCATTCCACATCTACCTTTCAAGATACTTCAATAAATGGGCTACTAGCTGAGACCAAGATTCATCTCTTATTGTTGTAATTGTTAGACAATGCAATTCGTCCACTCGTCCATTCGTCCACTCGTCCGTTCGTCCGCATTCGTCCAAACTAAGTAGAATGATATTCCAGCAGAGAACTCAATGGCTTTCTCCTTATGTATTAGTGAAGTAATGACGGCTACAACAGTATATATACCGAGACTGTCTTCCGAAAGCCTGTTTTATTGCTTTATTTTTTTCTGGAACTTTCTAACCGATCCCAGAAGCTAGACTCACCCAAGGGCAGCAAAGTTCAAATGGGAACATGTGTTACTTACTGAAGAATTAAAAAGTTATCGCTAACCGCAGATTCGAAGCGAGAGCTCTCAGCAATGGCCACCATATCAACAGAAGTAGCTGGGAAGAAGCCACTACTACTCTAAGCCAATCATATCATCCGATTCGGTCACATGACCATGTGCGCAATGACGTCATATATAGCGGCAGGTCGGGGAAGCCCTCCGATCAGAGAAACAAAGCTGACATAGCCTTTTGCAGGTAGAAAATCCGGGATTATCATTTATTCCATTAAAAAGGTAACGAAATATAGATTCTTCTGCTAAAATCTTAGTGTCTGCTGGTCGTTGGGTTGGTTGAACCCATACGACCTGAGCAGACAAACTCAAAGCAAAACGCCTGCACGAGAACAGTCGAAGCCATGCCGTAAGCAGCTAGAAATAGTTTAGTAATCGGGATTCCCGGCTGGTTTGTGAGGGCCGTTTTTGCGACGATGCTTCATTTGTATATATAAAAACAATATTAAGCGTTCAGATCTTCAGAAATATAACCAAACTATTAAAACAATACAATTCAAGGCAGTACACTTTCTGGACACTGTGTATTGCTGCCACACATTGTATATACATACAATCAAACAATACTTACAAGTATGCTATCAATAGGTACATTGTGATTGCCCTGGCTTGGGCTCTGTGGCCGAGGGCGTTAGATTGCTGGACTATGTGAGTATGTGAGGTGAGTGAGGTGTCCCAGGTTCGAATCAGAGTGAGGGAGAGAAAAAATTGTATGATGTGTCACAGGAAAATGAGTCGGCTGAGGGGAGGGGGGGAGTGGGGAGTGGGGAGTGGGGAGTGGGGAGAGAGAGAGAGAGAGAGAGAGAGAGAGAGAGAGAGAGAGAGAGGGGGGGGGGGCAAAAATAACTATTTTCCGGGAAAGCCATCTTAAAAAAATCCTTTTCCAGGGTCAGGAAAGCCATTTGGCTATAGCAACGCAGTAGGCGTCCAATCATGCAGAGGAGGAGGAGGAGGAAGAAGTATGAGGAGGAGGAAGAAGAATGAGGAGGAGGAGGAGGAGGAGGAGGAGGAGGAGGAGGAGGAGGAGGAGAGAGAATCATGTGATGGGTCACAGGAAAATGAGTCGGCGGACTGAACTGAGGGGGAGAGGGAGGAGGGAGGAGGGAGGAGGAAAGTGAGAGAGAGAGAGGCAAAAATAACTATTTTCCGGGGCCGGGAAAGCCAATCACGCAGAGGAGGAGGAGGAGGAGGAGGAGGACGAGAAGAAGGAGGAGGAGAGAATCATGTGAGAGAGAGAGGGAAAGAGAGAGTGAGAGAGAGAGAGGGAGAGAGAGAGAGGGGGGGAGAGAGAGAGAGAGAAGGAGGAAGAGGACACTTGGCAAAGTAGGCTTTTACTTACATACACTATAGGAGGAGAAAGAGAGAGGGAGAGGGAGAGAGAGAGAGAGGGGGGAGAGGAATAGCAGAAGGAGGAGGAGAAAGAGGAGGAGATAGAGGAAGACAAGAGATGGGAAGAGACAGAAAGGAGAAAGTTTACCTTACAGACTTTATGAAACAGACACATCCAGCCATTCAAGGGTAGGGAAAGCCATAAACGAAGTAGGGGTCCAATATTCATATCAATACAAATTTGTCCTCCCTAACTTTATGCAACAGTCTCACTAAATCCTATCACATCATTGGTTGGCCAGTGTATCTACCCTATACTGCAAGTATGTAAGTAGTACATGGAATTGGGAATTAAGCACCGTAAAGTGGATTGGCCTACCCATTTTGGTCCCCCATCGACGGCCAAAATAACAGCTATGAGGACGGTCTCAACGGGAAAAGGAGGACGCAAAGACGGTCGGCCAAACAGCCCATGACAAAGACATTATAAAGAACGAGATTTAATCTCGTTCAAAAAACGCCAAACGGCACTTACATTATAATTATATTTATCGCTACATGAACACTACCAACCCGTCATGTGACCCGCTTAGTGCCAGTCAGTCACGCTTGTTGACAATGATATCATAGCGCAGACTGGGGAAGCCTGTCTCCGATCAGAAAAACATTGAAGCACTGCCACTCCTCATAGGTACAAACTCAGGGATTATAATCTATTCCATTAAAAAGCTCACAAAATATAGAACCATATCCTAAAATCTAAATGTCTGCAGGCGTGTTATGGTGTTCCATAAGGTCGCCTGCAGGCCTCGTCAAGGAAAACACTGAGTCAAGACAACCCTTGTTGTGGCGAAGTTTAGCCAGGTCCCTCGGCTCGGCAGTTGCTTGTGCCGAAATCATAATTTTAAAAGCTTTGATTATTCCCAAAGATATAACAAATACAGAGAGATGAAAATAATCTTACTAAACTAACCAGCCAAGCAGTTACCGTACACAAATTCTCATTCTTAATTTAGACTGCATATTCATTATCGTCCTGAAGTCAATAAAGCAAAAACTAGGCCTATACCAGGAATCTGTTGTGTTTTGCTACAACTAGGCCATAAGCCAACATGTGACCTGACTAGAAAGTGATTTTCGTTCCTGCCTATGGAGCCGATGGCCCAGGGGTGTAGGAAGGAAAAAATTATTGGGGGGGGGGGGGGGGCAGAGACAATATTTTGGTGAGTGGCCGACGAGCGCCGTAGGCGTGAGTAATAAAAACTAGCGGGGTCCCCTAGGGGGGCTCCCCGGAATTTTTTTAAAAAACAAGCAATGAAATGGTGCCTTTTGGGGACATTTTAAGATCATTTTCTAGAAATCTGAAAGCACTCACTCAGGGAAATTGGGTGAAGGTTATTTTGTTAATTCCTAAAATAAATCACTTCCTCTCATTGGTTGATAACTGGGCTTGGTCGGGAAAAGTCGGAAAATTTGAAAATTATTTTTTTTTGTTTTTGAAAAGGTTTTATTCAAACATAACCTGCCATCGTTTGAAAATTATTTTGCAGCATATTTTATTTTGTCATTTTTCAGCACCATTTCATTGATATAAAAATAATGCCAGTACAGTGCTCCTGAAAACTTAACTTTTCAAAGATGTAGGCCGATATGGCCTGTGTAAACCAGCCACACACAGGCCATTTGTCATAGACCCAAGCCATTATTTAACATTGGCAAACTAGCATACAGGACATTGAAACCCCACATAATTGACTAAACATCTTTAAATGGTGTCATTAAGCAAAAGAAGCGATATGTTGTGCTCAGCAATCACAGATGATTGACAACAAATACTGTGTGTATTATGTGTCTTTTATCACGGCTAGGCCTCACATATCGTCCATATATTTCCCTGTATATTTCTATATTTTAAAACAATCCTATGTTTTGGTATATTTTGGTATGCCAAAGAAATAAAGCCCATTATTTTAAGGTTTTGAAAGAAAATAAGGAATACTTTTTGATGTATTGAAATCCGCTTCCCTCAGGACCCATTGGTAGAACTTGTCATAATATGGTTTAATTAGCAAGGTACACAGTAATTGAGACTACTCAAGTTAATGACAGTTATCCCTATAAAAGACAATTAGAATACACCTAAAGTTCCTGGAGGAAAATTTCGTCCATTACATCTCAAGATTTTCTACCAAATGTCCTATGTTTTCAGAAAAATCATGAAATCCTCATATAGAATATACATGTAGATTAAATCAAATGTGATGTGTTTCAGAAAAATTTGTGACAAGTTGCAAAATGGATTTTTTTAAAGTATTTATCTCTCTGTAGGAATGTTCTAATTTTGGAATATATATACTCCAACTCATATGAACAAATATCCCAAATTTCAGGACAGTGTATTAAATATATCCTTGCGTTTCTAGGTCATCCTATATATTTAGTTACTTTGCTGCTCTTTAGTACCTGCAAGTCTGCAGCATTACCTTTGCAAGCAGACAGAACAATATGTTCTATCCCTTTCAGAAAATCGAAGGTCGCCTGATCAAATCTTCTTCATAATTCTCCTATGGCTCTCTCCAAAGTTTCATAATAATCATAATCTTATATTGTCCAAAGAATTGTTTTACAGAGGTGAACTAGTGTGGAGCACCACCGTCGTCATATCATTTTATACCTGTTTTGCAATTACTAAGGTCGTACAAGTCTTTTAATTACAAATTTTGAATAATTGCCAGGTGTACCAAAAATGTACCGTACCAAAGCATTTCAACCAGGACATGTGTAGTAACCGTGGTTAACACGAGAGGGCAGTGGGATGGGTAGTAGGGTAGGATATGTAACTTTGACTAAGGCATGCGCTAAGGGAATGGGAGGGACCGGAGGGAGGGAAGGTATCATAGGATAAAGGGTCCACCAATGAGGGATACCCGACACTCACCACCTGGGTATATATACGGGGAACACATATGTATAGGCATCATCATTATCATCATCTTAAGAAGTAGTAGAGAGATGAGTAACATCCACTCTGGAGTCTAGGGAAGGAGTCCCATAAGATCTCATATGACTCGATATATACACTACCATGGGAAGGGATTATCAACCTAGCATCTATGTACAGGATAAGATACAATATACAAGTAGTGGCGTACTAAAACTCATCGTGTTGTGTTGTTCATACTGGAAACCTACAGCTACTATATATCACCATGACTCTCTATTCAATATCGCCTACCGTCTCTTAAAATACTGTACTGTATTAAACATCATGAGGAGCAATACCCCGAAGTCCGAGTATATTCGAATGCATACAAATACTAGCTAAATATATTCACCCTGGCCCGACGCACCGCCCAATAGCATAAAGATCCGAAGCTACGCGCACAACACTGGTTGGAGAACCACGGGATTGGAGATAGTGTGCGAAGGGGTAGGGTGAGTGTCAAGATAAGCTGGTTAAATGTCGAAACAGGGGTCTTCTGTGGCGGACTTGGTGAAGGAAATACAGAAGAACAATGCTCGAATAACACAAAGTGCAAAAAACTTTGCTGAAACAACAGAACGAATCGGCAAGGTGGAGAGAGAAAAGGTGTCCATAATCAAAGATGGAATAAAAAATCTTGCTAAATTAATGGAGAAAAGGTTGGCAAGAATGAAGGCGTCCGCAAAACCTAGTGTGGGGGGTTCATGTAAATAGGGAGGTGAAGACAGAACGAGAAAGTACAGAAGACTCATCTCCGGACTCTTCTGTCCAAGGACCACCGAGTTACGCTAACTTGAGCGCTGAAAGTACAGCGGTGGGAGGTGCTAGGCCCAAAAGAAACAATCCATTCGCAGCAGATTTTTGTGATGACCCTAGGGTGCCATTAGTGCCTGAAGTAACATGGGACGCTGGTAAACCGCCATATTACACAGAACCATTGGTGCCGCTCCCTTATAATCCAGACTTTGACTACTTAAGCCCGCAAGGAGCCAAGGAGGAGCTGCTCAGGCAAAGCGTGGATATTGTCAGTAAAGAGTTGCAAAGAACCCAGGCCGCTCTAAGAGCAGCGGAAGAGGATACCCTGAGGGCAGTCCAAGATATGAGAAGTGATTGGGAACGGACAAATGAAAAAATGTTAAAAGATGCCGAAGATAGACACAAGGCTAGAATAAACGTACTAAAATTAGCATGGGAGGATGGCACACGACGTAGGGTGAAAACTGCAGAAGACGAAAACAGGGATATAATTATAACACTGCAGAATGACTGGAAAAATGCACAGCAAAATATGGAAAAGACAGATCAGCAAAGGAACGAATTTGTGGTAAAAGAAAAAGATAAACACAACAAGGAGCTGGAGGAGCTAAGAAGAGAGCTGGAAGAAGAAAGACGGGCAAGAGCTAGAGCAAATAGAAAAGAAGAAAGCGACCGAGAGGAGTGGGAGAGAGCGGAAATAGCAAGACAGGAAATGGAGGAGGTGAGAGAGGCTAGAAATAGAGAGTGGTGTGAGGAGATGGAAAAGGAAAACCAAATAAGGGAGGCAAGGGCAAACTGGCTAGCAGCGGAGATGGATAAGCTGAAAATAGAACATGAAAAGGAGAGTGCCCTATTTAGAGATGCGTCTGTGCGATACAAACAAGACCGGAAACACCTTACAGACATGGTCAGGAATCTAACAAACGTCGGAGGAGAGGAGCAGCCTAAAAATAGCATACCCCGAACACCCCACAGAGCAGCCCAGCAACCAACAAAAATAGGGGCTAGTAGTACAATTTGCTCCGAAGATTCCGGTGATATAACCGAGATGTATAGGCTACCTAATGTGCTCCCAACGTTTACCCCTGCACAAACAGGAAGATGGTCGGATAAGTCTAACGAAGGGGGAGGGGCAGCAATGAGACACTTCATTAGAGGGCCAGAAAATTTCCGGCACTCAACAGCGACCAGGAATGTGTCTGAATTCCTGACCGAATATGAAGATTATGCAAGTGCCTTGGGCATAGCTGAGACGTACTGGCTTCAGGGGCTAGCTGGTAGATTGGAGGGATCAGCAAAAGCTTATTACCAACAGGTCGCATCAGTTGCGGCCAGAAAAAGGGGTACACTGTCATACTCAGATATCAAAAGCAAGTTCTTAACTAAGTTTCAGGAGATGCCATATAGTGAGGTAAAAGATGACTATTCGCGTCGACGACAGGAAGCAGGTGAGAGTGTGGAAACCTATGCAGATGCTATGCTGGTATTGCTAGCAAGAACATCGCTGCATGAGGATGAGAAATTAAAAGCTTTCATAGCAGGTTTAAAGGATGGGTTGGCGGAGAGAGTCCTAACAGAAGCTCCTCGTACCTGTGAAGAAGCTAGAAGGGCAGCCAGAAAACATGAGCTGTCGGACGAACAAAATGAGAAAGCGCTGAGGCTTCACCTAGTGGGATCCACACAATCAATGATAGCTTCTCTGGCAATGAAGGGTTATGATATTACTCCCAGTGATGTCAGCACACGTCCTAGTCCCGCTAAAAACCTACCATTGGAAGAAAGAGAATGGACTCCTAGAAGAGAGGAAGGGGAGAGACGCCAGGAAAGAGATAAGAATAAGAGACCAGGCATTCAGACACCAAAAACAACTGGTGTGGTAAAAAACGGAGTGTATCGGCAGAATTTTCAGTAGAAGAGCCGGTTGGAATGTCGCCAGCCATACCGGCGGAAGGGAAGGACCAATCTGAAGATGATGAAAGTAGGAGTTCAATTTCAATGGATGATAGTGACATAAGTATGAGCCAGGAGAAGGGAACTCAGGAGGTGCAGGAGATGGCCTTCCGGGAAAGGGACGTGAAGAGAGCAGTAAGAAAGAGATGGAACCAGAAGAGGAGAAGATGGAAGTTACAGGATGAAAAAAGGGAAAAGCGTGAAAAGGATAGAGCAGCGCAGGAATTGAGACTCCAGACGAAAGAGGGAAAGGGATTGATGTCCTTAAGTAAACAAAAAGAGGTGACACAAAACAGTAGAGTGAATCAAAAAGAGGGCGAGGATCGTTCCTCGCGCCTGGTATTACAGGACAGTGACGCGGGTAGAGTGACAGTCCAGCTGGAAAACTGCAGAACAATTTGCACAGTTGGCTCGGCAAAAATTAGCTGCCTGGTGGACACTGGAGCTAGTATCAGTTGCATTTCAACTGATACGTTAAACCAAGTAGTGCAGCAAAAAGGGGCGCTGCTTCGCCGTGTACAGACATATCTGGTTATTTACACAGCCGACGGGGGGCGCCACAAGTCGAATGAAAGGGTGTTATTGTCTATTAACATTGGAAATGCTCACACTAACGCATGGTTTTACGTTGTGAAGGGTTTATCCCTTCAGTGTATCATAGGGGTCGATTTCTTGAAATCAAGAAAGGCCAATATTGACTTCCAAATCCAAGATCCTGACCATTACACCGTCAGGTTGACTAAACCTAAATTAATACCTCCTAAATCAGAATTTACTTGTATGGCAGTGGTTTCGGCGCATCAAAATTTAAATCATGCAGTAGGAGTAGTTGACAATTTGAAAAGATGTGTGCAGGTCCCATTTGCGGTCAAAAGAGCCCTCGTAAGGCCACAGCGGGGGGGGAACAATATACCTGTTACCTTATTTAACGCAGCAAACACGCCAATAAAATTGGGAAAGGGTTCTGTTTTAGCAGCGTTTTCAGTGGTCAACGAAGATGACTATGTGACAACAGGGGTTTCCGGCCAATCGGAGCAGCCAATCGAGGAGGTAGGTAGCACGGCATGCAGTCAGACTAGGGTTGATTACACCCTAGGCGATAAGTTGACGGCGGAGCAGAAACTAAGTATGGCGAGTCTGCTACAGCGTTACCGCGCGGTCTTCGCCACAAAAGATTCGCCGATCTCAACAACTGACATTTTCGCACACAAAATAGAATTGAAAGAGGATTACGTGGCTCCTATTCGAAACCCATACCGTACCAACCCTCATATGACAAGGGTACTGGAAACAATGCTGGAGGAGCAGATGCGCTTGGGCATTATTGAACGAACGAATGGCGAGTCTGAGTTTGCTGCGCCATGCTTCCTGGTGGAAAAAGGGAAGGCAGCTGCAAAACAGGACAAGAAATATAGAATTGTCATAGACTACAGAAAAATTAATAAATGTATAAAGAACGAATGTAGGGTCTTCCCATCAGCAGATGAGACGTTGGAAAACGTCGGGGGACTGGGGGGAAGATTTTTCTCCAAGCTGGACTGCCATTCAGGATTTTTTCAGGTGCCCTTAAGGCCAGAGGACAAGCCTAAGACTAGTTTTGTCACGCCCAGAGGGGTGTTTCAGTACAAGGTCATGCCGATGGGACTTAAAACTTCGCCAAAAGCGTTTCATTCGGTGATTGAGAGCGTGCTGAAATATGTCCCAAATGCGCTGCCCTACATGGATGATGTGATTATAGCATCACAGACATGGGAGGAACATTTGCGGCACGTGGAAGAGGTATTGCAGGCCTTCCAGGGGGCGAAACTTAAATTCAGGGCAGAAAAATGTGCGTTTGGGTATGAAATAATGCAATTTCTGGGGTTTGTGGTAACAAAAGATGGGCTACAGCCAGATCCAGAGAAGGTTCGTATAATACGTTCATACCCAATACCAAAAACTGTCAGGGAGATGAGGGCCTTTAACGGCCTAGCAAATTACTACAGGACATTCATTCCTGGGTTTGCAGAAAAAATGGTCCCCTTGTACCAGCTAACAAAAAAGCTTGGTAGAAAAGAGCGTTTTCAGTGGAATACGGAAGCAGATAGAGCGTTTAAAGCTGTAAAGCGATCAATGTGCGAGGATGTCGTTCTAAGGTACCCTGATTATTCTAAAGGGTTCACTATCTGGTGTGATGCGTCTAGGGTCGGTATTGGCATTGTCCTGACACAGCTTCATGATAATTGCTTCCATAGGCCGGTTGCGTTTGCAGGAAGAAGTCTGTCTTCAGCAGAACAAAATTTTTCGGCGACAGAAAAGGAGCTGGTGGCGGTCCGGTATGGCTTGGAAAAGTTTAAGCACTACGTTCTGGGCAGTCACTTTGATGTATACACTGATCATGCGGCACTACTGGCCTTAAATGCTAAACAGGACCTTACAGGAAGAATGGCACGGTGGATCGACTGGTTCAGCAATTTTGATTTCACCTTGAGGCACATCAAAGGGAAATGCAACATCACAGCCGATATTTTATCGAGAATGCCATATTTTGGGGATGGCATTACAGCTAGAGAGGAGCTGGGGCAACAACAGCGGCAGGTGAGGTTTAAAGCAGTAAATCACATCCGATTCTTTGATGAGGATGAGGTACTGGAAGCATCACCCATCAGAAAATATAGGAGACCGTCAATCTTAAAAAATGGGCGTCTCAGAAATAAAAGGCGAGACGAAACGGATGACACACCTATTATTCAGGTAAGTGCACCAGAGCAAGAGCAGTACGCAACGCCGGATAATGATGCAGATGACTTCACTCAAGCTGATGGCACAGTAGTGATGCACTTGGGCGCGCCAGGCGAGCAGGTAATGACTATGGTCACTAGGGATAACCCACCTGTGACGAGGAAAATGGCCCAGTGGCTTGAGGAGAGGAGAAGGGCCAATGAAAACTCCGAGGAAGAGGAGAGTCAGCCTGATAGTCAAGGGACGCCGACGCTGGAGATAGAGAGAGATGCTGAAGAAAGACCACCAGAGGAGACAGTCCTCGGGCGCCAGACGTTGGAGAAAGAGAGAGATGCTGAAAGGAGACAACCAGATAAGACAGTCCTCATCCATAAAGGAGTCTCAAGAAGGAGAAAAAATCTGGGGGTCCCGTCGCTAGTGGGTAAGTATCAGAGAGAGAGGAGAAGAAAGGGAGTAAGAGTGCGAGAAGTGCAAATCACTGATACTGCGTTCTATGAGAAGCTTATAACGGAGTATGGGACTTTGGGTACGAGAGAAGTGTTCGAGAAGGAGCAAATAACTGACGAGTTTTGCAGAGATATGACAAATTACATAGAGAGAGAAAAGCTTCCTAGGGATAACACAAGAGCGAGGGGAATTTTATTACAACACGACTGCTTCTTGTTATCAGGTGGCATTTTGTACAGGGTACCACCAAGAACGAGAAAGGCCCAGATAGAAGAGAGAGCGCAGTTAGTGGTCCCACAGTCAATGGTGGAAAAATTATTACATCAAATACATGACGTCGGTCTAGGCGCGCATTTGGGTGTAAAAAAGATGCTTAGCATAGCTTCACCACGGTACTACTGGCCATCTATGGCTAGGGACATAAGCGAGTATATCGGGTCTTGTCAGAAATGTTTGGAGGTAAAACCAAATCCTAATCCTATCAAGGTGCCTATGACTGTTAAGGAGCTGTCGCAGGTACCATGGGATGCTATCGAGATTGACACTATAGGCCCACTGCCTGAATCAGGCAGAGGCTATAAATATGTGCACACGGTCTGTGATGTGGCTACAAGGTTCTGTGTAGCGTGGCCAACAAAGGACATAAAATCTGAAACCTTGATACCTGAATTCTTTGAGCACGTAGTGGCTGTCTTGGGCGTGCCATGCACTCTTTTCAGCGATAACGGTTCTTCATTTACGAGCAAATTGTTCAGAAATTTCTGTACAGTAATGGGGATTAGGCAGGTCTTTGGATCGAGTTATTATCCTCAGACACAAGGTTTAATTGAAAAATTTAATCGTAGCCTTAAGACAGCCCTCAGAGCATACGTGGATAAGGATCAAAAGAATTGGTGTCAATTTGTGGCCCCGATTGTATTTGCAATGAATGCGTCGGATTCAAGCACGACAAACTACCCAGCTTATCTACTAATGTATGGGAGATTCCCACGACTTCCCCACGAAAATGTGTTGAAGGAATACGAGGGAGAAATGAGACCCCTTTTGGAGCAGCTGGGCAAGGTCGTGGAGAAACAAGAAGTCTATGGGGACCTGGCTCGGGAGGCATTACTAACGTCACAGGCAAAAATGAAAGAATATTATGATAGGCAGGCAAATGCACACAAGTTGAAATCAGGATCGTTGGTATACATGAAGGTCAATCGCCTCCTCCAACCTGGCACTGCGTACAAGTTGCAAAAGAATTTCTGTGGCCCCTTTGTCATCTGTGCTAGACCCACAGGGTGCACAGCTAGACTGAGGAGGATGGATACTGGAGCAACATTGCCTAAGCCAGTGCATGTCTCTCATTTGAAACCAGTCAGCATAGCTAAAACCAGTCACTTTATGGAAAGGCTGTTGTCACCTGACTTAGTACCTATGCACGAGTACGAAGAGGAGGGCCCGTTAGACGAAAAAGGGTGGCAGGACATTACCTGCACGGAGGAGATAGGCCACAATTGGCCTGGAGATGAAAGAGAGGAAGAGCTATAAGATAGGGATACACAGTAAAATAATGAAATGGATGAGATGAGTGTAGTACGTAGTGCCTTGGCAAGGGCGCGTCGACAATATATAAGCATGAGGGGCTTGTGCAAATGCAGTGTTTACATTCTTAAACAGCTGTAGTGGTTGTAGGGCTGTAACCACGAGGCGAGTGGTGCGTGAGCAGCGACAGTGGTTTCATATGAAAGTAACACAGAGGAGTGAGTGGGGGCGGGCCGCGTCTGGTACAGGGAGTTATCTCGGAGAAATTGGGTTTAATCGGGGATGAATAAAAAGGGGGTTGGGTTGGAATTGAGAGTGGGAAAAAGAGAATAAAAACTAGCTAAACGGCTCCTGTTCGGGCTCAGATTCGCGTTGGGCTAATGAGAAGCAAGGAGGGCTGAGAAATTAATGTCATAGGGCGACTAAGGAAGCTTTGCTTATCCGAGAAAAAGGGTAAAAAGAGATTATCACTAAAGGTTCTCATGACAAGTGAAAAAGATATGATATGTAGTATGGATAAAAATAAAAAGGAGGAATGAGCGAGAGACATAAGGCCAAAAATATAATTTGCGTATCCACAAACAATGAGAAGTCTCGGGCGCAGCAAATTTGAATTAAAAGGATTGTGTTTCAGGAAGGTAGATGGGTATAGTCAGAATACGCAAAGGGGGGAATGGGTAGGATATGAGGAGCACATGAAAAGAGCAAAATAAGCTGCTCCAATAAGTCAAGCTTGGAGTTGAATTATGAGGAAGGGCCAGAGTGTCAGCTGCCCGGAAGATGGTAAGGAGGAGGAGCAATTAAAAATAGGATGGGATGAAGGTTGCCAGGGAAAGGTGGCACTGAGAAGGAAGGCAGGGACGCTCACCGCCGTTCATATTAAGGCAATGGATACGTTGCATGATGCAGCAAGAAGGGTACAGGATATGTGCAACATAGAACGTTTAATAATCAGATTGGTGCGATTATTTATCACAAATCCAGCTCAAAGATACGGAGAATGTCCCGACAGAAGGCTGGCAAACGAATGGTATCTGTGGCACATGTATTCGGATTTAAGATTGCCAAACGACAAGCTAAAAGGCATTATGAATGTGTTCCCGCTAGCTAGAACAAGAAACCAGCAGCATAAATTTATCGCCCACGTGCTAGTACCTCGGTTGTTATGTAATATCTTGTCGTTAGAAGTGGAGGAGAAATGGGTGGCATATGAAAGGTGTGATAGGACAATTCTTTATCAATATATAAGTGGCTTGACTTTCATCCCAGCAGATCAGATTCACGCAATTTTTACAGAAGAGGTGGACCTGCTTAACATTAAGGAGCTGTGTCCAAGCGCATGGGCGAGAGTGAAGGTAAGTGCATTCACTTATGGGTAGTGAGAAGGTGTTTGTGTCAGGAGATGGGTTGGGATATAGTGTAAAGCTGACTAGTGACGGGAGCATTGGATACTCATTGTCAAAGGCAATGTCTCGACCTATAACTCGGGGAGAGAGGGCAGAGGTTATAAAGGTAGTAAGATTGGCGCGATTGTACATGCAGAAAGCGCACCTGAGATTTAGAGGAGCTAACGCTAGAAGGAGAATTGAGATGGAATCACATTTAAGGGATATTTGGTGGGAAGCTTCTCGGTTCTTGGCTAAAGAAATGCCGGATAGAATGGCAAGAAGAGCCATTAATCATATGTGCTGGAAAAATCGATCACGGAAGCAGCAATACATATACCTTTCAATGATGAAGAGCTATTTCGTTGGGACAATGTTAAAAATGCTCCCTTGCAACTACCATAGGGATATTATAATTAATTTGTTGGCATGTAATACAGGAATGACAGTTATTGAATTGGGAAGATTGACGTGTGAACGGTGGAGTTGGGCTAAGAAAACCCTGGAGGAGTGGATACCGGTTTCAAAGGGTAGGTGAGATACCATACTAAGAATGAATAAAAATGCAGAGGTTCTAAAGGGTTATAGTGAACAATCATTATAAGGGTATGAATGTATGTACAGTCAGAGCGTTTCCACAACAAGGGGAGTAAAATAAACAGGAAGAAAGGAATGAGGAAGAGGCGACTTACCAGTGAGGCAGGAGGAGTTGTGAGGATCAGGTGCAGGGTAGGAAGGTGCGAAGGTAGAGGTCTAGGGTAGATATGGGTATTTCTTGAATAGATAAATTTACTACTAAAAGAGGATATATTATTAACAAACTACAAAACTACTAGAACTAAAACTAACTATAAACTAAAAACATGCTGCCCGCTAGACTCTACAGGGCCCACCAGCGCCTGAACGCCCTGGAGGCCAGGGCTAACGCCCTGCAACATAGCCAGCGGGCTGCCTTCAGGACAAGCCCGTGTGCTAACAGGTGAGCAAGGTCACCCAGCGACCAAAAGTCGCGCACGACCACGACCTCCTGGTCGTCAATGAGGAGGTGTAGCTCACGGGCTGGCATGGTTTCCAAATATTACGTGTACGAGAAATTAAAAGAAATAAAAGCTGAGGTCAAAAAGCGAAGGAGAAGGTGCAGCGGTGGTTAGAGTTGATCAAGTGAGGAAGCGCCGGAGTTTAGCTTAAGGATCGCCACCCCCTAATATGGTTATAAGGAGACGCCAATTGGCTAGAGAAAATTGATTGACGTAATGAAATGAATGAGTGGGAGGAACTGGGGTCGAGTCATTGCCGGGTCATGGGATCAGAAAACACGTGACATTTTATAAGATAAGAGGCGAGCGGGCGATGAGAAAATTTTTTTTTAGAATACATAAATTGGAAAACCATATAATTGAAGGAGATTATAGTAGGGAATAATTGATGAGTCATTGATAAGACATGGTGGAACGGGGTGTGAAATGTGGATTGAAAGCAGAAAATTCCTATCAAAAGGTGACAGGTTGACAAAAAACGCTGAGAAATTGAAATTGGTGTCAGCTTAATAAGTGTTATAAAAGATATGGATACGTGGGAACGTGTGTGGTTCGTGGCCGGCGGTATGTACAATACTGATCGTCTGCTGATTTGAGATCCTATGTGTGCGGGAAAAAAGATATCTCTACATGTATCGCCGTGTCAGCAGGGATTTCTCCAAGGTTGGGGAGACAAGATGACTATAGTTAGGACAAAGTGGAATGAGTATTACGGGAGTCATGTAAAGATTGCAAGTTTCTGTGTCTAAGTTCTGCTTGAATATATGTGAATGACAAGAGTGATCCAGGGACCGGATATATTGGTATAAAGAACATGAAATAAATATAGCGGCGTCCCCGGGAATACACTGTACCATATAAGACAGGCATGCGAGGGTGACTATGGCAACGCGGGACATAGACTGATCCAGGCAAATGGGGGGAGGAAGGGGAGGGAGCGACCAAGTATACTGATGCATAGATTTAGTAACTAAAACGAGAAGAGGGAGGGAGATGATCCACCTAAACCCTGGGCATAGGTTAAAAACAGATAGTATTATCTGACGGGGGGCGCTGCCCGATGACTCCGGCTAACGTGTCTGAAACTTTGCTCGATCTCTGAATTTGATAGCAATGCTGGAGCATAGTAAAATAAATATCAGGAACGCGTCGGTCCTGTGTATTAAATTATACTCGTTTTGGCTTTTGCCCCCGTGTGTCCGATATCCAATGCAATTGCCTGATCATCGTTTAGAAGTGGAATGGCATTTGCTGGCTATATATGAAAAATGTGATAGACTCCTACGACCACTGGGAGTTAAGCCAGGAAAATTATACTCTACCAGGCGTTTGCGGGTAATGAGTGACAAGGACAGAATGAATGCAATCATGCATCAGGTCTGTAGGATTTTGTATGTGCTGCTCAATTTATACTCAACAAACTATTTGAGAATGCGCTATTGCCAGAGAAAAAATCGCAGAGATGCGGACATCAAGCGGTTCATGGCGTTGTCGGGTTTATCTAAAAGAAAAGTTCAAAAGTTGCTGGAGGAATCGGTTCATGTTGGGAAAGCAGTTGATTGGATTGGTGGGAAATGGGTGTTATATGCGGTAAGTAAAATTTTCGTTCTCTGACTGTAGTGCCAATCTTCAAGGGATGGTAATGTGATACATTTGAATCAGATAGTGAGAGGGGTGACGTCACGGACTAGCCGGCAAATATGGTGTGTGGGAGGAAACGTATATTATTTGGTAATTCGAGAATTCTTATGATTGGGGTACAGTGTGAAATGATGAAATGCAAATGATTGTTCTTGTAATCACCTAGACATTTAATGAAAGGGGACGCCTAACGATGATTGAGCGAGACAATGCATGATACCGCATGGTCTTATCACATAAAGGTGACATGTTGTGAGTTGCGATGGATTTGACACGTACAGATAACGCTCTGAAAACATACATTTCAAATAGAATGTATGAAGGTGTGATTTTCTCTGCAAACGCACTGTTTTGTGTCATTTCCCTTCCTATAAAAACCATGAACTACGAACTATGAATAGTTAAAAATAAATGAATCGAATGATTGTCCTTGGGGGAAAGGTTGTTTCAGAATAAATACGAATGAATGGAGACACAAGTTTGGGAATATTAAAATTCAGTGATTGTATAAGACAAACTTATTAAGAATGGGGTATTTGGAAGCTCAGGGCTAGTAATGTATAGGCCATCAGGCAGTGGTATAAATCTGCGTCTCTGCCTCAAGCCATGCAGGATTAAAAGCGCAGGTCGCAAGAGTGTTTTAATGATAAACCCAATCGCGATTGTTTATTATAGAAAGATAGTTGGCCGTCTTTTGGTACACTACTTCACCGGGAGTCTCATAGAAATAATAATCTCTCTTGGATTGCATGGTGGGGAATAGTCTGGTTGGTTCATGACATTTGTATTGTCGGCGCGTGGATGCATTACTGCGGAGTATTCATATCATGTTTTCTAGCGTTGGGCTTGGAAATGAGTAATTGAGCGTCGGGGCAAAACTGAGAAATACATATCTGGCAGGGCGGGTGTTACAGCGTACGTCACATGCCCAGGAAGTGGGGTCTGGAAAAACAGGACAACTCATAACAATAATTATGAGGAAGCGCCAGGAGTTGGTAGATATGGGTAGTAAAGTTTGGCGGAAGGAGTTGTGAGGTGATAAAAGATAATGAGAAAAAAAGATAACAAAAACACGTAGATCTTGGAGGGGGTCTGGAGTTAGTGTCTAAAAGTTTAGTGTCCAAAAGTTGTGGTAGATCTCAACTTTGAATGCAATGGAGTTGGAACGGAGAGAGATGTGCCGTCTGGAAAAAGCTAGATTAGGAGCAGATGAGTTGAAGATTTTGAAAAATCAAAAGAAAAACATGGGAATCTTGCTGGTAAGGGCTACTAAATATTTTCTTATGAGCCCCGTGAACAGAGGTGGACCCACACGTATATCTACTAGAGAGCGACTGGAAAGGGACACGTATATTTATATTTTAAAAGAGCGTTGCAGAATCTATGTTGAAAGCAGGGGTTGTCGGCCACTTGAGAGGCTCACAACAAAAGGAGGACGCATGAGGAGTATTTTTGAGGCCCAAAAAGCGATAACTGTGTCTGAAAAAATAATACATTTAACAAAGGCGGTGGGAGAAATGCTATTGAACATCCTAGCTGTATACCGTGCCGAGGAGTTCAGATTGGAATGTGTAGAAGACAGAAGGCGGTACAAATTGATTCCTTATCTGCAGGAGCGCACAGGCCTGGCGAGAAAACTTGTGGTCGCTAACTTGGACTTGGATTTTAATTCTGCGAAAATTGGCGACGTATTGCCAGAAGAATACTTACCAAACATGTCGATGAGAAAGGTGAGTTATAGGGGTCTCAAAAATCAATGGATGGAGGGGACATCCCCGTGTAACATATACTGTTTATATTTGTCATGGTCGATTGGTAGACATCTCCAGTTGCTAGGGAATTGGAAAAACAGGACTAGAATGGATAGGTGAGGATGGACCTAGGGTATATAAAGAATGGGGGGTGGGAGGGGGGGGACCAGGGGTATATAGTGTGTTGTCACACAGTAGACCTGGTATAGCAGGGTTCGCACCACTGTAGTGAAAAAATGGATACGAGAAGAGGGAGTGAGATGATTAATGCGGAAATTATTAGAAGAACAGATAGGGCCGCCAGGATGGCAGCAATCCTTAATCAACAGGTCAAGGCCAACTGGTTATTGTTGGAAATTCTACGGTTCTATATGTTGCCTCCGTATCAAAGATATCCGGAGTTTGAACCCATTAGAAGGTTGCAAAAAGAGACGCATATCGTTCGCTTAAGAAAAGCGGGATTTGATTTTTTAAGAGGCCTACGTTATGAGCCTATTCGGTCCTTGACGATTGATATCTCACAGAGACATACCCTTACGCCATTAAGAAGGCTACAGGATACGGTGTGCATTATTTCGGACTTACTCTATGAAATATTAAACATGTTTCGTCCAAAGATAAGAGGGATATTCCCTGAAAATATGGAACAAGCGGTGAAATTTCTGGACAAGCTAACGGAAATGTCTGAGGCAACTATTAGACATCACCTATCTCTGCCGGTAGATGTATATCAAATCGAGCTAAAAATGCCTTTGTGTTGGATGCCTGTGGGTTTGAAGGTAAGTTTCATGCAATTAAAACCATAGATATTTAGGATATACTAGGACTATGTTATGAATGTATTTATGGCACTTTAGGATAGGATTGGAACTCTGCTAAATCCCCTGTGACAATGTGTGTATATGAAATATATTGAGGTGTGGGTAATGGTTACGTGTGAAACAATGAGAACAGGGGTGTCAGGGTTGTATAGGGATCGGGAAAGATTGTAGTGTTGTCATAGGATAAGCGAATTAATCATGCGGCGGGGATGAAAAACGAAACCTCGTGATATGCCAGATTGAGGTTGGATTAGATGCTTGGAGCCAAGGACTTAGAAATGGTGTGGCGTCATATAGGATAATATGATATTGATGAGAAAATCAGAATATTAGGGCGGGGCTGGAACGTC
Source organism: Sthenelais limicola (assembly GCA_942159475.1). Classification (NCBI taxonomy): domain Eukaryota; kingdom Metazoa; phylum Annelida; class Polychaeta; order Phyllodocida; family Sigalionidae; genus Sthenelais; species Sthenelais limicola. The sequence continues at coordinate 78,368,868 of OW804098.1, forward strand.
TGAGAGGTGGAGCTTGTGAGACAAGGCAGTTGAATTAGACACAGCAATTGGGCTCAAGCAGTCAACACCCATAAGGAGCTTGCAAGCGGTTGGGGGGGGGGGGTTGTTCTATAAATTGCAAGGCAGGCCTCGAACGCGATTTGTGGCTAGGTGTCATTATGCAGTATTTCATCTAGTCGAGGCAGGTCATGAGCTGGGACACTCGTACCCTGACTTAATATGGGGATGTGTAGTATGCTTGAGAGGGAGGGGGGAAGGAGCAGGCCCAAATGGTCTTGGACTGGTCTGGTCTCAGATATAAGCTCAACACAGCCAGAGGGGGAGCATCACTTCGCTTTTGTACAGGAATCAGGAACGTACTTGCATATAGATAGAAAAGATACTAACTAAAAATTGCAGGATGTTCGGACTCATAATAGGGTGAGTTTACTTTAAAACTATATTACTTTTACATAGGCCAGTAATACCTACCTAAATGGCATGTACTTACCCATGTAATTATATTTTATTACATTTAAACAATGATATACTAGCCCAAGTCGACCTGTACATCTCCATGATCTCTTATGAACTGACGTAAGTGCCATACCACACGTTTAATCTTTAACTTAATTACCTATCATTGAGTGTCATAAGTGTATCATATCTCATTGCAATAATGGAGTATTAGCCAAGATATGTCAGTGACTTTTGTCTAACATTTATAACTATGAAACTGCTGTATCAAGCATAATTATCAATGAACCTAAACCCAATACACAAATAAGCTGTCTGTTACCGCTAAAACCTCTCTAGTATTGTTACCACATCTCATAAGAAATGAATTCAAATGTGTTACCCTCCTTCGAACCATTTGCAAAAATGAAAGGTTTAACTCTTTTTAACTGGAACATTAGAAGCCTGCAAAAAAATTTAAACAATCTGCAGCAATGCATCGAGGCGTCTAAGAGTAATATTGGTGTCATGTGCCTAACTGAGACGTGGCTAAATAGTAATAACCACTCAAATAATTTCACCATAGACGAGTATGAATTAGTCAGACAGGATAGGAAAGTAAGAAAGAAAGGCGGAGGCCTATGTATGTATATCAATAAGAAGTATAATTATGACTGTGATACTTATGCGCACCTGGCGTTAAGTAATAAGGATATTGAACTTCTGCCAGTTGTGCTAAAAGTTAAACACACAACCCCATACATTATTGTTTCTATCTATAGACCCCCGACCGGAGGGATTGAAGCATTCTTGGAGCAAATGGAAAGTAGTCTATCTAACCTAAATTCTAAACATCAATTAATCGTCACAGGCGATTTTAACATTGACCTACTAGAAAACAAAAGCCAATCGGCAAACCTGAAAGCCCATATGGAAAAATATCAACTCACTCAATTTATATCAACACCCACAAGGACAACCCTTAGATCTATCTCAATAATAGACCACATGTACACTAACTCCAACAATGTTCAATCGTCAGGGGTCATTGAAAATTCCTCATCCGACCATTTTCCCACCTATTTACTTATTAAAAAAGAAAGAACTAGCTATACGAATAACAGATATTTTGCACGAAATATGAAAGGGCTGGACCAAAAAATCCTAAATGATATATTGGTCAACCTTGAATGGGAGAACTTCTATCTTAGTACAGACCCAGATGCTTGTTGGGACACCATGCTCAACAGAATAAATCTCTACTTTGATAGAATGTGCCCCATGAAGCAATTTAATAATATCAGAAAAAAGCCAGAATGGCTAACAAAAGAGATTACATCCTTGATGAATGAAAGGGACAAATTATTTAGGCTGGCAAAGGCAAAAAATGACAGAGAGATTCTCACTCGTGCAAAAAATCTGAGAAACAGAGTCAATACTATGTGTAGGAATAGGAAGAATATGCTGATAAGCAATAAACTTGAGTCAAACAAAAACGACCCCAGAGCTCTCTGGAGATCAATTAATAATGTAATTTGTCCCGAAAAATCAAAACAGGCGACTGAAACTCAATTAGTTGATGAAGAAGGGAAGCAAGTCGCTCCTGGACAGGTTCCTGACATATTCAATAATTTCTTTGTAAAAGTGGGACCAACACTTGCCAACAATATTGGTGAACCCTCAGTCCAAGAAACTGAAGTCTTACAAAAGTCTCAAAAAAAACAAGCCACTCAGCCAACTGTAAATAATAACAATATGAAAATGGATTTCAGACTAGTATCCCCAAAAGAAGTTCTGAATATCCTGAAAAAAATTGATCCTCATAAGTCGAACTCCGGAGTCGAAAATATACCAGGAAAGGTTCTGAAAGAGTGTATTGGAGCAATGGTATTCCAGTTCACACATATTGTCAATCTATCATTGAGTACTAGTATAGTCCCAGTAGCTTTCAAATCAGCTGTCGTAACCCCCTTGCATAAAAGTGGCTCGAAAACAAATACAAACAACTTCCGACCTATCTCAGGCATACCAATGCCAGCAAAAATTCTCGAAAAAGTTATACAAAATCAATTATCCGAACATCTAGAAAATAACAATCATTACTACACAAAGCAGTATGGGTTTAGAAAAGGCAGATCAGTAAACCAGGCCCATATAGACCTATAACATATAGTCTATAATAGCCTAAATGAAACAAAATTCACCTCGGCCGTTTTTTTAGATTTTAAGAAAGCGTTTGACACGGTTCATCACGAAAAGCTATTAACTAAATTAGAAAAATATGGAATAACAGGAAATACAAACATTTGGTTCAAAAATTATCTATTCAACCGAAAACAAATTGTCAAAATTAATGGTCTCCTATCCAAGCAAGAAACAATCACTTTTGGCGTACCTCAGGGTACAATTTTAGGCCCGATTCTCTTCTCAATATATATAAATGACCTGAACGAAATAATAGAAAACTCCACCATACAACACTACGCTGACGATACAGTTCTCATTAACAGCAACAAAAATGAAATAGAAATGTACCAACACCTACAAAACAACTTAGACCAGATCCACACATGGTGTAAAATCAATAAGATTTCCATGAACGTATCTAAAACACAATATATACAATTTGACATAGGTCGTCATAAAAAACCTGAAGTACAAAAACAATATCTAACACTAGGAACAGAGACCCTGGCAAGAGTCAATAATTACAAGTATCTGGGACTGGTCATTGATGAAAAGCTAAATTTCCAGGAACACTTACAAATAGTCATAAATAAAGTAAAATGGAAAGTCAACTTATTACGAAAAGCAAGCTACATTCTGAACAAAAAAGTAAAAATCGACATAGTAAAGATGCTTATCATCCCACTGATAGATTACGGTGATATATTTTACCATTCATCCTCCCAAAAGCTGTTAAAAAGAATACACACACTCCTAAATTCCTCGATACGACATGTATTAAAACTGCAAAAAAGAACAAATGTAGATGGGAAATATGATGAGTTGGGAATCCTAAAAAATGAAGACAGAGCCAAGCTACACATCTTAGAAGCGGCCTTCTACCTCACCCATACGCTCGATAACTTAGATAATAGACATATACCAACTAGAAGTCACGCAGAAAATAGAATAAATCTGCAGACAAACACACCCAAAACATCATTTTACAAAAACAGTTTCATCTTCAAAGCCATCTCAACTTGGAACTCTCTACCCACTGCAGCACATAGGCTGGAGACCAAAAAAGAGCTCAGAAGCTACTGGGAACATACTATAAAATAGTTCAGAATAGCATGTATAACAATGACAGCAACAATAATAATAATAGCATAATGCTAACTCAGTCTACATATTGTGTTACCATGTCATAATATCACTGTATATACTTTTAAACACATTGCCACCAAACCTTGAGTTGATGGTATAATTTAATTGATTAGCATTATTCTAAATTACAATTACTCTCTATTGAGTAAAAGGTAGCGGCTGGGAGAGCTGGATCCTATCTAGATGTCGACATACCTGTTCTATTTTTAATTCGCACTGCCAACTCCATTGATGTACACTGTGAATCTCGATGAATAAAGTAGTATCTTATCTTATCTTATCTTATCTTAGATGGCCAGTGTGGATTTCTCAGCGTTAAGCCTTTTTCAATTTGGGCTAACTTCTTGTTTTTAGGATCATCCTGTGCATGCCATATAGTTGCATGGCTATGACGGTCCTGAGGCATAATTATGGAGTGGTATTCGCTGATCGTGGTACACTTATAGCAGGGGTGGAAACTATAAGTTTGGGCTTCCGTTCTGAGCTGAATATTAGGCCTCCAGAGCCTGTCCAGATAATTAAGGAGGATTGGCCAGAAGGTTATCAGGTGGTAGGGGAATCTCTAGCAGGGTATATTAGGGAGCTGCATTCGCGGGCGAAGAGGGAGTATGAGCGGGCAAATCACTTGAAAAATATTTTGCAGCGCCCTAAACGATTGAGAAGGAATCCCTTCGCGCCGTTTGGAAAAATCGTGGGAAGTGTCTTAGATTTGCCAACTAACTCTGATTTAAGAAATGTAGAAAGACACATTATTCATAGGCTTGCACCAGGGATAATAAGAAACCCACACCTAAGAGACGAGGCTCTCATGAAATTGGTGGCCAATTCTAATATTATATTTAGGTTCCTGAGATCGCATGTAAACGAATCAATAAGCGCCATGGATGAGTTAGAGGATAAATGGCTACGCTTTGCAAATAAGACGGCTCAATTATCAGACATAATGCACGGGGAGGTAGAGTCGCAGGGGACAATTCAACAACAGCTCCAAGGCTCCATTTTGGAATGCCTTGCGATAAGAAATTACATTGAAGAAATAACGGTAGTGGGTGATATCTTAGAAACATTACGAGAGGGAAAAATACATGAGTCACTTGCCAAGGTATTTATGGAAAGTCAGTGGGAAGAAAGAGTGAGACAGGTACTAGGGGATAACAGCACTTTGAGAATTTTGGAGGATTATATCGACTGGAATACTAACGTTGGGGTGCAAATCGGGTCTAATAACACAATCAACATATTGGTGCCCATTTCCCTAGCAAATGACTCTGAGCCCCTTCAGTTATATGAAATGGAGGTGTTTGATACACCATTGCATGTGCACAGGGAATCGCAAGATGGTTGCACACGATTGAGATCGGCCACACAACGCATGTTGGCCCAACGCAGGTCAGGGGAATTAATGGAGGTAGACGCCATTGAATTATTGCAATGTACTAAAAAGGGAAGCTATATATGTCCGTTCACCTTCATAGATAATTCAGGAAAGGACGAGGACTGCATGATTGCTTTATTTAATGATCATAGTGCCCATATTCTTAAGTACTGCATGTTTGACATATACTTGGAGAAACGGGCGCCAGACGTTGTCAAGAACGTGGCGGGATCAACGTACTTGCTTATAAACAAGGGACCCGAGGGGTTAATGACATGCAAAAATGGTACAAGACAGGTCAGTATCGTGGGGATCTCTGTGTTCGAGGTGTCTTGCGGATGCACCCTGCAAATTGACCACCATAGATTGGCACCAAAGGAACTAACGTGTAGGCAATTGAGCGGGGTGGAGGTTTCAGTAGCGCATGGGTTTAATCTGGCATTCGCAAAAAGTTTTGGTATACCGGTGGGGAACTTTTCGGGAGAAAGCCTCACTAACTTCTTAGTACATTTAAATCTACCAACGGGTAAGGAGTTGGGGCAAATGCTAACAGCAATGTCCCCTCAACAGTTTGCAAAAGGAATGGAGGTTAATAAGGTTGCGAGAGAAATTAAGAATAACATGGAGCAAGAAGGAGCATGGCAGTACAAGGCATGGCAAGATCTAACAGATCTAACTGTAACGCCGCAGGTACCACTGGTATTCTGGCTGATAGAGATGTTACATGTTTTAGTGACCATTTATCTTTGTTATAGAATTTTCAGAATGCTCGCAATCATTGGATCTCTGAAAGGGGCGTTGGCAGGAAAGATCGGCTCAACCCTGGAACTATTTCCAGAGGATAGTTGGGGCAAGATCGATTGGGGGACACAAGACCCCGCCCTGGACTCAGATTCACTTACAGCAGGCGAATCTAGAGAATGGCCATCATATGGTACAATGCTGACAGGACTAGTGGTAGTGTACGTGTTGGGCCAGCTGATACGATGGGCCTGTAATAGGTGTGGATGTAATAAAGCCCGAGGCCATGACATTGCAGGACACACAATACTTAGCCTCCGTGTACAGGAGGGAGAGAAGCGGTATGCTCTTTTCCTGTGTAAATTGGTATATCCAGTGGAGGTGCTCAGATCGGCCACCCCACCTGTCGTCACGGGAATGGTAGCAAAGAAGGTTTGTTGCTCGTTCCGAACCATTGTTCGACTCAGGTGGCTTGGGGGACTGGAGGTGGAAAATGCTGGGTCGGCGGAGACTGTCGAGTTGCCAGAAGAAATAGTATTCTGGTCACTAAGACCGGCAGAAAAGATCGAGCTTCTTAACTCCACTTCCAACAGCCGACTCCTGGTAGCCACTAATCTCCATGGAAATGAAGCAGCTGTTGGTTCAAAACTATAAAACGTAAGTAGGTGGGGTATTGCGCATGAAGAGGGACCTGCAACGTCTCCAAGTTGGTATCCTACAGATTTTTGATTAGATAAAAATATCAATGTCTTTAGTGGAGAAATATGAGATATTGGTTGATTTGGTGTTTATTGCATAATGCATGGCTGCCATAAGCGGAACAAAGGCCCTTCTAAAATTAACAAGAAGTAGAAATAATGCATGTGAATGGGTAAAAATCCATGTAAAATCCCAGCGATTATAAAAACCCAAAATCAATAATTGTAACCTCTCCCCGATGATTACCATATGTATGACTGTAAGAGAGTGAATGAAAGGGTACTTGAATCAGTATTAATAATAAAAAATGTGTATGACCTGTCTAGGGATATAGGCGGTGGCTAACTTTCCCATTCATGAATCATTACAGGAGGAGAACGACCAAGGCCCGTCAGACCATATGGCCAGTGACACTCCTAGCGTGAATCGGTGAAAGACAAATAACATTGAACTTCGAAGTAAATAGACAAGCAGACACCACGTGACGATATCCGGACGACAAGATATGCCATGTTGTCCGTTCGCCCCCACGTGGGCTCTCTCCATCCGGCAAACGGGGCGGTCCGTTTGGATAAAGGGAACTTTCCTTGTGATTAGTGACTATACCACAACGCGTTTGGCATACACACCCGGCTAAGCAGACCTCGCGCCACTACTTCACCTTGCCTGATGCTGTACCCAAGTCTACATGTACTACTATATTCCCCTCGACATGGCTTGCGTTATAACCTAATGTGATGATGTGACTGGGTTTGGCTTAAAATAACTTATCGGGTCCTCATGTTATATATTTATGCAATTGGTATCACCTCATGATATATATTTGTGTAATTGGGATTATCATTGCTATTTTGTTGTTGTTTCTTTGATTTGCTTGTGATGTTTCGTTTCTATTTATAGCTTTGAGTGGTTTGTATATAAAGTCTCCTGGGACGGTCATGGTGGGGCACTTACATATATAGGGCCTCATGTTATGTTTCTTCTGGTATTAAGTTTTAGAGATGATTCATTAGTGATCGGTCCGCTCGCTATACTCATAGCTCACAGGCCACTGTTTAGGCTAGCGACACTGCAAATGTTTGCAGCATGGAGCTGGCCCCCCAAAACAATTTAACTGTACATCCAGGGCGATGGGACTTAAGTCTGATCAGGAAATTGAACCAGCACATTTTCCATACATACCCTGGCCGCCATGTTCCCATGATTTTTTTTTTAAGAGGAGAACTATTTCTTTCTGCTGTCTTGAATATCCCCTACCAGCTCTGCTTTCAGATATCGGTCCGTACTCCTGAAGCTGATCGCACTTTTCTTCATCGGATGTCTGGTGTCTTGCTGATTTAACGACAGCTTATCTCTACCTATTTCTCCAACATTTCTCCCTTAATATTCCACCCTATCCCTCGTCAAGTTTAGGCTACCTGGGTGTCACCTCAGAGGTGACAAAATGGACACCATGTAAACATATATGTATATTGTACATGTATCCAGCCCTACCCAGTCCCTTTTCCTTACATATTCAAGTTGTTATGTTTTCTCATCCACTGCAGGCATGCCTATGGAGTATTACTCATGTGACCTGTCAGTTCCAGCCCATGGTGCTACTATATATACCTCATTCATGGCTATTCATGCTGGGTTGGGGGGGGGGGGAGAGAGGGGATAGCACACGCTTCACTTTTGCCGTGACAGTCACGTTCAGAAGGCAGTTGTGGTCACCTAAGTTTCAGGGAGTCATTGACACCTTAGCCTTAGTCTTAGCCTTGCGGTCAAGCTTATCGCTGGATATGGAATTGAGGGATGTGGGTGTCTGGACCTGACTGGTAAAAACAAAAAGGGTAATGATGACTGACCCACGATTGGGTGTAGTTCTTTATTATAATAATCTTACAGGATGTGCAGGCCCATCTTAGGATGAAGTCTGCCATCTAGCCCGGCTGCGGGACTGCTGCCTGTTCATGTAATCACGCATTCTGGTGTCCAGCACTGTTGTTTGTCTGGCGGCCCTCATGACGCTCAGACACATTCCTGCAATCATCGTCTCCCCGGGAGACTCCTATACCAGCTGCAGCACCACTGGTAGAGTCGTATTGCTGCATTGATCTCGGCACTGTTTTGTGTCAAACCTTGGGAGGGGACTATGGGGTTGGAATAAATCAGTAAATAACTAAAAATGCATGACATCTAGAACTTGCCCTTTTTCTTACAAGGGGCCGGAATGGGCTTCGTCAGACAGCTCTTTATTTTTGAGTAGAAGAGGGGTAACGAAAGGAGCACTCTCTCACATGACGGCTGTTTAGGCACGCACCTAGGTGTGTCCCTTATGATACGGTACTCCTTATGCAATACAGTGTAACATGAGTAATTCTGGTGAAACCCAAGGACTACACACCCACCAAATCACCCCGAAATGAGATAACAATAAATTAAAGTGACCAACATGAGCAGTTTTCATACATGTATGTTGTAAAACAAAAGAAAATGATACAGCATACAGGTTGGAAGCAATTGCAAAATAGGTACATTACGCCCAATGTTACCCACACCCCATAGTTACCACCACCTAGTTGTCAAGTTTGTAGATTCTAAAATTCTCAGTCACAATGTAATTGATGTTCCGGTTTGGTAAACCCTTTTTCTTCATCAAGTGAGTAACTTGATGTGGCCAGTTTTTATACACGAGCGCGTAGGCGATCTTATTGTTAAGATGACGAGAAACATGTACCACAAGAAGCAAGAGGATGTATTGTATTTATGAGCTACCATGTATCCTGGATTTTGCGTGCGCGTAAGCGATTCTAATTGTTAAAGGAAGAAAGTGTGTACCTCCTGGAATTATTATGTGTATTCATTATTTATGACTATATTTATCGAGTGTCGGGATGGATAAAGGAAGAATGATGTGGGAAAAAATTTTTTTGGGGGGGATTTTCTTGCTTATCGAGTAAAAGGGTAGTGTAGTAACCGTGGTTAACACGAGAGGGCAGTGGGATGGGTAGTAGGGTAGGATATGTAACTTTGACTAAGGCATGCGCTAAGGGAATGGGAGGGACCGGAGGGAGGGAAGGTATCATAGGATAAAGGGTCCACCAATGAGGGATACCCGACACTCACCACCTGGGTATATATACGGGGAACACATATGTATAGGCATCATCATTATCATCATCTTAAGAAGTAGTAGAGAGATGAGTAACATCCACTCTGGAGTCTAGGGAAGGAGTCCCATAAGATCTCATATGACTCGATATATACACTACCATGGGAAGGGATTATCAACCTAGCATCTATGTACAGGATAAGATACAATATACAAGTAGTGGCGTACTAAAACTCATCGTGTTGTGTTGTTCATACTGGAAACCTACAGCTACTATATATCACCATGACTCTCTATTCAATATCGCCTACCGTCTCTTAAAATACTGTACTGTATTAAACATCATGAGGAGCAATACCCCGAAGTCCGAGTATATTCGAATGCATACAAATACTAGCTAAATATATTCACCCTGGCCCGACGCACCGCCCAATAGCATAAAGATCCGAAGCTACGCGCACAACACATGTATGGCTCAGTACAACTCAAGATGTATGAGCAAAACAACTGCTGTAGCCTACTCATGAGATCCCTTAAGGAAAATCAGGGTGTGAGGAAAGAGGAGATGAGGAGGGGGGGGGGGGGGGACTGTCTGTGAATCAATTGTCGGGTATCATTCTCAGTACCAGGAAATGCCTGAGGCTTGCCGGAACGGGAAGTCCTCGGCAAATTTGCCCTCCGTCCCACCCTTACCAATTTACATTTTTAAATTTACAATTTACATTTCCTAGGGCTCTTATATCATGTACACATCAAGTATATTATTACTCTTCTCTTTATCATGTAAATCATGCACTGAATATCTACGTATTGATCATGTATTGAATCATGTGTCGCTCTATACTTACCATGTCCTGTGTTACATTATCACTTACTAGACAGTCAGGGATGCCATGTCGAGCAAAATGTGCTTTCATTTTGTGAATTACTGTTGATGATTCAGTATTGTCCAGATAATCTTTGTATTGATATACTTATGACTGATGTATGCTGTCCAGCCTGATTAAACAGGATTCGAACTTTAACCTCTTGTTGTGTCTTAATGAAAGTTCATTTAAATTGGGATCAATTTCCACTAGGGTAGTTTGGAGGCCCACCACCTGTACCGTACATTGCCTAGGCATACGCCTGTCGCAGACGCGGAGATAGGCACCCAGGCTACACTAGGGGAGTTGGTTTATTTACCCAAGTCCAAAAATTAGGTGATCCATATTTTCTTTGGGGGTCAGAATTTGGGGAGGGGTCAGAAACATACTTCTGCCCCCCCCCCCCCCCCCCCCCCCCCCAACATTTATATTCCCCAGGCTCCTACGCCCCTGTTACACAGGCCTGGCTTCAGTTTTGATAGTCCAGGGACAGAATATCATTTATTTTGTGAACCTTGAATTTTGGGTTATACCAATGTGATTTAACTGAAATGCCGTCTGTACCTGACCACCATCAGCCCCCTGCGTAGTGTCGATTGCTTTGGCCACCTGCGCTTCACCTGTTCCACGGCTACTGTTGGCCTCACCGCCCGCCGAAGAATCATTTGCTCGCCGGCCTCCTCCTTTGCCGACCTCGGCAGCGGGTTTCTTCTCCCCTGTCAGCCCATGCTTCTTCTTGTATGCAAGGGATGCTTTCTTCTTGTGTTGATCAGGCTTCATATTTTAACAACATTTAGTAACGAAACAAGAGGAAGGCAATAGAATTAATATTTTCAGAATTAAATTTGTGTGGTGTCGGGCAGCTACACACCGGATATGCTATGGAAATGGGACAAAATTGCGATTTTCCGTTCTCCAAACCGTTGCAACGGACTGAGTTCGCGCCACCGAATATACCGCTGTCATGTAAATAAATACCAGTAGCAACACGCTGGGCGATGTGGCGAACTACGGCTGGCGGCCATCGGGGGACAGTTTGAGAATATCATCGATGCGTGCCAGTTTTTTACCGTTCAATTTGAAAATATGTTCACAATCGGTTGTATCATTACTCCCAGGTAATCACAATAAAATTAAAAGCACTGTAGGTTTGAATTTAATGGCGATCAATATTTTGAATACAGCCAGCGAGTTGTACAAGATTATTAATGACTTTTAGCCTATGGGTGTCTTCTTAGGATGTGAGGATAGAAACGGCAATGAATAAGCATGTTTGAAGAAAAGGGAATTAATATTACGGTACCGAAATTAAGTACAATGCAGAATGTCGTACAGTAAGCTTGTAACAGGAATGTTCGGCTACAAGCTTTCCAGTTCAAAGTACAGTGGAACCTCTCTAATGTCCCTATAAAAGAGGTGGTTTTTATGCGAGGATCTACTGTTTGTGATTTGTAATAAATATCTAAGTATGTTTAAAGTAAAAAACAAAACAAACAGTAGATTGCAGTTTTTGTAATGCGAGTTTGTGAATAGTCAAATAGACTAAGAACAGTAAGTGTCTGGACAGAGAAATGGTGGAGGATTGAATGCCGCGCATATGATGTTGGGAGTTGCAAGCCAAGACTCAAGAGATAAAAACACAGATTGAATTTTTTTATTGAAGGCAAAGATTTACATACTTATACAAGAAAAGGCTGTTCTATCGACATGCAATTGGTTTCATTTTTTTATTTTAGAGAAGTCGGCGTTTAGAGCACTTAAAAAGACACTGCGGTATATGACCTGTCGCATGACAAGGACGTTAACATCTGGAAAAACATTTATGACCAGTTGTGATCTGTATTTTGCAATATTGCTTGTGTGTAAGGGTAACATATGACTAATAAAAGGCGTATATGAATCAAGCCTTAATTGAAATTATAAATAGACCGCGGGTTGATAAATATAAAAGCATGTTTATACAGGATACTATCAAAAGTTGAGTAGAAGATTGACGAAACAAAGATTAGAAGTAGGGAGAGGCAAAAGCGAAATGTTTTATGATCTTAACGTAGATCAGTATCAGTTGATAGATTGAATAAAATATTGTTTTGGAAAACAAACCCAAAAACGCAGACTAGGCAATTAAATATGCTAAAGCGACTTTATTGAAAGTAAACAGCAGTTTAAATGCAAATTTTATAACTAGATGAGTAATATTATACACTAGAGACGCAAGATTAATATCAATACATCTTTTTAGGCGTAACTGTAAGCAGAAATTCAGATCCGTATAATAACCAACACACATATATATAGAAAACAATTCTTGTCAAGTGTCCAATAGGAAAAGGGGCCACTTAGCAAATCGAGAAGCCTAAATAAAAATACAATGTATTTTACATTAAAATATGAATCATTGACTATGATTGAAAAGAATGATGTACATGTAATTACTAATATGACTGATAGTATAAACCCAAGTATGATTTCCTGCATGCAATATACTACGAGGCCAATTTATGCTTAGTACCTTCACTTGATATCTTCAGTATCAATACTCTGCATCAAAACACACTATTTCAAACATTGAAAACAAATACAGGACGTGATTTGCTGCCACATAATTACAACTTGATTACTGATACCGACTTAAGTAATGTCGAGGATATTTGCAATGACAAGTATAGGAATAAGTGATTCCATAACGTGAAAAATAATTCCTGGTTATATCGTCCCTTACGATAAGGAATGCGTGAAGAAGTGAGGAATATATAGTTTCCCCGTGAACACAATCTACATATATACGTAGGATACTCAAGCTACAAAGTATGAAGGATTTAAAAGTATAATTCCCCTTTCCATTTTTTCTGCGACAATATTTATTTTCTCTTATGATCGCTGAGTTTGCCATCTTGAGATATTTTAGAGATACCATAAAGTGCTATTTCTTTTGTGTACATCAATGTAATAATAACAGAATGCAGTGACACATATCATTCCAAATTTCTTTGAAATGTGGAATTTAAGAATTTCCTTACAAAACGTGTTTACACTTTCATTGCATGATTATTAAAGTATTACAAACTCTCACCTAACAATGTTTTGAGAGAATACAACATATTGTAGTCTCATTACAATGGAGTAAATTTAAATGGATCTAACCAGAGGGGCATAATACCTCTGTGGTTAAAGTTACAAGAATATCACAATTCATGATTATGATTCTCGAGATTTAGGTTTTCCTTGATCTTTTAAGTCCTTTAAGACCGGGAGATGTCTGTGTCCCCACGCTGGCTGCTTCCTTTACTAGTTTCACTCGCCCGCCCTTGGCCCCTTTGGCTGCAAAACAGACAGAATAAATTGTATGGAACTAAAACAATATAGGTAGGTTCGATTGGCGAAACACAAGGTTAAGAATACAATCATATTTGGCACCACGAGTTAAAATTTGTTGTTGCCAGGTCGTTCCGGCTATGTAGCACTGGCTACCTTGTACAAGGTGTGTAGTCTACCAAACATACAATATTTTTAAATATCAGGAGGCCGTGTTAGTCAATAGCCACTTTTCTATCCTCAGACAAACTCTTAAGACGTCTGTTTGTACCATATACCCATAGGGTCACTGTCACATGCGAACCATAATCATTCCATGTTATCTCAGAAGTCCTCATTGCCATGATTATGACTCCAGGTTGTCGGATACGATATTAAACCACTATCACTCACTCATTAGTTAGTCACTGCCTTGGACGGTCTTGGGGCTATAACCATCTTAGGCAGAGCCTAAAAGGATTAATAACCTCCATTTTGGACTTGCTGCTGCACAGTTGAGAGATTTTGGCTTGACCAAAATCCATTTAGAACCGTTTTGGCGAGATTCTGTTATTTTGACCATTTAGTATTGCTTATTTTTTCAACATTCATCGTCTATTTACCTTATTTTGGCATCTCCCCTATTCTGTCAGGCATTGCTGCCTATAGTAGCCTTTGCTGGCTGATCCTTCTATTGTAGTTATTGTAAAGTGAGTTGTGATTGGCTCATTGTTACTGTAAAAGATACCAATCAGGCTTCTGACTAATAAACCATGACCTAGTTTGGGGCCTAGTTAATGGACTTGCGTCCACAACTGCCACCAACACAAGCTCTAATTGGTCCTGGCAGTTCTGACGCTAAAATACCTACCAATACCTTATTCATCCTTTTCCAACCGGTCTCAGAGGAGCAGGTGGTAGGCTGCAAGATTCCAGATCGGGAGGTTGTGTGTTTGAACTCCACTAATTATTCGGGAGAAACGAATTCCGTGGTAACCTCACTTGAGGCGTTGGGAATTTTACATGCCCCCGGGGAAAAGCCTTTTACACATCTTTGGAAGCCACGCCGTCGCAATAGAACCATTAATTATGTGGGATTATAAAGGTAAACCTGAATTTAATGACAAGTTAAGTTAAGTGATAGCATCCCCCCCCCCCCCCTCCTCCAGGGGTCCGATGAAAATGAATATAGGTCAGCTTGATCGGTAGGACAAAAAGCATGGAACCTGGCCCTGTCAAAGGTGTGATAGTGGTTAATGCCATGAAGACAATCGATAAGTCATAATTCACGGCAGTAAGGAAAAGAGATGAAAAAGGTATCTAAGGGACTCTCAAATGTAATTCCATGAATTACTTTTTGATCTATCTTAAAACATGCATAAATCTGATTCATTATATTTCGTTTTTGTCATTTCTACATATATTTGAACGAGTATTAATACACATACCAACAGTTTTTCTTGGAGAAATCTTTGCTTTCGATTTGGCAGATGCTCGAGGAGTGGCTGTTTTTTGTGGAGATTTATTTTGTGAAGATGTTGGTAGTGGTGGACCCCTGATCCCAATTGGTATCCTTGGTGGTGTTACCACACCATTAGATGTGGACTTCTTGGCAGGCGTTCGCCTTTTTGGAGTCGCGGACGTTGTCTTTTTGGGAGTCTTGGACGGTGTCTTTTTGGGAGCAACTTTCTTTGTTTTGGCAGGCAATGATTCAAAATCATCGTCATCGTCATCTTCATTTTCGATTGCTCTTTTACGAGCTCTCTGAAATTGAAAAAGAAAAAGACAATTGAATCCGCCCACTGTGAGAAGGACACCTTTTTGACTCTTTAAGTCTTAAAACTAATTAAGGTACATACTTGCACCAGTTTGTGTGAACGGAAACTACCATTTATATTATTGACAAGCAATGTTCCTGTTTGAGACAGTTGACAGTTGAAAAAGGGCCAGTCAAGTGCATATTGTGGGATAGTAATCTTTAAATTATATCTGTATTCCAAGGCCTGTATCCTATTATTTCTTTTAGAGATTACAAAGGAATTATTTATATTTGGGCCAGGAAACCCCATTAAGAACACAGCCCATGCAGCATTTGTTCCACTCAGGGGCATTTTAATATTTTAGTCAAACCTACCTTAACAGGCGTAGCTTTTCCTTTGGCAGCACCAGCTACACTACTAAAAACAAGTTTGTTATCATCTGTGAATCCGTTTTTCTTAAGACCGGCATTCAACAGCTTCCTCAAGTAATCGTAATCTGGTCGGACTTCATACTCCATTTGGAACACATACGACAAGTAGTCCTTCAGACATGCTGAAAATAAAAATGTACAAATGTCGACAAATTTTATGAATACGTTATTAACTCTTTAAAGGCAAGCACTGAATATATTCAACGTCATTTGGGTAATTTTACTTATGTCCTATGTCCTGCCTAAAAGATATGCAATGTATCCAAAAGTGCTTGTGATACCTATCCTATTTTTTCCAGATACGTTTCTTCAAAATAATTAATTATTTAGAAAATACTTTATATTTCTGTTTTTGTAAAAAATATAATCTACTCAGTATTTTTTTAATGTCGAATAAATAAATGGGTGTAAAAGTTGATAAATTTTGAAAATGGATACTTTATAGATCGATTCCAGGGTAACCAGACGATCTGATTTTTGTAGAAAAAAAAATGTTCATTAGGAAATGGTAATCATGGCAACTTCAAATAAGGGAATTTCAAAACTGCATCTCCTAACATGTAGAGGACGAAATATACGATTCATTTAGTACAAATAGGTTTTCTAACGGTGTAGCCAAACGAATGAGATATTTCCCTGATATTTTGCGCCTAATGGACATATCCTCCCTTGAGATTTTAGAAATTTTACTGGGGTTAAACTGTTTGTTCCAGAATTTGATGGGCAGGAAATTTTGAGAGATCGTGACTTCATTGTTTGGAGTATTTAAAAGATTTTTTGACTTTTAGAATACTCCGAACATTTCATATTAGAACTCCCTTCTCAAGACCCTGCTCCCCCTAACAATTGTCATGAGATAACACAAAATAAATTAGAATCAATAAATCCTATCAGGAGCCGAGGAAGAAATCATTTACTTACCAGGACCATCACCTTTAGCGAAACAGGCTTTCATAAGACCACTGACGTCTTTTGAGTACCTGCCAAACAAGATATTGCGATGATTATTTAAGTTTTGTGGAAACAAAACCTGATGTCTGAGACTAAGCTAATTGCAGGTCTATTTGCCTTTGCCTACCCATATTCGATGAACTATTCCCTTCTAGTGGGGAGAGCGAGTGCAAAGTTATAAAACAATACCGTGTTTTATTATTTTGCTAGACTGGTATTGTTCTTGCAAACTTATTTTCATACATTATTGTGTAAATTCTTTCGATTATGGCTTGATCGTAAACCCTATAAATGCTAGACATTTATCTGTCTACCTGGCAATCTTTGTGAATGCTTGTGGGGCCAGTTGAAAGTTGATGATTTTAGATGTTTCTTTATTGGTCACTAGCTTTCAGGTGACTTGCCCTTCTTGAGGTAATGTGTGGAAATAATATCTAGTATCTTTAATAAAATGAACGATTTAAATAGTGGTAAGGTTCCAGGTCATCATTTATCGCATTGTTTCATTTCCTAATATTCTACCATATGTTTAAACGACGCCAGGAAACTTGCAGATTAGCACCCCTAGTCTAGGCATATTAAAAGCACTGCTAGTACCAAAGAACCCCTAGTCTAGTACCAAAGAAGGTCTAATAATATTTATGGAATTGGCTTCATGGTGTGTTAAAACAAAGTGAATTCATTCTGAACTCATGGATTCGAGTTTTTGAGCAGCATAAGTACATTTGATTTTAGTATGTGGTAGTTATTCTTATAAGAATTTATTTATGTCCACTTTAACACAAGAGGTAACCAACCTGAACTTAGCATTAGCAACATATTCTTTGTTTTCTAGCTTGTCCTCCCAAGGCAGGCGGCCACACAACCACTGTAGAAGGCAATATCCTAATATCTCAAGATCTCCGCGACGCGAAGGCACTACAATTAGAGATAAATCATGATAAAATGGCCACTTAAGAATTATAAATCAAACAAATTCAATTTCTATGAATGTCCCAAATCAGTCCTAAACAGAAAAATTTTAAATGAAATTTCTTGAAGAAAAAACATCATTGTAATTCCACCCTGGTACTTACATACACCCCGGTGAGCATCACAGCTTGTAAACTCTATTGTTCCATCATGAAGACGACGTGGATCTTCTTTATACTCTTTATGACGACCATCGGCACTGTATCTAAGTGCTAACCCGTAATCAACCAAGAAAGCCTGGTAGAAAAGGGAGAGAAACATTCAGATCATACAAGCATTTATTTAAGTAGCACTACTTACAACAGTTATTATATCATATAATTATATCCCAGTGGAAATTCAGAAAGTATTGATTTAACCAAAATAAATTTTAGACTCGGACAATGTTTTTACAAATATACACAAGGGGAAAGTGTGTGTGTGTGTGTGAGGGGGGGGGGGGGAGGGTAGGGATGATAATTTCCAGATTATGGTATGCTTTTGAATGGCGCAACAACTAACAGAACGAAGTTGTTTCACTATCCTAATCTTAAAAGAGAAGTACACATAAATCGTGGAAAGTAGCAATTGGTGCTCCTACAACGGTCAACAGCTATTTCAGCATTGACCTAAAAGTACTAATTAGTAAATTCTGAAAGAACACCTCCTTTTTGTCAAATTAAATGTTATGGAACACCGATATAATTATATTATTATTACCTGACCCGAAGTTTTTTCTGTGTATCCTAAAAGTAAATTGGCGGCCTTAATATCAGCATGTACATATTCATGGTCATGTATATATTCAAGTGTGTTGATCTGAAAGAAATCATGGTGATAATTACTGAGATGCTTTCCAAATGCCATACATGTACTATTTGAAAGATAAATCGCAGCATCAATAGCAAACGTATCCTATGAAAAAGATTGAAATGTATAAACAAATCGTTACAATTACATTTGGATAAATTATATATCATGGATATTTGGATATATATTATAACCACTGTAGAAGGAAATATCTTAAAATGTCTTCGCTGTGAATGTGATAAATAGTACTTTGACTGCAAATAATTTTATTATAACTTCCTCTAATTTTATTTTGAGTAAATACCTTCCGAGTGTCAATTGCATTAATGTAACATAGGCAATAGTTTTATCTATTGGTCATACAAACGAATGAAGAATTAAGACATTGTTAAGAAGTAATTTTTTGTAAGGTCAGGGAGGTACCACCCTGGTACGATCGGGCTACTGATGCGAATATGTTGCCATTTTTCTCCCTTCAAATCGAGTCAAAATAATCATTGTGTTTGACATACAACTGTTGAATTATAATATGTTTTACAAATTACCTGATCGCAACACAGTGTCATAGCGGCAACTAGTCCAGTTCTTATATACCTTACACGATAGCTATCGAACTAGGCCAAAGAATTCTAGCTTGAAGTCGGACAAATTAGACAGGAATATCAAATCAGGGATGCCTCTGGAGAGGATATGATTAGGGTTTGGGGAAGGGGAAGGGGTTCTCCCCATAAGAAAATTGAAAACAACATTGTTTAAATGGTGCATTCGATATCCATGCAGTACTGTCTAAAGTTCCTTAGTGAGTGTTGGGTCCATCCCGGGTCTACCTCCCTGCTATACCATGGCGCCGATGCTCTCCCAGCGACTTGTCACCGCTCTCATTCTTCCATGAGAGAAACGGTGGAATTTGAGCTCGGGAAACACCAAGTCTTTTAATGGAAGAAGGCCTGCCCACTATACCGCACCACTGACGGGACCATGGTGACCAAAAGCAGCTGCACATGCTCCCTGTTTCTTGCCCTACTTGGGCTGGGTAGACACCCAGCAATGACTTTATGCTAGAGGACTTATGTATTATGATATACCGTATTTGTTGTGAACAAATGGGGTTTAATGGAGAAGAAAATTTGAAAATGTTATGGAGATTCTGAATATTTTTGGAAGGGTGGACATTATGGATATTCATTAATTCATGGAAGACTGGCATCCCTGTCAAATAGTGTGTTTAGAATAGTTATGCAAAGTTCTGGTTTATCCAACCACTAAATCTCAGAAAAAGGAGCCTTTTCTCAGATTATGTCCATACAAACAAATGCGAGTACAGGTACTCACTGGCTAGAGGATGGTACAAATGCGGAATAAAACCACTGTTCAATTCAGCCACTTACTATCCTGGTTCCAAGTTGCAACACTGTTTTGAGGGAGAAACATTTTCCATTAGATTCGAAGAGTTTCTGCAGATCTGAACCAAACCGTTCCATAACCATGAACCTATATTTTGTTCCACTCCTGTCATGTGCACCGGATCCTATGAATTTTGGCACTCCAAGTGTTTTCAATTTATGAGACGACATCCATTCAGATACTGTGGAGAAGAGGAAGACAATTTAATTTTCAGTACGATATACCATAAAGTAATGCAAGTATCATAGAAAGAAGTAAACACTTACAAAGTATCTATACAATTAGCAGATTTCCAATCCATTTCTTTTTCAAGAAGTATTTTAACATTTCTTTTGTTTTGGGGAATAAATGGGTTTTACTTTGGTTTAAAAAAGGGGAGTATATATCTGACTCGTCCCAAAATGTTTTCAACAAAAGCAGACTCAACAAAAACAATCATTTTATAAGTGCAGAGAAACTTACTCATGTCTGGTTTAGCAGCTCTCATGTAAAAGTGTAGTTCACAAAACAGTGGTCCATTGGCGTGAGGTTCCTTGAAAAAAAAAAGAGGAAATGTTGAAAATATTGGCCAGATTGATACTCAAACCGTCCAATGTCATTTGGAATTCCTCGCTAAGAATCTATATACAGTTGATAACTTCGTCGACGAAGATACAAATTTAAGGGGCAAAAGTATTTTCCTACATTCCACTTAGAAAATTAGGGACAAAATGTAAAACCGCAGTTATGTCATAGTTTCTTACCACTTTGATGACGTAAGAATAGTCTTTTTTCCCAGATTCAGATGCTGCAAATTGAAATAAATTTGTGAGACGAGTGAAAAAAGAAAACAGTAAATATCGCAAGTTGAGGAAAAGGACAATTATTTACGCTATAACCCAGAGAGAGAACTTACCTAGATATAATACCCCAAATCCTCCTTCGCCAGCTGGCTTACCGATGACCCACTGCTTTTTGTGTGAATCTGTCAAAACTTCACCTTCGGGAATAGGTGCTGCCAACTGATGACCACCTTTTGGTGCACGGGGCTTCTTTGCAGCTGTAACATAACATCAACATCTCAGATGGCTGGCTTTAAAAAAATCTAGAAAACGGCTGCTAGGACAGCAATTCTTATTTCACCCATCTTAATTGATTGCGAAATCTCAATATTAACTTACGAGCCTTCGATTTTGGGGCAGCCTTTTCCTTCTTTGGTGGCATATTGAATACTGAAAATTGACGAATTCATATATAATATCTGTCACTGACAACACTGGCAATAACAAATACATTATAACATATTATACCTCCCTTACAAAATTTACTATATAAATAGGTAAGGACTAATTTCAGATTCCGTCATAGATTTAAAATCTAGATACTAAAATCTGAATTCTAAAGTGTTACGCTTTTAAGAATGAAATTTAAATTAAATCAAATGATTAAATCTGCATTTTCAGGGATATTGCTAGCTAACCATTCCTTCCATACAGGAATAGATATTCCGTCTACATACCTACCATATTAATAGATCAAATGTCGTATTGGCATTAGTAATTCGGATTAATTTAATTTCACATGAGCCTGAGCCCAGCGAGAGACCATTTAAAGTATTCAAGAGACAGGCAAACATGTTATAACTTATATACAGTAGGCCTACTCCCAACTCGCAGGCTAATAAAGGAAAGTAATTATTAGACTGTTGTCTATATTGGGGGCCAATAGACTATAGTCTTGATAGGCAGAGCCTGAGGCCTTTAGGCCAAAAGTTAAGTTTATTGATTTTCCTCAATGGCTTTGAAGCTTAAATTAATTTGAGTTATAACTTATAGTAGACAGTAGTTACACTGTTACAAACAGATAATTAATAACATAATATCACATACATCAATGTCATCATCCAAAAAGCAAGATGTCTTTCAGTTTCGTTCCTCCATCAAGAGAGATGGCGGATGACCTACAGTAGATTTGGCACTGTTTGTACGGCTAGATTTGTAGAATCTTGGGAGGGTGACCACATAATCATCATCATGTAGGAAAGTATTTGTTTTCCTCTATTACTATTAAATAAAATGAGCAAGAAACTGTGCCTTCTGAAGTTTGTTAGTCTGAAAGTGTCTGAATGTGGGCCTCGGCCGCAGACTCTTGACTTGACAAGTTGTATAAAATATAGGTCTACTAACTATAAACTATAGTATACTATAGTGACTATACACTCTATACGCGTCCTGTAGGCAACACACATCAAAGCCCGCTATGGTTAACTCTACTGCCTACAGTGAGGCTACAGGACGAGTATAGAGTGTAGTAGGCCTACCGCTACAAGTAAACACGGATAGCAAGCCTACGACTTACGTACGTCGGTGAAGCTGGCAGTGCCAGTGACAAACCATAGAGATCTGCCCAAGAAGGTAGGTTAATCTAATATCACGGGTAATGATTCGATCCCAGATCATTGAATAAACTTCAGATCATGACTTCTATCATAAAATAAACAAACTTACGTTAGATGGACCGCAGGCTTCAGTTATCAAATTGAAATGGCCGCGTAATGACCTGCCTTCAGTGGTTTGAAAGACGTGATTCTATTGGCTGACATAACCGAATGAACCAATAGCAATATCCGTTACAATGAGCTTCTGCGGATGCGCAAAGGTAGAAATGTATGTGTTCAAGATGGCGGATGACCTACAGTAGATTTGGCACTGTTTTCATTTGGGTATTTTCTATGTACATTTGATTGGACACCATAACAAAATAATGGAGTCATCTCTCAAGAGAGAAAATTGTGACGGGGAGACAGAAGTAACCGTAGGTATAGACGCTTTGACAGAGAATAGCCAAGAGGAATTGGAAGGCGGAGCATCAAAACAAATCCCCACCACGTCTGACAGCGAGAACGCAACCACCCCTGAACAGTATCATCCACTCCTCCCAGATGCCAATGGAACAAAGATTAAACAAAATGAAAACGGCGCTACGACAAGTGACAAACCGCCGGACTATCTGTCTCCCAAGAAATCGCGGAGAGTGTCCTTTCCTTTGGATGCCCGGGTAGTTTCAGGTTACATGGACCCCCCGAACCCTTGGCAAGATGGTGAGAACAACAAGATATCGTAGACTTACCATATCTGATGACACTTCTTTTCTGACAGTCTAATGTTCCATATTTGATCGTAGATTTTGCCACCTTTCTCGTCCACGTGACTTGCTTGGTTGGACGATTGTGGGTGTTTCTTTATTGAATGTTAATCCCTTGCTCGACTTAAGTCGAATTAAATGATTGGAAACCGATAAATTTAGAGCCAAGATTACTACTTAAGCCAGTTTGAGTTTAGATGTATCTCTGACTCAGGGGCCTGAAGTGAATGATCTAATATCCATACATGGAGCTAGGTGGGCGGAGTTGGATATAAAAATAGAAGGCTTCGCGGTTATAAATATTCATTTTGAGTGATTTCTATCGGTTCTGAGAGTTATATACAGCCATGACCCATGCATGTTACAGCTTTTCTTTCCCCGCTACCGCTCTTATTTAACGAATATTGTTCATTCCTATTTCTGTCATGCATCGCTCTATAGACTATAGATAATTTTTTATCGAGCTTACTGGTCTGGGAAGGAATCTTATCTTTATCTTATCAGAAGGATGTTTCATGCTACGGTAGGCCTACAAGGCAGCGGTTTTAAAAGATACGAATCATATTAATTATTACACTGGCCTTCTAGCCATCTAGGTTGTAAATTATTTAATAAATTGATTTCATATAAATGTTTGATTTTTTCATTTTAATTGACATTGGTTGAACATGTAGTTTTCCATGCTACATTATATTCAGCCTACTAAATTACTTAGCTGCCCTCGTCCCATACTCGGGGGACTAGGTCTAGGGGACGAATATTTTGACAATTTTTGTCTACATTAATCATTATCTTGTGAAACTTATATTCTTAGCTGCTAATCTTTTCCATGACATTAAATCTCTCACAGGCACGGTGTTCGGAATCTTTCATACCCACCGTTCCATTTCACACCTTTCTCATTCCCAAAAGTACTCGAATCTATTGGCTTTCAAATGTTACGATATTCGAATTAGAAACCAAGAGGGATTTCCCATTGGGTGCGTCATTCAAAATATCAGTCAGAAGCAAAGTTCGTTGGAGAAGTTCTTGGCGGAACTATCTCAGTACGATATCTTAGATTTAGGTCAGCATTGGGGAATCCCCTATAAAACCATATATTATTATATGTGTTGACTTGTTAACTTGAATCATGCACTTGTGTTGCAAGATGGGAATGAAATCATAATATGCATGCCTCATGATTTTATGCTTTTATTTTTATTCAATAACATGATGTCATGTATGATGTATCATGTACTTTAGGCCTACATTGCACTTTCAAGCGTGTGGGTGATGTTTTGCTTTCTGAATGAAGTCCTTGTCAGTGTGGTTCTGAACCTAAAACTCTTCCTGTTGAAGAATGGCACACATTCAATTAAATCCTCTCCTAAAGTTAGTATCATGGATTTTATATTTAAAGGTTGATTGTTTGAACCTCGAGGTATGTCACCGATAAAACTTGCCACAGATTCTCCCCATTCCTTGTCACGCTATTTTATTTTTACTAATTTCTCCAAATCTAAGGGGTTGTCTCACCGACACGTAGCAGTCCTTGCCTGGACTTAGTATGAGAGTGATTGTGGCTGGCCTCAATGAGATATGAGATTTTTCATAAGTTTGTATATTGAATCGCCTTGGAAATAATGCGAAATTATGTTGCGTTTGGAGCATCCAAGTACGATATTTCACTCAGAGGTGTACGAGTTGCCCGCCTCAAAAACTCGCCTGCACCCAAATCTGGACTAATTTACAATCAATAATGTAATGCATACTTGTTTATATACCTCTTTAAGAGCGAGCAGTGAATATTAAACAACATTTGAGTCATTTTCATACAAATCCTGCCTAAAAGAATTTCAATTTATCAAAACTTTATTTCAAAACTTTACTTTCAAGAGCTAAGATATATATCGCATTTAGAAATGAATATCTGTGATATATATTTCATTATTATCATTGAAGACTGAAAAGGGCCTAAGGGTGGCCCAGCCCAATATATATTTTCTCATATTGACTGAGAGTCTGGGACTCCCGATTTCTGTGCCTGCGAAAAAAAGAAAGAAAAGAGGCGAGATAGGGTGTCGTCCGGGACTCCCAGACCCCTGTCAATAGGGCTCCAGGAGCCCATCATCGGACGTTTTTATAATTGTCTGAAAATGCTATGGAAAAATGGGGGGTCTTGAAATCCTGGAGTCACGAATCCCTGAGGTGTTTTTTTTTGTTCTTTTTTTTTACACCAACTGAAGTTTCATGACAATTTTACACGCACACTTTTCTGTCTTTCTATTAACATGAATCAAAATATTGCCAGTGCTCTCCATTTTCTTTGAACAACCACAAGTAGGGTAGTTAATAGGAAATAAAGAGGCGTGTACACAGGAATGATTAATTTCTTTGTTTGTTGATTCACTCATTTCCCTTGCCCATAAAACAAACTTCCACACTTCCTTTGAGTTTAACAGATTTTAGAACTGCACAATTGTCTCTATGGCAGTTCTTTAATACATACTATTTCCTGCATTTTTATTTTGTTTTTCTATATATTTAATATGTCTGTGTTCCAGCCTCCACGTGCACAACAGAGGAGCTGGTGGCTGCCTATCTTGCTGCATGTGAAAAACACAACGTTAAACCCATACCCAAACTACGCAATCAACTCATGGTAATTACATACTCATATTATCTCACATTATACTCGATTTATCAGATTATTTTTTAACTTCATGTACTAAGATTTATCTGTAGATCGATGTTTTCTCCATATTATATAAGTGGATATTACTTGCTCAAAGATACACCCTTTATTTGTTTCAGGCTATCAGCGATTTCTGTGATCGAAATGAAACTTTCACATTGAAAGGTACTGTTTTTGATTATATTAATAAATCCCACACATTCAGAATCATAGAATTGTTAAAGTTTGTGGTTGTATAATACTTATATACTAGCTAGTGAACATGTTGTGATATCTTTCCTTCAAAATTATCTTCTCATTATTAAAGAGGCTAGGAGATATTTTATTATTCTGCTATGATTATGGCCTTTTTTCTTATATCACTTTTGGGGTACCAGGAATGACCGGCCCTACGCATGTAAAAATCTAACAATACGCTCCAGACATGGCCCAACAAATGTAGTAAACTAGAATATTCAGGGTCAAATGTTGGAAAATGTGGAGGCTTATAAATTTATTGGGATAGAGCAGGATAATAGGGCGAGTTTTAAGGTATTTATGAGGAAAAAATTCATACCGTCAGAGCGAGGATACAAGCAATGTCTAAACTTTAGGGTTCTTTTGATAAAACACCTTACTGCTTAACTATGGTGTTGCCAATAATCGATTAGGGTGATCTATTCTATGGTTCATCGGCACAGATACATCAACAAAAATAGCAGATTTCAGACAAAGTTCAGCATTAAAAATAATATTATAGCACCCTAAGTACATCAGTACGAAGGACATTCATAAAGAGTTGAATTTACCCTCACTTACAACGAGGAGAGGAGGGCCACCTACTTGAACTGGCTTTCATGCGTTTAATGGAAGATAGAAAATTCAAATGTGGACAGTAGAAAAATAGGCGTAAGAAGGTTAAAAAACGACAAAAAAATAATTGTGCCACAAGCGAGAAAAGAAATCTATGGAATAGACTTTCTGACGAAACCCAATTGAGTAAAACTCGCGAAGAGTTAAGGTAATACCTGCGCTCAGGTTATATAACAGAATCTGATGAATATTTGGCGCTTCATGAGTAATCATGAGTTAAGGTATCTGTGGAGATGAAGAGGAAAACTAGATTTATTAAAGATAAATCAGCCAACATATATAAGGCGTGTAAGACCTTACTAAAAGATCGATACAACGACTAAAAAACTGTAAATAACAAAACTGGAATTGATTTTGTACGTTTGAATCTGTGTTGAAATACTGGGTAAGGAGGGGACAAATCACGGCTCCATTCGTGAACTTATATATTTAAGAACATTTAAGCAAACAACTTAAATCTGCTCTGAAATGGTCAATGGACAACTTGCAAATTTAAGATTATCTATAGTGAACGATAATCTGGTCTGGATAAACAATGGACAGCAACACTAAGGGAACCCAGACAATTTTAAGGATAAATATATCCAAAACCATTTTAAGAATGTAGTAACGGGGTTAACTGTTTTGACCGTCCAAATGTTTCCATGAATTCCATGATACTCATAGATTCCCCCGAAAGGATGATATGGGCACGGATAATGCACTCCACCTTGACCAATAAACTTGATTACATTTTCATCCATCTTAAATGGTATGACATTCCAGGGTAAATCAAAAGAAATATTTAGGGTGGCGACCAAGATTAATAGGATGCGCCTGGTTCCTGAGTTTTAGATCTCCTGTGTAGAGAGACACACACTCGCCACACACAGGCTATCCTATTGATGCACCTTAAATCGGAACTGAGAAACTACAAACATTACAAAATTCCACCATTAGATTAATCAACTTCAACAGAATGAACTAAATGTATTTTCTCTAAACCAAGGCCGCCAAAAAATTAGACAGATATAAGAGGTATTTGTATGTTCCAACACTTCTTACAAAGAAAACATCTAAAAATTGAAATAGATTGAAGTCAACGGGCGAAATTATATTTTCCAACTTCGATTTTGTTGACAGTATGATATCCCTTTTGCATTGCTATGTATTCCACTCGTTTATGAAATATATTTCCAATCCCGATATTTTTTATTGTAGGCGAAAAGCTGGATGGCAAACATTGTGAGACATTAGAGGAAGTTCTCAGGCGTGTTCAATTTCGAACGATTGATATCGAGAATACACATCTTGATGATGAGGTAATGCGTTCTAAACTGCCTTTATAGTTGCCTAGTAGTTTTCCCCACTTTACTGCTGATTGGTAGACTTCAAGTCTCTTGTTTCATTTATAATTAAATCTATGAACCTCAAATGAAAAATAATCACTTTCCACCAAGTTCGAATGTTTTTGCCCCGTGAAACGAACTTTTCCATCTTCATTTTGATATATGTCACCTCAAAACTCGCAATTGCTGTTGACAAACTGTTTGAAATCCTGTTGCTCCCTGTGTTTGATTCCATTTCTTTATCCTGTACTTCTTTTATTTTAGTCTGCCGTTGCGTTGTTCGACATGGTAGAATATTATGAATCCTGTACCAAACTCAATATTTCATTTAATAAAAATATCGGGGTCCGTGGATGGCAATCCTGTGCACGCATGTTGAAAAAGGTAAGCGTTTTACGTATTCTTAATAACATTAAGATGTTTCATTTGTTTTCCCGTTGTATTAGAAAAATCAAGGTATATTAGTGTTATTTTTAGATCAATGTTAACCAATCATATTTGGATTGTTCCGATTTGCCGAGATGGTTTGTTCATAATACTTTTTTCTCGCGGAGATAATGGGTGTTAATTAATACATATTAATACCTCTCTGTGATTTCTCTACAGACACCGTGTATAGATTGCTTAGACGCGAGGAACTGTGCCCTGACTGAGCAAGTTATGCCTGTACTGGGACGGGCCCTTCGAATGGGATCACAACTCAAAATAATACATCTTGAGAATGCTATCCTATCCGGGCGACCACTCATGATTCTCGGTTAGTACAAAAGATGTAAATTAGTAGCTGCCATGACCCTTTTCATAATCACTGTCTGTACTACCTCTGCTATAAGTCTGGCTGGACCACCCTCGACTGGCTCGGCCCTCTCACCTGATCCTTTGAATACAATGTACTCCCATATTTCTGAATAAATGTCACAATGATCATAATTATTCAATTAAACTAATAAAATGTGTTTATTCATCATTCACCTTAGTATATGATATATAATATCGATAGGTAAATAGATACTGGTAATTCCTGTATTTCAGTCACAGCGATAAAAATGAACGAAATACTTCGGGAGCTTTACTTAGCCGACAATAAACTAATGCCATCAGATGGGATACAGCTAGGCAACATGCTCAAATACAACTCAAAGCTTCAACTTTTGGACATTCGCAACAACCATTTACAGGTAATGTCCACAGATTACTCCACTATACATAGATTGTTAAAGATGTTGAAGCAAATATAAAGTGCTTTTACTTACGATCAAAATAGAGTTATACGCTGGAATAACACATTGTTTCGAGACCCCCGCTCATCTGCTCATCTTTTCGATACGGGACAAGTATGCATAACGAACAAGCGTTGAACAACTTCAATTCACAGAACTATTTGTGTGGCTACAACGCCTTAAAACATCACCTCTGACTTTGGGCTGCATACTTAATATGGTTTTACTATCTTTGCAGGATGTTGGAACAAGCCATTTATGTGACGGCTTATACGAACAGAACCTGGGTCAAGGTCTAAACACACTAGTGTTGTGGAATAACCAAGTCACGTATCAATCTATGCCTGCCTTGGCGCGTGCACTAGTAAGTTTGAATAGAATCCAGTATATACAGCTCATCTTCATCTTGTTGAGAGACTTGGCAGAGTGTACAGTTTTATTTTGAATTTTGTAAAAAAAAAAATCTTAACTAGTCATCGCGAAATAAGCATTTAATGCTTATTTCGCGATGACTAGTTAAGATTTTTTTAATATATTAATGCCATTAATATATTAAGCACAATTCAAGAAACTATTAAATGCATGTATTCTTCCTGCTTGCAGGGAATAATAACCTATTCAGGCGTAGTATAAATTACAATAGCATACAAGCAACAACTGTAGACTGCCGACTGTTGACTTGTTTTGTTTTGATTTTGATTGCTAAGCACATATTCTCATGTGTTTCCTCTTTTTAAATACTAAATCTATTAAGAATGAGGTGTCACTTTTTCTCTTTTCCTCCAGGTGAACACGTACAGTCTAGAAACAGTAAATCTTGGCCATAATAACATAACAAACGAAGGAATCCATCGTCTAAAGGAAGGGTTACTACACAATAAGTCATTGCTACGTATTGGTTTACAAGCAGCTAAGATATCTTGTGAAGGTAATTAATACAAAGTTCCATATTGGATTGCTGAAGTGCCAATTCATTCTCTAGCCTATAATGATCTGATAAGCGCCTCATATTGTGGAGTAATGAATAATAGTTATACACCCCTTTTCCAGTGTTGTAATGTATATTCTATCATGTTTTGCAATAGGTGCTGTCGCCCTTGCTGAGTTTATTGCGGATTCTCCACGTTTGTTACGGGTTGATCTACGAGAAAATGATATAAAAACAGGAGGGCTCATGGCTCTCTCTCTATCTTTAAAAGTTAGCCAGACTGTTACCAGAATAGATATAGACAAGGATCCGAAGAAAGAGAGTGTACGTCTTATACCCTTTCATATTGTTTTGTTAGACTGAATCAGACTATAACGTGTTTACATGGCTTAAAACATCACCTCATGTAGCAGTTACAATATTTCCAGTTCCGTGTTTCACAGTATATTAAATTACATGAAATTTGATAATTGTATTATATAGTACCAATAACCACTCCTTGTGGGCTCGGATCTAGATAATTCTGCTATGTATTTTTGTCGTCGTTTCTGACAGGGTGTGAAGGATTACGCAGACCAACAACGACGTCTCATCCAGGATATTCAGAATCTTATGATTCGTAATCGCGATCTTACCCGACAGAGGGAGCTCGAAGCTGAGCGCGAGCAGGAGGCTGAAGCTGAGGCTGCAAAGAAAGAATTACAAGAAGCAGAAGAAAGAATGGTACAGACACAGGACAATGAACCAGATGTCATGGAGGAAAAGACAATTGTGCCTGAACAAATAGAAGAAATCCCAGAAGCAGCGCAAACAGAGGACCCATCTACAGAAGAGCCTTCAGACGAACAGAAGGTTGATGCCGAGGATGATGCCCCGGAATCTGAAATAAGTAAAGTTGCAGATCAGGAATCCACTCGTCCTGAAATCCGACAACTTTCTCTTAAACTACCGTCTCGTATCCAGACTCTGGAATCACCAGGATTTATGACAGAGGACGAGCTTCCCATTATGTCCCCTCCTTCGGAGAGACAGGTGGCTGAAGAGGTAGCAGCCTTTAATGCCGCTGTAGGTACTGAGGATGTACCTATTGAGTTCCCTCCCTCCCCCATGACATCCCAGCCTAAATCCCTTTTCTCTGAGATCACCAAGTCTACGCTTGCAGAGGTCAGTAACCAAGTAGGTTCTAGTCCAAACAACAGGCGCAAGTTTATCATTAGTAAAGTAATAGAAGAAGCAGGACCCTCTGTCGGGAACCCTGTCGTTGAAGAAACGCGAGGGGAAGATCTTTCCCAATCAGCTATGGGGGACCAAGGGGCGCAGGCATCGCACGAGGTTTCTGAATCCGAACCTGCCCCACCTGAGGCAGCGAGTGCGGAGGAAGAGGACCCCAGTACCCTAGACAATAGCGCCGCCAATTCTGTGTCGGGTCTCCCAACTGAATCACAAACTGAGTCTTCTGTCAGTGCGGAGAACCCGACTAGTATTAACTCAGAACCCACTTCTGTTACACACGTTAACGGTGCCAGTGGAGAGGAAGCGAGCACTGCCACTGAGGGTAGCAACGGCACTGCTAGTGGTAGCGATGCTCCAGCCGATGCTGTGCCCGAGGATGTTGGCATTCAGCTTAATTCTGAGTGTCTACCTAGTTCTGGACACAAGGAGGAAAACGAAGCGGATGTGGCAGCCAGTCCGGCTGGAGGGGACACAGTGACACCCGATTTCCACTCAAATTTTTCCATGAATGGAATGAAGGTCGAACTGGCCCAAGTGTTGGATACATTGGATAAAAGTGATCTCTCCGCTAAGGCTGGTACAGGTATGATATTCCAGTCATCATTGCGTAGTACTTAAGGGAGATTTATAGATTCGGTCGTTTATATAACAAGAGTACCTGTTCTTGTTCTCTAACTGTATTGGCAATAAAATAACTAGTCAGTCAGTCTCCCCATAAAGGGACAGAGCTGTTGGGTGAGCAGATATTCTTTATCTGAATGAGCCCTGATGAGCTGGGTGTTATTAGACTAAACATCTTAGTACTGCAATAATCCCTCTAACAAATCTGTCTTTGTGAACAGTTCGAAGTGTTTTCCTTTTTACAATATGATTGCAGAAGCACGCTCTTTGGGGGCACTACAATCACAGGCAAAATAAAACAAATTTCTTATTTTTTCAGATCAGAGTAAAGTTGCTGAGGCTGCCGACTAAGACGAGGAAAAATAGGTTATATTTCCTGGGCTGATATCATATTTTCCCCAGTTGAAATTTCTTTACCATGTTACTGTTCAACTTTTGTGGGATTAGAGAAGTTGAACATGTAGCCACAGGCTACATTGAACCGCTATCAAGAAGTGTGGTTTCCTTGTGTGATTCTGATGGAGCAGAGCTCTACATACTTATATCGTTGTCGTCTAGTTATACATACCGTTTTAACATCATAACCAGAATGGTTGAAACCATGTTATTATTGCACAAGGGGTACGTGTATTGGATATATATACATATTATAGTGATACTTATTTCTCATTTTCTCTCTCCCAGCCATGGAGTTCGACCTTTACAAAAACTTGTGGGGAGAATTTGATCTTAGAACATGATTGAGACGCGACTCGCATCAAATGTAAAGATGTTTATTTGTTGAGATAATTTCCACTCCCATTTAAAATAACTAAAACAATAATAAAACCACCTCCCATATCAAGTCATATATAAATAACTAATGCATTTTACTATTACGATTCCGATAATGGTCTAGAGGGTTTCACAGTAAAATTCGATGCCACTCTCCGTTGATATTGAACCCATTATATTTAATCTGACGTTTCCTTTAAGAGGTTTATACACTAATCCTGACTTTGCAGGGAAGCAGGTTTCCTCTCTTCACTAAACAAAATAAGAATAGCATAGATTCATACATTAATGCAAGGATGATAATCGCTTCCAGTCATGGACTAGTAATACAAATGATATGATTATTTAGTTTGAATTCACGTTATTTGTACAGAAAGCGTGGCCGTATCAGTTAGTGGAGTATGATCAATTTATCAGTCATGCCATTTGGATTCATACGTCGGGACGTGCCTGAGGACGATTATGGAATGGCGATTCTAAAAAATGCATATAGCTGTGAAAACCTCGCCGGTGCACTCTGTTCATGTATATAGTTTATACGCTCGGCACTCTAATGTTTAAAGGGAGAAAAATAAAATTTGCAAAATTCACTCTTCAATCCCTGGCCGGTCTCGCGAGAAGTGTCATTTCCTTAGGTTACTATAAGTGATATACCTGTTGTATTATAAGTTCGATAGACTCGATATCTTAGTCCTGTTTACAAATATATATATTATATATATATAAAAGATCTAATTCGGTTTTCATATTTTGCCAGATGTATGTTTGAAAACGTGAAATGATCCATTATGATTTGTTTACTTATTAATTTCAAGCAGTGTTGCATATGAAGCACAGTCCAACATTCCAATCTGTGGTCATGGAACTCTTTTTCTGTAGATAGATTCTATGGAGACAGTTCGGTTGTCAGTACTTATTGAGATAAATTGCGAAGAAGGGTCCCTTGATCATGTCAGACGGGCAGGCAGACATGAGTATGTTAAGCGAAGTGCCGATACCCAAACCAAATAAATATCCATAACATTTACTTAAATGCATTTAATCACTCAAACTTAACTGAAAGAAGTTTTCGATGGATCTGTTTGATTAAAACCTTCTTGAAAACTAAAGCTGTATTGTGCTATTTTTCTACATTTATTTTGTCAGCATTAATTCAGTTTTGTTGCGCTTGTAAAGACAGAATGTTCCATCGGACCTCATGGATTTGACTTAGTTACCGGAAAGTAACATGTTGCGCAATAGTGTCCTATTTATTACAGCAGCTTGAACAGCATGTTTTTAAGCCTTCTGTTTTTGTGGTATCGCTTCTTCAGACAAAAACGGACTCTTGGGTTTACTTTTTCGTCGTTTATAAGTCCATTATAGGACGTAGTTGTTTCTTGCTTATGAAGTCGCATGAAGAATTATACAGTATCCCAGGATGAATTCATACATATTTGGTTATTTTTTGTTAAATATGTTAGTCGTCTTAGGATAGATTTATCGTTTGTATATTTTGGATATGTAATATAGAAACCATGCCATAATGATTGTGATATTCTTCTGAGCTTAATATTAAAAAAAGTTTTTGTTTTCGGATGTGTGGCACGCATACAGATTTCGCTATGGAAACCTTAAAGATTTCCCATTTTTCGTCGTGCTGCTGCACGGTGAGAAAAAATATCCAATTCAGTTCAGACCCAATGTGATTATCTACGCAGAGAAGCAATTCTTGTGTGATTTTTGCATGTTGGTGATGCACTTGTATTCAAGGTAATGCCGAATGCCCGTTGTCGAACTTGAAGCCAGTTAGTCTCAACTGACAAGCTATTCGGGTCACAATCGCATGGGATTTTATTAAAATTTCAGTGCGAAATGGAAAAAAGGGGTCTATTTTCACTTGTACCTGCGTTCACTTGCTATATCAAGTACTAAGAGAAAAAATATTCTGAGTCTTCTCTGGCCTTTTATTCTCAATGCGGAAGATTTTCTATCTGCCTGTAACTATAGTAAAGGCGTTTGAACGCTAGGTACAATGTTCATTTTACGTCCAAAGTGTTTGCAAGCCTATTCGTAGGTACAATGTTTACAGCTGAGTTAAGTGAGCATTTATACCTTCTTATACTCAAGAATTTGACAGATTTTCTCCATGGTATACCCACTAAAGGGCTTTGTATCTTTAAAGAAGTGAACATGGTACCTTCCTTATTTCCTAGCCCTATTCGCATCAAAACCTCAGAAACTTGTCCAATGGTATTTCTTTTTATAAATTGAAAAAAAACGTGTCCATCTTAAACGACACAGAAGTACAGATTGGCTTGCTGTTGAGGAAACCATCCTGACTATCTTGGGTTATTTCTCTGCAGTGATTCCTCTTTATTAGCAACAAATGCAAATCTCTCTTAAGATTACATTAACCGAAGGTTTCACTTCGTACCTACGATATATGTAAGTTATGATTTTCCTATGTACAGTCTCTGATATATTCTACATAGTATGGTCATCGGTGTTTTAAATCATTATGATGACCACTAATTCGCTTCCAATTGAGCCCCTAACTGTACAAAGCAATGTTAAGAATGGGAATGAAGAATGGATGGTGACAATTTTACAGCCATCAACAGAACAGGTGCAATGGATATAGTTTACGTACAGTCCAAGGAATTGTCATTGTATTCAGTCCATAAATAGTTTGAATAATTTACTGACGTCATTTCCAAAATGGGAATCGTATAAAA
Source organism: Sthenelais limicola (assembly GCA_942159475.1). NCBI lineage: Eukaryota > Metazoa > Annelida > Polychaeta > Phyllodocida > Sigalionidae > Sthenelais > Sthenelais limicola. The sequence continues at coordinate 78,404,488 of OW804098.1, forward strand.
GATGCACGAAAACACTTGGGAAACTATGCGACACAGCAGTACCTCTTAGGGAGTGAAAGTGGCATTAGGTATAATTAGGCTTTGGGGGTATTATTCACAAAATTATGTAACCATAACTCTGCAATATTATCAATGTAATTTATTGTAATTACGAGGTGTTTAATTGTTATATTGAGGGGATGTACATATTGATAAACGAAGATGAGTATTCTTGCTGTAGGCTTGAAATGGAATAAAGTCATGGCTAAAGTTTTTCGTCTTACGAGTTTCGCCATTTTTTAATTGCTGCAATACCAGTTGATTGTCCTTTTTGGAGTAGCTTATATTAGATTTCCGCAGGAGGATGTATCCCAATTTATTAAAACAAAAGTTGTTGGATCCGTACATACTACCAACGAGAGTGATGCTACGAATATAACCACATCTCAAGCAACATCGTATACTAATCGTAGCTGTAATCGTATACAGTAATACTCCAAATAACGCAATGCGAATATAAACAAGCAAATGATTTTTAAATTAAACGAGACGTACCGTAGGGGAGGAGAGGTTGATATTTAATTTAATCGAGGACACCACGAGGGGTGGGGAGAATAACCGATTATGTCAGTGTCTGTATGGCACCAAGCATGACATTTTTGGCTGAACGAAGGAACCTGTCCCAATCTTCTACCACCTCTTCACCAGATGTACAGGGGTTTGACGATAAGCAGTACGAGAAGGGGAAAATGCCCAATCAACAATACAGTAAGTGGTCAGTCAATGGAGGAAGAAAAACAAATATTCTTCCGATTGAAAAGGTTCCGATTACAACTCTCCTATAAATGAGTGGCGGATGCATGATTGTGTAAGGGGATTAGGAATTCCACATTGTTTTGATAATTGACGAACCAGTAGATTAGACGATGGGCTATGTATGTCCCGGAAAGTGTACATTTGCCTAAAAAAAATTCGCAAATAACATGTATATAATATACAACTAAATGATGTTCAAAATAAAGATGAGATTAACCACCTATGTTTGAAATGAACGCAATACCATATATAGAAATATGTACTACTACTATATCATTCAGGATAATTTAAGAAATATTTAGAGGTCTGGTGTGAAGTGTACATTTTCTGACTATCGGGACAAGAGAGATGGGAATTCTCAAACCCATGCTGTGAATGAATTACTGACTTTGAGGTTAGATTCTCATATCTCAATATTCGGTTTATTATTTGGTTTGGTAGGTTGTGATTAACGTGCACTTTGCATTAAGTTCTACGCGACAGCTTCCCCAAAAGCATAATAGGTTCAGATTAATTAACGCCCTATATGGGATGGGAGACATAACTTCCAGCAGTGCTAGTAGAAATATACTAGCCATGCTAAAATTTTCAGGGTGCCCACAGCACAGGGAAAACAGGGAAAATGGCAAAAACAAATTCCCTGCATGGAAAACACAGGGAATTCTTGAAATTTCCAAAACACAGGGAAAACACAGGGAAAAATTTTATGTCAGCTCAGGCAAAATGAGGGCAAAGGGAATAAGTAATATCTGATAATAATGTAGCAATTAAGTTGTTGCCAGTTTTTCATATCAAAGCATAACAGCTACTTTATTTACTTTAATACACACACACATCATATATCATCTTGTATATGGGTCATGAGCAGAGCGTGTGTAGAAAGATGTGACCAAGGCGTTATTCTCACTGTCTCATATCATATAAAACAAAAAATTCGACACTGACCGATAGGCAGCAGAGATGTCTGTTACAGCCATATAGTCATCTGGTAACAACATTTCAGTTACAGTGTTGATGTGGCAAAAAGAGAAGGGCAAGGCTGTAGTGGACATGTAATTATTCACACTCTTATACAAGGGACGTTTGCAATCTGTTATGGGGCGGTGAGAGCCATCAGGTTTAGGGACAGCGCCCAGGGCATGTACACATACAGGTTTACAGTCCGATATAACATATTTCCCTTCTGACACCTCAGTACGCAGGAGGTCAGATACAAATTCATGAGCTCCTGAATCCAAAACACTGCTATAATTACTGGCCTCATAAGGTTCAATAGAACAATCATCATCAATAATACGGAAGCCATTCTCGATACCATCTCTCAGAAAAAGACGTAGTGTAGCGTTATCTTCCCACTGTAGCTCATGTTTCCAAGCGTCCAAATTCATTTGCGACCTAAGGCCCCCCACCCAGTGACACGAACAAGCTCGATCTGTATAGGGGTAATCATAAACATCAGGATTAGCAATGCAAGGTTTTGGAACAATCCACTCAGAGGAACCAGGTTGTGTGAGTACAGTAGAGTCACAAGTTGGGGCAATACAGTCATACATAGGTTCAATATCAAAGGCATACAAGCCATCAGCAAAATCATCAAAGGCGCAATAGTCTCGCTCGAGACAATCAAAGTTAGCAACACACTCGGTAATACACACGCTATCGCTCGAGGAACAGGTACCGTGGGCGATAATACCAACATCAGCATCATAACCAGTTTCAGAAAAGGGGAATTCATCAAAAACATAGTTGCAATCATTGGTAACAACAGCGTTAGTACATACAAGGTCCGAAACATAATCAAAATCGGTGGCGCTATCAGATATACACAAATGTAGAGGTGCGTCGAAGGGCTGAGCTGTGTTGTGGCCGCCATGACAGGCAGTCTCTTCCGGCGGGGCAAGGCCATGATGCACCGCAACAAGATGGCGGCCCCCATTGAGTCAATCTTTGTTGGGACAACCTGGCGCACGATGGCCAGTATTGCGACAAATACGGCATGACCGCAGAATGGAGATTCACAGCTACGGCGAGAGGGTTCCCAGCAACAAAGGTGTCAGTCTCGCCCAGAATCACTTGATCGCACACAAATCTATCATAATTAACAATGGCAGAGTCGTGAAAAGATTTGATTCTAGCAAGCCCGGCGACATAGCTCATGTGTTCCAGATAAGCGGCTATGTCTCCTTTGTTTTGAAGCAGGAATTTCATAACTTTGGTTTGGCCATACCATAAGTCCAAAATGCCGAGTTTAGTATGATCCATCGATTTCAGCGGTTGGCCCTTGTCGATCCCCAGGCTGTAATATTCAGGGCGAAGTAACATACCTTTGGATTTAACCGTGGCTGAAGGATCGATGGCTTGCGACAAGTAGATCATAGCCGATGATAAAGGGCCGGACACCGCGTCCGAGGCAGGCAGTGACACACCCGGCCCAGCACCTTGGGCGAAGGGTGAGGAGGACAGGGCTAGCGGTGGGACAGCCGAAGTGGACGTAGGGAATGACAAAGGTTGTGACAGAGGTTGTGACAACGGTTGTGAGGGTGGCGTGACAGCTACCACCGGTTGTAATGGCGGCTGAACAAAAGAGCTAGCATTCGACACAGGCACCCTGGTGTTCATCGACATGGAGGCAAATTTATCCAGAAGTATCTGGATCTGTTGTTGCTGCTTACTGTTTGTATCCAATAGAGCTTGCACAACTGGACTCATTTGACTCTGTAAAGGACTTGCGTGTAGTGGGGGAGGCAATGGATTCGCGCCACCCGTTGCTATGGACGCCATTGGAATAATATCAGCGTCTTCCAAGTCTTCCACATAAAGCATAAAGTCTTTCTCCGGATCGAGTCCTAATTCTCTGCATTTCCTGAACGCATTCAACCTGTATCTACATACAGTCAAGCCTCTAGGACGGGCATGTTCCCGATTGCAGCCAGTACAAAGATTTGACATATTGAAGGTAAGTCACACAAAAATTTTCAAGCGACTGATCCGGAGACGACCACTGCGGCAAGTGACTGGTCAGCACACAGGTGCCGGTACTATAATAGTAGTCCACCAGGTGGCGGTACCGTATACAGACAATTATAGGCATATTCCTCTATCGGTTAATATGAACATATCTGATAATAATGTAGCAATTAAGTTGTTGCCAGTTTTTCATATCAAAGCATAACAGCTACTTTATTTACTTTAATACACACACACATCATATATCATCTTGTATATGGGTCAGATTTTCAGAAACTGTTACTGTACAATTTGCCTTCACCAATCTTCTAAAATAACCCACATTTAAGACAAAAATGAGCCTCAAAATGCAGTTTAACACAACAGAACTGATACTTTAAATCAACACGATACTAAATATACTCAGATATACCTGGTATTCTTCATTTTTTAGCTTAATTTGGGAGAATTTCCTCTATGTGTAGAGCTGCCAATTGTACATTTTCTGAAAATCTGACATATTTACCTGGCAGAATTCTGGTTGCCATGTGAATTGCCACAATTTGTTCATTAATAAAGGACAAAATAAGAAGTAGAACTATATTCCCAGAACATTTTCATAACACCATTGAAATGCTATTATTCTTGAAATTACACACATCCATGGAACCTTTATAAACCTTAATTTTGGATGGTACCCTGTTAAAACCTTTATTTAGGTGTAGTTGTCCTCTGAATGACTTTATTTTTTTGTATAACGTTTTGTTTTTAAAGGTTTCCCCTGCCGAAGATGGTATGCATGCCGCCATAAATAGTGTTTCTATTACAAAAAATATGCACCCATCATTTTAAAGGAACACTAAGTCTCTAGCTAGCTGTGATGCCACATGCATACATATTTAAATTCAGGAAGGACACCACAATTTTCCACCCCCAAATATGTAGTTTTATCAAGCTGGTTTTTAAATGTAATGAGGAAGATACATTAGACAAAATGTTAAAGTTGCCATGATGTAAGGAAAACACAATTTCATACAGAATACATCAAAAGAAAGTAGTTTTGTCTAACATTGGTGGAGGATTAAGGGAGATGTGAGTGAGACCATAGGCCTTCTATTTCACTTTTTTTCTGATGCCATGACAAAATAACATACATCATAATGTCTTCTAATTTACACAACATTAGTAACACACCATAGAGTCTTTCACAAAACTTTTTCCCATGTGGAGTAGAGAGAGATTTTGTGGAGGCAGGGTGTCTATTTCTTTTAAGCCTATACTTAAAAAAAAAAATTCAGGGAAACCATTTTTTCCTTTGTCAAAACCTGGTTTATTGCCACAATTATGTAACTTAGATTGCTGTTAGTGGACTACTCTCAGAAGAGCAGGAGGTGAAAATATTTAGTCATGGTCATTTTAATGGATGTTTCTGAGTAATGTCCTTTAGCCCATATATGACACACCTAATACCTACTTCTTCAAAGTTGTAGGGAAATATATTGCTAAAAATGGGGCGTGTATTGGCAAAATTTTCTTGGGGGAGAACCCCCAAACCCCCCTAACAAGAGGAGTGACCCTTCTCATGTTTTCCCCTATACTGGCTGTGCCACCATAGCCTGGCACAGCCAAACTTTACCAATTTCCTGATAAATATTAGTTACCTACTTTAAACACTGGGTTTGGCAAAAGAGTTGAAGCATTTCTTTTCAAGTTTTATTAAATTTTAGTCTTCCTAGACTGAGAACCCTGTTGTTGTAACTTGAATAATAACATCTTTTCAACAGTGTTATGAAAATGTTGTATGTGCTGGGAATGTAGGCCTACTCTTCATTTTGTTTGTTGTGTAAAAATTGTGGAATTTCATCGGGCCACCCGAGCTTCTGGCGACCTTTTTGTTCCTTATTCATTACAGAGAAGATTAGATGTGGCACAGGGAAAACACAGGGAATTTGAAAACAAAATTTGTGTGGTCACCCTGTAAAATTAACAATGAGCTAGAATATTAATATAATGGACTCCCTGCAGTTTGTTTGGACAGAAATCCTTGTGCGGTCACTTGCTTTGGCAGACCCGGTGAAAGAATTTTCCCAATTTAAAGCTGCAATTTCAGTTAACATCAATCAAAAACCTACTTAATGTTCCGTTTTTTTACCCCATCAGTCATTTTACCAGAATTTGCTGCAGAGCTTCATAACAAGCCATATTATTTACATTATGAAAACCCGCAAAAACTCTTGGCTGCAGTGGATTCACTGATTATCACTCATTATTTGACTTCTAATACTTATATAGAGGATGAGGGTACAACAGCAACAAAATATTGGTACTTTAGTCAAGCTATGAGTAAATGCAGTAAGATGTTTTGTCGTAATAGCTGAGAATGCAGCATTAATGACGGGTGCAAAATCAATGACGGCATTACATTTTCTTTTTACATATCACATTTTTATTGAGAGAAACCTAGACGAATGTTGCAATCCTAGTGCCATTTCACAACGATCGTGTCCCCGTCTTCAATGGCAAAATATCCTAGATCCCGCAAGTCATTGTCTAATTCGAACTCTTTATCAGGATACTGGAATAAATGAAAGTGACATTGCAATTTTAGCAGGGTTGGGGAAACGGCACCAACAATTAATTATTAAGGAGGCTAGTGCTAACAGTTTTTAGTATCCTAAAATTCCTGCCGAGTTTCAAGAACCGGCTTGAACTAGAGGATGGAGTAAAACAAATTACAACAATCTCCGTTTCCTAAGTTGCAATAACAAAAGTAATAGTTACTTATTCGCGCTAAAGTTCCAATGCTTGCCTCCTTCACTATGTTATTGACTTAAATTTCTTTTATCATGTATTCCCAAGTAATGAAGTTCCAGAACAGTCAACTAACTCACCTTCGCAGGCATATAATAAAGAGTGAGAGTGGATGCATGCCCTTTGTAGATACGTTGCACCAATGTTTTCAGTTTTTGCACCGTCATAGCCACTAGAAAGTAAGTACATGCATGATAAGGGACAACTGTATTTACATACATTATAACAGACAATTAATGTTACACATTGTAACACAGGTATCCCCCAAAGAAGGGTAGAAACTACCCGAAACGTTCGAGAAAAATAAAACCACAATAAATCTAAATACCAGAAGTTTTTTCCTCCACATACCAATATCAACATACATGAACCAAAAATTGTGGATTTCACCACTACCAGTTTCTAGTGCGAATCCCCATCCATTATAGACAATTAATGTTCCACTCCATTTTTTCTTAAGGGGTAGATATGATTTGATAGAAAAATGTTAATGATATAGAGTCTGAAAACCACTTATATACTTTACTTACCAGGGAGTTTCTTTTCTATAGGTTCCTTTTCCGGGACGAGAGGGCTGACAATATTTACGGCTAACGACAGTCAAGGTAAATAAAATTGCAAGAACAGCAGAACTCACCATAGAATCACCATGGATCCCATTAGAATAAAAAGCTGACATTCATTTTACAGATTTTCAAGGATACAAATAAGGTTATTCTTCAAGGCACTGGTCTTGACAACTAATTCGGAGTCTTCAAACGCCCCATAAGCTATAAAAAGAATCAATCATAAACAAAGAAGTTAATAATCTGCAGTAATGTTTTCAAAATTTCAGGACTGAGGAGTCTAGCAGAGGTGATGGCCACAGTTTCACCCTCTTCATGAACTTTGTTTTGTCTAATCGATTGTCTTTTTTATGATTATTTTCTACCGTTATTCCCCAAACATGTAGCATATGATAACATAATTCACTGGGAAAGTCGTCGGGGACTTGTAGTCACTGATATTTCTTCTTCCCCCAACCGTGTCTGCCTCTAGAGGATGACAGCCCACTGGGATGACAGCCACTCTACCCTACCCAGCTTACAATGGACAATGGATTACACTAAACCCGCTAGACTCCTACCACTAATTATTATGAAATAGTAAATAATGAATGTCAAATGACCAAAACACTTCAAACACTGTAACTATATAATATTATATGATATATACATGTACCAAATATGCTAATAAAACCCATGTATCGGACAAAAACATTTAGCTCACCTTCAATTCCAGCAAGGTATCGCGGATGATTATGAAGGAATTCTTTGCTGGGTTTATTCTTCGAGGGATCTTGGTGGCCTCCAGCTTCTCGCCATTCCTTTCCAAATTTACGTAAATAATACAATTCAGCATCCTGGCGTTCTTCTTCTGATATCTGGGGACGAAATAAAGGGAGCATTTCATGTTATATGAATGAATTTGTTAACGACATGGAAACTGAGATGATGGGTGTACATGACTAATGGTGATACAGAATGTACTTAATCAATTAAGTTCAGTCTGCTAATATGTTGACTTCACAGGCTAGGGGTACAGTTTGTCTTGTTTAGCGCCGATATCCTCCGATCAAAAACGTGTTATCAAGTAAGATCCGTTATTCTAGACTACCAGGGATTACCAGAAAATGTAAATGAAGCGGACATACATGTATTGATAATGGACCCTGAACAAAGATGATAGCATACAACTTACACGTGTCCTATTCAAAACCTGCAACGATGCGATCTTGGCGATTGTAATAATGCGAACCATATCCTCATTAAGTTTGGTATCTTCGGTCAAAGGGTTAAAACGGAATTTGAGGTCTTCAAAGGAGGGCAGTTTATTCATTTCATTGACTGATGACCACTGCAATGACAAAGAAACATATATCAGTGCATTTCTGTAAATGTTACAAGGGCCCTCGGCAAAGACAATTTATTATTAGTATGGTATCTGTTTGTAATTCTTCAGAAATAAGCTCATTCTGGTTTCTTTGTATTACATTCACGGATATTACAATTACGAAAAGGGTATAGTCCCTTTAGAAATCAATTTGACACCCAAGCAAATAGAAGTGTATATCAAGGACTCACGTCACTAATTTTGTTATGGAATATGGACAAGGCTTTCAGTTTGGGAAGATGTTTTGTTTTACCGTCGGTTATATCAGAAAACTCGATTTCCTCAATGCCCGTGTTATTTAGGATAAGCGTCTGAAGGCTGAAAGATAAGTAACACATATATGAATAGATCAATTGTTTTTAATATATTTTTTTATTTCAACCCATGCTTATGAAAGAGAGGCAAAACGAAGATTATGTACATACAAGTAAATTTACAAAAGCAACCCACACGAGGACGTAAACTGTCTTAACATTTACCTCTGTAAAGACGATAAGTGTAATACTTCGTCCCATTTTCCGATAGTGTTTCCCTCCAGATTAACAAATTTCAATTTACGGAATTCGTTTTCTTCAACTGTTAGGTCCGTGATGTCATTAAAACAGACATGCATTGTTTCAACGGAAGGCAGTATACGCGAAAGCTGTCTAACCTGGAAGAGAAATGTTGATTATTAGGCCCCATGCTGATGAAAGAACCTTGACGGTATTACTGCATTTAGTTGATAATCTAATGAATTATTGCAGAACAATACAATGTACGCGAAAAAAGCATTAAAATTTAATGAAGGAACTGTTACTTACGTCACCCCATGTCATACGACATCGATTCGCAGTAAGGACTTTCACTTTCGCGAAAGCGTCCTTCATTTCATCAAAATCTTCGTCATTGAATTCTAATCTGTTATCACTGAAGTGTAAACATTTGATATTAAACAACTGCTTGATTGCGAAAATCAATGTAATGTAAGAATGTATGTAGTCCTGGGGCTTGTAGTTAGCTTGACAAGGCCCAGGTGGTAAGGATAGCATAGAGAGGTTGAGATTATAAAAGCTTGCAACAAGAATCACTAATTATATTTGTTTAAGCCAATGTAGAATAAAGTGAATAGTAGACACACACATACCTGACGTTAAGTATTTCCAACATAGGGAGCTGCTGTGTTATTGTTGCTAATACAGACCAGGATGGCATGAGAGTATCAGACACATCTAACTCTTTCACCATGGGCATGGATGCACGAATATCGCCAGCTGTCCCCGCGGAACTTACTGGCAGACCTCTCAATGCAATTTCTTGCAACTGGTTAAACTGCCTGTAGACGGGAAATAAGATTACCATAAAGATTAAACGCCTTCAGAAAAAAGGTGCCGAACATTGAATTATTTTTATACCAGAATAAACTTTAAATTATTTTTATACCGGAATAAACTTTCATGGGTTTACTTGCAACTTCGATACATTGGTTCAATAAGAAGATACTGACATCCCGGGCTGTTTTGCCAAGGCGGGATACAATGAGTCGCTCAAACGTATTGCAAGCCTCAATTTTCGATGATTATCAACATTGCTATATTGTACATGGCGGGTGACACTGTGGCAAGTAACAGCTATTAATTGGTGTTTTGGAATATTGATAAATGCTACGGTATCCATGTCTTACCCTTGGTGGAGATTAACTGACTTGGCACCAACAACCTCAACTGTCGTCTTTTGGCCTTTACCACAGACATACATGTCTTCTACAATAACACCTGCGTTGTCATCCTCTATTATTCCATATCGCTCCTTCACCGCGGACAAGAAATCTTTTCCAAAATCGGCTTTCTTCGGTCTAAGAAAGGATCCTGATGTGGGATGACTAAAGAAAAGTCGTATTTATATTAGTCATAAATCGTCATATATTGTGAAAATGTAAATTAAAAATGTATAGAATTATTATGGTAGCGATGAGGATAAATACCTGGTAGTAAAATATCTGACGGCATCCTTGGTACCGTCATGTTTTCCTCGTTTCGGATCATCCCAATCTACTCCAAGCCATTCACCTATAATACATGATATAGTAAACGATAGTTTCACTCTTTGCCCGAGATTTGTCAAAATACGCCCATGAATTAGAAGGGAGTAGGGGTGGGGCGGGGGACCTAAAGAGAGACTGAGTCAAATGTATACGAATTGCGGTAAGGTTATTATTACTCGTAGTATCAGTATATTGAAATCATTTGATCATACACGCATTTTAAATAAAACAAGGTATTAGAGTGGGACATGTTGCATGCGTATACACGCAAACCTGTCACCAATAAATAATTAATAATAAATACTAGTATTGTCAAGAACTGGTTTCTCTCATCTTCTTCTTAGACAAAGTTCCATTTAATATCAGAACTCTAAATAAACCTTCACACACACCCTCCCTTTCAAGTGTCACTGACTGATCGGAAGAGTTCTGATCGGAATATATATCCATCAGACTCCCTAGAGACTGTTGAAAAAACGATGGAAACCTATGGTCACGTATGCCATAGTCGTTCAGTCAGTCTGGGTATTGGAACATCCCTCTTACTTGCCTTCAGTTCCGGGCACCACACCGACAAATTTGACTGTCCCATAGTGACCATCCACAATGATCCTTACACCAACAGCAGCCATTCTGAGCCTAGAAAAGAATATGATGAAATAATTATTATCAAAAGATCACTTATCAATAACGAATGTGCATCTAGAAAGCACCAATTTAAAGGGCGAATTGTGCTTTTGGTACATTCAGTTCTAGAAAGCATAGACTATTTGAACAAAATGAAAATGACAAACGATTAATCAAAGTTTACGTTTATTGGGATTAATGTGATGATCCCCATGAACCAGACCCTGCCAGATACTTTTACAGCCACAGAAGGGTAATATAGGTCGGTTGGTATACCACTGTTATGTGTTGATGGATTGACAGTGATGTCTGTTGAAACAGGATTCCTACAAAATGGGGAACATTTTCGATGCATTCAGAATGTCTGGTGAGTCATACTTAATTAGACTTTTCAAAATTTGGTTGTCCGAGATATATATCACAAAATAGCGAGGAGAAAGGGTTCCTTTTTATTGAATACCGTATTATGGCCCTATACATAACTTCATAAGTATGAAAGGAGAGGGAGGGGAAGGGAAGCGAGGGGAAGCGATGGGAAGGGGTTTCTTAACCCTTTCAGGCCCATAGGCAACAGTTATTGTTGGGAAAGCCATATGACCAATTTTTGCCCATTTGGCCAACTAGGCCAGGGCAAATTTTAGATATCTATGGAAATTTTGGGTTGAAACACACTATAGTTTAGGCCAAGTGAGTGAGTGAGATTGGTGGCTTTACGCCCTTATCAACACTTTGAAGTGTTCTATCAAGGGCGGGAGAGCTGAGAGGGAGGCAGTTTATGATCATACCCAGGAAAAAGAGATAGAGAAGAAGGAAGAGAGAGACAGAGAAAAGAGACAGAAAGGCACTTTAAGGTCTTACCCAGGACCAAGTTTAGGCCAATGTGGTATCATCTAAAAGCATAGCCTGGGGACGATACTCTGTCAACTAAAAGCATACAACATGCCAATTGATATTCTAGTGTTCATTTCCATGGTAACTGATAAGGAATAGAATGGTCACCATGGAAACAAGGTAACAATTTAGGGCTTATTTTGGTCCGTTTTCCCCTTTGTATTTAGGAAATCTGATTTAGTCTTCCTTATAAAACCACTAGATTTCAAGTACTTGGATACCTTAATATTTCTCAATGAAAAATAATGTTTTACTCCAAAAAATTTCCATGGTATTTCCATGGTAACCGATTTTAATCAATTACATCATTTTTTGACTGAAATGAATCATAAGATCTTCCGGTATCAAAGAGCTTAGATCTAATTAGATTCAAGCTCTTTGGGTATATTGAATACCATCTACGTAAACTCATGCGATAAATGCGGTGATGAGTCACAGTTAACTCCCATGGCCATGCAGTTACTCTGCCAGACAGACAGTGCTAGGCCTATGCTATGGCTGTTAGGATGCGATCATTTGGCTCCTGAAAAAGGGACCGGTTCCCTTATAACGAATTTGATATTGTTGTAATGAAAAAAGCCAAATACTTACCAGATAAAAGTTGTTACACTTAAAAAATAAAAACAGTGTGTAGGCCTATTGGAGAATTGTATTTAAGTGACGGAAGTAATCTCTGAAGATCTCTCTGAGACTGACACAGGTGTTTACACGGGAACCCACGATTTCCGGGGTAAAGGGCAAGACAAAAAAGGAAAAAATATGAACCCGGTGCAACGCGAAGGCTGTCATTTCCGTCCTTCTCACCGGGGAACCTTCGCGCTCCGTCTTCTGTTGGTTCTATAGTAGTCGTACAATTCATTACAGCACCTGATGAAGGCCAATAACGGCCGAAAGCTAGTGAAAATAAAACCCAATAATCACAAAACTCTGGGATTTTTACTACATCCACAAGTTAACTAGAAAGAAAACAACCGGACCCTCCGCCATAAACGACTGCCTTCCCCTATTCCAATTCATTATTAGTTCAACTGTCTTCTGCTGACCAGCCCGTTGCACCACTTTTCGGTGATATCGTAGCCTTAACATTATATTAAGGATATGTTAAGGATATATTAACAATACGAATGTTCTAGTGTTGCATGAGATCTATCCTATCCTTAACTAGAGGCGGGCATAATTATAAAACAAGCTGCCATTTAATCTGTTTATTCAGAGATATAATATAGGCATAAAATACAGTGCAGTAGAGTTTTACAATGGTAAGACTTGATCCGTTTTTAAAATACATGTGTTGTATAGGGATGGTGGGTGGGTACCCGAACGAGTGCAGTGGAACAAGTGAGGTTTGAAAGCTGGTTTGGTCAGCGCTTGGCGAGCGGTGTGACGTCACATAAGATTGGTTGGTCACATCATAGACGTTTTATACGGTCTATGGTCACATAAGATTGGTTGTGTTCGGATCACTAGAGGTATTGCTTGTACCTTTAGAATTACGGGTAATTTTCAATTACTGCTAATGGTAAGTGGTACGTTGCAACTGGTAGCAACATACCCGTACATTGTGTCATATTTTTACATAAGAAAATTATTTTAAATCATGAAATCTACTTATCATATGTATCCTCACCATTTCTGAGAAAAAATACGTTTGAAAATACTCCCTGACCCTCCCATTCTCATTCTCAAAACGCTAGTTGCTCTATTATCGCTCAGAAACGAGCAGACAACGGAAATCATTTAGCGCTACGATAAGGATATCCCATGCTCAAAGGTACGTTGTTAAAAGACCCCCATTTAAGGACACGGAACATGATTTAGGGACACGATATTGGAGTAAGGTGTTAAGGATATTTTAAGGACACAATTTTTACTTAACGATACCTCATGCAACGGCCTTATATCCCGGGGGGGGGGGGGGTACTTGAGTTCATAGTGTATACAGGTATGTGCCGCGGTAAAGGCCCCCCTTTTTCAGCCCCAGCCGCTCTCAAAGGCCCCTACTTTTTGCCTGAATCAGCTCCTGAAGGTCCCTTCTTTTCAGCTCCCGAAGGTCAGCTCCTGAAGACCACATTTTTCAGGCTGTCAGCTCCCGAAGCTCAGCTTCCAAAGATGCCTCCATTAATAAGCATTCACATGCTTCTCTGACTTAGTGCAGAAATCACATGTCCAACAATAGGATAAAGCAGCATCCTGTATTTTCCTTATGACTGCCATCACACAATTTACAGCAGACACACTGATGAGAAGAGTTAATCCCCTCTGATCTGGGTAGCCCATTTGACATATAGATTTAAAACAAACATGAGAAATGCAATTAATACCAGCACAAACATGTGGAAATCCCATAAGGGAAAATTCGGAGGTTTTCTCTGCAACCTTCCGGGGGGGGGGGGGGGGGGGGGGGATGCCCCCCTACCCCCTAGTGGAGATTGCTGATATAATCAGCTCCCGAAGGTCCCCTATTTTCATGCTAACCAGCTCCCGAAGGTCCCCAATTTTTACCTGTCGCGGCACACCCCCGTCGACTTTCAACACAAGTACCCCGGGAAGAGCGGGGGAAAATGGGACACAGTGGTCCACAGAAACAGATAATGGAAGATTAAGATAGAACTTAACGCTTGTGGCTTTTTTTGTGAATGTCTTTCGCAAGTGCCAAAGGGAACAGACAAAAACACCCAGCCTCTTTTACTGAAGATTAGTCACACAAATGAGATAACCGATAATAGATAGATCACGTATGATCGTAGCTAGGTCTCTAGTAGTAGGCGCTTTTTCTCCCCAAAATCGCAAATCAATAATTTTTTAAAAAAAACTTTTACTACGAATTTTTAAGTTATCAGAGGACCAAAAGGGCGTTTTCTGGTCTACCGTACTAAAAATACAAGGCTGTCACTGGGATCAGTGCAGATAATTCATGTAATGGCCAAGAAAATAACTGTCATGTTTGCACTAATGTGCGCCAGTAGTATTTGCCCGGAAACCCAAGAAATACACACATGAAATGGCCTCTTTATCAGAATATTAAAAAAGATTACCAACGATTGAACGTAGGAAAACTATGTTTCGGAATCCAATTTTACCATCTAAGGGGAAAAGGGCACCAGCAAAATAAAAAGCCTATGAAACTTCGTAATAATACAAGCGGAATTATCATTTAAATGGATTTTGCAGTAAATTACTTACTATACTAAGACAAGAGGGCATCAGCCAGTTCACTACCTGTTTGAATTAATGTTGTGGGCCTCAACATACATGCACCTTCATTGTTAATCCTGCGTATGAACTGAATAGATCAGAGACCCAGGGTAAAGTAGCCCATAACTAGAAGATATCGTTGAGAATACACAAAGCTGTCATAAAGATTTTGCTTTATTTTCCAAATATTATATACACTCCAAATTCCTTGGTAAATGAAATCTTGGCCTAAGACGAATGAAAGATTGTTTCCCTAACCCTACCATTTCAATTCACTGTACATATTACATATTTTTTTTAATTATACACAGTTCTCGAGTAGGTTACCAGGACAACCAAACCGGAGGATATACAAAACAAAAGAGACAGCACTGGCAGTGTAATCAAACAAGATTCACTTTCTGAATCTGCTCATGGCAGCGAAGCTTAGATATGTATGTGAATGTCAGAGTGCTTACAACTCTTTGAGCTATATAGTATGGGGCAGATCTATAAACAGTGGCAGGCATCCTGGGATTGATATGAAAAAGATGTTTCGGCTATATGGTTTTCAATAGATAAACACATCTGAGAAACTACGCGATCTTCTACTTCAGTCTGAAGAGCATTTTCCTCTGCATTCTGTGTTGAATCTCGCCCCTTCTCAGCATGAAATGCAAAACCTTGTGAATGGATCGTTCAGGGTATTTCTGCAAATGTTAAAATAATATATTTTAGTCAATATCCAACATCCACAATTGATATACGATTTTGCTAAGAACAGCGATTTCTTCTATTTAAATAGCGATTTCTTCTATTTAAATCGCGTAAGAAGTCAACACAAACCTATATTTTTAAGGCGGACAGCTAACAATAATTAACATTGATTACGACTGAACGAAATAAGAGAGTGAGAGTGAGACTGGTTGCTTTACGCCCTTATCAACACATTTAATGTGTTCTATCAAGGGCGGGAGAGCTGAGAGGGAGGCAGTTTATGATCATACCCAGGAAATAGAGATAGAGAAGAAGGGAGAGAGAGAGACAAGAGACAGCCAGTGGGTCATTTTTACAGGACTGAAAGCAACATTATTATGCCCACCTGCTTAAGGAAATCCTGTATGATGGCATGCTCCGAAACCTGGGAGCCGATCACAAATCTTCTCTTTATCTGCTTTTCAATCCTATTTAACATCTCTTGATCGTCTTCGGTAGTGAAACCTTCAGCACCAGATAAGTTTCCTGACATGGCTGCATCCAGAGTGGAAACTTGGAAGAGCCGAAGAGCTTCATCAACATCTGCATTGGTGGCGAAAGGAAGGAGCCTCATCTTGGCAAGAGATTCTGATATGCGGATAATGGCCTCCAACTGCCTGTGTACAAAATCAATAAGCAGGATATTAAAGTTTAGTATTATTTGTTGCACAGAAATCGAAACAACTTGAATCTAACGGTATTATTAAGTCTCAAGTAGTTTTGGCTAATGATCAAAACATCAGAAAACAACTCGGCTAACAGGAAATATGAAGGTGATATTCTGCACCTACCGGACAGTAATTGGTATGGTGATTCTTTTCCCAGTTTCCTTCTCATGTTCTTGGGCGCCATTCCGCATGAGGACGTATCGGTTCTTAAGTTTTTCAGCTGCTTCAGGGCTCAATCTTGGTCCGCATTTACTGAAGTAGAAAATAAAAGTTAATTAACATTCTCAGTCAATCTTTATTCTAGGCTTCCAAGTGAAATTCTTTTTTTATTATAAGTCATGTAATAATTCGGAGAATCTACTAACCTCACTATGTTCAGTGAAGTAGATTCATAACATTAGTACTTACGACCGACAATATCCGATGAATTTTTTCAGGGTAGGAAGATCTAATTCTCCTCGCCTCTCCTCTTCTGTAGTCTGCATTGCATTTGTGTGGATATTCATGACGTGCTTGGCGAGAGTCTAGGCATTAAAAAACACACAATTACAATCAGAATACATATAGATAAAGCCTTACAATAAAGACATGCCTGAGGCATTCTCTCCTGTGGGCCTCTACCGCTTCAGACATTGTCAAGAAGAGAAGGATCATTACAAACCGGATCGGACAAGTGCCATTTGGTATTTATTCATACACAGTTGTCGAGAAGGTAAACACACGTTATTCACTATTAACCTACTTGAGTTGAATTTGTATACATTTTGGGGGTTCAAATTCTTTATTCAGGCTAGGTTTGTATGTTGAGTTGGCTTTCCAGCGGGCAAGCTAGCGCTCTAGTATTGCAAACAACGTCTCTAACCAAAGATTGGGCAAGCCTAATCGCATCCCCGAACCACACAGCAGTTATTGCATGCACACATTATGTAAGTTAAAAAACCACTATCACTAAACCTAGAGATACATACCTGATCCCTTTTCTCGTCGTGCTCGTCCTTCACAATGAAAATCATGTCAAACCTAGACAAGATGGTAGGCATGAAGTCAATGTTCTCCTCTCCCTTGGTGTCATCCCACCGCCCGAACACACTGTTAGCGGCGGCAAGTACCGAGCACCGAGAATTCAATGTAGTTGTTATTCCAGCCTGGAAAAATGATAAGAAAATATGAATTATTGGACTACTAGATTGCATTTTTAACTGGATATTAGTCGGAAGCCCATTCCAGATTTATCGGACCCTATATAAACAAATAGGAGGAAAGTACAGTAAAGAAGCACACTTTTTTTGTATTAGTCTATCATATTTTGGGCTTGGTTCAGGGTTAAGTCTGTACTCTTAGTGGTGGACGGTGTTGACTAAGATCGGCGGCGGACTTATTCATAGCTCATTAATTTCCTCAGATTCCACAGTAAGTCATTATTTACTTTAATATTGCATCACTAAATTTTCTCATAAAATGATCGGGTTTCATAATGTGACACTATAAATAAGCATTGCTTGTCATTTGTTTTAATTGTTCTTCCTCATGACCAACTTATTTCCTCGCACAACACAAGATTAAACACAGGATAAAACATTTCAAATCAAATTTTTAAAAAGCCGTCTACATAGGCCTCCCTGAGTCAGATCGTACTCACTTTGGCAATGGAGATAGTTTGCTGCTCCATAGCCTCGTGAATTGCCACTCGGTCATCCTCTCGCATCTTGTCGAACTCATCAATGCACACAACACCGCCATCTGCCAGCACCATAGCTCCTCCTTCCATGACAAAGTTTCTTGTTTGTGGATCTCGGCTGACAGAGGCAGTGAGACCAGCGGCACTACTGCCTTTACCTGAGGTATACACGCCAACTGGTGCACAATTCTCCACAAACTTGAGCAGCTGAGATTTAGCCGTACCAGGATCACCCAACATAAGCACATTGACGTCTCCTCTGCGTGTTAAACCATCAGGCATTCTGAAAATATAGATGACGAATTTAAGTGTATTCAACAACCGGTGAACTGGTCAAATATCAATACAAAAAGATTGATGGTTAAGGAAGGTTTTTTTTAAATATTCATGCTGCATAACAAATAACATCTTTTCTTACCTTTTCCTCGAACCACCGAACAACAAACAGGCAATGGCTTTCTTCATGTCATTGCTACCGAATATAGATGGTGCAATGCTTTTCGTGATGACTTCGTAAACATTGGGGTTGGCAGCAAGGTGTCTAAACTCCTCCTCTTCTTGTGGGGTCAGTGCACTTCCCGTACTTCTTCCTGGCCCATCCGTGTCAACCTTGATTCCAACAATACGGAGGTATGGGGCGCGGATACCAACATTTACTTTGTCCCTGCCACCACGCTGCAAAAAATAATATAGCATTAGCTTGTATACCACAGATACAACATGATGCGAACACATTTATATGCCGATATACTACTAACTTATAACAGATTATTATATTGTCCTTCCCCACATTTAATGATGAACGACAATATTCACAATGCGACGAAAACGGATGTTAACAGTCGAGATCCGTTCCAGACCTATCTCAATGCCTCCTGCAATCATTGTCAACCATATGAGTACAAAACAATTATCTCTTGACCGCATGGGGACCTATAAGCTAAATTGCATATGTGTTTTTTGTTGTTTTGATGTACAATGTATTAACTTGTGAGTACTAGTGGTTAGAAAACGTGAGTCATCATTTTTAATAAAGAAAAGAATTTTCGTGAAAAATGGCCATTTTTTCACCCAGTGGCAATGGTAATTTTGAGCTGACACCCGAGTTTTGGATGGTATTTGAAATCTGCATGAGTAAGATACCACTACTTTTGGAAAAAAAAAATACCCTTGAGCATACTTAATATGAACTGTACCACCTAATTTGTATCTTTGGGAAATAAAGAATCCATTATTATTATTAATAAGACAACTCCAGAACGTACATTTCTTAGAATACATTGTTTGGACCGAATAGTGTTGTACAACATATGTATTACATCTTAAGTGCCAGCAACGATCCTATAGTTGTGCTAGCTAATTATCAGGCACACTTTTCTCCTCACCCCATGAAATTTTCTGTAAGAACAAGGCCTTAAAATTAGATACTTTCAAGTATAGATTGGGTCTATGGGTGTATTTGGGCTCATGAGCAGCTGCACTTCATAAGGGGACTTAAAATCGGACTAACCTTAGAAGGGGCTCCGGCCTTTTTGATTGAGTAGATGCCGATGACTGAAACCCTGTTCCCTGGCACAACCTTCTCACACAAATACCGATCTGCATACATCTGGAGATGACGAGGCATCTCTCCATTAGGGACAGACTCGGGAGCTTCCTGAAGCTTCAATACTTGGAAATCAACACATTTACACTTGTCAGGCACAATGAAGAATGGATCTATTGGACAGGCAGGACGACCTGTTTGTTCTCTGCAAGTATCAACAAGATATAAGTGTAATTTTAATAGTGAATGAGGAGAAGTCGGAGGGATATTTTAGTTAGGTAAAAAAAAACCTGAATGCTCCAACGAGACCAAGCATGAGTAGGATTTTTTAAAGTGGATAGGATTAGGTATTACGAGTACTTTATGTTATTACGTGTACTTTCATTTAAGGTTACAGGGAAATATATAAATAGTAAAGATGCAAACTTTTTGCGTATAACCTAATGCATATAGAATAAGACATTATGGATATTCATGGAAGACGGGCATCCCTGATAGAGGATGAGGTTCATCAGGATAACACATCTAATCAGAATATATTACACTGGTGAGTCAAATATTGATAATAAAACTAACGTTGGACATTTCCTGGGCAAGGCATAGCCTTCCAGACCCGGCTTTACGGAAATATTATTGACAAAGTTGCGACAGCTGCGGCACTGGATACTCATCCTGATAGCTTTGGACCGAATGGATGAGGCAGCAATAACGATTCCTGGAACTTTCACCAAGCGCGACATCTGCTCTGACTGCAAACAAATCAACAAGCCATTCGTTAGCACATACATATATATACATCTATGGTAAAAAAAAAACCTGCTGATACTAGCAACAACTATATAATGTCGTTTTTCCTAAGATAGAAGATTCAGTAGGCTTAGTCTAAGGCATTTAGAAATATAACTCGGAAAGTTAGGATAAACATATGACAAGATGTAAAATTATCAAATATAATATGCAGTAAGATTTTTTTTTAAAAAAAATACTTATACATAATTCTATATATATATATTCTATATATATAACAATTTTTATTCAATAGACATGTACATCAGTATAATGCATTATCGAATGGGGAAACAGTCCCTCTCAAAGTCGCAGCGCGTTACAATGAGTTCTTCCACGGGGTCCCTTAAAACGAAGATATCATAATGCGGTACAAGCGAGTGAATGGGAAATAAAAGTCATTTTCTGGAAGTTTCACATTTAGCGATTTGCTTTGAATACATTGTGTGAATAAAAGTTTACAGTACTCGATTTACTATGATTACATTGTGTGATTAAAACATAACTCACATGCAATTTAACGTCTCCATTCAAAGATATACTTCTTCGAATATGAGAGAAATTATTAAATTTTTTATAGAAACCCTTCTACTAGGGAGACTTGACATTTTCAATGTACATTTTCGAAGGGTACTAATTTAACCTGAAGATATGGATACATTCTTCAAAATTCAAATAGCAGCTAACCAGTTTACAGTAAGCTTACAATAATACCGCCTAACTGTTATGACAGTTAGACTGGTTAACAATCAACTATATAATATGAATCTTTAATACAATAAAATAAACTCCTTTGGTATTAGGAGGAAACACTACAGTGAAGACTGTTTTAATCAGTTTTTCCATATTCCTGATTCGGTACAAATTAAAATATATGAATATTTTGTTAGGTTAATTACCGTTATATCGGTCTATATCGGTCACTATTATTTAGTGACGGTGCAATCTAAGGATTTTTTTAAAGCTTGTGTATCATTACCTTGATGTCTCTAAGCCCTGCAGCGTTGGCTCGCCAGTTGAGCATTATCTGGATTTCTTGCACCTCCTCTTCACCTTCAGGACGTGGTCGGGTGACTTCATCAGCAACTTCTTTGGCAGCGTCTTCAAACTGGTGTTGTGAAAATGAAAGTTCTAGTTCGCCAGGAATTGTACAAAGAAATACAGAATTTACAATACAAAATTAATTTTTCTCACAATATTATTGTGTTACATTGTCTTTAAAACATGGCGCTTCCAGTTCTTATCAAGATCGACATGGCACAAGAAATACTTACTAGAGGGAGTATTTCAGTGGGGCTTTTCTGTAGCTTCTCAGCTAGGGACTCATCAAAGCTTGCCACATCTTCGATGTCGACTTCCACCCAGAACTGACCCAAGTTATAATGACGTTTCAGCTGGTCACTGTAAGCGAAAAATAATTAAGAAACTATATAAAAACCCATAACCACAAGGCATATCTAAACTTTGTAACTCATATTAATTTTTGTGATCCGAAATATGAATTGAATTCTGCACTCAACACGATACATTGTCGTTGAAATTTAAATCACAGGTACCGGATAGATGACATGAATCAGATCTATTGTAAAAATATGTGTAAGATACTCCACTCCTACTGACTATCTGAGGCTACTCCTACTCCTAGGCTCATCTATTCTATTTGGGAGATAAACTACGAATAGGAGGGGAAGACAATGATATTATATTATTTAAATGGCAATAAAAGACAAACTTTCTAAACGATGAATTCACATTTAATGGTATTGCGGGCTGTGGGATTTCTGAGCCACAATGTCAATGGGTCTATTTGCAACACAGCCATTGACGTCCCGACATGACGGACGATCACGCACCATGCTTTGCTGGAGGTGTCAACAGCTCCGAGAGAAATATGATAACAAGAAATAACCAGTACATGTTTTTATATCAATTTGGGATTCTACTAAAACAATAGGATACTTGATATAAGGCGTGTTGTTGGTCCAATAGCCACTTCATTTTCCGACGTCTATATAAGTAGGTCTACACAAACCAGCCATCTTTAAAGTCCATGGACCTTTAATACATTGATTCTCGTTCATCTTACCGGTATCTGTAACTGAAGTTGTCTTCGTGAAATTGTCTGATAAAATCCCGGAAACGATTCTTGGTTTGTTGTCTATTGGCAGTTTGATCGTCATGTTGATCCTCTGATCCGAAGTTATCGCTGAAGAAAACACCTGCATCGTCAAAGCCAGCCATGATTGCCCTGTGTTATCACAAAGACCATTTGCCGCCAAATGTTTTGGCGCGGATTGGCCGGAAGTCTAGGCTGAATTGTGGGTAGACTCTAGTACAGTCCCACACTACGGCTTAGTGGGACTGTTCACTGACAGGAGTCGGAACTACGGAATTTCCACGGTCATGCATTGCGGCAAAATGGCCGCCACATAGGCGCGCCCGTGTCTAAAAATAGATAGCCAATCAGAAAATTCCTGGCCCGTGACGTCAGCGTGACGTCACGCTACTACGGCCGGGTGCTGGTGTATGGACTCTCTGCGGAGCGAGGGTCCAGGTTCATGGACTAAATTGTGGGAAACTTGTAACTGTGGGGGGCCTTCTCATCTTTGATTGGTTGTTTTATCACCTGAACATACAATTTTAGGGGGAAGATAGGTGAATGATGTGGCCGTATGATGGTTTTATTTTCATTCATGTCAATGATGGGTCGAGCCTAAATCGGGCTCATAGGAAGTCACAACATTGATTTACTTGTTTTAGGGCTCCTTCATTTCTTTTTTGGTGTTTAAAAGCGTCGTGAGCGAACACTGGCACTGCGCTGTGAGTAGGACAACACTCTCCCCGGTCTCTCCCTAGTAAAAATGGGACGTATGACGTCACGCCCCAAGGCTGAGTGTCTTCATCCGCTTTAACTGTATCCTTTAAAGCAAGCACGCTGTTTGTAGAGGTTTGTGTATTTTGGTTTATCGAAGTTGTTTTATCGGATATCTTCTGATCGGATTCAAATTTAAACAAAGACAATAGATCAAATAATTTTACAATTGTTTGCTGTGTTTGTGGCACATATCGTCATGCCATGAATGGCAGTTTATTTTATAAAGTTTTGTCTACAACGTGGGTGAGCGATAATGGAATGGGTTGGGCTAATATTACACACTACAATTTACAAATGCCTTCGGCACTTGCAATTGAGCAGGTTAGGTCTGTAATTCTCTGTTTTTCCCCTCCTCTTATCTCTCCCCTCCCCGTCTTTCTCTGGGTATATCCTGAGAAAGAAATGGAACAATACCTTCATTGACATTATTTAGAATTGTTAGACTTGCCCGTTGCCGAATTTAAGTTTTAACACTGGAAATTAACCTATTTGAAAACAGAAATGATGAGGATTTAAGATAAGCATTTTAAGAATTTTAGGAAATAAGAAATAAAGGAGAGCGAGAGCGAGAGATAGATATTGAGGAGAAGAAAGGGAGAGAGATGAGAATGACTAGATATAAGAGGGTTTCATGAAAAAGAACTTGCACCCCCCCCCCCCCCCCCCTATAGTTTGGATGCCCAACGCCTGTCACAGCGGTAGGTTGTACACTACGACAACAGCCCCCCCCCCCCCCCACCACCACCACCACCACACACACACACACACACACCTATACATCTATCAGTTTTCCTCCTCCTCCCCCTTCCCGAGTACCTCCCTTGCTCTCCCTCCCCTTTTATGCCCCCCTCCTTCGAACCTCTCCTCTTCCTCCTCCGCCCCAATCCTCTTCCTTCTTTTGAGTTATTCAAAATTGTAGGCTATAGTGCCCCCATTATTAAAATTTGGCTTTTGAGTCATTCAAAATTGTAGTGACTTGATAATTTCCCCATAGCCATTATAGGCCTCTTAATTCAGTTCAAATGCACCAGAACTCAGAAGGCATCATTTGATTAGTATATTTCTTGGGGGGAATCTCCTAAAAGTTAGTAAAGACTAAAGTTAAATCTCCCTCATGATCGACATATGCCGTGCCTCTGCAGGCTCTGGTCCCACACAATCGTCAGAACCTTTTGCAATTTGCAGCCAATAAAATGTTACAAACCTTCTACCGGTACTCTGAAGAGTCCTTAAAAAGTCCTTATTAGTTATTTTGAGCATTAAAGACTCATTATATTTCATTATATTTATAATCTAGTGTATAAGTCACTGTCATGTCAGACTCAGACGGTTCCCAACATTTTCAGTGTGGGGAGAGTATTGCAACTTCAGTGTTTGCCAATTCGCCGTTTTTGCTGCCCGGGTCAACCAAAACGTCAGTCCGGGCAACTAAGAAAATACATGTGGTTGCCCGTTGGGCGACCAGCTTTCACCCACTGTTTTCTCAGTGCAGCAATAACCTTGTACCATGTTTATGCCATAATTAGAGGTTCACACAGACAACTACAAAGAAACATGCAGGTTTTGTTTGGTTTGGAGTTTATGAAATCCGTAATCGTATCAAGTTATGTCTGTGCCTGCAATGTCTACCAATCACCAGTCTTTCTTTTATGATTTTGAATTGTATAAAGTTTAAAAAAATGATATAAGCTGTTTCAAAAAACATCATCTGTTTCCTTGGTTAAAACTATCTTTTAACAAAAGATTCCGGGCAACCATGTTTAATGGCTGGGCAACCAGCTTTTAGGTTCTGGTTGCCCGCCGGGCAACTACATTTCTGAGAGTTTTGGGATACCCTGAATTGCAACTTCTAAGTCTAATAGATTATCAAATCGCAGTTTGTATATGTGGTTGCCAAGTAAAGGGTTGCACCAACAATTTAATAATATCAGTGTGGGAAATGAACTTTTTTCTTCACCCTCCAATTTGGTCGCTGAATGAAGGACTTTACCGCCCACATAGAGATTTCCACCTCAATGAAATCTTTAACAGGTGAATTTTCAAGCGTTGTCCCATAGGGTCTAAGTCATGACCAACTATAGAGATTGATCTTAGAGTAAGATGACTCCAGTCGCAGAGCATTGCCACCATTCGCTGGAGTCGCTTGGTAATTTAGCTCTGTTGGGGTATAGATTTTTAACTTACCTTCTTATATACAATTCAGATGGAAACTCCGAAAAAGCACAAACGGGTGAAATCAGAGCGAAATCTGGATGATTCTGTCAATACCAACTCTTCTGACCAAGTAAATATGATTTAGATCATTTCCCTTTTGGATGTGTTTTGAGTTATCTCCTAAAAAAGATAAATATCCTCCTCTCACTTTAGCTGTGAGAGATAATTGTTTTCTGATCTGTCAGAAGACCTACTATCAATTTCTATATAGATTTTGCAGAATGAAAATTTCTCTATATATATTATAACAACAAGCAAGCCTGGTTACCTCACCTTTGGGTAATTGGCAATCAACTCGATCGAGGTGGTGAACCCTGTAGTTTCGGAGCACCACCTCACTTGGGCATCAGTTACTAAGCCAGCAACACATCAAGAAATTGTAATCACCTTACAAAATTATATTATTTTGCATATGTGTTTAATCTTTAATTCTCTGTTCTTTCTTTTTTTTTTCTTTTTCTTTTTACTTAGATGGGGTCTCCAAAGAAGCACAAAAAAAAGAAATCGGGGAAAACTCTTGATGACAGCATCAACACACAGACTTCTGACCAAGTACATGAAACCGTTTCAGATTCCTCATTTACAAAGTCCAAGAAGAAAAAACGAAAATCTAGTTGCTCCGAATCTCACGAGGGAGAGCTGGAGTCATCTCCATCCAAGAAACAAAAGGGGGAATCTGTACATTCTCCAGTTAAAAAATTAAAGGAAGTCTCCAATGGCAATGTTGAAAGTATGAATAACCCAAAGTTGTTGGGCAGTCCAAATAAAGGTGACTCGAATAAAAGTGCAGGCAGCAGGAGGGAAAGAGCAAAAGTGATCATTCCCAAAGCTGTGTCCAAGTTGCAGGACAAATATCTTGCCGCAAATCCTGGTAATTATTTTAATTTTTTATGTATTTGTTTTACCTGCATGCTGTTGTAATGTTCTGTTGAAAAATCTGAATGAGTATAGAGAAGTGTAGTTTACTCTGTCATCTGAAGTACATGGTTTGTCCATATCTCCATTATGGACCAAATTTAACGAATAAGAAGTTGGGATTATGTCTCATACATCACACAACAGGGCACGAGTTTATACAGGACTCAATGGTGCGAGCGGTACACATGATTCAGTAGACGCCCACGCGGCACACTCACATGTTTTTTGGGTTGAAGTATGTATCATACTTAGTATTTTCCTATTAATTATTAGGCATGACTATGTCATGCCTTCTCTTGGAGAAATTAGATCGGATGTCTCCCACCGACTAATCTGGTGTTTAAAATCCGATTTTGTCTATTTCGGGGTCGTTGTCAGAAAATGTACAAAAGATCTGCCTCGTCTCACCTCACATAGCTCTACAAATTTAGTAAACTCTCCTGAATTAGGATAGATACTAGGTAGATCTGAGTATATTGGATCTATAAATAATTTTATAGGTTCTAGGGTGATTAATTAATACAACTCGCCAAAATTACAGATTAACTCAGTTTCCCCCTCAAATACCCTCCTTCATTTAAAACCTGAATGTGTACCGCTCACCATGGTCTCGCATCTCATCTAGTCTAAACACTTACCGTATTGTCCTCGACATAATTACAGATTAAATTAACTTACATGTAAGTCTCAGATAACTGTCGCTCTTCGCTACGCAATTGATGGTTGTTTATATGCATATATATATAAGCCTATTGACGTGGGGGTGGGGGTGTCGATAGTACTTCACATGCCAATATCCCGTCTTATCCGTCGATTTGTGCTTTAATATTCTTAATTGTTAGATACAATGTCTCCCAACACAATAGATTGGTTTCCGAGGTGTTGTCACCAAGAATTCCCAAAATGTGTACATGTATAAATTAGGTGGTTTGATTACCATTTCTATTCACATACAGTAAGTGACGACACGTTCCAACTTTGTTTGTTTAATAATCACCAGTTATGCAATCAGAACACATCTCGCATTTCAGAAATAAACGTAGCGATTTGCTTGTTAAACTGGCACTAAACCTTATGAAAATGTGATAATAGCATTCTATTATAACTTGTCACCTTTCTTCATTTTTCAGATGGGCATGGCCCTGTTGTAATGGATGCCAAGAGTCGACAGACACTGCAGTCTAACTGGAATGACATTTTTTCGGTAAATTGACTGTTATCTATCGGGAAATTGACCTTTCTAGTGAAACACTGAATTGCTTATATTCAATGAAACCAGAGTTGTACAGCTCTGATGAAACCAACGAGGTATACACCTCCAAGCAGATCTCAAAATTATGAAGCTTTGATGTGCGCGATTAATCCAAATTTCACCGCAGGTGGCATGACTCGGGTTGTTTTGTTCATCCTGTTTACTAATGCCTTAACCATTTTGCCAGGAATTGGAACATCCGAATCCGGCTCTATTGTTTCATCCCGGTGCCTCTGAGAAGGAAGAAGCAGACTCATATATAAAGGAACACAAAATATACAAGAAATTATGTAGGTGTTGAGACTAACCATATCTGAGCTGTGGTCTAATGTAAAATTACTCTGTTTGATATATCACTCTTTAAGGTGCCTTCTCGTAAAAACATTTTTATATCCGGACATACTACAACTTTATAGGATATAAACTTTGTACTAGATATGAAATGTAATTTTTCTGAAAAACTTTAGATTATGATTCTTGTAGTGTTTCCGGATATACAATTTTTTTTTAAGGCTTTTCCAGGAGACCCTTTATTATAAAGGGTCTCCTGGAAAAGCCTTCAAAGCCTTCAAATTGGAAATATATTTAAAGCCTGGAAAATCATTCTATGGGCCTTGAATCCTGTTGGACTCTTATTAAATGGCCTTGAAATTTCCGAAGATTCTGTTTCTTACTGAACACTTTCCCCCGATTCTTCCCTCCCCAGTTGAAAAACTGTGATTGATATAAAATCTGAATATAAAACTGGTTAAATACATCATTGTCCTATGAAAAACAATAACTAAAACCCCCTGGTCCCGTCCTACGGTTCCTGAAAATCATCGAAATGGGCCTTGAAAATCACTTAATCGGCCTGGAAAGACCTTGAAAAGCCTTGAATTTCTTCAGTCCCCAAAACGCGGAGACCCTTCTATATGGAGAGCTTTGAAAAGGAAATCTTTCAAATTGCAGCTCTTGCCTGTTCTTAAGCCTAGCCCCGTACGAAGACTTGGTGTTG
Organism: Sthenelais limicola; assembly: GCA_942159475.1. NCBI lineage: Eukaryota > Metazoa > Annelida > Polychaeta > Phyllodocida > Sigalionidae > Sthenelais > Sthenelais limicola. The sequence goes on from OW804098.1 coordinate 78,433,377, forward strand.
TACTTTATCTAATTGTTCTTACTGTATGTAAAGTATAATATTTTGTGAATTTTTATTAAACGTGACTAATAGACAAAACTATCCATTTATTTTTCAGTCAAGAACATTGACAAAAGTCCGGTTTGCATATATAAAGCACTTCTCAAGTCCACCAGGTTTGTCTTAATATTCTTGTTTTCTGATACATAGTCCCAATTGAGTTCATTTGACTATAACTAAGAAGGCCCAGATACTAACTTCGATTAATAAGATCCCCATTCATTTTAGAAATTCATATGATCATGTATTTCACTCACAGAACGGGCAACCTTAAAGATTCGTTGAAGACTATATTCCCCAAGGACAAAGAAGGCAGGAAATTAGTCAAGCCATTATTAAAGGAAAGATTCAAGGGCAGTGCCTCGCGTAAGTTATTAATCTTGTAAAACACTCTTCTTTAGCTAATTTTCAAATACCCCTTTCATTATACAGATCATAGATGGTATTGTCCAAATAATTATTTTCCCAAAACTTTGCGTTTTTGTCATATTGAACAAAATGCGAATTTTAAAAATGAAATAATTGGAACAAGTAATGGTGTAGACGAACCATATTGTTTATATTATAATAAACGAGAGAGGTTACGATGATCGTCCGATCTAGCTGAGATGAAGTGTTATGCCATTAACATGCCACCACACACCCCTAGCTAGATTCAGAGCACAAACATACTTCTAGATTCAGAGCACAAACGGCCGTAAAAATTACACCGGGGAAAAACGACAGAAAAATACACAATTTTGACACGGACAAAGTTTTCACGGCAAGTTAGGGCATTACCTCTGGAGTTAGTAGGCTATATAAAGTTTGATGCTATACAAGGAACTGTTCTGATTCTTTAAAGAGTGTTTGTGCCATGTTCCAGTTTGCCAGTATATCGATCCGTTAGACATAAGTCTCTATGATCCCCCGCCTACTATAACTGAGCTAGCATTTGGCAAAGAGCCTCTGGTCGCTCTGGAGGAGATAAAGTCGAGGTACACTTTGTTGGATGCACTCTGGGTCTACCATGCCACGAAAGGGCAAATAGAGAATCCACTGTGGCTACAGCATCGTCTTGGTAGAATCACTGCCTCTAAGATTCAACGAGTATACACGTGAGTACTTTATCTCTTGTTATAGGAAATTAAATTGTGTAACTTTGCACCACTCCAGGTGAACTGGTCTTTCTTTCTGCCTTTCTTTTGAAAACTAATTGCTGCTTCTGTTGAAAGTTGTTTTAAAAGAAATGCCAGTCGCACCTTATACGCTCACATAGATAATGACGAGAATGTATTTCTTTCCCTTCCAGTTTCATGAAATCAGGATTCTCAGAACCGCCTGAAGGTTTATTGAAGGATATGTTCAAGCTTCTTTCACCTCAATCGAAACATTCGGAATGGGGCCTTATGAATGAATCAACCGCTATTGAGGCTTACATCAAACAACAGTCAAAAACTCATTCTGATTTAAAAGTGCGAGATTGCGGACTCTGGTTCCATCCAGGTAAGCATAGGAGTGCGCTGTCACTTGCTGCTACTATGTATTACCCTCAGTGCGAGAGACAATAATACTTTCTTTAAGCAGTATGCTCCAGACGATTCCTTGATGATTTTCTACAATATTCCTGATCGTTTAACAATGTTACGAACGTCTTTAGTCACACAGCCCCTTTCAATAAAACAGATGGCAATACGCATAGGGCATACGCTGGAAGACCTGGCATTTAGTCAGAACGTGTACTACCAAAAGGTAGTATGCTTCTGAGTCAAGTACTCGGTTCTTCCAGCATATATGCCTGTGACATTACACATAAAGAACATGTAGGGTTTTACAGAAAAAAATTAAATACATAAATAACATTTCTTAAAATTACGTCGTTTCGATAACAAACTCCCTTGAAATTACAATGTAAGTGTTTACAAGCTTTAGCAGAATACGCGTTATTTCAACATGAGTTAGAAAATAAATTATAAAGATTTGATTTGCAAGAATTAATTACGCAAACTTCGCTGACCGGTATACATTTTCTATTTCTAGAAACACCCTATTTGGGCGCCAGTGCTGATGGACTAGTAACCTGCACTTGTTGCTCTCCGAGGCTGCTAGAAGTTAAATGTCCCACTTCCTCGTTCCGAGCCTACTCATCCCTTATGACAAATAGGGAGGTGTGTCGCGATAACAAACCGTATGGACAGATGCAAGCCCAGATGGGACTGATGGGCATTCATCAGTCAGAGCTAGTCATATGGTCTCCTGGACAATTGGCCGTCGTCCCTGTAAAGTTTGATGCCGAGTACTGGGCCGAAGTAGTAGACTTGTGTGAGGAGTTCTTTAAGAAGTTCGTTCTGCCAGAGATATGTTCTAGAAAGCTAGATCACAAAGTACCTCTTGCTTCTCCCTCGACTAAACGCCTTACTAGAAGGAAACCGAATACCAGACTTGAAAAAACTATGCCTAAACTTAGGAAAACTATGCCCAAAAAGGGAAGTCCACAACGGAAAAGAAGCCGACAAAAAAGGAAAGCCCTGATCACTAACTCCTGAAGAAGGGCAAGTCGCCCGAAAGCTAGAGATATTTAATAAAACAACAAGATCAAGTTTATTACCACACCATTTTATCAAGCCAGCCTACCCGATATACAGCGAGCCCCTCCCTCTACTGTAAAAAGGGAAAGGCTCATAAGGCCGTGTATACAATAATATTTTATCCCCATACCAAGAGCAGAGCTATACACATATATGTATAGCTCTGCCAAGAGTAATGCTATCCAATAGGAGCCGGCAAAGAAACCGAAAGCTGTTGTGTCCCATTATATATACTCGCCATATTTTTAATGTTTCAATTTAAATAAAGTTTTGATCAATATCATGTCTTCTGTCCTCTGTTCAACCATTCAAATAATATAAAATCAAGTATATAGTAGCTCTCCTTGTAGTTGAGAGCGACCTGGAATTTCTGGATATTGTTCATTTTATGATTCGATACATGGGGAAACGGGTAAGGGGGTAGAAGTTTCTCCGACTGTATTTTGTTGTTCATACACCAATCTTAATTTCCTTAAAAGCAATATCTTGTATGTCATTGTAATAACATTAAGATTACATAAACCACAAATTGTAGTGTATGAAAAGATTTATTTCTTTGACCAGGTATTGAGAAAAGTTGATACAACTGTTGAATCTAACTAGAGTCGAAATAATTACCTTTTTACTTTATGATTCTGAAGACAGAAGCGCTGTAAAAACTGTTATCGCTTCATACTGCTGACTATGTCTACCTTTGAAATAAAGACCCGGTGTTGGGGGGAAAAACATTACATAAACCAATACCATCCGTCCGAGGTTTCTCTGATTTAAAGCATTTAGATAGTCAAACCACTAACCTGGATATCCTTAGAACGAATACCATCCGATATGGGGTGGTCCAAACCCAGTCGCAGACTTTAAACTTTCACTTGTTTTATTATTAGGAACATTTTATTTCCACCATTAAACAGTGAATGAGTCTATTCAATGGAGTCGGTGTATCAACTTCATAAGTTGTAAATCATTTTAATATAAGCTTACACAGATCTAAGCCAACAGTCAAACAGACCACCAGAATACACAAGATCATTATAGTCGTTAGCCATTGACTGGTGTCTTGTTCGATTTAAGCTATTTATGTTCTACTGACCAAAGATGAGTCCACCACTCGACTGATTTATAATTATAATATCTTGACCTAATAGTCCTCGTCAAAACAGTTTTACTTGATTTTGAGACCTTTGTATTTGTAGATGTCGGGGGGACATATTTTGCTGATGGTTCTTCAGGTAACTTTAACTTGAATGTATTTAATATCAACCTTTCTAAAGTCTTTTGAGATATAGAAGTTAATTTAAAAAGATTCCGCGTCTGCTTTTTACTGTTTTATCACCTTACAATAATTATTTTAATGAAATAACTCCCATTTCAGATGCATTAACCCAAAATGAGATACAACTGTCTGTGATCATCCTTCGACGGTTATGCCAAGGAAATGTCTATAATGGTGAATATATATGCTATTCTCTTCACTTCATCATAGTTGTTTTTGTCAAGATAATCTGTCCCCTAGTGATACACATTTATATAATTCGAGGATTTTTATCCGCGTCATTATTTCAGTCCTGTCTACTGAATATCGGGGCAAACGTCTCTGGTCTAAACTAGACAAGGCCATGCCTGGACGGGCTGGGAAATGTAGATCCTCTTGGTAAGCATGATTCACCAATCTTAATTCATTATCTAGTATTAAATTGATCTAAGTGCTGTACTTTTTTGTGTTGGTATACTTGTATTCGTATGTATCTACCCTCTGTAGAACCGAAACTTCAAAGAGTACCGGTATAGGCTAGCATTTATATCTGTCCGTCTGTCTATAGCGTATTTCCTCTCTCAACCTCAGATTTATTAATAGGGCATAAATCTATGTATCTATCTGTGACACACAAGAAAGGAAATGAATGTACCGATTACAAAATGGTTGTCCTATGACGTCAAAAGCTGGCAGACTGAGGTGCAGGGAGACCCAATAAATGTTATCGCCTAGATAGGGTTTACCTAGGGTTCTCCGACTATACTACACTGCAGGCTTACACCCTCGCAGTGTTCAAAGTATTCCTGAAATCCCAGGATTTCCTGAAATCCCATTTACCCCCTTTTAAATGATTTTTTCATAGGATTTTTCCAACTCTCATGTATTATCAATGTAATTTTCATAAATGATTTTTTTGTTGTTTTCCCGAACTGAATAATTCACCAACTCTTTGGTGACCAATAATAGAAAGAGCTTTCTTTGGGGTCTTAACCTGCCATAGCTCTAACCCCGCCTGTGTATGTCTTTCACTCATCCTGCACTCACCCCAGCGTCCTGCAATATCATGAATCCTTTACACACTAGTTCTAGCTAGCAGCTTTCCTGCGAAATCAGGAGGGCTGGGGTACATGGATGGCACCTAAACTGCTATTACTATACTTGGCTAATTGCTATACTTGGCTCACTTTAGGGGGATAAACAACCACTGTGGGTGCGGCACTCACTATAGCAAAGTACTATTCACACATAGGCCTGTATAGCTGTTGGGGGAGGGGTCTTGATCCATTTTCTCCAGGCTTTACCTGCCAATAACGATTTCCTGAAAAATATTGATACCATACTTTAAACACTGACCCTGCTAGGCCACGGCCTACCACCACTAACCTCAACTACTCTGTCCTTGATAACATTCAGGGTAGCGGGATTACAGATCTCCAGAATCTCTTGATTCTGAATCTGCCTAATGCCACTCTGTAGCCTTGATATTCCTCAAAGGGGGGAAAATATTCTATAAAAAAAATATCCTTTAAGTTCTTACCATCCATTTTTAAAAGGAAAGTTATTTTGTGCGTAATATTTTTTAAATAATAATAAATAAGTTTTAATTTTAGGGTAAGTATTATCCAGTGGTGTATCAATTCCAACTTCGAAGACTGCCAGGCCTTCACCCTTCAGGAACGTATACAACTTTTTAACCGGTCAGTAGCATAGCAATACTTAGGTTTGATTTTGTAACAGCCTATCTTAACCTCTTTAAAACTAACTTGATAACTCAAATCCATGTTTTATCAGTCAATGTGTGGAACTTTTTGAAGATTCTGTTTCTTACTGTACACTTTCCCCTGATCTGCGCTTGAGTGTTGAGCACTGGTCTAGAAAGTGATTCATTAAGAACTATTTTGATTTTGAGATATGTTTGAGTTGATAAAAGCATAAGGGGTGTAGTCACACTATACCCACTTGGGTAGACTACTGTTTATTGGTTACAGAGCAAGCATACTCTCTTATGTATAGCTCTGGTAATACTGGAAGATTATTTTAGATCACCATAATTTTTTCTTTCACGTATGTAATGTATTTATTTCTTTATTTGGGGATCTTCGTGTAGACCGCACATTCCGACAATGACCCTGTCTTGTTTGGGCCTTTGTAGTCGATCTCTATTCTCTCGCTATACCTCTTTGGGTCATAGACCTAAATTCAGTTTCTCTAGCTAGCTCTACCTGTCTGGAGGCTAGTTTCTGTCAATTTTCATTTCAGCCTAGAACTAGACTAGAATTAACAGCGTAGAGCTCCAAGGAGAAAACCCTGGTTTATAAAGCCCTTATGTTAATTTACAGAGTGGCGGACCTTAAGTGTGATGAGCAACTCGTCGAGTGGAGTTCATTTGAGGATGACTTCCCAAAGTAGGTTTCGTTTGTCTGATAGAATTATTGACATTATTGAACTCAATACCATAGAGATTTACAGTTTAAAATTATACTGCCTATACTAATACTGTTTTCTACCCTTTCCAGTCGGTCTGCTGAAGACTTGAAGTACTACTGGTATTGCTTAAAAAGTCAAGTGAAACATGAAAATTCGACTGAAGCTTGTAAGTATCCTCTATGTTTTCCCCCAAATGTGTTGTCAATTTATTTTCGGAAATCCTCCGCACTTTGCAGAACTCAATGACCGTACAACAATATTGCCCATGAAATAACAGGTTTACGAAATATAGTTAAAAAGTTTTTCTTAATCTTACATGGTATCTTGAAACAAATTCGGCGATTATATATATGGCTAACCTTTGAAGTAATATTTTACTTTGTACTTCAGATGTAAATTCTTTGCGCGAAACAGTTCGCAAAATGGACGTGGCATCAAAAAGGATCACCAAGGCATCGTCTTCGCTTAAGGAACAACTTGAACGTCACAAAAAGTTAAAAGCAGGGTTACAGGAGCGCATTGCACAACTTGAAAAACGTGTTGTGGTTGAGCAGCATGCCATTGCCAAGTGTCAAACCAGGTTGAGGAGGTTCGGCACCGAAGTGCACATTGAAGAGGAGGAGGAGGAGATGGAGAAGGAGGAGCCCGCAATAGACACCAATGAGGGTGGAGACCTCTTTTCCTAAATGTCCGCGTTGTTTAGATTGTTCGTCTCATTGTCATCCATTGGCATATCTCTCATTGATATGAAGGCAGCATAACTTTATAACCAAGGTTTCCTTTGTTTTTGTCCTATTTTAACCGATTTTGTCCTTTCTTATAACCATATTTTTCTTTGATCCCAAATATCATGAAAGAAAAAAGATATTCTAGGAATAATTGTGTTTATTCTCCTGCGCAAATGAGAGATGCCCTGCTGTACACGGATGTTCACACTATGCTGTTCATCCTGATTGTTTCTTAATTATTCTTTTGAATATATTTCGAATATTGTGTAGAAATTTTAAGTTGGGGATTTTATTTCTAGTATCGGGCATCTGTATTATGACGGTGTTATACTTTCCGTGTGCCTCTTGAAATTGGCACAAAGAACCACGCGTTAAGTGGAACCACTCGTTAAGTGTAAATCTTTGCAGAGGCTGGCGTCCTTTTCTGAAAATTGATGTAACTGTAAGAGTCCGAATAAAAATACAGTATATTATTCCGAAAGGTTTTACTACGCTTATAGGGCACTAGTACATGTTACTAGTTGATGTATTTTCAATGAACTGTTAATATATGTATTAAAAAACTATGTCCTGGCAGTCAGGTGGTCGTCTAAGTGAAAGTTTACTGTAGTTCAACACATGACATGTGAATTATCAATATATTGTTTCAAATCATATCATATCATATCATCAATGACTACCTACATATAACTACTACTCCATGAATAGCAAGCTGTTATCACGTATGCTTATAAAACTAGACCTCCTGCCCCCGCCCCACTCCCCCTCCTGATTTAAGCATTAAAATCCTATCTTACGCCCTTTAACATGCAAATTTACATTGGGCTTATGTAGTAGTGTTGCATTGAGTATTATATGATATTTACAGGATTATATTTTTTAAGGTTTTGCCATCCTAACCCAAAGGACACTCAAACCCCATAAAAAAATATGGTGAATGGTCTTCGAACTGGTCAAGGCGTCAAGAATTCTATGTAAATACATGTATTACAAGTTATATATAACTGTGTTAAGTTCGGCAGTGACATGTAGACGAAAATTGAAATTATTCAATATTATTATCAGTAAATACAGGTGTGTTTTATACGATGACTAGTTATTGCTGATAGGTTTCGGATCCACAGTAGGTCCTTTGTCGGAGGATCATTAGCGAATGAATGAAATTGCACAGCCTAAGACAGTGTAATATGGAACTTGGCGATTGCCTGAGGATAATTTTGTATGTATTGTACTTTTCCCAATATTTATGGAGACACATTTTTAGGGAAATTATTGGCGGGTGTAGCAGGTAACACAGGCTTTTATACCCACTGTTGGTGGTGTGAGTACCAATGCTGTAGCTATGGCGTTCCATGTTACTCATAATGTATTGGCAAAGATTTGAATAAACACGAAATTTGTCTACCAACCAAGAACAAGATTTCCCTGTTATGATAATTACGTTTTTTGTAACGTTGTTAGCTGGCGTTACCAATGTCACATTGTACACAAGTGATCAACATGAAGTGATGACGTTTTCAATTTGATCCCTTGTGTACATTTACTCACTGCGGCCATTATGGATTTGCCATGACGGTACATAAAGTAAGTTAACTGAGGCAATATTCCATTTATTTGGAGAAACGCCGTAGATCTTTCAGAGGGTGGCGCTTAGTGCAATACCGCGTTTCTCCTCTTTATAAGACGGCAGATAATCCACTAAAAGTCTGTCCAACTTCCTCATTAGCTTTGCATATTAATGACACACCCCCTAGAGTGGGAGGCACGGTGGGTATATTAACTACCATGAAACCAGTCAATAGTAATACATCCGAGTTCATTAACCAGGACATTGCGATATTAAAAGAATTTAACCCATTGAAATTTACTATTTTTGAAATCATAAAGTCTGACCAGAAAGTTGCTGGATTTGGTATAGAATGGGAAATGGAATCAAGACGAAAATAAATAAATGAAAACAGGCGACATGATCCTTTTGCCTAGAGTGAGGGACAAGTGAGAATCCAAGGGCTTCTCTCTTTCTCACATTTCTTTCTTTCCCTCTTTCCCGCTCACTCTTTCTTCCTCCTCTATGCCCCCTCCTCCACCTGACCCTTCCCCCCTTCTCTGTCTCGCCCTGCTGCCACTGTCTCCTTTTTTGTAACACTTTATTTATCCAGGTAGTATGAAAGGGCTATGGCATCTGCCAACCCTAATTCATCGGGGAATAAGTCTTCCCCTCAGTTCAGTCTGCCGACTCATTCTCCCGTGACACATCACACACCGGTAGGCCTTATGGCGCCAAGGGCGGTGGTCTACCGATCATTCTTACATATTTATATTTGATGAAATTCCAAAGCATTTACAATTTTGTACAAACTTTACAATATTCAACAAATACCAGGAGCTAAAATAGCATTCAAATAAGGTGAAAATATCTCGCACACTCTTCTCCCTCCTGTCCCTCCTCCTCCTCCTCCTGTCCCTCCTCCTGTCCCTCCTCCTGTCCCTCCTCCTGTCCCTCCTCCTGTCCCTCCTCCTGTCCCTCCTCCTCCTCCTCCTCCTCCTCCTCCTCCTCCTCCTCCTCCTCCTCCTCCTCCTCCTCCTCCTCCTCCTCCTCCTCCTCCTCCTCCTCCTCCTCCTCCTCCTCCTCCTCCCTCCTCCTCCTCCTCCTCCTCCTCCTCCTCCTCCTCCTCCTCCTCCTCCTCCTCCTCCTCCTCCTCCTCCTCCTCCTCCTCCTCCTCCTCCTCCTCCTCCTCCTCCTCCTCCTCCTCCTCCTCCTCCTCCTCCTCCTCCTCCTCCTCCTCCTCCTCCTCCTCCTCCTCCTCCTCCTCCCTCCTCCTCCTCCTCCTCCTCCTCCTCCTCCTCCTCCTCCTCCTCCTCCTCCTCCTTCCTCCTCCTCCTCCTCCTCCTCCTCCTCCTCCTCCTCCTCCTCCTCCTCCTCCTCCTCCTCCTCCTCCTCCTCCTCCTCCTCCTCCTCCTCCTCCTCCTCCTCCTCCTCCTCCTCCTCCTCCTCCTCCTCCTCCTCCTCCTCCTCCTCCTCCTCCTCCTCCTCCTCCTCCTCCTCCTCCTCCTCCTCCTCCTCCTCCTCCTCCTCCTCCTCCTCCTCCTCCTCCTCCTCCTCCTCCTCCTCTCCTCCTCCTCCTCCTCCTCCTCCTCCTCCTCCTCCTCCTCCTCCTCCTCCTCCTCCTCCTCCTCCTCCTCCTCCTCCTCCTCCTCCTCCTCCTCCTCCTCCTCCTCCTCCTCCTCCTCCTCACAAAAAATTCTTAATTTAATACAATTGTCCCCATAGTCAGGGCCTCTTTTCAGAATATGTAAAGAATTGAGGCATTTTTGGGTAGAATTGTTTTTAGATATGGATTAGGGTAATTTGAGTATCTTATCTGCTAGATCTCAAAGAGAGGATGTTTTTTGGTGTATTACAAGACCATGTTGTATGATAAATAGCAATTTTAAAGAAAAAAGTTGGAATTTCAGTAGAAATTATGCCTGGGTGGCGGCCATCTTGGATTTGAGGCATATGCCAAAGGAATTTGTTCCGGCATCCGGCAGATTTGAATTCAGCATGCCCAAATTACCCTAATCCATATCTAAAAACAATTCTACCCAAAAATGCCGAGCAACTTTTTTTAAAGCATCTTTTGCAGATTTGGCTCCTGACTACATCCCAAATGGCAATTCTGTCCATAATAATTATCCCATTTACAACGCCCTATTACTAATCTTCTGAACAGAACTACCCCTATCAAACACAACACCCCCTGGTGAATAAAACATGCATAACAATTACATTAAAATATCTTAATTCAATACAATTGTCTCCATACTAAATAAATGGCAGTTCTGATCATAATCTCCCTTTTTCTGGAATTTTTATCATTTTTCAGACATTTACATCCCCCCCCTTTTGCTAATCTTCTGAAAACAACACCCCCTATCGAAAACAATACCCCCTAGTAAACACAGCATGAATGAAAAATCCATACAAAAATCTTAATCTAATACAATTGTCCCTATCCCAAATGGCAATTCTGACCATAGTGTACTAAATGCTTTGTATCATTTTCTGACATTTACAATCCCATATGCTAATCTTCTGAACACACGTCCCCTAGTGAACACAACATGAATGGGTAATCCATAATTTAATCATGATCTAATACTATACTATAATTGTCTCCATCCCAAATGGCAATTATATCCATAATATCCTGTTTTTCTTGAATTTTTTCCATCAACAGATCGATCAATGAATTTCGTTTCTTTGTATAAACCTAATTCTAAAGTGCTCTATTGAGACGACCTCATACCTCAAGATGTTTTGTTGGAGGGGTGACAACAAATTATTGTAATATTTTAGTCGTAGCCTACTTCCCATCGGGGGCCGGGGTGTATTAAGAAGTCTTGGTTTGATACGCTTGACCTAAATATTGTACATCCATGAAATACACTACTGCATTTGCCTATGCGAAGAAGACAAGGAACCTGACACTTTAGTCTCTCTTGAATTAAAGTGTTTCATTAACGTTCAGCAAACTGAGATTATCCAATGCGATCCTCATGGCAACCATACATCACAAACTGATGCTCGCCATCATCCTTCTTGTCCTATCAACAGCGGTAAGTTATGTTTAATTTGTCTTCCAAAAGGTCTTCAAGTTACTCTTACTGTATACTATACGATATCCAGCAAATAGGCCTATATATATTGTGAGTTGCAACCTCGTAACCAAAGGTTGGCTCCGCGATACAGTGTCAATTTTCTCTATAACACCTTGTTCGTTTAAAATTTTCGTCATTTCCTCCTTCATTTTTTGGTTCATTCGGTATGGATGCATAGCCCTATAATAATACCTGCGTCACTCTAAGATACATATCTTACAACATGCCGACGTCTGTTACATCATTAGTAACTCTACAGTACCCATACAGCTCTACCTAATTACCATCGATACCGTGAATAGCTAGAGAAGCACGCATACCACCTGCATGGATTAACACATTACTTGAATAACTGCCTTTATTAAACTAAACATTCCCTGCCTCATGGAAGGAAGCAACACTCATCCCCCTCCATGAAGGAGGGGAACATGTCACCGTCACAAATTATGGCCCAATATCCTTATTACATCTTCCAAGCAAATTATACATGAACAGATTGTGCACAATCGCCTCACAATGTATTTTTTTTGTTCTAAAATCTTTATTCAGGAATTAGTAACAATATAATACAATCTCACCCCAGGGGTGATTTACGTTATGCCCTGATATAATACACTTCAATTCACAGTCAAGGTATTGGGTCATCTGAAAAATAAACTTCGCCGGCCTTCGTGTATCTGTTCTACATAGTACATGATTTGACATACTATACTGTTACGGCCTTACCATTTAGTCAATTTCAAAGAGTCATTATACAGATATATCCAAACAGTTAAAAACATCCGATTTTAAAACAAGATTTTATACAAATAAATGAAACATTACTTTGATTTCAAAAGAGAATAATGAATGAAATAGATGAGATGAGATGGAGGATGATTAACGAAAAGATTATGATAATAGTGTTCCAGTCTCTGTTATAGTTCCGTCTGGTTCAGAGAGGTGAGATGGTGAAGTGTTTTTTCTATCCAATGTAATATGATTTAACATATCAGTTCACGTACATAGTTATGTTATCGGTTTTAGAGTTTGTGAGTTTGTATAATAAACCTAAATGAAAATCGACATGGTGTTATGCCAAATACATCAACAATTGAGATACAATTAATAGCGTTGGTTAAGTTATATTATTACATATTAATTACGTAATTAAAATTATGAAGAACTGAAGTTAAAGTTAAAGATACCAGTGGCTAAAACGCCATTAATATTACGTAATAGTAAGGGTAACGATATGCACTAAAGTTATACGATAATTGTGAATTAAAATACTCGTAATCAACGTGATAAGTTACGTGAGATTACGTAACTTACCCGTAGAATGCGCATTCTGATATTAAAGTGCAAAGAAATAATAGGAATTAATAGGATTTAGCCAATCGGATCATTTTACACATTTTTACCCATTCTTACACAAGTGCAAATAAAGTGTACTTTTCTCTCATATATAAGAAGCTTGTATCACTCAACTCTCCACATTCCCATGACGAATTAAGGCTTAGCTTAGCCGAAATGCGTAGGAATATTGCCAGTGTTTTCAGCTAATAAACCATGATTTAAAAACTATAAACGAGATACTTACTTGTTCGGCGATCCACCTATTCCATTAATAGGAATGGTTAACAACCTATGCATTCAAGCAGAAGGATTTGAGCGGTAAACACGCCCAGCGCTGTACCAACGCGGCAAAAGTAAGATAGCTGCCGAGGTGAGTGCAGCTGGTCCTCAACCTCGCAGACCTTGTTCAGCTTCAATACTCACACGGGAAGAACGTACATATTTCAACATAAATGAGGATTTCGTTTAAGATAGTTATACATTTGTGCTATGTATTACGTTTCTAAATCTTTTTGTTCTAGATTTCATTTCATTTCAAGAATTCTTCATTGCATAGATGGAAAATACAGTCGGTCGTTCAATCAATCATGATATTACTTTCATTTCTCCCGATGAATGCCTTAATTTCGAATTCAGAATTGACGTTTGCTAAAAAAAAGTTACAAAGTTACAAATGATTAGATGGGCCCTGGTTATAATGCCTGTTTAGTTTGTGAAAATATTTCAACTAGAATTAAGAAAACTTAGAGCCAAACCAATTTTAGTGAGTTATTTGAATTGTTTCAATGATCAATGCTCAATAGTTGTAATTGAAATTTAGTTGCTAATTTGATATATAGGCCTAAATCATTATATATTTCTTGTTGACTTGACATGCATTCATACTTGCATTGGTTGTTTAAGAAGGTAAATGTAAGTTCTTTTTAAATATCCAGAGGCACAATTGATATAGGAAGAATTGAAAGGATATCTTTCCTAAAAAGTGTTTATGGCAGAGGTATATATGATCTTAGTTCAGTTTTAATCCACCACTAGGCACGTCAGGCGACACTGTCGACGTCAAGCGACTCAAGCATTAACATGGCATTTATTATATGTGAAATAATCCAAAGACACCTCTATTTTTCAAGCTACGTGGAATCCCACCTCGTGGGATTTTAGGGTTTGGGCGTTTCTGGGTTTGAGTGTTTGGGAGTTTAGGCATTTCAGAGTTTTGGCATTTCTGGGGTTGAGTTTTTCAGGGTTTCGGAGCTTAGACGTTTCTGGGTTTGGGAGTTTCAGCATTTCTGAGTTTGTGCCTTTTGAAAGTCAGGCCTGATCATACCCATTGATTACATTCTTCTTTATTTTTTTTTATCTTTTTTAATGATTTTATTTATCCAGCTTCTCTAAACATATATTCACGATACAGTCGAGAACAGGTAACACAATACAGATCTGTGGCGTTCTACCTGCTGCTGCAGTCTACTTGAATGAACATAGATAGATAGAAAATACTACAGTTTTCGGTACATTTGGTTGATACAATACAATACAATACATGGTTTAAATCAGTGGTAATTCTCAAAGATACGTAATTAGTGATAACCTCAAAGATACGGCGTCTTTATATTGCATATTTCAAATGCATCTTTATATTAATTAGCAGACGCCCAGCTTCTGCTTAAAGTAGGCCTAATCATAAATCAGGCAGTTGCTCCGTCTAGTATAGGCCCTACTCATGCAGATTTTTTTTTTATTTATTTAACATATTTATACAGCCATAAGTGATAAGGATATACAAGGCTCACGGGGGCTATTATTTAGCATTGTCCATGATTTTCCGCCAGGGGCTGATCATTCCATTGATGTTGTTTGATGACCAACACAAAATAATATTCTCAAATTTCATTGTTTGAATTATTAATTTATAACTTTTTAGAGGGAAAAATGTCTTGGGCAAACAACTTCCCAACAAGAGAGTACAACTTCCCAACAAGACAGTAAGTACAATTGTACCTGTCGTTATTGAGCAATTAGTAATTAATGAAGTCAATTAAATATGAAATTGGATTCTTTAGGTTGGAATCATTTCAAAATATTCCCCAAAATGCATCAAGCACCCAGTAAAAAGGTTTGCACTTGACCTTTAAGCAATGCCTTCTTGACAAACCCATTATCAATTTGACTCGAATTCTTAAAGTCATCTGCAATCTACAATTACATTGCTACTAATATAGAAAAAAATCACCCCAAACCAATACCGGTACATCTAACAACATATTAGCCTTTAGATAAAACAAAAACAGAACATTTTAATTTTCAGAATGCGAGCCGCTGACCAAAGTTGATTTGGTATTGGTTGTTGACAGCTCTGGAAGCATAAGAGAAAATTCACCTCCAGGGAATCCCGATGAAAACTGGACACTTGCACTCTCTTTCTTCAAGGATATAACCGATAAAGTATCCATTGGACTGAATGAATGGAGGATATCCTTAATTTCATTTGGAAATCAGGCTTACACTTCTTTCCATCTTCGGGATACCACAACTTCAGATGATGTAAAGGACAGGATAACAAACACACTATATAGGGAAGAAAACACAAACACATCTGGTGCTCTCCGGTTGGCAAGGACTGAACATTTCAGTCAAGACTATGGCGATCGCTATGGGGTACCAAATGTTTTAATTATTGTAACCGATGGGGAATCGACGTGGGACAATCATAGGTAGGACTATGGGAGAATATTGAAATTTAGAAATGCAATTTACTAGCTACTGACAATTCCTCTAATCGAAACCTAGCTAAACCTCACTTATAGTGTTGTCATAGTATAGAATCTGAATCTAAATCTGAATCTAATGTTGAAAAGGGGAATTTTGTGCCTTCGGCTCTGCCAGCTTGGAAAAGGTTATGATGTTGAGGCTGGGCTTTTACCAGTGATAAGATATATATGTATTGAGGTAGATAGATAACATTGGAGGGAACAGTAAACTAGTGAATTACAAAATTGACCTCTACCATTTGCCTTCTTGCCTTAAACCTTTTTGGTACAATAAGATCGAATGTAATATTTGAATTATGAATGAGTGCTGAATACATTGTTATGGAACGAGGATTGCATTGATATCATTGCCAAGGTCTGATGGTAGAAAAAGGGGTTGCTTGGCATGATGAAGTCAACACTATGCAAGTACAACTTGTTATAATATTAATACCCCATTCAACCTTGTTATTATACTGTACCTGTAAAAGAATGTAACAGGCAACTCTGATCATTTGGGAATGGTTAGAGAAGATATGAAAGATATAGTCTATAATGCACAATTATTTTCGAGGTATGAACCCCAAGCTATCCATTATCTAATCTCTCTCAATTGCAGTACTATCCCTGAGGCTATTAAATGTCACCAAGCTGGAATTGCGGTTTTTAGTGTTGGCGTAGGTGATGCGATCAATAAGACGGAACTGAGGCTAATATCGTCCCCTCCAAGAGAGGAGAATTCGAATTGGTTTACCACGCCAAACTTCCAAACACTTTCAACTATTGTCGATAAAGTGGTGGATAAAACATGCGACATTGTAAAAGGTATGTCTAAGTCCATAGTGACACTCATTCATGAGAGTCGACCATATTCTATAGGCAAATTGTTGGTGGGATGGAATGTTTGCTTAGATGGGAGAAATGAGTAGTAAATTACACTACTATAGGCCAAGGTCCATACAAAGAGGGAAGAACACTGACTTAACAAGTCTTTATTGTTGGGGACTGGATGAAGGGGAAATAACTCACACAAAGGAAGATATCTTGTAATGCATCCATTCCCCAACATCAGTCAAACATATTAAGTATGAAATACACTTTGCTATAACCAACTAGTCATATGCAGACAGTAGTGTAATGGGAAGATCAATAAGGGAAACTATCAGGCTCCACTGGAACTGAAAAAAAAAACATGATTTACTTCACATCGTTATTTCAATTCCTGGATTTTCGGATTTGGCGGGAATCAGAAGCTAGTATTAAAAGGCCCTGATCCCATCATTCAATCACCTTTTCCATTCCACGCCTTCCTATCCCGGCTCAAACCTCACTTTCTACTTTGGAAAGCCGTTCCAAAAACACTGGCTCTTGCCATCTTAGGCTATGGGCCCGATAGGATGGGCATGGGGCTTACCATGAGAGTGGGAAGTCCCCCCCCCCCCTCCCCCATCCGGCCAACATTTACCAGACCAGACCATTCAATCACTCAGTGGTCGTACAGGTTCGGTGCTCGCAGTCTCGTGTACCTAAACACCAAATATTTTATTAGGAAATCTACATTATACATCTTTCTTATTCATGTTTCAACCACTGTTAATACAGGTAGCTGCCTCAATAAGATTAGGTTTATAAGAAGTACTGACCTCACACTTTTTTAATCCTATTTGTAGTGCCTATCGTTAATATTGATATACATTACTTCATTATAATTAAACATTAATAATGCATGAGATTTGATGAATGTTACATAACAAAAGTAAGATCAATTAAATAAAATTTGATTGTTTAAACTTATTATAAACGTATTGGTTGCCCTGACTACCACACATAACTCACTAGTGAAATACGCACTGCGCATACCACACTCTAGATAGGTTGTTCTCAGAGCAATGCATATCTAATAAATGTGACAATGGTGAGTTATCATGATTTGAAAAGGTTTAATCTTACTTTCTACTTTGTGTACAGAATCAATATGATCTATTATCATGAAGATTATTTTAAACGTGACAAAGTATGAGAACAACCTTGATGATTTTGCGCATTTTGATTATTTTATATAAATGCAGGTTGGCCTTAAAGAGAAATTTTAAAAAAGGGAAAAGGACATTGTGTTTGTATTCAGATATTATCTTTCTAATTTAATTCTAGCACAAACCGTTAATTTAATGTTTACAAAACTTCCATTTGCAGATATGTGCATGTGTCCGGAAGTGGTTGAAAACAATGAGAATTTTTGGAAATTGATTGCAATCATTGCCTTGATTGTTGCCGCCATTGCCATCTTAGGTCTTTTGTCCTGTAGTGTTATTACTCTCACTCTTAGCAAAAGATTAAAGGAGGCAAATAAACCCAAAAAGTAATGAATTTTGATTATGGTAGTCCATATAGGACTGAGGAATATTTCAGACATTTGTTCATGTTTGCCTAAAAACACACCAATACAAACAAGTACTTAGCGAAAATCTATTGAGAGGAAAAATGGACCTTCTGATATATCAGAATATCATGAAAAACCATGCGTTGCAAGCTAAGGTTGATGGGCCCACTCAATGTGACGAATAACAAGTTATAAGTTTATTAAGTTAATCAATCATTTAATGAACTATTTTTCTGTTTAACTTTATAATCAGTTTAAGTTGATGTATATATTGTGCGTTTCCAAAGGAAACAAATTCTACGGTCAACTATTTGTGCGCAATGGCTAGATTATGAATATCAGACGTACTGTAATCTGAAATGCCTTGAATGTCTGTATTAGAAGAACACAGGTGTGGAAGTAAAATTCAGTTTATTAACAACTAGGAAAGTTGCACGCTCCCTGTTTACAAAGGCAGTTGGATAAACATGAAAGTACAATGCAAGGGAATTAGACATAAGACATCAAACAACATATTGTAATCTAATAATACACAATTGTCTTTTAGTCTTTGCAATCCCGAGCTTGTCTGTCTCCAAGACTTGAAACCCAGAAATCCCAAAGGGTGTAGTAGGTGTAGATCACTCAGATTCAGTCATGGGTGGTCCTCTCTAAATGGGTTCCTCTCAAAACCTATACAGTGGCCTTAAGTGGCAACTTGTCAATCAAACCAAGATAGCCAATAGAATACAACAAATGTCAACCAATAGGATGTCACACTGGCCTTCAGGGATTTACTGCAGAGATGGTAGAAGGTTGTCAATCAAGCAGTCCTTGCATAAGTGCAAAGTTAGTAGTGTTGGCGTGAATTACATCACACAGAGATGGGCATCCAGATATCCTCCCAGATAAGTGTCCACACTCCTCACACCAATCCTCAACCAACACCTCAAAATGTATCACATGAACTTGCTACTCAGGATGATTGACAGAATGGTACCCAATTCACTAACATTCACGAATTTTTTTTTTTTTTAAATACCGTAGAATGTAAAAACGCTAGTTGTATCGATATGGTCTATGCAAATAGTACTAATTCCTCCAGTGAAATTCTCCCACTGCACATTTCTGATCACTACCGAATTCTTTCGATCTATGGTAAGAGAATAAATGTCCCTTTCAGCTCTACTAAATACAATTTTAATATTTTAATTCAGGGGGTATTGGCTCGAACAATAAGAGACGCTTAGAAAACACTATGAAATCTAACAATCTTTAATTTTAAGCTACATTCAGTACGAGCAAGACTACTATTTAGAATATACTATTTTTATGATTTATGGACTGGTGATCGGGAAGTACCAGGTTGAAAAGGATATAAACTATGTAGTCAGACTGGCACGTAATATCACATAATAATTACGTAATGCAACTAACGAATTACAAATTTAAATTGATAAATTGCAACAGCCATAATGCCACTTAACCTTATGTACAATTACGTAATTAAAAGTTACTTATAAAAATCCTAAATGAGATCGATTATGTGTAGAGATAACCGTAGGAGTTATAGACTAACTGATAAAATAAATACTCGTAATAAAGATCAAATAAGTTACATATTATTATACGTAGCATGATATGAAATGGACATGTTAATGTGGCATAATGAAATACAATAAAACATTTGATCAAACATTAAATGCTAAAGAAAAGACCAAGCTTGCATATGGCGTAGCACTTGGTCGAAACAAAGACGTTATAAATATGGACCCGCTATATACTCTTATAACTAACGTCTATCTATGGTCGCAGCATGGCGGCAGTATCACTGTCCTTACGCCTGTCTCCGTAATTCGAAATTACATGGGTACCAGGGGTCTTCAGCTCCTATTGTTTTCTTAATAGTTTCTTAATAGTTTGGTATGTATTATTAAGGCAAAAAACCTATTGTTGCATCATGATCTGTGCATGAAGAAAATCGGCAGTACCTCTGTAATTCAGTTTTGGTACCTCTGTAATTCTAACTGACATCATACTCAGAATCTAATGATGTAAGATGTAGTTATATTCCTGGTAAAGGTGTGTATATGACCTTGGTGTTATACAGGTGTGTAGTAACTAATAGCGGACTTTACGAATTATGGTAGAGGAGACCGGACATCCTCGCAGGTCATAACTGGCCAGAGGTGGCTGGAATACGGGCACTGACACAGGGGGAGCGGGGATGGCTCAGAGAGGGAGAGAGGGGCAGCGCACACCAGAGCACCAGTCACCAGCTGGTCACCAGACTTGCACAGTCCCTCTCTCTATATATACAATGCACTGTACGCTCACACTAGTTCTGAACCCCTAGAGGCATACTGCAAGTCTATGCATGGTCTCTGTGTCCCCCTCTCTGCCTGCACATCCATGCCTGTGTGCATGCTTATTCTCACCCTATGTTTTGATGGATTCACTTGACAAAAGTTGCTATTATTATAAGATCTAGCGGCTAAAATCTACTTGAGTTTAGGCAAAACTACTGTCAACATATGATCTGATAATCCTGGAACAGCTATCCAGCCATAAAGCAAATTGTATTCTAAGGATAAGGAGGCAAAGTTTGACACCTATAGTGAAGGTATTAGCTGATGGGGAAGACGCCCGCAGCTAGTCCTGTCCTCGGGGCATAGTCACCACTGCAAAGTCTAACTTCTACCAATTCGTGAAGTCCGCTATTAATTAGAGGGTCAGGCCCGGGTTATTTAGGAGGTAAGCTTACCAGCAGATAATCGAGAATAATGGAAATGTTTAGTGATGTAGAAGCCAAGAAGGCAGGAAGAGTTAAATAAAGAAGTTGCAAAAACAAAAAAAAGCTTACCAGCAGACAAACCTCCCTGCCTCATTGGAGGGTGCGACCGGACCAATGACTGGTAAGGATTATTCAGTGTAGCGTTAGCCTCCATACAGGTAGGAGCTAATGAACTAAAATTTTAGGGGTGCATACATATGACACAATAAATTATAACATATTATCCCCAATTACTTTAAATCACTCCGTCGGTGAGATATTAATTAAAATTATATTAATTGTGGCATAAGGCTTACAATCATCTTCATAGATGTTTAGTGGTGTAGAAGCCAAGACGGCAGGAAGAGTTTTTGATAAAGATGATGAAGGAGAAATGATCTCTGAAATGTTGGTCGCATAATAATAAAACAACTCAAGCAAACATTAACTTGCATCGTCTTTCTTACGGTTTTGGTGTTTATTTATTTAAATCGATTTTTAATAAAGAAGTTGCAAAAACAAAAAAAGGCTTACAGTCATATAACATTATGTTATAGACGAAAACATTATGTAAGATTATATGATAGAAGAACACGACAATTCAGGTGACATATTGGAATTGTCACCTGCACCAGGATATGAAGTTGCATAATATTGAACCGGGTATACGCCTATGCGGGTACCGTGTGTAGGTCCCACACTGCATTGCTGAGCCAACTTTCAGTTATGAGGTCGCAGGTAGACATGTCCCATTCCCCAATCATCACTGTCTATTGATTTTACCTCGCCGACCCCTCGACTTGCACCATTCCCCTAATTAATGGGCTCGTCCATAAAATGAATCAATTAACGTACCAAGGTATCTAAATACCGTCACAACTCCTATTTCCGTATTATCTGCTATGTACTGAAGAATATTATTTTTATTTCGTCTATTTCAAAAAGTTATTTCTACCTTCATTTTGTTGCTATTCAATTTTAAACCATTATGTTTGCACCATTTTCCAAATTTTGTCATATTATTTTGCAATTCGGTCGTCTTAGAATGCCGCTGGTGCCGCCTAGTATAAGGCGTATCAACAGTTTTCTTCTGTACTTTTGCCATTTTTTTGGACACATCGCACCTGGGCCAGGCCAATCTTTATGGGAGTGGGGATTTGAGGTGCTTGATGTATGAAAATTCCATCTTGGGAATCATTTTGTCTACCTAGCAACTTAATGTGAATGTTTTTCTCAATGGTTAAGCTGCTTTAAATAAGATGGCGTTCAATTATAATGTTTACCAATCATATGAATACTCTGTAGGCATACACTACAGCAGTGTTGTGTCAACCCCGGCCTCCTTTTCGGACTGCCGACGCCGTCTGGTGTCAGTACATGACAAAATCTTAAAGGACCGAATTCATCTGCATCTTGATTTGTTACAATTTTTCGCCATATTACACAGTCGTCCCGTACAACAAGATTTTTTAGGAGAAATTCATCTCAACAATATCATTCATATACAGAGAGAACATCACTGGCCCCAATATACTTCCTTGAGCGACACCTGCTCTGAGTTATATATCATTTGAATAAATATCTCCGAATGAAAACGGTTCTGACAAAACTCCCTCATCAGTTTAAGGATTACTTCACCAAAGCCAAGTCTTTCTAATTAATAATTGAAATATGGACTGTGAATATTAATGCAGTCACAGTGCTGTGTAACCTTGCATAATAATTACACTTTAAAAAAATGATTAATAATTAGAATTATGAAAAATACAGTCCCCTGTAATGTTACGTAATAATATGTAATTAGAAGTTATGACAAATTACATAAACAGGTATGTTATGCAACATTATGTAAGGTTATGTAATTAAAGGTTGGGAAATTCGATTGTAATCAAATTAAACCAGGCTTAATTACTATGCAAGATTACGTAATTAAATTAAAGTACGAGTAAAACGGACAACTTGAAAGTTGGAAATAGTTAAAAACGACTCATAACAGTTATAAAAGTTATGCAAAATTACGTCAAATTACGTAACAGATAAAAGTGGAAAGTTTGATCAAAGGACGCTCTGCAGGTGCAGATGATGTAAAAGGACGTGCGTCCGAACATCCCGTTGCATCAGGCTGTATGTGACAGACGTATTAAAAGTGAAAAGTGATACAGGACGTAAAATGAGAAGGCTCCGGTCACCCGGTTGTCGCAACGCGAGGAAAAGCGCTACTGGATGACCTAGATAAAAGTATGATGGCTGCCGTGGTGAGTGCTGTCGGCAGCTGCTTCTCAAACCTAGGAGCTACTATAGTTTATACTTGTATAATGCGTGCAGCCTTCCGCTATGCTAAAGCATAGGAATCAAATATATCTAGCGTTCTTGGAGGTTTTGAAATTTAGGGGTTATGGAAGTAGGCCTAAAATGGTGGAAAATTGAATAATATTACATAATGAAATATCGGAAATGAACACAAGATATTAAATGAGGTAGCCTAAACGTTGCATTAGGTGGGGAAAATCATGTTCTCCCGACCTAATATTCACGGGCTTTGGACCCTGGAACATATTTACATAATAATAAAGAAAAGTATCAGAAAACAGCTCGCAAAGCAGTCTGACTGGCAATTTAGATAATATTAAAATATAAAAATATACAAATCGACCTTGGAGAGGGTTTATTCAACTTCTAGCGAGTACGCTGGTCAAGGTGACCCAAGAAAGGATAACCATAGGGTTAGAAAAAGGTCAGAGGTATTTAAAGAATTATATAAAAGTGAAAATAAGGTAAAATACCCATTTCAAAGGAAATAAATCCGCCTGAACAGTAATTAGTGGGTCAAGTTATATAAGAGGGAAGCTTATAATACCGGCATGCAGGTAAGCATCTCCGCCTCATTCGAGGGCGCGACCCGACCAATAACTGGTAAGGATTAATCAGTGTAGCGTTAGCCTCCATACAGGTAGGAACACTCAAAGTTAAAGAAAAATAGACAGCAAGAACTAGAGATACAGATATGGCGAAAATTTTGAAATAGATATGGAGAAATATATTCCGAAATGTGCTTTAAACCATTCCAAAATAAGGTGTACACCACCATTCCTTTCACTTTCTCTCTCCTTTCCCACTCACTCCTTCCCCCTAACTTCCCTCACTCGCTCTCTCTATCTCTCCTCCCCACCCCCTCTCTCTCTCCTCCCCCATATCTCTCTATCTCCTCCCCCTCTCACGCTCTACCTCCCCTCTCGGTGAGGATGGAGGGAAGAGGAGGAGGAGGAGGGAGGAGGAGAGAGGAGGGAGGAGGATTATGTTAGTGACTTACGTTCATTCTTATGATGCCACGTTGAACTCAGTTGCTATGACAACACGTTCTTTCTGATGACGCAGTATTGAACCTCTTTGAGTTGGTTACTGCATTTGTATGGAAGGTCAGACGTAAACAGGTGGGCGTAAAAGAAGTGTGTGTAAATTTAATTTGAAACCCTTATTAAACCCTTATTTTCTAGGAAATCCCTCATAAAACATAGTGGAACGGGTTCCCACTAATATGTCAAAGCATGTCCACCACAATAATATCACTGTTTAATTATTAAATTTAATTAACGCAATTCCGTAACTATGACATAATGTTACGCAACTTTGGAATTTATTATCTTTGGGTCGGTGCAAAGATGGAACGCAACCTTGGAATTTATTATCTTTGGGTGCACGCTTGATATACATGAAAGAATCAGAGTCTGTGCAAAAAAGTCTCTGAAAATTCTCCTCCTGAAGGCACTCACAGGACGTCATGTCATTTATGACGTTGTTTTTCTCAGTACACGTCATCTCAGACATAAGACCCGTTTTCGCAGAGCTCGGGGGGGGGGGGGGGGGGGGGGGTCCATTGGAAGGTCGTACGAACTCCCACCATTGCGTAAACCCTATCCCACTCAATGCTGGGGACGCACGACCTTTCTATGGATCCTGGTCACATTATTATCATCGTGTCATATCATTTTGGTATTATAATTTGAGCAACGCAAGAATACATCCACAAGGCCGACATGCGTATTTTGATATTGATCATTAAAACTGTATTTGGCTGACTAAGTAAAAAAAAATAAAAAAAATTACAAAGGTCAATGTAAAGGATATTCCAGAAGTATGTCGTTCTGCATGGGTTCTTAAACCCATCTTAAATCTGCAATTTAACTTTAATCTAAATTTTGTTCTATATCTAAATAAACCTTTAAATGTCAAATACAACCATATTTCTACTTCAATCGGGACCTTGACGAGCTGGCGAAAATGGCATAATTATTAATTATGCACCGCATAAAACCCAAGCCAGAACAATCGCCATTCCTCCTTCGGAGATACAAATTATACTGGACAACTTCCTCCATGATCGGGAAACCCCCTCTATTTCTCATTGTCCAAGACCCAAAACTTAGCTGAGTGCCTAAGTTAGAGCCTTAGGGAGAGATTGGACCAAGATTTTTTAGCTCTTACTGGTATAATTACTGCATAACAGACCTCTCGCGTTCACGCTTTATCTGCATGAAGAACTTGGAAGCCATAACCATGCTTGTAGGCTCGGCATGACTTACACCTTGTGGCAATGTGGTAAACTAACAGGAAGTCAGAACTCAGAGAATGTTTTCTGACCCTCCCACCAGGTAGCGCCAGCAGCAGCTATAAATAGGGAATCCACATCGCCGTATCATGTGCATGAACGGCGATGGGGTCCACACGATTAAAGCTAAAAAACGAAATGATTTGGATGCGTCAGGAGACGCCATAGGAGGGAGGAAAGCAGGTAGGGTCTTGATAGTGTTAATCGACAAAAACAATTTATATTTATTGACGTAAAATGCCCGAAAATGATGTTGCGCCCCCAGCGCCCACCTGGTGCCATCATACCCTCTGGACGAAGAGCGCCCAAAAGATGGCAGCACCTGTTGCCGTCGAGGTAACTCCCCTGAGAGTTGGCGCAGGCGCACCAGACCTCTACGGTCGGGACAAGGATAGAGAGGGATTCCACCTATATTGCACCTAACTTTTTTTTTTTTTTATTTTTACAACCGACTTTATTTCTGAAACCTGCCTTCGGGGCATATACATTTCTAAGTACATATTATATCAAGTACATATTATATCAAGAGTAAAGGTACAAATACAAGGCACCAAGAAACATCATAACGGATTGTTGTCATTTAAAATCGACCTTAGGCAAGAGACAAGTTCATTTGGTTGGTTCTAATTTTAAACAGAGGAGAATATCTCTAGATTAATAATTCTGACACCCTCTTTATTTTAAATTTTCAACATTTTCGACAATATCACCAGCTAGATACTTCCACAATATTTTTTATTTTTTACAACAGACCCTTTTCTATTATCATTTTACTTTTTCTCCCGAAAGTGTGTTAACCTGTACAACAAGCTTATACTCTACAAAACATTAACCAGGATAGTTTAAATAATCAATATCATCCATGTGTACACTATTAGTATTTCAAGAGATGGCAATACCTGTTGATTCTCAACAACTTTACACTACCCTCCAGGCTCAAATTGGACATGGGTAAGTCTATAGGTATCAATAGTGTTGGACAAACAATTATCATCATGCTGCTGCTGCTCTCCTGTCCTGACTTTCAGGAAGAGGATAATTTCTCCTACTCTCCTTGATTCGTCCTGGATTATCTCTTCTGTACACTCTGTAATTTTGACAAGTTGTTTCTTGATCCTGATTTCTTCACTACTCTCCACTTCTCCACTGCCATTGTTGACTAAATTCTCACAAGGTATAAATTCCTCTACACCTTGTTCCACCTGATCTCTGGATTCACTAGGTATAACCTCTTCTACACATTCTTCCACTTGCTCTCCGGATTCTAACAGGCTGAGCATCTGTTCAAAGTACTTCTTTTCCTGTTCATACCATGCCTGTCTCCGTTCTTCCATTGCATTGACTAAATCTCGCAGACTTGCCATAGCTTCAGGTTGTTTCTGGTGGACTAGCGTGCTGCCACCTAGCGTGGGGCAGGGTAGGTGTCTTGTCTATCAGATGGTAGATATCAGTTTTAAATAACAGGGGGCTGCACTGGTGTCCAGGGCCGTATCAGTGTAAGCGGGAATAATAAACTGGTTATTTCGCCTCAAATGCTATAATGGCCATAAATACAACAGTCTCTTCAAATCAATATATATAAAACAAAGTCTATCTAGTCCAGTCAAGGTGTAATCCTCAGAGGAGTCCTAAAATCAGTAGTAAGCCTATGGCTACATGTGATAGTGAGCGATAATACCAGATTGTTTATCTCTGCGGATCTACACAAGGTTTGGCGGGTAGATCCACCGTATTGGTTTCTCCTTCCAAATTCACTGTGAAGATAAGCGTAAATGTTCTCAATTTTTCACTGTGTATATTCCCAATGGTTTCATAGTAAACCTCTGAAATGTTGAAGTGCTTGGCAATATCTGGAATCTGAAACAAAAGAAGATTTAGGGGAGCTGACTGCACCCACGTCTTTCTCTCTGTATAGCTACCGAATATCCTTGCACCTAACTTTTAAAAAACCCATGTGACGAACAATTCCAGTCCCGGAATCCTCATTCCCTTCCTATAACCCTACTGCTCGTATAAGTCTGTTGTCCAAACAGCTGTAGAATAAACAATTTTGGCCACTTTCCACCGCTACGCAAGCGTTGGCCCTACTCATATCACTAGCAAAGTTCAGCCACCCAGCTACTACCAATTCTATAGCGTAGGGCCTAGAGCACTGGACTCCAGGCGTGAAGGTTGAGGGTTCAAACCTTGCCTGGGTCTGTCAGCTTTTTTTTTTATCATCCTCTACTTGTTGGGCCATGTAGAGCTGTCACTCTACACGGCCTGGACGGGACGGAGGCGGGGACGGAGGGTGGGTTTGCACTGGGTGCTGGGGGACGGGGAAGGCTGGTGATTTGAAAAACAAAATATCCATAATAATGTTTCACTGTGTGCTAAGAAAAACGGCCTAAATATATCCAAATAACATTCGCAAAACGCCGACTAGCAGCTGCCACTCACTGGACGCTGTTAACCAATCATATTGCATGCACCTTTTTACACATGTGTTACACATCTCGCTCTATATAAACCTGCACAAAACTGCTGTTGTCATGAACATCCCTGATGAAGGCCCGAGATGGGATGAAACGCGTAGGGTAGCAGAGAACAATAAAGTATTTCAAAACTAGATCGGAGTAATATTTAGTGCAGTTCATACCTTCTACTCTCTTTAATCTAAAACCTAATTCTCTTAAGAAGGGACATGTCTGGATATTGTATAGACCTATCATACTGTATGGTGCCTCCTCCTTGTGGCCTTGTGGCGGCCTAGGATACCATAGTTATGTAGCCTACATATATATATAAATACTCGTTGGTCAGACCTAATAAACTCACAGGTCACTCTAGGTTAGACATTCAACTCTTCGAGTTATCATTAACACAGAAAGGATTATATAGTAACGTTATAATAGAAATTTATCATGCAATGGGTCGACAATCATTAGGCCGATTATCCGGTTGAATTATGGGGGTGTTCCACAGATCGGAATAAGCCTTACGTCCCAATCCGTTTTCCAAAAACCGATCATTAATTCCGACCTGTTGGTGATATAGCTGTTGGTTCGGTTCGGTTCTATTCTAAAGACCAATCATTAATTCCGACCTGTTGGTGACATGGCATCGGTCCCATTCGGCCCCATCGGAACGGAATAGCACTGTCGGAATATTTTAGGCGAACCAAGCGAACCGAAGGGCTAAAAACGATAATCCGACCGGTTCAATTCTCATCGGTTTCGATCGGTTTTTTCAAGAACCAATGTTGCATTTCATTCCGATCCGAGCAGTTGAACAGACCAAAATGTGTAGGTTCGGATCGGTAGGAATAGTGACAAACCTATGGAAACCTATGAAAACCGATGTGCTTGGTTTCTTATTAAAACTGATTCGGACGTAAGGTTATCCCGACCTGTGGAACCGGCCCATATTCCGACCTGTGGAACCGGCCCATAACAAGTATCAAGCAAGCAAGACGTAGGTCGATCAGAACCAGAACCGTGAAGAGTGCAAAAAGAGTGCGTCCTCATTCTCTCTCATGTTTATGTGTGTCCCATACTTCCCGTTTTATCGTAGGATATCGTAGGTGTTTGGTTTTTTTCCGCATAGCTATAATTCCGTCCCCTTTATTACTCATGGTAATATGTATATATACGCAGTAATATTTTTTTTATCAAAATTAGATTAAAATCGTCATCACGGACGCTAATTGTCATAAAGAGTAAGTGAACCAAGCGACAGTGGTACAGTGCAATGAATGGTGTGATAACCCTTATATTGGGTCGATTTGTTTAACTGTTGATACTATTTTTTTTAATTTAATTTTGTTAAAGGTGTTTCCCTGCTCAGAAAATTTGACCTCTCGCCGAGCGCGGATCTGTCCCGCGGATCTAATTTTGCCATACTCTGACAATGGGCATGTATGTGTACATGAAGCTATAACCATTATGGTATAACCTGGCTGCTCCCTCTCTACTCCAGATTGTGGTATCCGTGCCTTTATACCTGTTAAAGTCTGCTTTTCTTCAACTTTAGGAACATAAATATAACACATATAAATAGAAAATGAATGATATGTATCAGTGTGTGAAATTCATTTTTTTATTCAACCGCCAACTTGACGGGTGAATGCAGAAATTTACCCGCCCACACAGAAATTTACCTGCCCTCAAATGACCGACCAACCCCTAGAATATTTTTATTTTTCACTTGAAGAACGGTGGTTTCTGTGTATTTTCAGCATAATATCCAGGCATAGAGATTTCTGTGTTAAAATGTTATACATTATCTGCTTTATGTATATATAAAACAGCCCTAAGATATTTAAATATATGCAAAAATTGTCAAAAATAGCCTGTCGCTTGACGATAACACATAGAAATAACAATATCAATTGTACTTGGATTCATAATTTTCTTTTTATTTGCATCAATATTATTCGATACTTGTAGAAATACTCCCAAAAATTAATATCAACTGAAATTTGATAATAACTGTATGTTACCATCACAGATCAATCTAATAAATAGAATTCAACTTTTGGGCCAATTTTCTGAGCTTGCCCGACAGAAGTAATGACAAATAGCCTGGAAATACATTTAATTTAAGAGTGAAATACCATAATTCTGGTTACCTCTAGAATGCATTTATATCCAGGGGCAGATGTGTCACTTGACCATTACAAAATACCAAAATAAGTAAAATAACAAATACATTTACATAAAATAACAAATGCATTACCAATGAATTTTTTCAGTCAATTCGATTTCAGACAGGATTTTATTTATAAATCCACTAATTCGATTTTAAACTTCTTTCTCATGGGAAAAATATGTACAATTTTATGCACAGTGCAGGGCTCAAATATATCTACAAACTTCACTTGCCCAATTGGCAAGTATTAGGCAAGATTTACTTGCCCAACATTAGTTTTCACTTGCCTAAATCTATTTGTAGAATTACAACAGAAATCACACAGATCTGTAAACTTTTATTAACATAAAACAATTATTAACATATTATACCCTATGTGAACTTCTGGGTTTTGATAGTTTACAGCTGATGGGAAGATGGAGAGGAGACTTGTGTGCCTGTAACCTCTCATTGACTGTTTTGAATGAATGACAACAGATATAAGAACTCGATTAGAAATGTCTAAAAACTCTTCTATAATAAATATTATGTACATTATATTCTGTAGTAATATATAATATTCTTGCCTATGTAAATTAGTGGCAATTAGTGTTTCTAGTTCTGTGCTGACTACATCTTCGTCAGGTCGGAATAATGCAGTTCGTGACTGATTCGTCCTCTTTCTTCCCAGAACACCAATGGCAAGGCCAATAAGATAGTGCTATATCACCCATAGAAGTATATCATACACTGTTAAACTATACAACTATATAGACTAGGATTGTCGCGGGTATGTTGGCGATTTGTCTCGTTCTGTGTGCTTGTCGCGGTAAACATTCATGGCTCAAGAAAACTGCATTTAAGAGCATTTACTCAAACTATAGTCGTGTGCAGTCAAGCATGGTGTCAATAAAGCTTCTCGGCAGCAACTTATACAATGTACACTCAGCGCATAAAGTGTTACCGGTACCAATAATAGTAACATATTTGTTTTTCGGTATCTAAGACTGCCATCAAATACAGGATATTCATTATAATTATCGCATTATGAGTTCTGAATATATGAAGGTCAGTGTGCCAAATTAGTCAGAGAAGGTATCAATTAAAGTCTAATCAGTCAGTTTAATAAGGAACACCAGAGCTCATAATATTGTTGATTAAACATGTTTTTTATTTATTTCTGATTCATACAGTGACAGAATGTTAATAGTTTTTAGAATAAATAACAATGACTAACCTAACTTAAAATAAACACCTACCAAAACAGCATACCAACTGAAATTTGTGTTTACATAATATTTACTCTACCCGAAAGTCAAAATTGTCCCTGTTACTATAGTTTGTATTCCTATGGATTTCCCTTCCCAACTGCCTAATTCCGGCGTATAGATGTCAGCAGCATACACCTTATGTGTCAAGGTGATGTCAGTCTGAGTTCCTTGTTCCCGTACTTCCTTCCTTCTTTCGTTGCACTTTGTCTGTTATAATTAATGGACAAGTTAATAGATATTGCAGATTCTTAGCCTATGGTAAATGTAAGCATACTTTGCAAACAACCTTCAAGTGAACATTTTTCTATAGGCTTTATATATACATAGTATTCACATGACGTCACCCCAGTCAGCGGCTATCCTCACTGGCAGCCATAATGTGTGGCAACATAGATAGCGGGAGACACTAGATCAACAGGATTTCCCGTTTCAAATGTTTGCTAATGGCAATTATACTTATTATTCCATCATGACACACTACAAAATATAACCATATAACCATATAACCTATCAGCATATAACCTATTTCTATCCTCATGTTCCTTGCTCTTTTTTCGTCTGTTATCTAGCTCTTTTCTCCATCTTTGTTATCTTGTCTTGTATCTCCTCATATCTCGTCCTATCTCCTCATATTTCACTTTCTCTGTGTCGGTCCTCTCTTCCTTCATATATATGTGACTGTAGTGGGTCCATTTCGGTTTGAGACATTCTTGCCAGTTGCCAGCCTTCATGATCGCTATCACATGTCGCCACAGGTCAGTGGGTGGTCGCCCATCCCTCGCCTGTGGTTATCCTGATAAATCAGGCCCAGAAACACTGACAGCTGTGGAGGTTGTGACTTAAGTGACTACGTGTGGGGTGTCAGAGCCTTCCCTCAAGTAAGTGACCCTCGACCTGGTGGACAGTCTCCCCAATGGAGCCTATGGCCAGCACTCTCCCCTGGGTTGGTGCGGCTGCGGTATAGTCTAAAGCCTTGCCGACCATGGGATTCGATACCACAACCTCCCGACCTAGAGTCCAACGCTCCACCACCTGAGCTATGGAAGCCGGTTAAAAGTCCCATGTTGTCAAATTTGTGGAATAAAGTTCCATGTTATCAAATTTGTGGAATTGGTCATATGTCATTGCTTACTAAGCCATAAATCAGCATTGTAGCAGATCGACTCACAGGTACCGTATATATAATTCCTTGAATAGGCGCCCCCCCGCCCCCCCCCCCCCCCCCCCGGCACTAATTAAGTCAAGGGACTTTGTACCAGGCACCTATTCAAGGCCCGGCGCTTATTCAAAGAAGGTAGAATGAGCATGGAAATTATAGATTGACTTTCCCAGAATTTAAAATAGGGAAATCATTAGGTCTGAACTCAATATAAGTCCACTTGGTAAATGTTTTAATTATAATTACCAATAGCCTAAATAAAACATACTCGTCTTAATTTGCCATGATTATATTTCAAATCTTTCAGAAGAATCGTCATAAAATGGTATATAAACAGTTTAAAGCTATGCCAGTGTCTGGTTACTGTTATAATAACAGTAAACTCGAGCTAACCACCAGCATGAAACTGGATACTTTAGGTATGCTGGCGGGCATCCTAATTAAGATTGTTTGTTTAATAATAACCTCAAGAGACTTTATATCCACAACAGAAATAACACTACTGAAGATAGACAAAACCAAACCAGTGATAAATCATTACCACTACAGCTATAGTTATAGTATCGTATGGCATCATTTGTTTTGATACATATAGCTTAACCCTGGCGCCTATTCAAGGCCCAGTGCTTATTAGTAAATCATGCTCTGCCCCAGGCGCCTATTCAAGGCCCGGTGGTATTTCAAGGAAATACAGTATGCAATAAGCTGCTAATGCAATATTAAAATTAAATTAGATTTAAAAGTATCCAAAAGACATCACCCATATTACCTTTGAAAAGTGGCATAACATTGTTGTGGTTTTTTTAATATTAATTTACACCTCTAGTGTAGTTTTAATGCATTTTTGGAATCATTAGCAACTCGTTTCAACTGCTGATCAATTACCGATAGCAATATGTGATGTGTTACAGACAAATGAGTCATAGGCCGCAAACAATGGACTTTGAAATATCATCATATTTGAAAAGATGAGATCAAGCTGATTCTAATCATGGTATACACAGAAAACATCCAATAAGTGCTTCTACATTTTAAGTTTGATATTTTTATTTTTGAAAGAAAAAATTGCAATATCCCTGGGTGGACAGTTATTAGTTAAGTAGCTAAATATACTCCATATGATGACCTTAGAAATGCATGGATATATAAATATATGACCATCACCTGAATCGTGAGTCTTGAAATTTGATACACATACCGTATTCATAAGACCTGGAGCATTAGATAACGCAAAGATGAGAACATTCATACACAGAGGTCTAATGAATAACATACTTTGAAAATACGAGCCCTACCCATAACATTGCTTCCACCAGCACAAACATATTTTTAATTGATCCTTGCACTAGAATTTAGCTGGGCAATTATATTTGCCTTTTCTTTATAGTTACTCAATAAACTCATACATATTCCAGCATTTGGTAGTGTTATTGTATTGCATTGTAACGCCATAACACAGAGAGCAAGCTGGACCAAAGTCATCCAATTAGTGGGTAATGGATGATACTGATTGTTGAGTAAACAGTGCATGGCGGAAAGTAAACAAGTGTCGGTGAAAGCCACACAAGGCAAATTAATCATTTTAACATGGTAGTTGTGATATAAATGTGGAATTCAAACTCAAAGTTGTTCTACTCGTCTACCTGTTTCAACTACGAATGCTAATGATTGATTTGATTTTGATTTTAAATTATGTTTATTCAGGACAACAGAAATACATTTCAGTGACAAGCGTTGATATTCTCAGAAGTTGCCTGATTGCATAAGGCAAGGCACTAAGTTATTCAATAACATATAGGAAGAAAATTATATAAAGATATTAATCATTTCAATACATAAAGACTTCGACATGATGGATACATTATGATCAACTTCACAATAGACAATAGTACTTCGTATTCAAATTCAAATCTTTGTCTAAAAACATATTTAAAAACAATGAACAGAATATCTATATAATTCGCGTCGTGCTCTTACACATATACCATTGGGTATTACACTTTAAATTGTCATATCATATTAATTTAACATTAAGACAATGCAATCCATAGTATCAACATAGGCCTGGTCGCAAGGTAAGTTAGACAACACAATGCAATACTGTAATGCTTCTCTAAGCTATACTCTACCATTGATAGTAAATCATCACACAATTCTTACATTACAAGCATACCATTAATCAAATTATAATATATGGCACATGGAGAATCATACAATACAGATATTACCAATAATCAGTCAGAGCTCTGGGATATACGTACCAGCCAGATTCACACTGGCTGTCATATTATTGAAATGATCGCGTATCTTTACATATTTCACATCTCAACTACACCAGAGTTGATAAAGCGTTGATAATAATAGTTCTTAATTGAGTTTTTAAAACTCAAGTCACCCTCTATAGTCCTAGACTTTTCCACTATAGGCAGAATAAAAGTCGATATATTAGCAAGCATCTGTCACGATTTAGTAGGTGCTTAACATTTGCTAATCTTCTCAAGTACTTACTGGCGATTCCATAGTTGCAACTAACTTGCTTTTTCATAGATTGCTGGCTGTTGAACCAAGTTCCTAGGTATTTATAATCTTGTAAATACATAACTATTTCTTGATTAAGATATACAGGTGGAAGATTTTTTATATATGCATCAATATTACCTCTAAAAACAAGGATTTGTGACTTTTTTGCATTGGCTTTCAGATGGTTGTTAGAGGACCAATTAGCCAATTTACGTAGATCACTTTGTATTAATTTTATAGAGTCCCTGTTCAGTATCGGGGTACAAATAGCACAGTCGTCGGCATACAAAATGAGATGGCAGCAGTGCATACATGCATTATAGACTACCGAGTACATGAGTACAGTATATATAGCTATATATGAACATTAAAATTATGTCTACGCTGGGGGTTGTATAACTCTTATAATACTAATTGAATGTAACTGTTACTGTGATATCATTGTGTCTATATGGCCTACCAGAATAAAGTTTTTTTTAAAGGAAAGGTTATTCTAGGTTGTTATACGTCGATCATAGATAAAGTCTAAACAGGGATGCATTTGTTGGTCATATCACCTATGATGAAGGGCAAGTCACCCGAACGCTCGTGGAAATAATGATCATCAACGACAACACTTTTATTTATAATCTTAATGAATACATGTACCGGTATACATGTATATACCGGTATGTATGTATGGAGAGTATACCACACAGTATGGATCGTTGAAATTAAAAATATGTTACGTGTTATCTAACACCGACTAATATTTCATTCAACAAATGAATTCCATAACTTGCTTCAGTTGAGTTATCCAAATATTTGATAAGGTGTTCGCGAACACATGTAAAGTTTAAATTCTTGGATGTAGACCTGAAACTACGTAGATGG
The DNA here is from genome assembly GCA_942159475.1 of Sthenelais limicola. Taxonomy (NCBI): domain Eukaryota; kingdom Metazoa; phylum Annelida; class Polychaeta; order Phyllodocida; family Sigalionidae; genus Sthenelais; species Sthenelais limicola. Next base: position 78,469,288 of record OW804098.1, read on the forward strand.
GGATCTGGTACTGCGCCACATTTTAGCTCCTCCCCATGGGGGATGGGTAGGAGTGAGCTAAAAGGGGTGTGTTGGTCCTCGGAGGCACACGATTGGTTGATAAGTTATATCATCCCACATCGGGTTTAAGGTGTGTGAAGGATGATTTCGGTATAAATATGACTCAAGTTCCACGCAGTTCCAAAGAAACATTTTCTAATTGCGAGAAAGACGAAAAACTTAAAACAGAGGAAACAAGCGCTGCAACGAAATTTTCTACGAATCGAATACTCTACAAGGCCAGACAAAATGTACAACATGAAGAATAATCACTGCGTGATCAACGATCGTGACATAGGAGTACTCGGCGCTCCCATAGCCGAGGGACAGGTAAAGTGAAACGCAGTTTTGCGCGTTTTTGAATACCTGTTTCATTCGTTTGAATGATATTTCAATCTAAATATATTCTGTGCTGAGCTTTTTAAGTTTTTAGTTTAGGATCCCTATTGTTCTCCAAAAGGTAAAGGTGAACGAATGTTGTGTTTCATGAAATATTTCCAAGAAAAAGTTGAACATTACAAATCTCTTGTTAACAACTCCATTAACTAGTTTACCTGTTAAGTGGTACCAGTTTTGTATCATTAAACTCACCGATAGATTGCATTGTCATTTTACAGAGTACCAACAATAGCTTAATAGTAATAGAATAATTCTTAAGTGAAGTTGCTATTTTATTTTCAAAGTGTTGCTATGTTGTTTTCAAAGTGTTGCACTTGGGTTACATTGTTGGTTTCAATGTGTTAGAAGAGTTTAAGTCGTGCAAATTAAGTGTTCACGCCTTTCTACTTTGCCCTCCAACACACATATTAAAGCAGTAAAATAGTGGATGTAATCATTTGACGCTTGTGATTACGTGGCTATATTCCACGAGATCGGAATTCTTTTGCTATAACAAATTTGCTTGCTCGTTATATTTCATTTTATCATATATAATATGATAAATAATTATTTATAGGGAAAGATTGGTGTAGATAGAGGACCCCAAGATCTGCGCAACGCTGGCCTGGTCGACCGCATTGAATCACTCGGTAAGAAAATGAAATTAATCAATTCCAAAGCATTTTTCTCGTATATCTTTTCATTATTTAAAAAACTTAAATATCTTCTCTATATTGAAACAATTTATTTCCACTAATTAAGCAGTTTGAACCGCAGAATAAGTTACCCCCGGGTACATTCACAAACTCTATGTAGCTGAGTAGCACCTACTTGTGTTGGTTATATTCTATTTTGAGGAACATTGCGATGGAATGTGAGTTCGCCTTGAGACCAAAGGGATCATTCCACTGACAAGCGCAAAATAAATTACGGTGCGGTCCCGGCCAATTTAAACTAAATTTGCGAGGTACCACCCTGCAGTCTTTATATTTCTGGTGCATCATAGCATTATCGTCCAATCACTTCCCCTGTAGTGCATAGCCCCATGCATCATCGAAAGAAATAATACTCGAAGGCAAAACAATGAATTCTGTCCCTGTAGTTCAATACCAAAGGGCAAGGGCAGTGGGTTTCCAGGGCACTTCCATAAATGACAAGTAAAAAAATCCCCAGTGAGAGTTAATCAATATCTATGGCAGATAACTTGGGCCTATCTTGTGAATGCAATCGGTCACCACCGAGTCAGTAAGGCTTTTGTTATTTCCTGTCACCTGTTATAAGCCTAATTCACTTCGATGACAGATTGCATCAACGACAACCTTCAGTCACATATATCTAAAAACAATAGATTGTCAGATTTTATCTCACATTGTTTCTGTTCACTGGAATGGAGATAAGAACAGTTGATTTGAAGGATGGCACACAGAATTGAGATTGTAAGGTCCTTGAACCATGACTATTGCGCTGATGATAATTCCTTGATAGTAATAACTTGGATAGATGATCCCCCATCGGTTGCACTTCCTATATTGATTAGGGTACATGATGCGACATGAACGAATTGCCACTTCAAAGCTTTAGCACATGCCCTTATTGACACGTTATTTGACACTTTCTTTCTCAAGGCTATCTTTTAAACACCAACCTGTCAATCCCATGATCAACTCATACTGGTTAATTCCAGGATATAAAATCTCTAGGCACTATGATCCAAGTGGTAGTTTATGAAAGAATGCATTGTTCGTTTGTTTTTGTCAGGCTATCGTGTGACCGACTACGGTGACCTGCAGTTCGAAGAACAAACTGAAGATCCACGCCTGTGGAATATGAAAAACCCAAAAGCTGTCGGGAGCGCTAATGAAAAGGTGGGTGGTGTCTCTCAATATAGTCTCGTAACTTCAACAGCTTTTAGTATGCACGTAATTGACTTTGAACAATACCACAAATGACTTATCTATTTTTTTTATCAATATGATTTCTTTTTTAGATTGCCGAAGCTGTGACTAAAATTGTATCGTCTGGTAAAACATGTGTTACATTGGGAGGGGATCACTGTATAGCCATTGGGTCAATCTTTGGCCACGCTCAAGCGCATCCTGATCTTGCCGTCATCTGGGTGGACGCTCACGCCGACCTGAACCCCCCTCTTGCCTCCGAGTCGGGTAATATTCACGGAATGCCCGTAGCATTCCTACTGAAAGAACTTGAAGAATACATTCCAAAGGTGGAGAGTTTCAACTGGCTTACGCCCTGGTAAGTTTTCTCGATCATTCAAATCAACTTGCCCGGAACCTTATTCCACCCATGTATGAAAATGATTCTATGGTGATAATAATTAACGTCCATAACCTTATAGAGATTAATAACCTACCTTTAAATCAATATCAATTTCAAATGTATCATGGCATAGATAGAACAGTCTTCCAGTCTTCCATGCCATCATTTTCCATTTTTTCATTTTTAAAGATATCAATGAATTCTCCACCAAATCCATATTTTACAGCTTGACAGCCAAGGACATCGTCTACATAGGTCTCCGTGACGTGGACCCTGCAGAGAGGTACATCATAGAGAAGCTGGGTATCCGTGCCTACACCATGCGTGACGTTGATCGTCTTGGAATCGTGCGGGTCATGCAGGAGGCTCTGGAAGCCGTTAACCCTGGTCTCAAGCGTCCAATGCACCTCAGCTTCGATGTGGATGGCCTTGATCCAGGCGTCACCCCAAGCACCGGCACTCCAGGTGAGTCAAGTTTAATTATGTGTTTTAGGTCATCTTTATGCGCCATGTATATAGGCCTAATAGCCACGCCCAACTTCTTCCTTCAACCCTCCCGCGTCCAGTACACCCACATACACCATGCAGAAACCTCCGTATGGCCGTTGAGCAATCATTTGGCAATATCAACTAAGTTTAATATTATAATATTCTAAATTTCGCCGCAAAAAACCCCAACAAGCCTTACAAGGTCTGTTATTATGTATGGGGGCTTATGGGCCCGTCGCACTGCTTATCCTGTGAAGGTGTTTAATCTATCCCGTATAGCTATATATAGAGTATATATATGGGAATACACTGCACCCTGCGGTTTATTTTATAATAGGAACGCCAATAAATGGTATATATATATATATCTTGTCCTCGATTCTTACAAGCACCGAGACCGCCAGTTTTGATAACTAATGTTACCTTTTGTTCATTTAGTTCATGGCGGGTTAACCATTCGTGAAGGCAACTACATAGCGGACGAACTTGCATCAACAGGTAGCCGAAATTATGATTCAATATGTATTGATATAATACCCTCTTTATAAATTAATATTTCTCTTTTATAACCTGTACAAATATAGATCTATAACTCGACACATAGATAGACACATGTTATTACCTCGCACAATTCCCCCTTGTAACTTTCATCATATCTCAATCATACGAGGACACCGACACGGTGAAGTATCCATTGGTATTCATAACGCAAAATCTTAACCTCACACCCCTTGCTTCCAGGTAAACTGGCCGCCGTGGATATTGTTGAGGTGAACCCAGAGTTAGGCAGTGCCAAAGACAAAGAGATGACACTCTACACTTCGGTGGAAATATTAGCATCCTGCTTCCGCGATCGCGCCGCCCAAGTCATACCAGAGAAGATTCCGACGCTCGACAAGCTCCAGATACCTGTCCAAATGTTGAAGCAGAACTCCTAAGTTTGTAACTTTCCCTTTTGCAAAAAATGTCGTTCTATGGATATGATGAAGGTAGAAAGTTCGAAAATTATAATCTTTCGCGAAAGTATAGCGAAGTTTATCACCATCACCCTCTAAATCTTGTTGTGAAAATGAGCAAATTATTGAATCATTGTAACGTAAAGATGAAAAAAAGGCATTTTATTTCATCATTTATATAAAGAATACATTTCGAAGTGAAAACTTTTGCTATTGAATCAAAGTCTATTTACCAGAATGGGGTGCATGTTATCATAATCTTATTGTATGCGCACGTGGGCTTAACCAAGGGTGCAACGGAGCTTCATCTGCCACAATTCATCTCATTTGTTCTTCGTAGGAGTGCTGTGTACAATTGCCACTCTTTAAGAATATTATTTTATTCAAAGGTGTGCTGTGTTCAATTGCCATTCCATTGTTTGTATATATATTATGATTATATTAGTTGGAGGTGCGGTGTTCAATTGCCATCTCTTCTCTCATATCCACACCAAAATCTCTAAATAGGCATGCTGTGTAAAATTGCCATCCTATATTTTTGGTATGGATTTTTCCAAGAGGTGCCGGGGAAAATTGCCACTTTTTGGTTGTCTTTAGAAATCTCACTTTTGGGGGGTGCTGTGTCTAATTGCCGCCTTTTTAGTTCTGTCACTATTAACCATTGAGCGTGAGGTTTCATCGCTTTGCCCTTGAGTCCACGAGTGCGCTATAGACAGGACATTTCATTTTGCTCCTCTTCGAGCACAAGTGCATTTCATGTCAATATGTAACCAAAAGGATAATCGAGGACGTTGTTGTTTTGGTGGAGGGGTGGGATTTTTATTCGAACATGCCAGTTGATGTACTGTATCAGCATGCTGGTACCCTTCTCAAAATGTAAAGAATTATTTTTGTGAAATATTTACTCTTGCGGTGCAGTGTTTAATTGCCACCATGTGTATTTTGCTCGCCACATATCTAAACCTGGCGCAGTGTTTAATCGCCGCCAGCCTAGCATTTTGTTCATATTCTATCATTTAGTGCAGTGTTTAATTGCCACTAAGATGATATTGTTAAAAATATCTATCCAGGTGCAGTGTTTAATTGCCACCACACTAGAGATAAGGTGTTTGTATACTTAGGCCTACTCGAGACTAGAAGATTAAGAAGTATAAACTGGAAAAAAACATTGAAAAAACCTCTAGATATATTTATAACCACGCCGACTTTCATTGGTGTTATATTTCCCTTGGTGAAATAATTTCGGTTCGGGAGTATTAAGAAATATTCAACACAATGTACATTTTGTTAGATGAATTATATGAGGATTGATGATAGTAGCGCTAGATGCCCTGTTTCTCCTCTCTCTAAGAAAACCTTATGGGTTCTATCATAGGGCTCTCATAAAATGTTATGCCCTTGTACAAATTCCAATTCAAGAAATAATGAGTATTGTACCTTCAAATATTGTGTAGTATTGAAATGAATTCAAATCAAATAAACCATTAAAAATCACATGTCTGTTTATGTTTTGTTTAAATCACAAGTAATGTAGAATAAATACTTGAATGTGGACCCTCTATCCATTGCGATATCATTATTGGCCCACACTTTTAATGTTCTCATGTGTTGGGAATCTTCTACATATATCACGTGACCACAACGTGCAGCCTTCTTACATATAACATTTAATAGCAAGTAGATTTTATCTGTATACTCCTAAGGTTACAAGTGGAAATTTGACATCGGTAGGGGATATTCCCTTGTTAAATTTGGCCTTGTGTAGAGTGGGCAGTCGTTTTAAGTACACATCAGTTTTTGATACACATATTATGTGCAACACCAGTTCTCACGACACGGTTCCAAATGTAAAAGAAAAACAAAAAAAACGTATTAAAGTTTTTCTTCAATAGATCCTTCCAGCCAAATACTGCTCAAGTGCCTACCGCGTGACCGCATCTAGCTTATTCTTAATGTTCGCATAACTACGATGAATGTTGAGAAAACTAGTACCATTGAATGTACTGAAAATAGCCATTGAAACCAATAAATCATTCTGAAATTTAATTTAAGCTGCATGGAAATGGTCATTTATATATCATATACCTGCCAAGTTATGAAGCACAATACATAAAGATATTTCACAGTTGTATCTAAAAATGAATACCGACCGCGGGTACAATAAGGGTGTAATTCCCGGTCCCCGCACTCCCTACACATAGTGTGGTACGCCCGCGCTCGCTCGCATTTCCACTGAGATAGGGGGTCTTTAGGGGGAAAGTTCGCATGTCATTGAAAACCTAAAGAAAAGGTCTTTTTTCTGGAGGACTTCGCAAAAATGGAAAAAAGGGTTAACACCTTCATTCAGCTGGTGAAGTGAAAAGTTTGTGTGTGACATTAGATCTAAAGCTAGGGAAAGTTATGATAAAGAGATAATCCGGGGAGCAAATTCGCTCTACTGTGTGGGTCTTGGTCGTTTGACCTTGCCCATAGGGGAATGCTCTTAACAAAGAAAGCTGATAGTATAGAAAATTATGTCAGCGTTTTTTCAGAAAAAGTGGTTGATTTTAAAAATGTCAGCATTTTTCAGAAAAAGGAGTCTATTTAATGGCTGAAAAGTCAGCGTTTTCATGGAAAGAGGGGTACTTTTTCAGCTCAAAATCCGCGGAAAAGGGTATGTTTTCTGACAGGTGAAACAAGCCTATGTCCTATTAATTCCATACCAGTGCGGAGAACGGGGTGTAATTATAAAAAAAACGATCAATAATTCTAGAATACTTACTGAAACCTGGACATGGCGGTCTGTGGAAACGTGGGGAGAAAATATTCCCAAAGCTCTAAGTTACCAAATGGGGCAGTCCCCCAACCCCACCCCACCCCGCGACGTTAAAAGCAGTGATCTAAAAAAAAAGCAAAAAAGTACTAAGTTAACTAATTATCAAGTTATGCACCGATTTGATCAACTGTTAACATACCGTATTTAACTTTGTAATCAGTGTCAACTTAATTCATATACTTGGCGTTTCCACTGGAAACTATTTTCTCAGCCACAATCATTTGTGCCTGATGTCAACTTATAGTTATACAGTAGTTTGATTCTTGAAGAGGGAAACAGTGTGCAACGCAATAGCCAGGGCTGTAAAAAAAGTTGGTTGAAAAAAAATTGTCGTTAAAAAATAGTTGGTCGGGGAAAAAAAATTGTTGTGGAAAAAAAAGTTGTCGTTAAAAAAAAAAGGTTGGTCGTTGAAAAAAGTTGGTCGTAAAATAAAAGTTGGTTGAAAAAAAGTTGGTCGTTAAAAAAATTGTCGTTAAAAAATAGTTGGTCGTTAAAAAAATTGTCGTTAAAAAAAGTTGGTCGTTAAAAAAATCCTTAAACACCTCACAGACAGCTAAAGAATATTATCAGATGTAGATCCAGTATCAGTGATTGGCACATTTCATAGTGACCCATTTGTTTTCTCAGCTATAAATAGCTGAGAAAACAAAAAGCAGCGATCTAAAGCCTGGGTTCCACTGCCTCGCTACTACTCCCGTTTCTTTGGCCCCGCTACTTGTAGAATCGGAAGAAAGTAGCCGTTTCAATTCAAACATGTTTGATTTAAAACGGCTACTTCCCGTTATTTCCAAAGTAGCAGGACCAAAGAAACGGAGTGTAGCGTGGCAGTGGAATCCAACCCCCCCACCCCCCACCGCATTGTGGTGTAAAGAATTGCAATTCTTGCGAGGGGAATTTACCCTAGAGTGGCCGTCCCCCCCTCCCCCCCCCCCCCCCTCCCCTCCGCCTGGGCCTCGACCGCCACGCGGGACCTGGGTGGAGCGGGGGAGAGCAGTTGTTATGTGTCTACCTGTTTGATTGTCTTAGCAACCGAAATAGCATCGCCATTTGTTCTCCGGCGTGACTCTCATTAGTGGGTGGGGGGAAGGGACTGGGGGAGGGAGGGGACGCTACATGCTTGGGTCAGGGATAATGGGAGGGGAGGGGGGGTTGAGGGCAAGGGATCCTCCGCGCAGGCGCACAGTGCATGACCTTGGCGTGGGAGAGCGCTGGGGGTCATGATCATGTGGCAGGAGGATCCCCCTCAGCCAATCATAAGGGTGGATCGCCAGGAGCGCACTTTGCTATACCCATTTTGATGCTAATGAATAATTAACGTGTGACTATAAATAAAGGGGACAGAGTAAGCTTGGACACACCTTGCTGCCTGGCCGAAGACTACTATCATCCGACTTCTCTGACTTCATCATTTACATACCGAATCTCTGGGCAAATTGCCATTGCATTCTCACACTGGCGACCATTCGAAGAGACGACTTGCTAAAATAGCAAAACCCTCATCTTGGTTCCAACAAGGATACCTTGAGAGAGTGGCTGGATGGGATCAGCAGGGCAAAAGCCTATTGTGCGGCCAATGACGACCTCACTTTAGAGCTTTTGGGGACGCTTGCCAGTGGGCCTCTAGCGAGGTGTGTGGCAGCGTTCCTGCAGGTAGCGGAGAACAGAACCTGGGATCTGGCGAGGGCAGAGATTTTCCGACTCTTCATGAATGAAGAGGAGGAACAACAGCTCAGGGCACGCCTCACAGATCTTTATCAACTCCCGTACGAAGATGCTAAGCAATATGGACGCAAGTTCCAGCTGGCGTCCCAAAGGGCATATAGCATTGAGGATTTAAATCATGATATTGTCCAAGAGACGCTAGTAAGGAATTTTGTGGGAGGACTGAGGGACGAGCAGATACGTCATGACGTATTTGCCGCTCGTCCTCAGACTCTGGCTGAGGCTATCACTCAAGCCTCAGCTGCCGCTCACACCTTCGCATTGGCAGGCCAGCCTGCCAGAGGTGAGAGAAAGGACGAGCCAATGGAGATAGGGGCCGTCCTAAATCAACTAAAACCCGAAATTCCAAAACCCCCAGCAAATTGGGTACCTTTTTCTGAATTAGAGGCTAGAATAAATATGTTGACCAAAGTAATAGAAAAATGGGAGAACATAAAAACCCCTAACCCAACTGTGATCATGCCCCAACCAAGTACAGCCACCCAGTACCCTTTTCAACCACCCATGTTGCCTATGTATCCACCTTATTACAATCCATCCTACCCACCCCCTCCGGTTGCCAGTTCTCAAGCTGTTAATAACTCAGGGAAAGGGAAGGGAAAAGGTAAAGGGGACGCAGGTCCTGAAAAGAATAAACAGGGAGGAGGGAAGAGGTTTAGGGGCAAGGGTGTTTGCTATGAATGTGGGGAAGAGGGACATTTTGCGAGAGAATGCTCTCAAAGATATGCTCATGTACAAGCGGCGGTGGTAGCGGCCATGCAGATGGCTGCCGCCACCCCCAAGATCGGGAACCAGGGGGAATAGGCAGGCCGGACAGGAGATTTTGTATTTCTATCCCAGTGGCGGGGATGGGAATACCGGCGCGTCTAGAAGTTTGATGAGAGAGGATATGTGGAAGGCTTTCTGTAAAGCCTATCACCGTCCACTCATACTAACAAAGGGAGAGACCTTAAAATCCCTCTCTGGTCATGAACTTGTAACAGAGGGACAGGCGATTATTAACTTGGGAGGTAGCTCATTTCCAGTTTATGTTGTTAAAAAACTCCACCATGAAATGCTTTTAGGGGACGATGCGCTAGACATTCTAGACGCCCACATTGTATTCAAAAAGAGAAAAGTCATTTTAGAAGGGAAAAGCTATAAGAGTGGGTGGGTGGGTGACTCTGATTTAGAATTTGCCTCCATCCACACTGAAGCAGAAGCTTGGGAAGTAAAATACCCGGCCGTTTTTGGAGAAGGCAAAAAGGGTAATCTTGGAAAATTTAAAGATGTGACAATGCACATAGATACTGGAAATGCGCGCCCCATTAATCAACGGCCATATCGCTTGCCCCTGATTAAGAGAAAACTAGTTGATAAGGAATTAGATGAAATGCTGGAACTGGGAGTAATTGAGCCCAGCACTTCAGCATGGGGGAGCCCAATATTGTTGGTTCCTAAGAAAGATGGGAGTAATAGACCTTGTGTAGATTTTAGAAGACTCAATTCTGTTACTAAAAAGGACGCTCACCCTCTCCCAAATATTCAGGACATATTCGATAGCTTGGCAGGATCAACTGTCTTTTCCACCATCGACCTAAAAAGCGGGTACTGGCAGGTAGAAATGGACCCAGAGAGTATTGAAAAGACTGCATTTGTGTGTCACAGAGGCCTTTTTCACTTCAGGAGAATGCCTTTTGGTCTCACTAATGCACCAGCTGTCTTTCAACGGGCCATGAGTAAAATGTTTTCGGAATTTATTGGAAAATTTTGCATGACTTTTATAGACGATATTGTAATCTATTCCAAATCTGAAGAGGAGCACGACCACCATTTGGCTCTGGTGTTTGATAAATTAGAAGAGTTCGGAATTACAATCAAAAAGAGTAAATGTATTTTCAAACAGGAAAAGGTAGATCTCCTCGGCTACCAGGTTTCCAAGGATGGGATTAACTCCCACCCAGATAAATGTAGTGCAATCAGGGATATGCTACCCCCAGAAGACGTGAGCGGAATTCGCTCCTTTCTAGGGATGACTGGGTATTACCGTCAATGTATTCCAGATTATGCTAAGGTAGCTTATCCGCTAGTAAAATTTACCAAAAAGTACGCTAGGTTTGAATGGTTGGAAGAACAACAAAATTCTTTTGAAATGCTGAAGGAGCTACTTACTTCAGACAGAGTAATGGCACATCCCCAGCTAAATAAGGCCTACCGCCTTTATACAGATGCCTGTGATTACGCAATAGGGGCCATATTGGTCCAGACTGATAGTCAAGGTGTGGAGAGACCTGTTCAATATATCTCTAAACAACTCTCCGGGCCACAGCTAAATTGGGCTACGATTGAGAAAGAGGCATATGCTATTGTTTATGCGCTAAACAAACTTAGGCCCTATCTTCAAGGTAGCGAGTTCAAAATTTATACGGATCACAAACCATTAAAATCGCTATTTGTAGGTGAAGTCAAAAACACAAAAATTCAGAGGTGGGCGGTACTTATAGCAGAATTTGGGGCTCCCATTGAGTATAGAAAAGGGGCCAACAACATTAGGGCGGATATGCTCTCTCGAATAAAAACCAAGGAAAAAGAGCCGACTCTCAGTCAATTTGAAGTCTGCGCTTTAGAAGAAATAGATGAAATTCCTTGGGAATTTGATAAACTCGAGAAAGAGCAAATAAGGTTAGAACAGAGGGAAATGGATGAGTTCCAACAAGGGGTGGAAGAGGAGGGAGACTATACCATAATTGATGGAATGCTCTTTACTCTGATTCCTCCCCCAGGTAAGCCAGCCTACCCCCGGTTGGTATTACCACCCTCAGCCAGGTATAGAGTAGTGAGGCGCGCCCACACTGAGGTAGGCCACCAGGGTATGCGAAAAACATTGGATAGAATTCAAGAAGCCTATAAATGGCCCACAATGCGAAGGGATACTTTCCGTGTTTTGACCAAATGTGCTAGGTGTGCAGTGAACCGAGTCGGGCAGGTGCGTGTACCTCCTACAGCTATGCCTCTGGCAAAATACCCTGGCCAGATACTGGGCATGGATCTGTGTGGTCCCTTCCCCGTTTCTGAACAAGGGAACAGGTATATAATAACTGTAATAGATCACGCTACTAGCTGGGTAGAGGTTAAACCCATACCCACCAAAGCAGCTAAGAATATAGCTGACTACTTGGCGAATGAATACGTCCCCAGGTATGGCCCTCCAGAGGTAGTCATCACCGACAGGGGGCTAGAATTCATGAACCAACAGGTAGAAGGGTATCTCAAATCAATAGGCACTGAAGTAAGGCACTCCACAAGTTTCCACCCTACCACAAACGGTAAAATACGCCCCCAACGACCACAACAAGTGCCACGCCCACCCCAGCAGCGACCGCCAAAGGAGAAAGTACTAGTCTCCACCTCTTGTGTAACTGGTTTCACACCATATTTTCTAACTTTCGGCACCAAACCAAAATACCCTTTTTCTAAAATATTCCCTACTCCAGAGGGAACAGAGGATGCCGTGCTAAGTGAGCGCCTACAGGCCTTGACAAGTGCGTTCAGAGAGGCCGCTGAGCGCACTGAGGCTAGTAGGGTGGCTAATTATGAAAGATTGAGAGCCAGAGCGAACGCAAAAGATCTAAACATAGGGGATCACGTAGTGGTGTTATCGGGTACCAGCACTCCACTGGACCCGAAATGGGATCATGGTTACATGATAACTGGTATCAGGGGTACCGTTATAACTCTGAGAGGACCCCAAGGTGAACAAAAACGTATTAATAGAAATAGACTTAAGTTGGTATCAGGGGAAATAGAATGGGATGTACTGAGAACTAGGCAACCAAGGGCGGGTCAAGGTAAACGTAATAGGGCTCGGAGACAGGCCCAACAAGCTAATCGAGTCAGACCACCACCCCCACAAAGGCCCGAGCCTCAGGCAGAGCCTGATCCTGTATTCATACCCATACCTCACATGCCTCGTATAATTCAGGTAGAGCCACAGGAGGAAGACGCGCCAGCAAATCAACCAGAGGAAGAGCACATGCTAGTGGAGGACGAGGACCAAGTGCCACGCCCCCAACGACCACAACAAGTGCCACGCCCACCCCAGCAGCGACCGCCAAAGGAGAAAGTACTAGTACTGGCTACACCTAAGCCAGTCACAGTGCGCCCACTCCTACCACCCGCCGTTGCTGTGGAGATTGCTCCTCAGTGCACACCACCTCCAGGTCCAGTCACAAGATCAAGGGCTAAGAGAGGGAGAGTTGAGACTCCAACTACAAACCCTCTACCCAAAGCTCTGACCACTACATCTGAAGGCACCGAGAAGAGGATTAAGGTTTTCCACTCTTTGGGATCTACAAAGAGAGAGAGGCCTGACTCCTCCCCCAACCCAGTCTCACCTTCTTCACCTGTGCAGAGGCCTAGGAAGCTGCCCTGCATACCACCCCCATCGCCACCGCCACCACCATCACCCCTACCGTCACCCCCACCACAGCCCCAGCCATGGGAGTTCGATCCAGTGGCACCACCAGTGACGGATTTCTCTCCCACTTCACCCTAAAAACCCTCCTGATGATCGTCTTAACCACGATGGTTAGAGGCGGTCTGTTTGAGGAGGAAGGGGTGTTAGTGTATGAGGAGGGGGAGGTCAGAGCCCTGACCGCGACTTGGACGACTGTGATTGTACTGCACCCTCCCACACCCCCTCCTGCCAAAACTTGGATCTGGGTTCTTAAACGAAGGATTGCAGAGCTCAGACAGGCGGAGGTTGTGGGAGACCAAGATGTTCTCCACTGGGAGGAGCACATGGAGTTCCTCCGGACAGAGATACCAGCACAGGCCCACCTCAAAAACAGGAAGAAAAGGGGCCTATTTAATTTTGTGGGTTCGTTGAGCCGTGCCCTGTTTGGCACAGCTACGGTTGGACAGGTCGAGGAATTGCAAGCTGCAGTTCAAGCGACCCACAATAGTGAGGAAATATTAGCCCATTGTCAGGAGGAGATGGTGTCTGTGCTGAACCAAACTAGACTCTATATGAGAGAAAACCGTATGGACATTGCTGCGCTCCAAGCTGCAGCCAATAACATCTCCCGTCAGGTGGCTGATATCTTAACACATTTGAATGGTTTTAGTATAGAAATTCACCGAATCCACATGCGAAGGGAAGTGGATGTTTTATTGCAACAAGTAGGTAGAGCGGTAGAAAATTACTACCGTCAGAACGAATTGTTCTATCGCCAGCGAATTCAGCTGGAAAGGGGATTCTTAACTGACCAGATTTTACCACTGGCATATTTATCAGAAATTCTGTCTAAATTACAAGAAGGGAAGCATTATACCCCACAAGATAACCGCTGGTATTACAGGCACCTGAACGTCCAACTATTACTAGATGGCGAGCAGGAGTTGGTATATCAGACGGTAATTCCGGCTGTTTCAGGCACACAATTTCTACATTATAGACTAAAATATTTCCCCGTCCCATATGGTGCTGACCACCTCAGAAAGTTAATGGGAGAGGAAGAAGTGGCCCTAGACAGCGTGTCAAGTGCATCTTTCCTCCCACAGCACTGTATTGGGTTTAAACCACAAATTTGCTCAGCTGCAATTGAACATCTAACCCCAACTTGTGAGACCAATATCATCATGGGTAAAAGGCCCGATCTTTGTAAGGCCCAGATTTTGAAGAGAGGTAATCTGACTAATCAGGTGTTTAGAGAGGGAGAGTCCATTTCTTCTATAATTTTAACAGTATATCAACCCCTAGATACCATCCTAAGATGTCCTGGGCAGAAGCCAGTAATTAAAACGTATCGCCAGCATACTAGGGTAATATTAGAAGACGGTTGTCTCCTGGTTGGAAAGGATTGGCGTGTGAGTAGCATCAAACGCCATAAGTCCCATATAATTCTCCCCACCCCCACGATTATGCCCCTCCCCGGGTTTAATCTGACTTATGGAAATTTCTCCCTTTACCCCCAATTAACCCAACAATTGCAACTTTTACAGAGAGCTGAGATACCCTTACTCTCTCTCACCGATTTTCCTAAGCCCATTTCCCCCACACCTATCCCTAGCCCCTGGTCTGAAAGTTCTATCTGGGGTATAGCCACTCTCATCCCCACCCTCCTAGGAGTCATGACCCTGGGAATCCTCTACCTCCGCCGCCGAAAGGGGCTTGCCCCCAGAGGCATGGTCAACCTCCAGTGTTGCCAAAGGAACCATAGGCCCCGAGAGAACGCTCCCGAAGAACCCCCAACCCTCACCCTTGAAATCCTACCCCCCTCAAGACGAAGATCAAGAGGATGGAGAATCTGACCCTGGCGCCAGGGCTGATTCCTGCCCCTTTGAACACCTCCCCGCCCACCCCTCTACCTCACCATATTACGCTGCCAATCTCGGACTGACCAGGATGAAGTAATAAGTTTCAGCTATTTTGTTTGGTTTTCTGGGAAGTACTTTAATCACTTTATGAACTTGTCTTTTCTTTGTACTCTTTTTAATATTTTACTATTAATGCTGTTTTGCCCTCTTCTCGGGTGCGAGAGAGACCGCAGAGCAAAGAGTAGTATACCTGGGTGAAATCCATTTCTCTCTCAGGAGAAAATGGTGGAATCCACGGACAAGGATCCAGCCCAAAGGTATTTTATCCAACTCTCGCTATGAGAAGTTGTTTTATGCAGACAGAATGGGGCGAGTAAGAGGAGCCTGAGAAGAAGCACCACAGGACCAGAGCTTCTTGTCTATCTCCAAACCATTCTGCTTTGAAGTGTATTTTTCATTGAGGAGTTTTATAAGCCAAACTGCAGGAGAAAACATGTGCTCTGTAGTTATTTTAGGGTTTTTAATAATGAAAATACGGTAGTGTTGACTACCCAACCGTTCTCGCTCTCAAAGGCCAAGAGGAGAGAGAGAGAGACAGGCGCCCCGTCGGCCAGCGACGAGGTCCAGCGGGGGCCTCGGCTGGTCAGGCGGGCAGAGGAGACGTCGGTGACGACCGCACTAGAGGAATTTGTGTAGTAGAACCCCCAGAGGGAGACAGACATTTGTAGAAGTGTTCAGAAGCACACTTATATACACAAAGACTTCTCTTACCCATGTTGACTAAAAGACTTTTTAGTAATTGAATGAAGGCCTCATACGACAATGAACCTTCCCCTAAGGAGACATCTCCAGAGACATTTTTTCCTGACCGATTAAGGTCCCAGAGAGACATTTTTACCTTTAACTCATATTATATCTATCTTCTTATCTTACTGTTTTAACATGTATGTTTGTAGTAATGTTACTTGTATTGGTGGGGCGGACGGCTAGTATTTTGTTTGAAAAACTGTGTTTTCAATCAAAAGAAAAATATTGGACGAATGTAAAGAATTGCAATTCTTGCGAGCGGAATTTACCCTACAGTGGCCGTTGGACTTCAGTAGTGTGGCATTAGATATTGATATTAACCTTGTAAAACTTTCGAGAAATAATTAAAAACAATTTTTTTTTAAAAAAAAGACGACGAATCATGGATAGCACTACTGTAAACAATTCAATTCAAGAAGTACATGTATAACATGAATGACTTCGAAGTCGAGAATAATTTTAAGCAAATTTAGTTCGGTATTTGATTATTTCTTAAACATCAGAAAATCAAAAGGAATTTCAAGAATTGCGCAATTATATAGGCAAGTAAAACTGCGTCTTACTCTTAGATGGAAAATGAAAAAAAAACCCTGGTCATTAATTATCTAGAAAATGTTTGAATACCTCAATAGGGTCAAAAGGGTAATTTCGGAGGAGGTAAACAAACTCGTTATAACAACTGTTTACAAATACCAAATACCTATCAGTATGGACAGTATGTGCGCAGTTGCTTATTTTAGCCATTATCTTTGATACCATGTTATCGCTTATGTACATGTGCTTAAGCGATAACTTATCCCCGTATTATGTAGTCAACCTTGGGTTTGGACGAGTAAAATAATAATCAAAAACAGGAAGAGGGAACTACATATAAAATCGAAACGTTTTGGGTTTCGTTAAAATGTAATCCATTACAATTTGAATATATAAATCTAAGAGTTCGTGAAACGTTAGAACTGATTGAAGTGGAGACCAGTCTGAAGACATCCAGCTGTGAATAGTTGATTGGGATCAATTTGCTAAAAAAAGAAGGATCAAGGAATGATCAAAACCAAACGAATTAACTTTCCAAACAAAGACACGGAATACGTTCATTTTATTTATTCTACCAAGTTTTCACAGTGGTAATACCATAATATAGCGGCTAATACAAGAACGAGGAAGGTGGAAAAAAATAAAAAGTATATATAGACCGGTATCGGGATTAGTTTTGTATATTTATGAAGGCGTATGAAATCCATAGATTATAAGACTCTCAACAGAACATTCATTCTTTAAATGGTTCAAACTCGCCGCTGTCCATTTCACCTAATCGACAGGTGCCTGCTGCCGAAATGAAGTTCGCCTTCTCCTTCCTCGCACAGGTTTTCTCCGCCAAATATAACAATTCTATCATAAATCATTTTATTCCAAATCATCCATAGCTAGGGAAGGGGAGGCCGCGGTGCTGTTGGATATTCTCTGAAAAGTTAAAGAAAAAAATGGTCATTAAATACAATGTTGGTCATAAATTATGTAAAATCTGCGTCATCACCTTCTGCGTATATTTATTATAAGCGCATCAATATTATCAACCTTTTGATGAATGGCTACCGTCAGTATCTAATAGGGATTTGGCATGAACCATTCATTGATCCGCCAAAGTGGACATACTACAGATAAGTGACAATAGCATTCACATGTTTGTGGTAGGTAAAGAATGTCCAAACTACTATAGGAGCAACACCCACGGAAGAACTTTACATTGATTATCGAGTGCAAGCACACATCAGGTCTACTCTATGAAATCACATGCTGCTTTTATCTCGCCATATCATAAGTCCCACACCCCGCTGCCCAGTTGATTATCTTATCTCTGCCTCGATAAGACGTGATTATGAAAGCTCCGACAGGAGATAAATTTGCTTTTTCAAATTAATCCTTCAATATGTGCATAGAAATAAACATTATAGTAACAATGCCTCCATATTTTATAATCACAATGACAGCCCCAAAAGCATGCTCGGTCAAAAAAGAACGCGGATATGGACTGTAAGCTATCTGGTTGGAACATTCCCGACTTCTAAATTAATCAAA
Source organism: Sthenelais limicola (assembly GCA_942159475.1). Lineage (NCBI taxonomy): Eukaryota > Metazoa > Annelida > Polychaeta > Phyllodocida > Sigalionidae > Sthenelais > Sthenelais limicola. The sequence goes on from OW804098.1 coordinate 78,487,144, forward strand.
TCAGGAGATTTGACTCACAAAGTTACGTATTGAATTTTAAATAAATTACTCCCTTAACTAAATGAAATCAATCCTATCTTCTTTACACTTACGAGAGTGAGCACTACCTTGAAAAATACGTGACTTGAAGGTTCTAATATAATCGCTATTGAAAATCAGAAAAGTCACGGTTGTTCTTGGGCTAAATATAGACTGGGGACATCGTTGGATGCTTTAGAGCATTAATCAAATTCAGTATTGAAAACCAGAAAAGTCATGGTTGTCCTTGAGCTAAATATAGACTGAGGACACAGTTAAAGCATTAATCAATTCTCCACCTTTACGCACCAAATACTATGCAAGACGGGTTCTTATGCTATACCTACAAAACCAAGGTTCTAGTCCTTGCGGCAGATACGGTTCTCTAATCCGGCACCATTGGTTTACCATTAGCCGTAAGGTGTAAACCGGATGGGCCGTAATTAAAAATCTCTTGGTGAAGTTACACCTTTAAAAACGCGAACACGCTACCGGCTAGACAAAAGCCAGGCGAATCGCTTATATACCAACACATCAAAGTGTTGCTAAATGAGACTAACTGAAAGAGAAATTGATAGATATGAGGATAATGAAGGTTGATGTTGTTTCTCTCTTTTATTGTAGATGACCAACTAATGAACATTGGTACATGTGAATATTTATACTGTTGCATGTTAGTAACGACTAGGTAACGTTTAGAACATTCAGATATGTCTAGGCTTAACATGAACATGGAGAACATTCTTCCTATAATGTACTCAATGTTCTAGGAAGAAGATCTAAGCTATTGATTGAATATATGATATTTCGTAATGCGCATATGCTTCAAAATATCATCATATATTCTACTTATAGGTAAGGAGAGTGGTTACTTTTTGGTTTACCCATTCAGTTTGTTCATAGTGTGGATGACGCTTTTCAAACTACCAAGTTAACATATTCACACTTAATGAATTAGGTGTACGGATATAGGTATTCGTATTCCTTACTACTTTTCAGCAGTTCTTTAATTTACAAATAATCAGAAGACGGTGAGCATAGATAAAATCGGTTAGCCTATGCAAGAGATTGATTGATACATTCTAATTAATATACAAAGATAAAGATATTTTTCAACTAACTATTTTTCAACTATTTCTTATCCGTAAGGCCCATGTTCACAGACGCAAAAGCCTCTAAACACCTTCCGGTCATAGGGTTCAAAATCAGAAAAAAAACAAAAGAACAAAAAAACTTTCAGTAATATATTTTTCCTACTGGAAATGCTACGAGAAAGTTGTACAGGACGCATGCTTCTAAAAACGGGACTTCCTAAATTGTTTCTGCTACTATGTTCGCCAACCGGGTGTAGTTACTGGTGACGGGAGAGGAGGGACTATGCGTTGATTGGCATGTGGGAGGCGGCTAGGTTGAGGCGGCTAGGTAGCCTGTACCTCTAGGCTGTAGTGCAGAAGTATCATGAAGTATTGTATGTTACTTATTCAGAAAAAACACCCTAAAATACGATTCGACGATTTGTAACATTTTGATTTTAAATACTAGTATATGGATCTGTCTTCGCCGGTCGAAGAATATTGCGACACCCGAAAAGGTACAAAATACACAGCCACGAGAAACGAGCATAAGTATATTCAGACATTATTTCGTCGAAGGATGGATATTTTAAAGGCCTGTCGAAATAGAATACCTTACTAGCAACGATTTCGAAAATCGGTATTATTATATTATCATAAGATTTTAGGACGGCCATAAACAAGGCTTTATGCTTTCCCGCTGCACACGAGATATCAACATAAAGTTATGGCTAGTGGATCGTACGGGCCGGACAAAGTCATGTATATTCCCTGTCCTGTCATGTCCCAATAAATTTCTAAAGGGAGTCTGGAACAGCTAAAAGCTAAAACATATTAGCACTCGCCACCCTACTAATTAAATAAGATAAACGACCCTTCCAAATCTACAAATATGATAAGTGTATACTTTCCCGAATGTAAGGAATGTTGGAAGGGATGCAACTCGGAACTGCCTCCCTGCGCCACAATTTATCATTGAGTCACATCGACTGACATACGACTTGCTCACCGGTACTTACTGGTACATCTCCAATAGCAGGTTTGACTCGGTGCAGTAGAAGTTGCACCCACACTGTCTACGACAGATGTAAACTTTTCAAGTTTAAACTTATGTAATCATACCACATAATAGGTCACCTCAATAATACTAGCTGCTCAGAAATGTAGCTGTAAGGTTCTATGTTTGCATGTATGTGTATGTAATGGTATGTGTCCAAAGAAGCAAGTTTTATCAAAATAACTTACGACATAAATACTTTTCAAGTTTACCTCTAACTTGACAAGTAATAAGTATAAAGGTATGTGCTTTAAATCTTAACATTTTCATTAACCCCGTAACTGAAATGGTGTTTTGTTATGTGTAAACGACCAATGGGCTAAATTAACCGCTTCCTAACTAAGTTAACTGACCACTCATGCAGAATATAGAAAGTTACAAATGGCTTCATGTGAGTTTGAACTTTTTCCTTTTTAAGTGCAAACACTGGCCATGCAGAGCCGGTTACTCCACCTATTAGAGGCAGTTACTCTCCAATTTCGGGACAACCCTGAGTAAGCCAAATGGGTTCAACGTCTCTCCCTAAATTAGGATATCGGTTTAATAACCAGGCAACCGTTGTAATCCAATATATACTATAAATAGTACAGACTTCGTGGCTGACCTGTTTTAAGGGTTCATTCTTTAGATGATTGCATGTCAAGCCGAATGACTGATCACTGCAGAAACTGGCTCATGGTTCGAAATCGGACATTTGGGGTTAGTACCCCAATCCCCCCTCCCCTCCACACCATTGAAAAGGAAACAAAATAACTCATACCTGGTACAGAATTCTTATCAGATGCGCCAAATAAAGTTACCAACAATGTAAGAGCTTACCATAAACCAATCTTGAGGCGGCAGTTATATGCATTTCCAGTTTTAATTGTATTTTCTCGTCTAAAAATGGTCAGTTTGTGGTGAGCGGAACAAGAGCCTTTTCTTCCCCAAAGGAATCTGCTCAACTCAACTACCAGTATTTATTTATAAATTACGGAATGTGTCTTAATGACCCGTTTCCTAATCGTGTCATATGTGTAATAGTTCACAGAAGATGAAGGTCAAAATCAGACGTTTTACTAAATGGGGCAAGATCATTGTTACTTTATGAACTATGATGGCGGCTTCATAACTTTCAGACAGGCCACCACACCGCCCCGCTCCGACAAATGTTTTAGGACGTTTATTTTGACTATAAGGAAACTGATAATGGATTAACTTGCACACAAACATCTAAAAGCGATTTTCGAGGGCTTTAATAATGGATGAAAAGCGATTTTGATGTTTTTCACATTTTTTTGCAATAACATTGTCAATTTTAGAAGCACACACATACTGTCATGCACATGGAATGTATGGGTTCCTTGGAATATGCCGCATAGTGCTAGATTTTAGATCTTTAATAGACGTTTCGACTTAAGCATTACAAGACATGTATCAATTAATCGCCCCACTTTTCTTCCGGTCCCAATTGGACCCAGTACAGGGACCAAAAATAATCCCTTTCTGGGAAACAATACCCACAATCTGCCATGTCCACCTTTCCTAAGTACAGACACCGCCAACTGCCCCAACCTTCCTGGTGTGGGAACAACTGAGGAATTTAAACATTTCTAACATAGGGACTTCAAACAAAAACTTGCCGATGCAAAATCCAAGAAATTAAGAATTAGCGAATACAAAGCACTGGGCAAGCTTTCAGTACAGAAGGGTATTATCCATGAATTAAACATACACAGGATAGAGAATATTAATATTAAATTGCTGTTTCTGAGTATATCTATCGTCAGCCTTGCCATTGGTCCAGTTTTTGGTGCATTTGCATGCATGCATTTTGCGCTGTGTTAATGATTACGTATTTGTTGGATTAAAACCGCACCCACAAACGCACACCGCATAACCGGACCAAAGGAAAGGCAGTCTATTTATAGTTTTTAATTACTTTAGGATCTGTTATCGTCTCATAACTTTGTTATCGTCTCATAACTTTTGGCAATGTTGTTGCAGTATACCTGGGTATGCTATTGATTTATGACATGCAGTTGAGTTAAGATGAATGAACATTACATGTACAATATTCAAATAGGATAAACAATATATTATTGCTATCTATAGTGCTGCTCCCTAAGTTAGGGACATTGCTTTATTACCCCTTTCTTTTTTTAAATCTTTGAAAATTAACATGTTTTCTTTGTTCTTAAGAAATAAGATTGATACTAGGAGCCTGAATTTTGTCTACGTTTCAAGTGATTATGATTTTTGTATCATTGAATTTAGAACCTTAAAATGGAATATTTTCCTTTGACATATCATATATTATTCTATCATAAAAAGTCGTAAAGTTATCATGAATCATATGAAATAAGTCAAGGCAACTTTAAGTTTTAGTCCCTAACTTGGGGCGCACCACTATAGAATGTACAATTTTGGCTAGAGGAGTTTAAGGCCATATTTTCACCTTCACTGGTGCCAGAAATAGTTATTATTCACCCATTTACTAGTGACATTTAGGATTATTACCCCGTCATAGTGGGTGTACTATGTATATGCCAAATATTTCCTATTCTTGGTTAGACCTGTACTGGTTAAACAGGTACTTAACAAAAAATCCTGGTGATTCTCTCTTAGGATTACTTTATGATACATTTGCATTCCTATTGTGGAGTGCAATAAAATTATTTTTATCATATAGGCGTACAAAAACAAGAAATGAACACGAAAGAAAGTACCATAAACCATATGACAACTCATCTTTTATCTATTGCGGATAATATCATGACCTGTATTGTTTTAGTTCGCAAAGAAAATCACAAAAAAAATCGTAGTTTGGGCTATACAGATCGTAGCATCATATTTTGACGCTGAAATCGTAGTTACTGCAGCAAAATCGTAGAAGTTGACAGCACTGTATATGTATAAAAGAGAATAAGAGGCTATTGGAAGATTCATATTTGTGATTTGTGTTTCATCTGTAAACCATTCAGATAACGTTTTTATTTTTGACTCACTGAGCCATTACATGAGCGATACATATTTCAGTCATATGTTCTAACAAAACAAGGCCAATATCGAAAGTTTCCAATTCAATTTCACCTTGAAATATAAATGTCATATATAAATTTTAATTCCCTTTCTTCTCTGTGGTATAGAGGAGAAGAGAAAACTATTCTATATCTCCAGGAAATGTAGGAAAACATTTTTTTTACAGGCAAGGTGAACAATGCTCCTATTAAATGTCATATATATATCTAAATTCAGGGAACTTGTAGATTGATATGTATACAACTGGAAACATGAAAAAATAGAGGGTCCCCACTGAAAATTTAAAAAATAATACATACAAGACAACATACTACTGCCTATTGCTTTAGTATCTTTCGATACTAGGAGGGAAGCACAGCTGATTAGCGTAATTGTTAAGTTCTTTTTTGCTCTTCATGATATAGGCCCAGAAGAATACTAAACCATACCAAAAATAACCCTAAACCTAACCCTAAATTGGTTGTCCTAAGTCAGTAAAGGTAGTAGTAGATTGTCCCTAGTAAAAACTGACTAATAGAATAAATGGAAAATACTAAAATAATAATTTCATTCTAATGCTTGAACTAGTTCCTGAATAATAATATATCCTTGCTGACCCAACAGCTTTTCAAAACTTATTTTCCGTTTGACCAGCTTAAGAATGTGTAATGATTATATGTACAGACGTTCTTGAGGCAAACTTTTTTAATTAATATTAGTATATCTTTTTTTTTTTTTCCCGCCATGTTTCCGATGGGCGCTGACACAATAATCTCAGTATAATCTGTGTAAATGAGCCATGTCGACTTCAAATACTATCCCAAACAACAGTTTATGAACATATTTAAGTGTGGCGATATTCCTTTCGGTGGAAATATCACAATTTCACCACCTCCTCTTCATCGAGGCCATGCTTCTGCCGCCATGTTTGTTTGCTTTGGCCCATGCGCGTGACTACCTACGGTAAGGCGGTTGTGTTGGCGGACCTTGTAGCTGCACACGCCGTGGCGGGCCTTCCTGCTGAGCGATGGACCCATATGTCCACCGTGTTTCAGATCATTAGCGCCCCGGGTATGCTCGTGGACACTACCGAAGCCGTAATGATTAACCATCAAATGAATGTAAATGCCTGAACGTTTAATCTAACCTTGTTTTCAACCTAATATGCAAGGATTATTGTGTAAAGTCATTTGAAGCGCTCAGAAAGCAGTTTAATTTTCTTGGCTGGTAGGTACAGTATCGACTACCGTGGCCGCCATGTTTTTGCTAAGCCTGGGCAGACGTGAAGACGTTCTCGAGGCAAATACGACTGACATAGGCTTGGAAATCGAACGAAACGAAGCATATCGAATGAAATCCGACCAACCTGTTTATTTGTATAATCAAACCAATATATTTTTCACAATTCCACGGAGCGTACATGCTTCAAGCGAATGTAGTGGGTCTCTGGCCGGCCAAGGCGAGTGGAATCGGGTTGCGCATGCGCGTCAAAATTTGCTCTTGCGGTCAGGCCGCGCCTACCGCATGCCATATATGGAGGGCGCATGCTATATATGGAGGCACCAACCCAAACAAACACATGTGCAGATATGTAAGGTCCGCCCACTTCCGGCGTGACCAAATCCTTATGTATACTTCCCCTACCTACCCTCTTCCCTCTACAGTGACACTAAAAGGAGGCAAGCCTCATTCCAACGAACTAACTGTTTTACGCCATCAAACCCTAGGCTTCCCTCCTAATAATCAGTACAAGGCCAGAAATGTTAAAGTCTGAAAGATGGGTATTTCGTCTGAAAGGTCTTGTGAATCATTATTTGGGCCTTGAATACTGTTAAAATATATCAAATGGCCTCAAAGATTTCTAAGACTCTCAGTTTCTTACTATACAATTTCCCCTGACCCGCCCCTCTCACACCATGCACTAACGGACCCATAAAGTTATAGTTAAAAAACAGTCTATTGGGAAAGATGCTCAGAACAAAGGAGGGGCAAGAGCTTGTTGGTTCATAAAGACTTGTCATTCCGGGGCCCAATGTTTCTGGCACAGTTTATCAGTGTTTCTAGAGTATTAAGCTCTATAGTATATTGTCTAAATATTCAAAACATTGCAGAACAAAATTCGAACATGGTTTACATTGGTTAACAGGAAACAGAAGAAATTAGACTGAATACTGAATGAAACCGCGAGCAAATTAAAAGGGGCGATAGTTCTACACAACAGAAACATAAAAGGCATAAGTAAGCAATAACTTTGGCTCATGAATACTGAATGAAACCGCGAGCAAATTAAAAGGGGCGATAGTTCTACACAACAGAAACATAAAAGGCATAAGTAAGCAATAACTTTGGCTCACTCGTTTTTTTTCCCAAAAAATAATAAAACACGTTAAAGATTTTACCTGACTAACAGCAGGCAGACGTTGAAGTAAAAGTTGGAACACTTGTGGCGGAAGGGTTTGTTGCAGGACTTGGAGCAATTGTTGCGGCTGTCCACATATGGCGACTGCATTACTCAAGTGTTCAACACCAGTCTCAATATCACCTATTTAGGAAATAATATAAAACAGAATTATTGAGTGGGAAATATACACCTATACGGGAGAAGGAAATTGCAACCCTTAGTCTTAAAATCATTATTAGTGGGACTTTATTTCCCATTCACATACATTGAGACCATGGTATTTTCTACATTGGTATGGGAAAGGCCAGAACCCATCTATATATGTAACAGGTTTTCCTGCGGCATATTTTACAAAGCAGTATACAGACTCATAATAATGGGTAGCTGGATACAATATTTAAGAAGATGAAACTTACGCATACTAAGTGTAGTTAGTAGTATATGCCCATGATATATGAGCGGTGCAATAATAGAATAGTTATGTTACATGTACAATACAAAATCGAATTATTTTTGGTTCCAAAGCGCAGTAACAAGTTGCCCGGTTTGATATTCATTTAGGCTACTTCTTTATCCGTATCGTTATATTCTGTACAACTTGGAATTTTGGCCAGTGTGGAATTCTTTTAGATTTTATTCATACGACACCACAAGTTGACAATAATGGTAATACACATCAGTTAGTAAGTAGTGCGATCCCCGCACATGAGAAGTAAAGAATCTAGCCATCTTTTGGTTGCTTTACCGTTACGCCCTAAAGAACAGTCAAGTCATAATCAATGCAATTCAATACTTTATCCTGGATCACAAGAATTCATATGAGTTACTTAAGTGCAAGGACAATTAAGGACGGGAAGGTGAAATAATGATTTGGCCACCCGGCGCTTTAAGCGCCTCCGCAATATCCCCCGCCTAACGCTCTCCATACACACCAGTGTTAGGATGTACCGTACAGTTATAGCACATAGAAAGACCTTGATAAAGGCGCGAAGGAATGAATCCATTAGTTGGTAGGTGGAGTGGTAGTACAGGGAGCAAATGGTAAGGCGATGCCATCTGGTGTTAAATATGCATAAATAGTGCGACGGGCCACATAATGAAACTGGAAGGTACATAAAACCAAGTGGGTCGATCTGGACTGGATAATCGGCTTATGGTAACCGTATTTTTTTTCGCATGCTTATGAATACGTTTTCTGATTCCTTAAGACTATTTCAATACTACATAATATTACAATGTACACTAGAGAATTATATAGTATACCGTATATTCTGTGTATTTTGTTTTACCTCCGCATAGCAATTGGTTTCCTACCGATGTTAATGTTGAATATTGATTATAATTTCGGAAAAAAATTGAAAGTCCTGCACTGAGCAGAAATTGTATAACACTATCAGTAGAATGTCTAGAATCATACCTGGAGAGTGAGGGAGATGACACAGGTTGCTGGGTAACACAGCGGTAGAAAACCCTATTTAATATCGCTACTCATGAACACGTACATAGCTGTTATACCTCCTTGTGTCATATTCATATTAATATATCAATATACCTAAAATCTATTTTTGTCATAGTTCTTATCTCTCCAGGCGATCCACACACTTCCCCAGATAGGCCGTTCTATGGTAAAATAGCCTACAAACCTGCAGCCAAGAGCTCTTCTCCCAACTGAACCTCTTGCAGGAAGAATCTTTGCATCGCCTCTGTGTCTTTCAAATCTGGTAACTGAAAAGTTGGAACAACAGGTTAAATATAATCTTATTTTTTTTATAAACATATCGCCTGAAGGTAGGTCAACCAAAGAATAAAATACATAGATCTCAATTATAATTAGGACCTCAAATCATTTTAATTTATCAATAACATCGACAAAATGTTACGTTTTATCATAAGTTACCTTTTTAATTCAAGTTAGTACCGTAGTTGAATTTTATTTCTCGGCTTCACTTAATTTTGATTAACATAGTCATAGATAAATACGCGTGGTAGTGCTTTGACTCACTTCTGTGCTAGGCGCTCCTCTGGAGGCATTTGCTTGTTTTGCCCGTTTCCTTTCTAAAAAGAAAAAAACAACAAATTAAGATAAACATGTCTGGTCATTCTGACATACAGCCAGGTGAATTGGAACAATTTCCACTATGTATGTATCCATTACTATAGTAAATATAACTCGTTATATGTTATATATAATAATTAATAAAATCAGACAAAATAGTTGAATCAAAATCCCGAAAATTCAGTTGATAATGAGCCATGTTTGAATTCAGATATTATGTTATGTTATGTTATGATATACGGTAGTCACAATACACTTAATTTTTTCAGCAACTGACCCAGCCCATGGAAGAATCTTCCAATCCACCAATGATTAGCCATGTGCTTTGTAAAACCGTACTAAAAGTGATTCGAAATATTGTGTCGGATACTTATAGGCATTATAATATTAATTCATATCAAGGTCGGGATTTAGTTCAGCAGTATAATTTAAAACATACATTAACATTTTGATATAGAGTAAATTACTGCGTTTAGATTATTTAAAATTAAATTGATTGCTTGGAATCAGAATGTGAAGATATCTGGAATTACTAAATGACTGGAATTACTAAATGTTCATTACTGAACGACGGTCCTTGGACTTGGTCTTGGATATCATATCATAGACATAGTGTTGTCCTGACTATGACTATGAGCGATAATTGATAAATATTATGCTGTCCTGTCCACCTGGGGCATTTTCATACCCAAATGAACTTGTAGCCCAGTCGAAAAGTTGAGTATAAATGAAGGATTCTGGTTACACAATGGTGAAAAGGTATACGTCTACTACATATTACATGATAAATTAATTCAAATTGAGAGAATCCCAAATCCCCAGTTAGTGTTAGATTCGGACCCGGCTTCGCCTTCGAAGTTGAGGCAGGAGTGTTCTCAAGACGAAGTTAAGGTCGGAGTTGACTTACTTTCTCGGAGGTTTTTCTTGAAATTAGGATCACTTCTTCGCTTGTGGTCAAAATATATGCAATAACCAATAAAAGCTATTCCGGCCCCTGCCGCTGCCCATCCAACTGAGTTTTTAGAAAGCATGATGTGTGGCTATGCTCTACTCGTGTAGGCGAGGTTCCCAAGGCCAAGGTGGGGAAGATGGCCGCTTATGATTCATTACGACATTGACTAAAAAAAATGTTATCGGGATATATACTGTATACATATGTTATGTATGTAAACATAAAATGGATTGGGGTATTGCTAAATGTGTAAATTGAAAAGAGAAAAAACAACTTCAAAGTCGCAAAATTGTGTAACGCTGGCGCTGTGCAGCGCTATCACTGAAAAGGGACAGCTCAGAGAACTACAAGAGCCGTGGCAGCGCAACCGGTGGAAGCGCACAGACACAGGGTGGACGGGCACCTGTCCGGCTTTTAGGACATGCACTGTTTTTTGATCGATTCTTAATCTCCAGAATATCCTGAATCCAAACCACCCTATTCTTATGGGAAGCCGTTGGTATATTTATTCTGGAATTGTGGATATCTGAATTGTTTTTATGGATATTCACAAAAACAATTCAGATATCCACAATTAATTTTGGATATCCAGAATTGAATTTTGGATATCCAGAATTGAATTCTGGATATCCAATATTAATTGTGGATATCCACAATTCAATTCTAGATATCCACAATTCAATTCTGGATATCCAAAATTCAATTCTGGATATCCAAAATTCGAATTGATTATTCTGGATAACCCAAATTCGAATTTCACATATCCACAATTCAATTCTAGACGAGATGTGACCGACCCGCCCTCTGTGGGCGGATAAGCCCCTCTCTAAAATTAGTGACGTCACCCAACCCATCAGCGTCCACTCCCCATATAGACACAACCCATACTTATGGCCTTCTTTTTAACGTTTTCCCTGTAAGTGGCGACCTGTAATTCGTCTGAGAGAAACTTGACTTCGTTAGCTACCCTTTTGTCTGGAAAAACTACTGTGTTCATGGTCCAGAAATGCTGTTTTCAAAACATTCATGCACCCTCTATCTGTTGTCACTCACTCCTGCCATGTTTACATAGCTTCAACCACCCAACAGCTATAACCTTACTAGCCACTGCCACCCTTACATAACACCCACATAACACCCAGCTAGCTTGTTGACATGTAGGCTATTTATAGGGTGGGTGTTGTAGCCTACCCAACACATTGGTGTTGTGTAGGCTACATTATTTGATACTAAATCAAATGGATATTGTAGGTAGGAGGGGTAGAGACAGGGTGGGTGGGTGGGACGATCTTTTATTTTTAAATATAAAAACAATCTAAAAGCGTTCAGATCTGGTGAAATATAACCAATTTACTTCCCACAAATAAATGTCTTGCTGCGGTAATTTTCTGGATATCCATAATTCGAGTTTCACATATCCACAATTCTCTGTCACATATCCACAATTTATTTATTGGCAAACATTTGATTTTCGGTTGTGAAATGTTTATATCTAAAGTTAACTTCTGATATTCCCCAAACCATTCATATATCCAAAATTCGCATTTTGGATATGCAGAATTTCATTTTTGTACATTCTATCACCTTATTTTCGAATTATGGACATACATTTGACATAGATTAATACCAGTTGAATTAAGTATATCAATAATTCAATATCTGAATGTGAATTATGGATATACTTTTTTCGAATTCGAATTTGGGATAACCAGAATTGGGAGAGGGAAATATATATCCAGAATTGATTTATGGATATCAGGAATTGAATTGTTGATATCTGAAATTCAAATTTTTGATATCCATATTTGATTTATGGATATCCAGAATTGATTCATGGATATCCAGAATTGAATTGGTGATATCTGAAATTCGAATTTTGGATATCAACAATTCATTTCTGGATATCCAGAATTGATTTATGGATATCCAGCATTGATTTATGGATGTCAAGAATTAAATTCTAGATATCTGAAATTCGAATTTTGGATTCCAGATATCCACAATTCAATTTTGGATATCAAGAATTAAATTTTAGATATCAAGAATTGATTTATGGATATCAAGAATTCAATTTCAGATATCAAGAATTCAATTTTCAATTCTGGTATTAAGCATTCAATTTTAGATAGCCATGAATTAATTATTGGTATAAAAAAAAATTAACAAACTTGAACTTTGGATATTTTAAGCATAGAATTAATTCCTCCACACACAATTTTAGGTATAGAAAGTTTTAAATCAGATATCCAAAATTCAATTTCAGATATCCAAAATTCGAATTTCAGATATCCAAAATTCAATTTCAGATATCAACAATTCAATTCTTGATATCTGAAATTCGAATTTTGGATATCTGAAATTGAATTTTGGATATCTGATATTGTATTGTTGATATCTAAAAATCAATTTTGGATATCTTTAAAGATATTTATTATGGATATGTCATTTTTAATTTTGGATATGTCACAGACAATTACGGATATCTATAATTCAATTTTGGATATCTAAAATAGAATTGTGGATATCTAAAATTAATTTCTGATATCCACAATTCAGGAATAAATATACCAATGGTTTCCCATATATTCTACGAGTTATTAAGAATGGTTAAATATAGACGTTCATCATAGATATTATGATGCCTTGATCGAATCCCCATTTGGCTCACTTTTAGTTGGAATATCTAACCCTCTCACTTTCAGAATAAATCCATTTGTATCACTAAATATAAATTAATTTGTGACCTTTAAGGTTTATGAATAAATATCGATAAATAGTGCAAGTGTAGTGGGTATAGCTAGTTGAATCAACAGTTATGATTATTTTTTCATTTAATCTATTCCTATTTTATTCCAAATAGGGGCCTACCAGCAATAGAAATATTATTCTGTGCGAAGATAAAGTGTGAGGAAGTTTAACTTTAAAATGTCTCCATAATGTGGGGCACTTTAAAAAAGGTCTAATTTAAAGACGGTGGGAGATGCTAATATGACCAAAATATGAAATCTGTTAATACCGGTATTTATTATATGCACATTCCATATGAGAGGTGCTATAAAAAATTAATTAAGTGGGGTGCAATAAAAATATTCATATACGGTACGGTAGGACGCGTACAATATGAACTACTTCGTCACCAAGTCGGCCACTTTCATGTACCAAGTTTTATGCCCATATAATAAATATAGAATGGAACTCGCCTGCAATAATCTAAAAATTTATTGGACTTGATTCGTCCACATAAGCAATCTGCCTATGGCATCTTGCTTATTTGGACGAATCTCGCCCAATAAATTTTTGATTATTGCTGCCTCGTACCATTTTCTATTCATTTCAAATGTATTCTCAATAAAGGTATGGTACGGTACGTATATATAATACATCTACTGTACCGTACTTGAATCTATGCTGGGAAGTATGTATTTTCTGTCTCCATACATGGAGCGTATTATGTATCAGCAAATATTAAATATATTGAAATAATGAGAAAAAAAAGGGGGTTTAACAGCCAGAGGATTATCTGAAAAGGTTCTAAAATTAATTGAAAGATTTTAGTCAACGGTGAATTTATCTTTAATTGGGTAAAGACGGATGTCCCTGCTTCCCTCTCCAGAGACCTAAAACAGGTGGAGGATAATACATTGGCACAGGACTGTAAATGTCCTCCAAATGTCTTAATGCCCAAAATATCGAATATTGGGTTCAAGCTAAGTTTCGCCTATATTAGCAGCATGTGTGTCTAGATTAAGTATGAAAAAGATTTTGAGACATTAGGAGCAATTTAAAATGTTAAAGATTCTTCAACCTTAAACACCCGTACATGCTCCAGATGCATCGTCACCTCCGCGGATATGAGGTATAACCGTATTACATAATGAAAGTGGGGAGTTGAACTAATGAAGAGGAAGGTCAGAGGCGAACACTTTCCTCACAGAAATACTTTATATGTTAAGAAAATGCTTCGTAAATAGAGAAGACAAGTAAACGGTATTCCTAAAAATGAATGTTTATTTTTTTTTGTCTACGCCATATCATAAAATACATATCAATTAAACATGACCAACAATAAATCTTATTACAAATACAATCTAGCAGTCGCAACGTTATAAGTAACAGATAATTTTTATACATATATATCAAGACTGCATGAGTGTGAATAAGGATCACTCAAGTAAACCATTTACAACTTTCTAGAAATGGCAGTTTGTGTGCACTTTCTTCATCTGGATATTTGTAGTTAGTGAGGATCTAAACATAGATTCATATTACACTCATATATGACTGATGAAACAAAAGCAATGAGACGATAGTATCATACAGAAAATAACACAGAATTAGAAAAGCTGCGCCAATCAAATCTGCTTGAATTAAGAATCTACTGCACGAGTTCGTATTTCCAGTTCCAATTTCCATTTAGATAAGATCAGCAACTGGAATAAAGATACATGGTTATTAGAAAACATTTCTATTGACAATTGTTCAGAACTAATGTCATGGCGATATCATGATTATAACAGTATATCCTACAAAGATTCTAAGAAATGTTCCACATGTTTTCCTCATAAGTTACAAAAGCTGTATACTAAATTTATATTGATTAAATTCAAGATTAAAGTAAATAACATACCGTTCATGGGCATTTCATCGACTTGGGTAGAATAAAACTGTTCGATATCACGGAGGATCCTGATGTCATCATTTTTAACGAAGTTGATAGCAACACCCTTTCTTCCGAAACGACCAGAACGACCAATTCTGAAAATTAAAAATAATACATTAGAGCTTGATGATATTTCACAGTTTGTTTACATTGTGCGGTTAAGTCCAAGAATTCCGGAATATTGTTAATGCTAGAAACATTGAGAATTTGAGCCTAATAAAAGAACAAGACATGGTAAATAAAACTTATATTATGCTAGGCTCTCAAGGTTAAGGTGACTCAGTACTGATCTTGTAACGGGGTGCGCGGTAACGCCTAGCGTGAGTAGTGGGTTACAACTTTTGCCATTTTTCATGCAATGTGTATTCAATACATATAGCAGGGAATATCAGCATTATGCAGACGAAGTATGTATAATATAAACATTTCAGATAAAAGATTTATGCTGATTTTTGGTGTGGGAGTTAGTATCTACGATCCCTATACATCCATATTAAATTTCATTAAAATTTATGGAGCCATATGTGTGTAAATCAAATATTTATCAAGAATTTTCTCATTTTTAGCCAATTTTCTCATAATTAAGTTGTAACATAAAAAATTCGGCCTGGAAATTCATGCTGATTTTTGGTGTGCGAGTTAGTAACTATGATAGCTGTATCCATATAGAATTTCATCAAGATTTCTGAAGCCATTTTTATTCAAATCAAATATTAATCAGGAATTTAATTTTTTTCCCCAATTTTTCTCATAAATAAGTCGTAATATAGAAAAATTTAGCCTGGAAAGCCATCCTGATTTTTTGTGTATGAGTTGGCAAATACTGTATCTACATTCATATTAAATTTAAAAAATATTCATCAAACAGTTTTTTTTAAAAATGCTGATTGTCATCAGCCAAAGTCAATTTTGCTAGTGCCCCATACTGCCAATAGGGGGCTTCCAGGGGGCTAACTCAGGATCTGAGGAAAAAAACATTATCTGATGATAAGTATATATATGTTGAATGTCTGGGTGAAATTTGATGTCTGAATTCATGTCAGAACCATTTTAAACGAATTATGTTAATATATCACTCAAATGTAGTAAATATACTCAAATATGATTTATTATTTCTATCTCCATACCGCCATAGCATGAAAACTAGCTTGGTGACCTATGTTTTTTTTTCACTCAATAATGATTATTTCATGTCAAGTATCATTGGTAAAAATTTTAGAAAAATTCATCAATAATCAAAATCACTACTGAGTCACCTTAAGGGAGAGCAATAGACTTCTTGAACTGGTTTGTTATACGAGCTAAATATTATGTCCACAGACAAAGGCTCTTGTATGACAACGAGATTGATTTTGTTCTATTGTTTAAAGAAATCTGAAAAACGTTCAGAGGATAGGCGGTATGGGGAAGAAATAAATCCTTAGGTGTGATGCTTGGAAGAAATTAATCGAAGAAATAAAAATATTATGTGGCTCGATGATTTTAAACAGAGGGTATAGGCTCACGAAGGTAATTAACTAATAGACACAAAGTCGAACATGAAACATGTTTCTTCAATCAGTGTCATAAAATATATAACAGTCAGAAGGCAGAGAGCCAAACTAGTCAAAACACATTTTTAAAAAACCCATAAAAACAAAGAAGAGTACAGCATTGGCATTATAGAAGCCACGACGGCAGGAATGTTAATGCAACTGTTAACATTTTCTTTAAAAAAGTAATACATTGTAAACATATTCAATACATTGGCCATGTTGTGGCGATGAGACCAAGAAACTGTCCTACATAAAATACAGTGTAATAAATACAAGCTCATACCTGTGAATGTACAATTCTCTGTTGTTGGGCAAATCATAGTTGATGACGAGAGATACTTGTTGAACATCAAGCCCTCGGGCCCACACATCTGTGGTGATCAGAACGCGACTGTAAATAAGAATATCAATTAAAGCTAGAAGCAGTGAATATTCGACGGTAGCTAACAGTAGACGGAAAGGATAAGGGCTAGACGTTTTTTTATGACTAAAGTGAAAAAAGAATATGCTAAGAACCCAAGATGATATTCAATGATAATTTCCTTCATGTTTTATCAATTCAGAAACTATATTAGATAGTTTCTGAATTTATGTTCAGTTATGTTCCTGTGTTATCAATTTTCTACTATTCAGACGTTAATTTAAAATGGTGATAATTATATCATATATCATCATTTTAAATTAACGTCTGAATAGTAGAAAATTGATAGCGCAGGAACATAACCCATTAGGTAATTAAGGTTTTTGTTTAATTTTGTTAATGTTTGGCCTTAATCGAGATTTTAAAATATATAGGGAGCATAAGTAGTCCCCTGCAGCGATCTTTTGAATCACGCTACTGTAGCAGTTTCATGACGTTGTGGACATGTCCACACAACTCCCATAGGGTTAGCATTGCGGTTATTCACTGTTCTTTCATCATTTTAAGAAATCTGAAGAATTCGGACTACCCGATATCCATCACCAAGACCAAAACATTTCATTTATGTCCACCAGAATCTTTAAGCCTATGATGGGGCGATGAATGGAGTGAGTATTTATCGCCCGCAGATGAACATTGTTTACTTTTCCGTCCACACATAGGTACAGCTACGTGAGGAATTTACGTTAATTTCCCCAATGCCGCCATGACACTTACGCCGTATTCCAACTCCCAATATTGAATACTTAAATAATCGATGGTTAATATTAAGGCAAATGGAGAGGGATACAAGAATTGATTTGATGATTCATGTAACATCGGAGATCCACACATTGAATTAAAACAAGAGCCAATACCAAGCAAACCTCACCTTGACCCAGATCTGAAGTCTTTCATGATTGCCTCTCTTTCTTTCTGTGGCATGTCTCCATGCATTGAGCATACTGTGAAATTGGCTTCACGCATCTTCTCTGTCAACCAGTCGACCTAAAGTTAAAATCCATGGGTTATTACTATCGCCATTACAGAAAGTCAGGGCCAGTCCCTTTAGGGCACATTTTTAAAATAAGAACTTAGCCCTATATATATCTATTGTAACCCACTAATGCGGACACATTGCCAGTTCAAAGGACGCCAGTAATAGAGGTTTCATTCTAAATTAATATGTAACAAAGAATACTTCAGGTGGTAAGTGGATATATTATAAATGAAATAACGACCACAGGTCTTGCAGCTAAATCCACACATTCGGATTTTTTTCATGGCCTTATAAAATAGCCATACGCTAACACAGATCAACATTTTCACTTGAATATTCAGAGAACACAGAATAATACCAGAAGAGGCTATATTTTAAGAAACCAACCTTTCGCCGTGTGTTGCAGAAAATGACTGCTTGTGTGATTGTAAGTGTGTCGTAGAGATCACATAAGGTGTCGAATTTCCATTCTTCTTTTTCAACAGCAACGAAGAACTGCTTGATGCCCTCCAAGGTCAGTTCATCACTGGAATCAACGATTTTTTTGTTATCATATTTAAGGCCAGATTAAACGGTTACAGGAAAAAACCCATTAGTCACCATGATTATTTTCAAATTTTATCTTAATCTTATTTCTTGAAACAATTATCTGAGGATCTTGCTTACCGTTTGACAAGGATACGAATGGGATCTGTCATAAACTTCGATGTCATTTCCAGAATCTCGTGGGGAAGCGTGGCAGATATGAGACAAACTTGTGTTGCTGGGGGTAAATACCTGTAGACATCATAGATCTGTTCCTTGAAACCTGTAATATGGAAGAAGTTGGGTTTATTGGTATGGAACAGATTCAAGTATTTCGTAATTTAGCTTTTGTTCAGAGAGAGTGAGAAACTATCCCTAAATGAACACAGCACTGGATGGTCAGGATTCTAGAATGAACGGTACTACAGCAGAGAATGGAAAATGAATCGAGATAATATTCAGACACATACTATGGCTTAACCTTAATTTTCAGATACATACCTTTGTTTAACATTTCGTCAGCTTCGTCAAGGACAAGCATTTTAATGGAGCGAGTTCTCAGATTCCTTCTTCTGATCATGTCTGAAAAAGGTCAAGTTTTAAACCAATCATAAACAAAATGTTGTCCACGAAAAGAATGGGTAGTTTGGACAAATCTTGACCATTTCAATAAATCTGACATACAAATCTAAGTAGGCCGTGTATCTTACCAAAGACTCTGCCAGGGGTTCCTGATACAACATGCTGACCGTAATCTAACTTGCGGATATCTTCCCCAATATTTGTTCCTCCGATACAAGCATGGCACTGGACATTCATATAATCTCCCAAAGCAAGAATAACCTGTAGATGAAATGTTACAAAAACAAATATAGTATATACAAAATACATGTATTAAACATTAATGCTTGAAGCTGGGATGTTCGTGATACATGAAGGGCGAAACAACTTAACCATTGGCCTCAGAACAAGTTTATTATTTGTTTGTACAAAAGTATCACCAGTCTATAATAGCATACTGGAAGGGGAGATGACTTGAAAGTACTTAATGTAAGTAGAGACAATACAAAAAAAAAAAAAAAAAAGAGAGAAAAGAGAAAAAAGTAGAGACAATACAACAAGCAATGCATAATGCGAGGCAAGACATTGAATATTGTTGGAGAGCATTACATCTGTTTTGCCACCTAAGTTAAATTGATTCGTTCCAACGGGGATTGGTCAACTCGGACTGAAATTGGCTCACACCATGGTCAAGTCGGACAAGGGTGCCGGGTGCTTTAGGCGGAACATTACGATAGTAGTGAAGTAATTACCTTTATTAGTCAGTTTTTACTAGGGACACTCCACTACTACCTTTACTGACTTAGGGCAACCTATTTAGGGTTAGGTTTAGAGCTAGTTTTGGTATGGTTAGGTTTAGGGTTAGTTTTGGTATGGTTTGGTATTAGCGTCCTGGGTCAGACTTGACCAACCCGATGGTCCAAGATAACCAACCCCCTGATCTGACCTGACTAATGGCCCCCTCACACTTTATACCACGATCGGGGGTTGTACACACTGCAAATGAGTGAATACATGCCATGGTGTTTTGTTGAAAGGATCCATGCGTGAAAATATGAACTTTTTTTGGCCTTAATCTAAGAAGCATCCTCATTGGTTGACGTTGCACTCGCTCATGACGTCACGCCCCTTTGTGACGTCATATGCCACTGTGCCGTCGTTGATTAGCCAATCAGCTATACGCTTGTCTAGCGCTTTGGCATAAAAAAAACAATATGGCGGATCATTGGAGAGAAGCGAGGTAAATAAATACTTTGTTTCTTCAATTTATTTTATAATATAAGATCGTGGTATAAAAATAGGATGTAACTCGGTTAGTTTCTGACTTACTGTACACGATGGCCACTCGTTTTTTTTCGACCAGGGATTTCACTCGAAGCCTGTGGCTTCTCGTCATAACTGGTCATACAATTTACAACTGAAGACTTACATATATATATATATATCATATTTTTATTCTGAATCATCACATTACATCATTTCAGAAGAGGATGCCTACCTCTCCTGGGAGGTCTTCCAGGTGGATCCTTATACTTAATATTAGTTAGTCGATTTAACTAGATATCGCGATGCTTAGTAATTTACCAGAATTGAGTACAATATACGTTATTAACCCCAATTACAATGGAATTTAAAGGCTCATGTAATTAAATAGTTAATCTTATAAGTGTTCGTGTGAATCTATCCGACTTTTTTAATTAAGAGTTTTCAAAAGTTCAGTGTCAATGTCCAGTCGGTTTTTTAATACTGATTCATAAGATGAGCCGCCCCTCTATACCTCCCCAATTCATTAATTGTTAATCCCAGCAACATACAAATAACAGTTTTAAAATAATTCAATCACGGAAATAATTTCCAGCGTAAAACAATCAGAGATTGCCGATGTAGCGACCATACAACAAGGGCTTACATGCCTTTTATAGTTTTGTGTCTATTTCAATAAACACCTCTTTTGCTCCTGTTATAACTTGGAAATATACAACAGACTTTTGCTTTATTACTCTCTCCCTAATCAGACGATAAGTACTCGTCGTATTCACTCAAATAAGTCGTTCTAAGATACGACCTAAATTTAACTCTAGTTTTAGTTTCTTGGACGTCATCCGAGAGGCCGTTCCAAAGAGTCGTCAATACATAGACATATGATTTTCTAAATAATTCATTTCTTGGCTGTGGCACAATTAACTTCTTTCCTTTTGCTAATCTCCTCAGATTAATTTTCCTATTATCTACCATTTCCTCATCCCTCGACCTCATAAATGCTAGATCAAGGAGATGACTATTCCTTCGTGTTGTTAAAGTAGGGAGATTCAGTGTTTTATGAATCCCTTTTGTGTCAGCTAATTTGGGTAATTTTAAAATAATCTTAAATGCCGAATTTTGAAGTGTTTGTAATTTTTGAAGCTGTAATTGCGTCGACGAGCCATAAAATAAATCCCCATAATCGATAATGGGTAGAATCATAGTCTTATACAATAAGAGGAGTGTATTTCTATCACATATATTGTAAAGCTTAGATAGAGCATGTATTTTCGATCTAACTGTAAACACCTTCTTCCTTAAAAACACTTTAAAATCTACTTTCTCATCGATTTCCATTCCAAGGAACTTATAGCTTGAGACATTTTCTAACACTTGATCACCAATACTATAGTTTACTATATTGTTGGAGTCCTTTCTTGACCTTACCGTTAAGTTTTTACATTTTTTTATATTTAGAGAGATTTTATTCACCGCACACCAATGAACAATGTTATTCAAATCTGTTTGTAGATCTTCATTTCTACCCTCCCCTAATACTCTTTCTTTATATAAAACTGTGTCGTCGGCGAAAAGTTGTATATCACACTTTTCAACCACTTTAAATAAATCATTAATATATATAATAAACATCAGCGGCCCTAAACTGGTACATCTCACACTAGCCAACTCGAATCGGGAGCACCCCGCTAAAATAGGCCAAAAAAGAGGTTTTTTATGGATGTCAGTCTCACCATAACAACGCCTGTTGTAACGGATAGCCCAACTCGTTTTTTTCCCTATTTTCTGACTTGTAAGTCTTACGAGTCGCTGAGTCTGAGTTGTAAGCATCACAACTGGCACTCACAATGTTACAACTGTACAATCCGATTCAACATTGGAATCTTAGTTTTGTCGTCTACAACAGCTCAAAAACGGACCTTACAACTGGGCCTTACAACAAGGGGCCATAACCCCCTGGTCTGACCTAAATATACCCGCCTGGTCCGACTTCACTAGGAAGCGTTCCAACTATATATTTGACAGACAGGAATTAAAAGGTCTAACCTTCTGGATTTGCACGGCCAATTCTCGAGTAGGGGACAGGACTAGGGCCTGAGTTTCACGAACTTGCGTGTCAAGACATTGCAAAATCGAGATGGAAAATGTAGCTGTTTTTCCTGTACCGGACTGGGCTCTGGAAAAATAATAATGCAAATCAGACTAAATTATAAAACCTAGATATTGAACCACATATGAGCATGGGAGGTGTGCATGTAGGAAAATCAGGGAGTCACCAGACTGAATAACATTTCTTCCAACTCTTAAAAATCAAATAAATAAGGGTTAAATAATGTAGTAACAAGAATACAAGACAACCTAAAACTGCCACTTACTATGATATCTATCAATATCAAGAAAGCTAGCTGTAGTCATATAACTAATTTTAGAATAAAATTAATAGAAAAACGTCAATGAATGAGACTCTAGATTAACAAACCAAACTCTCGAGCGAGAGAGTGTATCTTGGCCTTGCCCTTGGGGTAGGACCTAGGACAGGCTAGGTAAAACCATAAGGTAAAAGAACTTACTGTGCGATCACATCGCGTCCTTTGACAATCGGTTTGATTGATCTCTGCTGGATAGCGGATGGTTTCTCAAAGCCTAGGAAAATAATAGCAACATAATGAATTATATGTACGGTACCACTTCGAAACAAGGACTGGGCAACACGAAGGCAAAGTCTATGGTCTTTGCTCCTATTATCGCTCCTATTTGGATGTGAAACAGGGTTTGTGAAGGATCGAAATGAAAATAAAAAGATTTAGTGGCTGGGTGATTATTCGGAGGTACTGAGTAGAGGCACTATAACTAGTCACATTATATGAATCTGATCTTCAAATCAATAGACCAGGGAAGAGATATTTAAAGCGTCGTTGTCGGTTGGCACAGCACTGGGTAGGCCTACGGACGGGCGGCCTACGGCTACGACGACGTTGTTGGACCGTCGAATTTTCGGAGACGGGTCGACCAGAGAAAGTACTAACCGTAAGCATACACGCCCCTCAAGAGATCATCCCTAAGTCCCATGGAATCAAAGGTCGGAGTTACTTCAACTTCCTCGCTTGTTTCGAATTCGATGAACCGGAGATCATCCGGCATAGTTTGCACGCGTCGACCAGAGGAACTCGCCATTTTGATGCTTCTGTAACAAGGAATTGTGGGAGCACCGAGTAAAAGTAACACTTGGCGAGAGATGGCGCCACCCAGTTTCCAGTTTCTACAGAAGCGCCATCTTCCCCAGGAACCATCCAGCATGGCGGCTGCTAGGTACAGGCACTTTATGAAACTCCTAAAAGAATGGCCTTTAGACGACCAAAAGACTGGTAGGGATCTAGCTGCGGTCATCAGAAGGAAGATATCGGAAGCTTTCAAGGAAGGAGAACATTCTTCCGTTAACGAGGTTTCCTGTGACAGATATCTCGCGAGTCTTTCGCGCATCAACACCGATCATTACCGTACAATGTACCCACGTCTGAAGGACACAGGCGCTACAGGAGAGAGTTTGGAGGACTGTCGTATTATGACTAGTACTGATACTATGAACTTCTTTCGGAACGATGGGGGATCAATTTTACAACGGTTTACAAATAGGAACAATCCATGACAGAATGGTTACACAAATAACCCCTTCTGCAAGTTCTGGCCCTCAGCAACGCCAAAGGTCTCCCGGCAATCAACTCAGGAACCATTCTATGAATATGACATCTGTTCTATGAGTGTGGCAACATTTGTATTACTCAATTGCTCGAGTTCGAGAGAGAAACTATTCTACTAGATATTGTACATAACTCAATAGAAACGGGGAGGTAGGACTATCTCCCTGATAGCAACATGATGGGTGTACATTTCCCTAAGCCATTCAATCCCTACCTCGAGAGCTACTCAACTTTACTCGACACAACTTCAAAATGCCTGGAAAATGTTAACTTGTTAAAATAGCTTAAAATGTATAGGCTACGATAATCTGGGAGATAATTACTTGTAAACAGGACTTAGGTTTACTTTGTTCTTTAGCGATCTTATGACAGGTCCTCTTCTGCCTCTGGCTGCTCTATGACTATGTAGCTTGGAGAGGAGTCATTTGTTAGACTGGCACTGGTGTCATAATATAGGCTACTGACTAGTACTGTAGAAACATCAAATGATATGGAAAACAGTTTGGCCACTATGCCTATGTCAATGCTATGCACCTCTGGTAAATAGTCTGACGGGAGGCAGGGTGGATTCTTTTTAGCGATCTCTTCCTCAACAAGATAATTATATGTTGCGTTAGACCAAAATAGTGTAAATAAATTGTTAAATTTGCATCAATTTTTCTTGGGTTATTTTTTGCTTTTCTAAAATATTTCAATATCGTTCTAAAACATCGAGCGTTTATTTAAGGCAGCACGAACTTTGTAGGAGTCCTAGTGAATGTGATTAAGATATTCGGTTTGAAAACTCTATGGCTATGGCAAGTTCGTCAGTAGATCCGTGTGCGTCATTAAACCCTCATCATTCAACCATATTCTAATTAGATCTACATAACTTATATTATCCCAACCCCCGATGTGCGATACCAGAAATGTTAGTGCGATTTTGTGATTCAGGGTAAAAATTTAAAACAACTGATCATTTTCATACTTAAATAGTTCAGACATCTGGTATTCAGGCCAAGACGGTGTATTATATCACTAGTTTGAGTGTTATCATAGAATTGAGTGATTTTTCTGCCTATGGCATAGAATACGTACAAATGGATCTCACTTGTGCTGATACACCCACAACCGAGGGGCTTTTGGGGTTAATTTTGATTGACGGATAGTCACATGATCTAGCACCGAATCTGCCCCTTCCCACCCTAGACACCAAATTCACTGTGCGTTTATCACTTTTTCCCCTCCAGTATTTCAATGTGTATTCATGGGCATAATTTTTATGCCAAATTTGTTTTAAAATGATCTGCTGATTGATCTTGGCATGAAAATATCTCTGAGTTGATCTTGAAAGCAGCTGCTTAAACAAATCCTGATCAAATATGAAGTTTTCTTTTTATAGCAATCAGATGATTGTATTCATAGGCACATTTTATTTGAGTCAAAATTACATTACATTTTTCATCATGTGCACACAAATTTAAAGTGGCTAAGATCACTATGTTGACTGGATGTCAATTTTAAATGTAATTGCGGCTTTCCATAGGTATGATCATTTGGGTGGATTATCAAAGTTATGTATTAATTAGATTATTTGATATTTGCAAATATAGTTGGAGTCGAGTGGAGTGGAGTCACTGGGTCTATTCCAATCAGAAGGAAGCAGCTCGTAGCTGCCAACTGACTATAATGGAGGGTTTTGTACCAAATAGGAGTCTGGAACCACTTAGTCACATTTACCTGAGTCCCATGCACTTGGTGTGACACAAGAAACTATAGTACACATCAGATCAGCAACTGTTATAGGACCGGCGGCGCAATGAGAAACTGAGTTTTAAATCCACCAAATCCACTTTTTCCTAGCATTAATCCTTCAGGGTATTGATTACTGACATTATCATCTGGCACATATTGGAAATTCAAGCAAATTTCAAGTCAAGCCAACATGAACATTTTTTGTATTGATGGGAGGGGCAGATAAGCTGCTGTTATCGATCAGTTTCTCCATCAAATTGGGCTATGTGATGGAGCTTCGGTGAGGACTACATTCTATAAAGGCCTGCCTAGAATATTAAGAAGTAGGGACGTGTGAGTGTCCTGAAAGCGCTACTACAACTGAGGCTCAAGCCTCAGATAGAACTATCTACCTTGACTCACCTGGGCAACGTTTGTCGTTGCCGTATGAGCTTGGTAACACCCGATTGTGACATCACCTCAGTTGTTGCAACTGAGGTGACGTCATAGGTAAGCTGTGAGGGCTTTAATGACTGGACATGAGAGTAGTCATAGATGAAATGATGAATTGATGATGTTTATTTAGGAGGATAAATAAAATCAAGACATATGATGGGTGTGATGTGGTTTCGACCTTATTAGGTCTCATCAGGCGCTAGTTTGGCCACGTTGGTTAAGATGAAGCTTAACTCTGGGCCCAGTGGAGTAAGGTTTAACTCCCAGTAAGTTATAATTAAGAGAAAATTAGATTGACAGGTCTAATGATATACTGGATACCTAAAAGTGAATCTTAAATTCTTGAGTAGGTTATGTGTGAGTTACTGTGACTTTAAAGGTGACAGTCCTTCGGTCAACCAAGAGTTGACTGGCTCCTTTGGTCAATATAGTTGACTAAGGGAGGTTTGAAGGTAGGTTAGATCAGTGGTAGGACCATGGTCCGGACTGGAAAGAGCTCCAGCCGTAGCCTTTGGGTGGCATCTTCGAAAAACATCATTTTGTGAATGTGGGGTTGAAAATGTTCGAAAGGAGATCAGTCCAAAATGTTAAGTCTGTTGGGTACCATCGTTTTAAGTCTGGCTATCCATCTCTTTTCTTCTGAGTTCCTTCTCTCTCTGGCTGTGTAGCTAGTTGCTTCAGTTTTGATGAGAGAAAGGATGGAAATCGAGATGATTGCCCATTTTACATCGACATTGGGATGAGAATTGTTAAGGTGCCGAGCCACCGTAGTGTCGTTATTCTTGTCAATGTCGAAGAAGTGATTGCCGAATCTGGATATGATGGAGTTCATAGTCTATCCAACATCACTGTGACCACACTGAATGCCCGTTCCGCGCTGCACGTACATCAAAACAAATAGGCGAATCAATGCTGCCGAAACATTTCCTAAGATATCTCTGTTTCTACACCAGCTTTTACAGTCCATGATCCCAGAAACCTTTAGTAACCATATATATGGTCTTATGTATAGTATAATATAGTCATAGTTCTGCCTCAATATAGAGAAAACCCCTAAATAAATTTGTAGTGGGATGTCCGTGCAGGTTTTAGAGGGTGTCCGTGCTACAATCCTCTCTGAAAAAAAAGGTGTCCGTGCTGATGCCAACTTTTCTATCTATATCTATATTTAGATAGTAATTATTGATTCGAAATCAGGGTGTTTCTTTGTGGAAATCATTCATATATATTTTAAAAAACAGGCCGATCATAGGTCCCCTGATCAATTGGTAGTTCAAATCGTGCGATTTAAAATTCTCCAAACTCTGAAATCGGGATGGTTTTTCTTGTCCACACTGGGCCGATTTGAGGGCTGATTGCTGTAAAATACTAAATCGGGGCTTCTTGGTCGTGAGTTGGTCCACACTGGCCTGATTCTGGGGCCGATTCAATATACCCCTAAGGGATCATAAATTATACTGGTTGTCTCTCGATTATAAATAGTCAATTCTCACGAAATAGGGACAGTCAGCAGTTTTTTTTATTCCAAGGTTCACTGAGCTTACATCTTTATTTTTTCAGTTATCGTTTATTCCCATCATTTAGATCCCACTTCGAGCTTTCTGGCCATATATGATTTTTTTTGTTTTGTTTTATTCACTTACAGGCCAAAGACATTTAACAACAAGATTTCATATGTAAAAACGTAATGTCCACCATGGACGTGCTTCATACGGTGCCTTGACTAATTATCTAAATCTACGGACCTCGTAGGGAGATCATTATACAATAGGAATAAAATTTATACTATCATTGCACTCCATAGCCAGGTACAACAGTCTAAGTTATTACTATAACATAAAAAACTCATAATAGAACACTTCACTTCATACTGGAAATATTACAAATGTGCCGGTTTCTAATGAACTAACAATACTTGATATATTAAATTCGTTCTACTATTTACCCTATCGTTTCCTTTGCTACAATAAAAGTGGCTAAGATAGTTAAAATGAGTAGTCATGAAATCTTGTGAAACTTTGTCAGGGTAATCATATATGATGGGTATAGCAATATCTGAAGTTTTGAGGACCAGCAGTATTGCATTTTCATTCAAGTGGTCAGATATATAAATAACTTTAACCCAGGAGTCTATGGACACCATTTGGTCGAGCCTGGCATTATGTAACTCCAGATGCCAAACCAACGGCTACTTTGAAAATTCTGCATGGAGTGCAAAGACAATTTTGCTCCCTATTTCTACCAAATATCTGATATAATAATTATGAATTTTATAGTTTTGATATAAATAATCAAAATTCAGTGAAAATAAGCTTTTTTAAAAACCTTAAACGAATCAAATGGGAATGTAAGCACTCAAACCATTGAAATTATGAAAGCAGTCCGACCATTTACTAATTGTTTTTTTTGTCAAATTCTGGCAAAAAAGCATTGAACAGATAAAAGTTTAGGGCTCCTGGAGCCGGAGTAAGTCGACAGAAAATTGGAAAAATCATAAAAATAAAGGGACGCAATTTTACTAACCATTAGAATTGTTAGAGCCTCGATGGCAGGGTAAAATTGAATAAAACCTCTTAAAGAATTATATCATGTTCCCGATGTTTATCTATTCTTTTAGAAACTAACACTCTTCCAATTGTTTATGCCAGTCGAACAGATTCATATTGGTCGTCAGGACTGAGTGAGAGAGTTGTGGCCATAACAAAATCTAGTGAGTTTAGGGGAGATACTAAACTAGGAAAGATTTGGGATGGGAGAAGACAGTGGCAACTGGGGCCATTTTAGGGGCTGTATCTTTCCCAATCTGTTTGAAAAGCAGCATGCTGCATGTACATCAGCCAAAACCTGCACGTACATCTACACAAGTTCCATTCAAATGCAGCACGGACATCAGTGACTTTTCTTTAGACAGGTATAGTGACGAAACTACTTAGATTTGCAGTCTATATCGTTGACTAAGGCTTTATCTAAGTCATTCAATACATGTCATAGAAGTAAGAAAGATTGTTATGTTCAAAACTCAGAGAAACAAATGAAAATGAGTATCAATAGAACATAGCGGTGGCCGTTATTTGATGTACGTGCAGCGCGGAACGGGCATTTAGTGTGGTGACAGTGAACATACTGGATTTGGCAAGTTTTGCAGGTGATCAGGTAGATCAGGTTGTTGCTTTGACAGTTTACATGTCTGTGACATGAAATATCTCTGTCTAGGTTACATGATCATATGGACCCGCTTGTGTTGATTAGAGGGCAGTACCAGCAGGAATTTGGTCGTTTACACTTGTGTGGGGCTAGTGTGCTTCCTGGTTCCCGTCTGGGTATGGTAGATGCCTTAACCTATAGGTCTCTGAGATTCTTGTTCTTCCTATATCCGAAGATAATTTTGGAATCTTTGAGGAATCTTGAGGTCTTCGATTTCTCGACCAGGGTCCAGTTATTTTGGATTTCCTGGCGGAGTTTCGGATTATTAGGGTTGAATGTATTTATCAGATAGAAATTTGGATTTCTGTCTGCATTCTCATTGGGTCCGATCCTGTTTCTAGGGGTAAACAGGGTTTCTCTGTCTAGGTTGTCGGCCCTTGTCCATGCCTCATCAATGATGGTGCGTGGATAGTGGCGACGTTTGAAATGCGTCGCTAGAATCAGGGAATTCTTGCGGAATTCTTCCTGTGTCAAGCAAATGCGTTTTACTCTGAGGAATTGCGAGTAGGGCATTCCTTTCATGCAGTGTGTAGGATGGCATGATTCATATAAGAGATAGTTATGACTATCGGTTGGTGTGCAGTATAGGGTGGTTTCTAGTTTGTTCCCATTCCTGTATACTGTAGTGTCAAGGAAATCTACAGACATCCTTGAAGTCTCAGCTGTGAATTTGAGATTTTGGGTTGCATGGTTGATGTGGTGTATGAAGGTATCTAGTTCTTCACGACCATGTTGCCATACCATGAAAATGTCGTCAATGTACCTCTTCCACAAAAGAGGCTGACGGGGGTAGTTGTAGACATGATTGTCTTCAAATCTACCCATGTAAATCTTGGCAAGTGAGGGTGCGACGCGTGTGCCCATAGCTGTTCCACCAATCTGGAGATAGTGTTTGCCATTGAACTGGAAATTGTTCGAGGTTAGTACTATTTTCAGAAGTTTGACCAAGGAGAGGTTGGTGGGGCGGCTGTCTGGAGCTCGGTTGCGTGCTAAGGTTTGGCCTACTGCCATACATCCAGCGAGTTGAGGGATGTTGGTGTAAATGCTAGTGACGTCGAGTGTAATGAGCAGGACGTCGTTAGGGAGGTTATCTAGAGATCGGATCGATTCTAAGAAATGTGTAGTGTCTTTCAAAAAGCTTTTTAGTCTTGGGACTAAAGGGTTTAGAAAGTGGTCAACAAAAGCAGAGATTCTCTCAGTGGGGCTTTCATTCCCTGAGATTATTGGTCTACCTGGTGGGGGGTATGTGTGCTTATGTATCTTTGGTAGCATGTAAAAATGAGGAGTTCTGGGAGTATCATAGGAGAGGAACTCGCCAGTTTTTACACTTATTTCACCTTTTTCAACCATTTCGTCGATGGTTGTTTTCACTATATCGTTGTGTTTAGAGGTTAGGCAGAAAGGTGTCTCTAGATAAAAGTTTCTATCTGAAAGCTGACAGAGGCCTTCATTGATATACATGTCTCTATCTAGGATGACTACTGCAGAACCTTTGTCAGCCGGTTTTATAATGGTATTTTGGTCTCCTTTTAGGGAGGCGATGGAGGCGATAGCATCACGTTCGGCACGGTCTAGGTTGTGGGATTTGGGTCCCAGCAACTGGCAATTTTGAAGGAAATCTTCATTTTTGAAGAACATATATTCAACCCAACCTGTACTGGGTGGGTTCCATTTTGATGGTTTTTTGAAAGTTCTATGTTCAAACGGTAAGTTCGGGTTAGAGGTTCGAGGTCGGAATTGCTCAGGATGATTATGTACATAAATCGAGCGTTTGACAGAGGTGTTAAATTTCTCTAAGTCTTCCATAAGTTGCCCTCTATCTGGGGTTTTCGGTGTCGGTACGAAATTTAAACCTTTTGATAGTAGATTTATTTCACCCGCTGTTAATATTTTGCTAGAAAGGTTGATTATACCCGGGTTGGTTGGGATATTATCATCATTTGCATTTGAGTTCGTTTTATTGGAATCAAAATCAATGTAAAGATCAAAAACTTCTTTTATTGAAGTCCAACTAGTCGAATCACATAGTACAATGGCACAAAAATTGTTTTGACAGGGCACACATGACAAATCTGTGCAATTGAAATTCAAAATGAAATCAAATAATAATTGTTCATTGTATTGGGAACCAGAAGGTGGTTCAAAGGTAGAGTGGTGCAGATACTCTACTTCAGGATCATTTCCATGAGGTTGGTTAATGTGGCCGTCATTTGAGTGACCAGTCTCTGCTTGTCGCTGAGATTGTTGTCCGTCTTTGGACCCTTCGTGGTGGTTTGGGGTCGCTGGCTTTGAGTGTGAGGTTTGGATTGGGCTTGGGGATTGCCTTGTTGATTGGCTTTCCTCCTTTTGCGATTGGGCCCAAACCCCGACTGCCTCTCACAAGGTTGGTTGCTAGTAGAGGCAGTGGCGTCTGTTCTCGGTCTAGGTTGGTTTGGGGCATTCCTAGGAGCTGGTTTGGCTATCTTGCGATATTTTTCCGGGCGGAACGCTCTGTCCACCCCGGACCACATGTGAAAATCACCATTCGGTTTTAGAGCGTTGCTCTCCTTATTCAACGCAGCGTTGAGTTTGGCGGCTTCACATGTGGTGATGTCTCTGACTGCTTGGATGGCGTCTTCTAACTTGTAATCAGTCTGATCTCGATACAGGTCAGATAGGGCAGTTAGGTTGGCCGCTGCTTTGCTCTTGAATGAGATCGCTTGGGATCTCATTGAGGCAGCGGTGAGATTGAGCACGCGAGTACCAAAGTCTGTGCGTAAATTGACAAAATTAATGGCAGTGTCTCTGCTCAGGAGCATGCCCGCAGGGGGACAGGCTCCAACAGTCCATTTGGGAAACCTTTGCTTGGTGGCAAGTGAATCGTAGTGGGCCGCTTTAATGTTGAGTGACAGGTAGCGTTGACGTGCGGATCTGTATAGCTTCCATTGGTCTTTGGCTACTGGGGGTAACTCTGTGAAGACAGGTCCCACCTCGTCATCTGAGTGGTCAGGGTCCTGGTTATTAGGACGTCTGGCGAGTTGGGTGTTTGGTCTAGGTCTTCCATCTCGAGGGGCGTTGCCGTTGGCAGCCCCTCTGCGCCCATTGTGGGCGTGTGCCGTGCGGTTTTGTTGCCCGGCTTGACCGTTACCGTCCTCAGCAGGTTCAAACTCCTGTGGGGAAGAGAAATTGGTGAGGTTCTTAATGATTTCTGCGGTATTTTTATCAAAATCATCCTTAGCTTGGGAAAAAGTTATGGCCCTTCTCGCTTCCATGTTTGCCGTGCGTTCACCCGTCGTGTCAGACAGCGGAGCTGTCATCGAGCGAACAGGGGAAGGCTCGGGAGCGGGAGCGAGGGGGAGAGTTTTGTGTACTAGACACGTCCATAGTGACGTCTAAATCTATCTCATGAGAAGTAGATGTTTGTACAGCACAATTTTTAGTTTCTACAGTAGTATTAACTTTATCAAGGCTGTTTGATAGTTCGCTCTTTTTACGTTTTTTATTTTGCGTATTGCTAGCGAGCGAGGTTTGTTTACTTTCATTCGACGGAAGCGGAAGGCTTGTGCATGCGCAATAGCAATGGCCATCTCCGCGTCCAGTCGAGCGGGCCGTAAAATAAGATGGGCTCATAGGTCCATTTTGAGTCTTATCTAGGCAAGAAGAGAAAGGTGTTCTTGTCTCAGTGATATTATTCTCGGTACTTACCATTTCATCGGCAGTTCGTTGCTGATCAAGGGCGGCTGGAGTGCCATCCTGCAACGAGGTGCGCCAAGTGGCGTTGACAAGCGCAGTAAGATGGCCGCGATCATCATCCTCCGTGTCTGAGCCATCAATATAGCTTCGAGAACTTGATGCATCGCGATATTCATCAAAAGTGTTATTGTTAGAAGCCATTTTGCGAAAGGGTGAGTTAGTCTGATGATAACCAGGGGTTTAAGCCGGTCGTTCAGGCTTGGTATGTTCGAATATTAAGAACTTTTAATGTTGGATGTCCATGATGAGTGGTACTTTTCCCGTCATTTCTGGAAGGGGTTTCTGTTCTCCTGCGTATGCCATTCTGAGCATTGAATTCTGCTTTTGCCCCAGATAAAATGAAACGCATTAATGCACCAGGTTATGAAATAGAGAATAACTTAACAAATAGGTGAGATGTATACTGGAAGGTCATCTGACTAAAGAGTTAGAGAATATCTTAAAAGTCATATAATTGAATATCGGCCGGGAAAAACGCAACGTTTGCACTGAACTATTTCCATTACAGATACAATCAACCCATATGTGAATCAGATAACCCCACGTCAGGTCCAATGCGTATAAAGAAAGATTAAGCGATGAAAACCTTATTTTGTTGTGCCCACAACCGCGGAGACCCTAAATAATTGACGCGAAATGAGTAGCTAGATGCGGGGGACAATTTAAACTTATAATAGTGTTTGCGTGGAGCTACACTGGATTATGAAATGCATCGATGATCATTCTACAAAATTGACAAGAGATTGTTCTGTCGTACACATTTTTATTAATAAAATTTGTGTTATATACACATTATGACGTGCTTACACGTGTATGTTGATAAGTCAATATGGAAGGCTACAAAAGTATATTTCTCTGTTGCAATTATTTGCAGTACAGAAATCAGTAGGGGATACAATTTCATGAATATATAATATCCGTGCTTGAATAACCAGATAAGCAAATTATGAATACCTTTCCATATTAAGACATTCGATTAATAACTTTCATTCCACTTGAAAAATTTCCCGTTCAACTGTTGTCTATATGATACAGTTTGTATACACACTTTTGGCATATTAAATGCACCTCCTCTATTCAAGCCATTGGCGCTTGTTAACTTTTGCCACTACTGATAACGAGCCACAATACAATAAGTTTCTTGTAGAAAAATAACTCACAATTATACAATGCTACATGCATAGCGTAGCTTAATACAGACTTTGAACTAAATAAATATCCAAACTCCCTTTCGACTGGTTACTATCATATCGACTTGTAGCTATACAGTGTTCTAAGAGGGAACTCCCACGGGCTTGTTAGCATGTTCCGTCTCGAAAGACATAATCAAATTTTAATCTCAAGCGATATGGTTCATCACCGTGTCTCAGGTCGGCTAACCATGAATGGTAAAATTCCTTTACTCATTCTTATACTCATAATGTTACTGGGTAAATATTCCCACCACTCTCATACTTCGGAGTTAAAAAGAAACACAATGCTGTCATTACAATGAGACAAACCTACCGCCTCTCATAGGAACGGAATAAGTATGGTGCAATTTATTCAATCAACACTATCTCAAGAAATAGATGGGAAGCATATCATTTTGGTGCATCCTTAGGTTAAATTACAAATTAGACGGATAATGCAAATATCAATGAGCTCATAGATAGGAAATAAATAGCCCTTATTAATCAAGGATTTAATGCAAGGTCACAGTTTTGTTTTCAAGTGAGCAACTTAAAATCCAAATCCACAGTTATATCAAGTCTCTAACAATCTCAAATAAACTCATAAGTCTTCTTAAAGTTCTAGAGCGCGTTATTCCAAAAAATGCAACGGGGAAGAATCCAGACTGGTAGTTTCAAGATAGACAACTGTTGTGATAATCCATCTCTAACCTACAACCACCCAACAAACCTCCCATGGCTTAACGGTGGAATATAAAAATGCAATGAACCAATAAACATATATCTTGGACGTACAGACATGGACCAATAACCGCAACAATCTACCTCATTCCAAAGGGCAGTGCTTCGTTATCCACCAAGGACAAGAGACATTCAGCTTTTGCTGCCATACTAAAAATATTGTCTAGTCCATTTGAGTTTCTGATTGCAGACATGAATGAATGCCCGATTTCTACCTTCGTATAGCACCGTAAATTTAATTATGAATCAATACGCCATATTGTAGCTAAACATGAACTACAATACTGAATCCGAGTATAGATATAACTAAGTGGTGCCTCTCATGTAGATAGACATACATGAATGAAATGTTAACAAGAAAATAGCATATAGTGACGATATATTTGTAGAATTCCTTGTAAAATGAATGATAATTTGTCATATAATAAACCCTCCTTCCTTTCCAACTGGGTTGCGTATTCATAGTTACAATTGTGAAGAGAAACCTTAATCGTGTAAATTGAGTTGGTGATGTGTTTAAATGAATATAAACATGGTTCAGATCACACACAAAAGGAGTCTTACCTATTTCTTAAGTAATTACATAACAGAAACAGTGAAGAGGATTAACTCAGGATAATACATTATTCCTTAATATTATATGATAAGACAGGAATGATGTGGGTACACATACTGGTCTAAATTACAATATATATATAATAGTATATACAATAATATTTCCCTTTCCTTTAAATAATTGCACACTGTCAAGGTACAACACAAACATATGAAGATCCTTTGTTCGCAGTTCAAGTAAATCTGAATTTTATATTCCCCCGTGTTGCAGGGTAAACTGGCCACGGAGAATTATCTTTTCAAATACCAACTATGTAAAAAATGATTCAGTGAAATTTATGCAGTTATTCTTATGAACTCCTTATGAAGAATGTTGTGATTGAAATTCCAAATGCGTTCTACCATACAGTGGCCCGTAAGCTGACTACGTCCCGGGCATCACATGGCCTGCAATTGCATGATTGTCATCAGATATCAACATATTTCTCAGTAAAATAGCTAAAAACAATTTTATTTGGCAGTTGTTGGACTCTTGATTCCATATGACAAAAACATGAAGTCTGTATCATGACCATGGGATTTTATATGATCGCATAAAGATGATATCGGAGCTAAATGCACGCATATATATTACCGTAATACGGTGTATTTTCCAAATGTAGCTGGAAATTCCAGTAAGCTCTGTTTCTGTAGCATGAAATAATGGGCGGAGCCTCTGATATCACAATTTAACTCCGGTGGTCTTGGCTTGCCACGTGACCGGCGTGGGGTAATTTCCATTGGTCGCTCTCAGAGTGTCACGACAACCAATGAGCAGATACCCACTGTGGTTCAACTTCGAGCCTATTTATCTCTGCGAGTAATTCTTCATATGCTTTGTCTGTATCAGAATTGACAATAATCATATCAAAGTAATGTCCGTAGGTGTCCTCCACTTCTCGGGCCTTTTCTATGATATCTTTCAAGTCGTTATCCTGAAACAGGAAAAATGATTATAAATGATAATGAAGGGTCTAGAGAATGATTGATTAGACCAGGGAGGTAAGTCGCCATTCCACCCAGCATGGAGGCATGTAAAATGTTTCCTCGCGATTCAAAGACAGGTTTTTAATACAAAAATAACGCTTAAATGCAATTTTTATCAATTATATTCATTATCTAAGAAGTCAACTTGCCCTCGAAATTCAGCGTGTAGAGTAATCTAAAGGGAATACTAGGCATATTGAAAATGCCAATTGAACTTAAGTGCAAAGGGAATTACTTACCGTTATTTTCGTACCCTCTTTATCTCGTATCATCCTTAATTTCTCCAAATTTGGAGGAGCGATGAACACAACATATGGCTTTAAATCGGATGCTTTTAAAATCCGAAGTGACTGTAAAAAAGACCAAAGGTTCATGGTCAACGAGATTTTAGAATAAAGTTGTTCATCATAATTACCACTGGATTTATTACCTTCTAATACCAAGTTAACGTAGAAAGAGATATAAGTTTATGGCACACTTTAAACAGATTATAACCGATGGTGAAAGCAGTTTCAAAGGATACGTATAGTTTATCTACAGATAAATAAAACGCACCTGTGGATGCAAGTTAAGCAGACATATTTTGCCCTGATTGATGACTTGTCTTATTGCCTCCAAACTTGTACCGTAGAGATTATATTCAAATTCCCCGTACTCGACAAATTTCTGACCAGCAATGTCATCTTCGAACTTATGCCTGGGCACGAAGTGGTAATCCCGACCGTCCTCCTCCTCATCCTTCCTTGGGCGACTTGTATCTAAAATCAAGCAAATTGAATTGATGAACAATCGTGTGATTAAATGAAGATTGTAGAAAGATAGAAACAAATCTGTCAGTCTTCCAAAACCTTTTTTATATCCTACTGGATCAACTCACGAGGTATCGCGGCAGCAAATCTTTCGTCGTCACTTTCCATCAAACGTTGCCGAAGCTCTTGTCGCCCGACATTAGGAGGACCGATGAGGACAATTGGACGTTTTCTGTTGGGTTGCGGATAATACAAAGCTACATCTTCGTACGTCAGGATTTCCTCTGCTTCAGCCTCTGTAACGTAAAATGGGGAAATACTATACAGTAATGATATAGTCGCAAAAAACATAATCTAACCAATCGTGTTGCATTTCACTGCTAGAAGGTTGTTATGTACATATGTTTTCCAATGCTCGCTGTTCAAGAATTCACAACAACGTTTTCGTAGTTTTGGACTTCTTATCGAGAAAATGGTTTACTTAGAAAAATTTGAGGGAAGAACTCTTACCATCTCCTGCTCCACTATACAGTTGTTTCTTTTTCTTCTTCTTGGAAGACTTGGCACAGCGACATCTGTGTTTCTTCTTTGACATTTCTTTGCTGTCACCTGTTATCGTTTGTCTCATAGCTTCTCGTCTGAATATTGTGGATGCATATAGAATTAAGTTTCACTTCCCATTTTTAAAAAAATCACTTCACATCTTTCACAAACATAGTTATAGTATCACGTTTGGGAATTTAAAAGCTGAAACTATTAAAAATTACATGAAAGTGATAATTTGAGATCAAATAATAGATTAATCCCAATTTCATCAAAGCCTAACTGAAGTACGTACTGTTGTTGGAAGGAACGTGAAGGAATAAGTCCTGCGAGAGCCTGGTCTTCTTCACCTTCTCGATAGGCCTGCCACCAGTTGGCATCTTCCTGGTTTATAACGTGTAGTATATCCCCTTTCAAGAACGAGATACCCAGCTCCCGGCAAGGGATATAAAGGTCATCTTCAGGATCGTAGTTAAAGTGTGCCCTCATGTGCGCCTGGAAAGGTGTCGGTCATATTTATATTCAAAATTATAGCTCACGCAATCAAAAGGGTGAAATGAATGGTTTCACCGTAAAGATATGTCGTTTGGATTGTTTGAAAGTCTTCGGCCTCTAAATTAGGTGTTTATTCCTTGCCTTAGGTGGTAGCCCATGCTTACATAAAATTCTCATTTTTCTATTCTATGGCTTAGCATAAGTTGTTATTTCAATGAAAAAGGAAACAACCATCACTGGGAGGGTAAACATGAACTAGATCAGGAATAACTTACCACTTTGTCTCTGCCGGCTGTACCATTTGAGTAACCAGCTTCTTCACTTGGTACGATCAAGAAGGTTAAAGTTCCAGTCATGTTAGCCTGTAAAAAGGTGCACAACAATAAGTATAAATTACTGCCAAACAAGTAATTACACCTATAGCTACTTAAAATTGCAAAAGAAACAAATTTAACAGGGCAGGACAGAGAGCATTTTGGCCCGGGGGAGGGAGGGGGCGGGGGATTGGTTGCTTTACGCCGTTTTGACACCATACTTTCGGTCCTATCGGGGCAAGAGGAAACACGCTAACAGGATGCAATACCCTGCTCTTTTCTGAGAATTAGCAGTGGTTCTTTTACATGCGACACATATAACCATATGCAGCTATACACAGGGTTAGAGTTATTTATCACCCAATCAAGAAATTTACATGTGTTAGATACACATTATCATATGGTTGGGCTAAACACGGAGGTAATACGCAGTCAGAGCCATACATAATGTATGGCTCTGGCAGACTCAAGCGTTTCTTACCATGCGTTCACAGACTTCGTTTACAGAGCGTCCTTTCATGTCCACACCGTTAATCTCGAGGATCTCGTCCCCCTCGTGTAACAAGCCACTTTTCTCAGCAGCGCCACCTTTCACAATTCTTCCTATGATCACAGAGTTACCTTCATTCCGCACAGTGGCTCCCTGAAAGGAAACAAATGGTGTTTATTTAGTTTATTTAAAAGAGTTAAGTTTTTTCTATTCATGGCAACGACAAATCTTGGTATCTCATTGGTACATTTCCCCTAGGCTAGAAATCGTCGTTTTTAAAAAAGAAATCACGAAATCAATTAATGGAATTAAAAGGCTATGCGAAGAAACAAATGCATGACCCGAGAAAACATTCAAAGTAATCTATAAACTAACTAATGCCATCACATCTATTGCCATATATGGAACCAGGGAGGTGAACTATAAATATACAGTGTTTTTTTTACTACGGTATACATTCCTGCTCGAAAGATTCCTTAGACCAAATAAATACGCATGACCTTCAAAGACGTAAGGATTTGAGCTATTCTTACCAGCGGGTCTGCAGTTTTCTGTAATCGGACAATTTTTATGCTATCTTCTCCATATTGAGAAGCTCTCTCGTAAATGTACTCCCTCTCCTCATCCTCTCCTGGGGTTGATGATGTTTTTGGCTCTGCGGATTTTTGGAAGGCTATTTTGTCGTGACTGTATAATACGCCCTGAAATCAATAATACAATTTGCTCAATGTTATTTTTTACCCATTCCATTCATGAGTCGAGCATTTTTATAATTCTGAATTAGTTATATTTAATTCATTTATGTATGAAAAAGATTCTCGTCCAGAAATGCTTCTAAGCATGGAAGGTGTTTTATCTATCATTAAAGCCAAACTTGGAAACAATAAGGTACAGTCTAGATTCTACCTTCATGTTGGGTTTGTGAAGTAACATGGCAAGTTCGTCTACGGCTGGGTTGCCTGCTTGGGGAGCCATGGCCGCCAGGATATCGGCCGCCGTCTGGTGTCCATTATCGTGGACAGGCTGAGCCTGCGGCGATCTCAACGTCACCTCAATCACCTGCAAAGTTAATAACACAACACGCACCAATAAGTCTAATTCAATATGCTCTTTAGTTGGGCGACCGGGGGACGTATGGTGGGAATAGGAGACTGAATCACAAACTGAATTGGGAGAGAGATTGATACGCGACTCTAGGTACTTTAAATTGATTACGGTAAGAATAGGTCAAATGTCAGAAGCTGACAACATATATATATATATATATTCAAAGATTCGATTGAAATATTTACATAGTGCCTTTAAATGTAAAATATATATGTCAACGCATATAATATTACATTTTACTGCTTAATGGAAATTGCGAGGAGATAATTCATTTGTGTTGAGTATTCACTTAAACCAGTCCTAGGTGAAGATATTGGACTCTTGGTATGATTGGTTTATCGCAGTAGGAATGCCACAATATGATTACCTTGTTGTGTATGTCAAGTGCTTGTTGGAAGCGTGAGTTATGGAAGAGTTGGGAGAGGAAAGCCACGTGTTTTTGGTCCTCCACGGCTTCCAGACGACTTTGAATGTGTTGCAAAGAAGAAAACAAGTCTTCAACACCTGTAAAAACGAGAAGAGACTTGAATCAGATGATGTTATTCTCATTTAAACAAAGCAATATGTCAGGATAGAATCAACAGATCACAAACTATGGTGGACGTGGACTTGAGCAGATTGGTGGAAATAAAGCAACAGCTCGGGCAGAGAGGTCTCAAAAGTACACCTTATAATTAACACTGGAACTAATTGAAAAGGCGAAACTAAAATGTCTGCAAAAAGTCACGTTTACAGGAAGAATAAAAATTGAAACGACAAAAATTTGATGAATATGAAGTAAAATCCCAGTCGAAGAAGTCATATCCAGGTTGGAGGGCATTTATTCCTTCATCAGACTTTTCACCAAATTCTCCCTAAAACCAGCTTTCGACAAAAATCCCAAGAATTTCACAGAATGTTGTACTCCTCATTTCAGGACACACTCCCCTTACTTATATAGGTCTAGAACATTAGCAACACCTGTCCACTCAGCGATGGTACTTGAAATGATGAAGAAGCCACGTTTCCGATATGGAAGCACACTCAGGAATATTTTCTCTCTTCTGTAGCTTGGTCAATATGAGCTTACATAAAAGATGCAGATCTAAAGCTGGACCATTCAATAAGAGTCCACTACCACATGGAGGAGCTAGCGGACAAATGAGAAACCAGGAAACTTTCTCCAGGAGCGGCTCTCAAGTTCGTCTGCGCACCAGGAGTAACTCATCAAACGCACATGGTCTGGCTCCACGTTTGATTTGTTCACAGTCTCACAGAATGTCAATTAAACATTTATTCAAAAGTTTTCGAATAATTTATTCTCTATAAAGCCAAGTAGTACCTAAATGAGCCGATGTCCCTGGGGTTGAAACAACCTGCTTAAGTGGGTATGTATATATATGTAACTTTAAATTTCATTGCAAGCTATTGTACACACCTGGTATGAGAATTCAGACCTGCCAAGTATTGGCTACACCTTATGAGTCTTTACACTAAGGCTACACCAACATTAAAATGCCAGGGGACCCTAATCAGTCTAATACTGGGATCGGAACAGAATGTCTCTAAGTGTCAAACCTAGGATAAAACGGCAGGGCAGACAACGCCCAGAGTGAGGGCCTTAGTCCCCCGTTCTCAGGCCACTCCAACCCTTCCAATCAAATCTGACCCCAGGCAGGTAAAACCACGCGAGCAATCCAACCTTTCTAAACCCTTGCTAACACCGCTACAGTAACCTAATAACTCCATACTCTCCCTTCATGAATTCAAGGGCATGAGACCCGGGGGTGGGTGGGGGTGGGGTTTATGAACAAGGCGATATTTTATCAAATGGTCCAGTTTCAGACATATTGAAATGCAAAATACACCAGAAGAAGAATCGAACATTATCATATGAATGAGAAAGGATGATCTGAACCGAAAGCTTCTCGGGCGAACAACAGAAACGTTTACACTTGTCTTACCACATAAGACTCCTCAAGTACCATGATGCAACTGTTTGTGAAAACGTTCGTTATCAATTTTTTAGTAGCTTTGGCATCATGAACCCCGTTTTAGAAGCCCGTTATAGAATAGTACATGTATGTAGTTTTGAAGGTTTTGTCTGATACGGATGGGCTGGATGGTGGAAATTGCGACTGGCACCATCACTTGGGTGTAAAAGGAGCGCGAGTTTTGAGGCACTTGAACCATGTTATGCTCATACATTTTGCTAAGTCCTCTTTATTATTGCTATTGGCATTGAGTTTAGATGCAGAGGCTGGGGTAAGACACTTGGACAGCAGTGATAAGTAAAGGGCACGAGCTAATCATAAACACAAACTGCCTATGGCTATGATGGATTTCGGTATTTAAAGTTGGTTAGTCTTTCTATAAAGTCAAGTCAAGTCAAGTACCTGTAGTAGATACTCCTACCCATATAATGGTAGGTAATGCTGTTTTAAAACAAGTGGGGTAGTGTCCCTTTCTTGAAGAATTTGCATGACATTGTATTTTGTTATATTGATAACTACTGTACAATTAATCAAATTAATTGTGACATATGCATGGTCAGAATAAAACATATATTCTACTCTTAAAATGACTTTAAACAGGTTCCAAGTGTTCTAACACATCGACCATGAATGCCAAAGTTTCGGCCAAATACAACTGTCCAAAGCTCAGGAAATAGCAAAGTCGGCGAATTCACTTTGATTTCACCTTTCTCTTGTTTCTGTCTGTCTGCTCAAGTAACAATAATACGTTTCTCTTCTAGATTAATCGAATACTTCGCCTCACGGAATATACAGATAATGAGGATCAACTCATTATTATTGAATAGGTGGCGTGTCATGTTTTATGTGTCACCTATAGGTCAGTTTTTCACACCGCAGACATTCTTCACAACAGGTTCATGTCTAATATATGAATCCTAAATAGTAATGCATGTAATTAGGCCACAGACGTGTCAGTCTGACCCCAAACGGTCTACAGCATTACACGAGTGTACTAAAAGGTAGGAAAGGAATTTTTAGTCAGTGGCGAGTTACTGGGTGAGGGAACTCATATGGAATTTAAGCAATCCTCTGTTTAATAAATAAACACAATATTATAAACACCCAGACCTGCGTAAGCAAGGAAAAACCTAATCATAACTCGCTATACTAGTCACTGTCACTATACGGTACTAGTTATCTAGATCTATTGCTATGTAAACATTCCTATTATTCATTTCGTTTACCTTTTCCAACAAAAAATAAGGTAAAATAAGTTTTTTTCTTTATTAAATACGAAATATTGGTTTGCAACATGGAAATGTATATATATGGAATAACGAGACACAAATACGTAAATAGTATTGGAACGATGGTCATTATGCAAAACAGTACCGTACACTTGAAAAAACTGACCCAAATAGAGTAG
Organism: Sthenelais limicola; assembly: GCA_942159475.1. Taxonomy (NCBI): domain Eukaryota; kingdom Metazoa; phylum Annelida; class Polychaeta; order Phyllodocida; family Sigalionidae; genus Sthenelais; species Sthenelais limicola. The sequence goes on from OW804098.1 coordinate 78,531,018, forward strand.
GAACAAACAAGACAGATAAAAATTTGAACTACGTTTTTCACAGTGATGTTTGTCGATTTTGTAAACATTCAGAACATATGTACTCATTACAATAGTTTACATACTGCAATAATAATCTGCTTTTAGTCATTGCAAGAAGGCAACAGAGTATGTTAAAATTCATTAAAAAAATATTAGCCCGGACAGAGCTTCCTTCAAATTTTCTACACTGACCAATGAGGGATAAAACTATGAATAAGGCCGCTAACACAATGTAGTAGGTTGTAAGAGTTGTGCCGACAAAAACTGAATTAAGCCCCATTGTTACTAATGAGACATAGACCTACTCAGCAAATACCTACATTCAGATAGAGGGAAAGGCACCAACAGAATAAGGCAATCAGAACCCAATATGTTGCCATAGCAACCTTCTCCCTATCTCACAGGCAGTGAAGAGAGCCTTAGCGCTTTTGAGGGTCTCTATCTAATCAGGAAGGGTCTATCTACAAGGACCGCAAGAGTCCTGCAAACATCTGATGGATCTGACCTTAAGAGAATGACTTTAGTGCCACCTCCATCGATCCACATTCCTGCCCCGAGTCTTTCAATCTTTATGATTGGATCGCATTGAACCAGCTACAGCCTACACTCCTCTGCCTCGTCCATTCAGGGCCAAAAGGAGCTAAAGGGCTGAAATACGAAGGGGTACTGTCGGGGATTAGGTTGTAGATCGTCTGTTCTCCACAAGGAGTCGCCACAAGGGTGATCATAGAACCATGGTTTCCTTTTTTGTCGTCTGCTTCCAGCAGGTCCAAAAATCCCCGGTAATGGGCTGTCTTAGAAGGAACATGCCCTATAAGAATGCCTTTTATCCACCAGACATAAACTTTTGGGGAAGTTAGTTTTTTCTTCTTCCAGTGAATGCTTTCATCTCAGAAATTACTTATCAAACCTAATTATTCACGTGTCTGTATCTTCCTACTCCGACCTATCCTGACCTATTTATACCCTACGTGTGTAAAAAAGATGGCATACAAAAAACAAGCATTTATAGATCACATGAGGAACTTTATGGAATAGTTGGTCTACACATAGACTTGCACAAGTCTTAGAATTTTCTTTGTTTAAAAAACGAAAACTATCATGTTATGCTCACTACCATGTTATGGTCACTCCCCCCTTGACTGAGAATGGGGAGTCCCAGACCTGCAGTATAGGGCCCTACAAACAACACCAGTCTTAGGGACGAGGTCTAGTCTTGTCCACACACACAAAACACAACAGTTCACATCCTAGGCTACTAATAAAGGCATATAATGCGGAAAATTGCGTGTCGAGGCAGCATTATATCATGAGCAGGGGTATCAGGATAAGCCAGCAAGCAGGTTATGGGAACCTGCTAACTACATTCTCCATTATTACCGTTATTTGCTCCTTCTGGACCATGGCTCAATAGCTATGACGAGTTTAGCGTCATGCATGACTGGTTTGGGAATCTGGTTATGAATATTTTATCAATATTATGTTAATGAACTTGAAAGCAGGCGGGTACCCACATAAAAAAAGCTAAAGTTAATAATGGTACCTAACACTGTGGACCTGGGGTAGTATGGGAATTCACCGAATTAAATATGAGAGCAGACTGGGATGCAAGGGAGGTGGGAAATCACCAAGTCTTTATTTGGCAGCTCTTTTCGAGATGCTCTGCCGTTACAATTCTTACACGTAACTGGCTCAATAATAGAAGGGGGAAGGCAGCAATGTGTCCCCAAAACGTGTACATCCTTTCTTATCATTAGCACAGGATGCAGTGGATGGTATCAACAACCAATCTCAGTATAATTTAGTTATACATCAGAGGAGAGAGCCCGTGTTAGTGCAGAGGTACTCAATATTTCAGTGCTTCTGAACACAAAGACGAGAATAAATATGTAATTATATCATAATGCTATCAACTATTTCCATTCATATGAGTGCAATGGTGAGACCACATTGTCATAAATTCTATGGTATATTTTACACAATTAAATTTTTACCTTGTTCCTTACATCCGCTGCATGTTTGAGCTACCACGGCATCAAGAAAAGATGCCAAGATCGCAGAGGTTACATTTGTACAGCAACTCATACATGTTATCGTACCTTCCATTAACTAGACCAGACATAAAGTTCCTTACATGGCGATGGCTAAACACACGGTACACAATCTATGGAATACCGGTCAGTTCTCAATCATTTGTCAAGTTGATGTATATCCACCCATACATTAGCCAAGCCACCTCGCCCATTATATTAAATACTAAAATAATGTAATGCTAAATATTACCTGGAATCAGTCTGCAAGGAGCTTTCATAGAACAGATTGTTTAATGGGTGCAACAAAAATGTTTACATTCCCTTCATATTCCCTCAATAAGGACTCCAAACTGCGATAGCAGGGTTCTATATCGATGTCTGCATGCAAGCACGAAAGCCTGAGGTTTGATCGGTATGATTGACCATTTCAACATTGGCTGAGTAATCGAATCAGTTCCAGTTTTTGAGAGAGTAAAGAGGATTTAAAGCATCGAAACATCGAATGCTCTGGCATACTGAAGAAACATCGAAAGTACTGCCTCCACTTTGAACCATTCTGTACTTGCCTCAAAAGCTGATATTCGTCCCACACGCTTTAATAAAGAAACACTGGTTTTATTTAAATTCAGCTTCGTCATAATACTAACTTTTATAATTCAAAATACATGGCCTGAATACAGTACCCTTGGTGTAAGCTCCTACTTTCATAAACACTCAAAACCCTCTATATATGGCACATGTAGACCTTGGAATTTCCTATTACTCCAAGTGTAGACCAACTAAACTGTTCCAACTACCGATATTCTTATATGTTTATTCATTTTTTGAAAACGTAACTCTTATTGAAATAATTTTCATGATGACAATATGATATTTTCAAGTATTCATATATATCGTTTTACGAAAAATTACATAATCACAATTATCAGCGAACCTATTAATACCCGGATCCAGAGGACCATACATATATATCATAAGCATAGTTAATACATCATAAACATATTGGTAAAGCAGATTTTAGCTTAGACCGTGATCCCAGTAGCTGCAATTGACATTGTTTTGGCATTCAAACCGAGTTATTATAGTACATCCATTCATTTACATTATGAGTACATTCTTGTATTAGTAATAGTATATTTGGTCTTACAGCATAAATAGTTACATGGCAAATTTCATTAGGGTTAAGTAATACTATTTATACACCGAGGAAGGTCATGAATAAAAAAATATGAAGAGCACCGGCCCGATGTCTAGTCTTGGTTCGGATTTATGATGTAATCATGACAAATATAAGTAAAAGAAAGAAGCAGCCTATTTCCACACAGGATTTATTTGTGATTAAGATCTGGGATGGCTACATTATTGACTGTCACATTGAACGGTCTGCCACGAGTAAATATGGACCATGGGACTCCCATGGCCACGTGTGTCAGCGAGTGGAAGGGTACATTCTATCCCAACAGAGAACCCTAGGGTCACACTTCACACTCGCCATGGATGCATATGTATGCATATAGCCATATCCTCCAGGCATGTGCCATGTACTGAGATCTGCCCCAATACAGCTCCGAAAGGGATCAGTCGCGAGGGGCCCACAACATAAGTATACTTGTAGTAATCTGTGTAGGGCAATACAAGACAGATTCCTGTCGTTTGCCTACTTAGGCCACCTATCCGCTGCATCTCCAATACATAGATTTCACTGACGTCACGGCCCTGGCCATGTTTGGGGTCAAATTAGATGCCTATGCATGCTGCGATACTTGAATATACTGTTTTCTGGCTGTTTTAACCTTTATCAGTTTTAATCTGCCTCAGCAATACCTTCATGATAGGTTAGATAATCTGCCTTTAGTGTAGTATTACCAAAGTATCTACTCTTGTGAGGTTTATCAACTTTGTTTTGATACCCCCGCCGTAGACGCAAGCGTAACGCTGACCCGAGACATGGCGGCCACTGTGATACCCCAGCCTACTGGGTGACGTCATGTGAAATCTATGTATAGTCTCCTGTTACTGAAATACACACCACGGTTTATAAGAACGCTTTAATAATATGATTCATATTCATTCTTATAAATAATAAAACCGTCATATTATGAGATAAGCACATTCTGACTTGACGATGAGTTATCCCTTTTCTTCCAGAAGTTTCCCGTTCAAAATAAGAAAATGAGCTAAGGATTTCACGCCTACCAACACTATTAACAGCTAGATATTGAATCTCAGATTATGAGATGTATGGTAGTTTAGTTCGGTTCAATGACCTCGGTAAAGCGAAGGGTACATTCATATTGCTCATCCAGACGGACCAGAGAAGGAACTGTCGGTGTCCATATGATGTTCTCTACGCCACTCATGCTGCCACTACGTTCTTGGTATTCCCATATTCTACATATCATAAGGCAAAACATTCTAACTCACGTTTAAACATGAGCCACTCAAGGGGCATGATAGAATTGCCAAGGGCACTTACCAAACTTACTCAACAGATATGAAAGCATAAGCGCCCCACCCCTAATCCAATACCTCCGCCCTCTCTCTTCCAACAACTCTACGCCTAGGTCAGGTTCAACCAGGTCAGCATAGGTCGAGTGGATAAGTGTCGATTTCAACATACACACACGCCCCCTAGTCGTAGAACCCAATGCTTGTAGATACTCGTCTCCATGGTAACATTATATATAAAGGGTTTCGGCAACACCAATCAGTGAGAGTCGGTTGGTGGCAACAACTGGCTTTAAAGAGCAGAAGGTGGAATATAGATCTCATGATAGTGAAACACTGGCTCTAAGATGGGATCATAGTTGTGGCTACAGATGCCATCCATACAACCCACAATATGAACAATATGAGGGAGATAGATAGATAGGTAGAGAGAGAGAGACAGGGAGAGAGACAAAGAGACAAAGAGAGAGAGAGAGAGAGAGAGAGAGAGAGAGAGAGAGAGGGGGGGGGCGTACGTAATTTATAAACATATTCAACGAATATTCACCAAATATTGTGTAGCGTTGCATTAAAAATATTTGTTTGTAATCGTAATGGCAACGGAGGTGGGCTCCATACGACACTGACATCTCCACGAAATAATTCGAACTTTTTTTTACAGCTCATGCAATTACGATGAGGATCGAAGTGCACTTGGCATCGAGGTGCATTTGTAATATTTTAATCTGCAGATCGCAATGAGATTTATTTGCAGAGAATTGAGCCCACCTCAGACAGTGGTTGATAACAACTGCCTAATAACGCCCTCGCCAGCAGACAATCTGATGCACTAGGAGTATAAAGTATGTTCCCGAAGTTCGCCTTCTTATGGCTCTATTCTTGGGGAGAACTCTAGAAAGGGGATCTAACAGTAAATAGTAAACTAGATAGTTAGAGAATGACAGGATTGAAGAATGTGAAGCATCAGACCATAGCACAGTATGTCCCATGATATCGACCATAAGGGTAAAAACATGCCACCACAGGATTGAATACAGAACTATTTAAAACTCGTTTTACTTATCAGACAACTCCCGTCTACTCTAAATTTAATGTAAAGAACTCGTGTGGGCCCAAGCGCAAACGACCCTTTTTTAGCGCTAAATATATCAAGAAAATATTGAAAGGACAAACTACAAAATTGAGATATCATGAATATAATCTGCCCAGTATGAAGTATGCCCTGCAAAAATCTCAGTTTAAATCGGCCGTAATGCAGCTGAGATACATCCAGGAGGTGCCATCAGCAGGTACCTTAAATGGTGTTACCATAAAATGCCGACTTCACATATAGTATCCCCAGAAAGGTTTTACAAACATTTTATCGGAAGCGATCTTTTCATAAACTCCGATCCTGACCGTGTATTTAACGTAGACCTGTTGCCAATTTCCCTCTATCCAAAATAAAATCAACCCTTGCCAAATTTCACGTAACAGATGAGTCAAATATAGTCCTGAGCAATAACTGATATATTTTAAAGGGAAGGGTTCCCACAAACATGTGGATTAGTTTATGGCTAGATTGTAGTCACTTTTGGAGACAAACCCATTCAAACAGATGAGTTTCCTATATGGTGACACAAATTCCCTACATTCTATGGCAGCTCGACCTAAGATCAAACCTCCTGTTTGAGGCGATATCTGTGCAATACTTACATGTCTGATTGTCAGGAAATTCGAGAAAGGGAGACATTGAGGCTTATGAAAAAAGGGGAAAGGGAAGTGTAAAGATTTATCAAAGAGAACAGATGGAAAAACAAAACAGAAGCCAGTAAGCCTGATTTATATGGACATGTTCCGACTTCAGGGAATGACTCGATTCTGACTCACGTATTTCCTTATTAGAGCAAACCAAGTAAAAGCATCACTATGCTTAAAGACAAAGAAAATATGGAATCTTAAGCCATGAAATCATGAGAGTTTTTAGGACAATGTCAATCCTGATGGTAAGTTTGTCTGACAGAATGAGGGCACAACACTTGAGTATCAAACCATAAGTGTCTTGCTCCTCTCATATTTTTATTGTATTATATGCTACTGAGTGCACGGGTCCTATGTTATGCCTCTGTCCACACAAGCAACAGCGGCAAAGGAAATAGAGCCATTTCTTCTTAAAACAATGGGAGGCGAACAGAGGCACTCCCTTGGCGTCTGGATCGAGGATAATGGGACATGAACAGTTTATACAGTATTATTTGACCCCCATGTTATACATAAACTCTGTTGTTCCCGAATACTGGGAGATGTAGCACTAAGAAATAGAAGAAAAACATAAACATGGGTAAAAGGAAATTTTACAGAAAAGATAATAAAAATTATCTCGTAGTATATTTTTAGAGATGGACGAGACTACAATTATCAATAATATTGAAATATATTGAAAATATTACTAACCTGTGAGTTTCGAGCTCTGTACTCTCGAGCCCATAGGCAAGGTAGATCCATCATAAGCATCTTCCTCACATATAAAGTTCGGGTTAACGACACCTGAAGCAGGTGGTCTAGCCAGCGCCTGCTCCTGTCGTATTTCTTCAAGTGCTTGGAGCTTTTTAGAGCCCCGGAGTGACGTCCGCAGGAACTCCTCCTCTCGCGCCATCCTAGATTTCTCTTCCCTCTGTTTCCGAAGTTCATCTTGGTAATGCCTTATCTTCTCCTCATTGGCAACTTTCTCCTGGGGGGTCAATATAGGTGGGGCATCGTAAGGCGTTATATTTTCCGCCCAGTTTCTTGTCCTGCTGGACCCATACTCCGGTGGTCTCTTTACAGGAGAGTTCTGAGCACTGCCTTTAGGTGATCCCCTGTTAGTGGGGAATCTTGGAGGTTCCTTAGCCTTGCCTATAAAATTCGCCGGAACATCAATGGCCATTTCCCTGTGGGGACCACTGTCATTAAGTTCTGTGTCTGATTCATAAACATTTTCTTTACTAACTTGCATATCATGCTGGTCGTATTGATAGTACTGAGGAATTACATTGTGTTTGTTCGGGGTGCCACCGGCAATCCGGTTGGCATCTTTGAGTGCTCCATTCATGGCGTACCTGGGTTGATCCACTCTACCTTGGGGCATGGCACCTGCTTCCAAGTAACCATTGGATACACCAGCGTCCATACTATCCAGAGTTCCTGCTCCAGATAAACTTTCTTCACTCTCTGAGATACCCGAGGTGCTGGCTACTGATTCAACACTTCCTTCTGCCCGGAAGGCTCGGGGTAACTGAGAATGTGCAGGAGGCGGGGGAGGGGGTGGAACAGCACCGGTTTCAGGCAAGAAGCAGTTGGAGTTGTTGCCGCTTATGGACGCTCTTGGAGTATGTGAGACATAGGTAGACTTACCAGCCTCGCTGCTACAACTGTTGAAGACGCTGGAAGCTGTAACATTGCCGCTGACTGCAGCAAAAGTGGTGCCAACATTAGAGATGTCCACTGGTCTCACTTTGTGGAGTGCTGAGAGATGTTCCAATCGCTGGCGAGCCTGTTCCTCAACCGCGATGACATAAGCATTCTGTATGTCATTCAAACCTGGCACTGAAACCAGAGAAAAAGAAAATACATTAATTAACACATTTCCTCAAGACATCGTATACATGATTGATAACAATAATGAATAATGGAGCATGATATACACCGCATAAATCAAGGACAAAGGACATAGAGATATGTTGTATCATTGTAACTGCGTCACCAACGGGTCCTATGTCGTATCAACGAGAGTAAATTCAAACTGTTCCATACTCGTTGGTCGTATGTGCATGATAACATGTGAGATAGCCGAATGTGTATTTTCTGAACACATTTTGACACAAATTAAACATGACAACATAATGCAATAGAGGTACGATAGAAACACACCTGTTCGGGTATGGATTTGGGTTTGGTTATTTGTTTTGTGGTGTCTTTTTTGTGGTGTGTGTGTGTGGGGGGGGGGGGGGGGGGGGAGGGTAATTCTAGCTATGCCTGTGGTCACTGATAAGAGGCTTTTATCAGTATTTATGATAAGAGACATTCCATTGACATGATATACTACTCCTGATCAATCCATTACCTTACCCATACGGGCTATTCTCTGTTTATACTAAGCCTTAAACCAAAACAAATGATTGAAATATTTATAAGACTTGATCTAAAATTACAGCGTACTGAATGTAATACGAATCAAAATGTCAACCTGATGAGTAGCATTACACCAAACTAATGCCCATTACACACGGACAGTGACTATAGGTCCAATACCTATACTGGTATTAAACAATAGTGTCTGTCTATCTGTACTGTCCCAGGTAGAAGGAAGGGCTGGTGATGTTGGCTAATCTCCTATGAAACGAACTACAAAACAAACTCGTGGTACCTAGGATATAGCAACATATGTACCCACGCAGCAAGAAAAACATGGAGGAATGCATGAATCAGAACAGCAACGACAACATGTGTACACGGGAATTACCAGGCCCTTGTTCCAGTGGCACAGACCACACGAGAGGATTAGCTGTGGTCAGTGGATCATGAGACACACGACCTCGCTGCTGACGTTGGTCGGCTTGTCCCCATATGGACCAGCGCCGTTTGGATCCAGTGTTGCTGACCTCTTGTCCCGAGGTCGTCGTCCCCAATGCCTTCCCGTCAGTGTCCTTCATAGCCTGGCCCCAATATTGAGGCATTGTGACAACTTAGTTATCAACCGTAATCAATTGTAATATTCACTTCATACAAAATACACTGCCACCCCTAATTCTGGATTATGTGAGCTTCGTACATAAAAATGCCACCGCCCGTCTCGTAATAAATCATTATTCTGGCATATCTGGTAATTGTATGAGGCTGGGATTGGAGTTTCTACTCGACTCATTCTATCCGTTCCATTTCCATCGGAAGGCCAGTGTGGTAAGATGTTAAACTAGAAGACCGTTCCATCAAATCCGCCCCGAATGTTAAATAAGAGCAGTGTGTATTCATTCCTATTCATGCCATTCATGAGGTCTCCCATGAGAAATGGGCAAAGATGCAGTCGAGACTGTCCATCCTAGATTAGAGGATTCTCTGAATCTATTCAAGAGCTTTGCGAGGAAGAATGTCTTTTGGGAGTCAGAAAGGTGTGCCCGAAAGTCTACAGGGTAATTTGGATTGGGCCTTCTCTGTACACAGAACTCAAGTCAACAGAGGAAGGTTCTGAATACGATTAAGTCCTAACTAAGTCACCCAAACGCCTAAGGAAGATTCAAGGCACACTTTCACGTGCACACAAGCTCCGTTCTCTTTGGGACATTAAAGAGTTCTGAAGTGAGCAGTCAAGTTGAATGATGCAAGGCCTAGCCATAAGATAATCACTTTAACTCATACAAGCTAAGAAGCCCTTGCTACATCTTCCAATCCAACAAATTGAAGATACTTAAAAGCCTTAGATGGTGCACCGTCGTTTAAACCGAACAGCCATTGGACGTAGAAATATCATTTTCCCCTTTACAGCCTTGAAAGAAACCAGTCTACCACAGGCGTTGGCATGTATCCCAGTATCAACGTAGATGGCCATCCATGTATACTCGTAAATAAGATGTCATAATTCGTGTCTTAGTTTCAAAAGCTGCTGAATACCAAGCTTTAGTGAGAGACACTAAGCGGCTCCACGCTGACACATGCAGCCGCCACAGTTTTTTTTTATTTTGTTTTAAATTGATCCTTTTTATATTTTGATACAAAAATCCTAATACGTCATTACACAAAAAATTGTGTCTGGTAGTCAGCAACTGATTTTGAACACGAGCTGAGACCACTTAGTGCTGTTCCTCGGGCCAGGAAACAAGCCTAGAAGTATCTCTGCTTTCAGAGACCACGGAAAGCATTAGCTGGTATGGAATACACCTATCCCGTAACTCAATCTACGCCAGATGATCCGAGAACGAATTCCAGCCCCGCAGGACATGGCCAAAAGCAAGCTGTGTGAGAGGACTTTTTATTTATGACATTTCTCTCGTTGAACCACTTAACCTGCGAAGGGGCACGGTTTAACGACAGACTTTTGCCTTTAATCCAGATTTATACATTGCGTAAAAAGCTATGTCGACCGGTAGTGCATTGGGGCTCATGAGTGATAAGTGGCTACGCGTCATGAAGTCTGTTCCATGATTCATAGACAAATGGAGCATCAAAAAAAGCCTTTCTCTGTTCTTTGAAAATCTAATTCCACTCCTCCCGTGGGTCAATCGAGAAGAGGCATTTTTATATGGAGCGACAGTGTTTCAAAGAGATATGCAGCGCAATCAACTCCCATATCAGAGACAAGAGCCATACATTCATTTATTATTAATAACACTCAGTTCCTTGACACAAGTAAGACTAATTCAATATCCGCAGCGCATTCATCGCTCATTTCTTATACGCTGACTGTAGGAGCCTGGGCGAGGACACAATGTATACAGAGTCCATACAGCGTTTGCGTAGTACTAATCTTTTGTGGATCCTTGTTATATTCCCTATACCGTATATACTGTATATTGTTAGTCACAATTGCCCAGCACCTCAAGGTATGAAATTAGTAGATAGAAATAGGTGCCTTTAGTATCAGTACATCACTGGTATATATCCGAAAGTAGGGTTATCGCTTTAGATTCGGTGTCTGTATTTGCCTCCAATAGTGTACCTATCACTGTATCAGCAGGTAAGTCTGGCAATCCATCTTGTATTTAGTACTCACTGCACCCGCCAAGAACCCGTCAGTCGCTGAGCTAATCCTCAATCAATACATCCGCATTATACATATCCATCACTTCCTGAGCACCAATCCGTAAGTGACAACAGACGAGATGGTGTGTAAATACATCCATACATCAGGAGATGATCCCGACAGGTTTATCCATGGGAGATCAGCTCCTTAATGAGGAGAAGGGGATGATGGGGCTCACAGTCAGTAGTACAGAGAACGAACTGAGAGAGAATATTACTCAGTACATGAACACATCAACCACAACACCTTTACATACACACTGAATGTCATCATACAAGGGGTTTCCCAATGACTCAGTCGTCACCAGTGTAAACAGGAGGCTACCTGTAAAGACCAACATGCAGCCAGGGTATAGGTAGTAACGCACAGGTAAGACTCCCTCCTCTCCTATGCTACTCGTCTCTATCAGCACGGAGAAACTGTAACAGTGACTATTTTAAGTCCTTTTAATGTACCTAAGAATTCCTATTTAACTGTTCCAAGACTGTTAGACACAAAGAGGCGAATCTTTTGAACAAGCCTCGACTGCAATTGATTTTGCTGTGTTTCTTTATCACACACAGGCCCTCACTGCACGTACGGTATTCCGAATTGGAGTAAAACGTACTAAAGGGATTCGTGTATTTAACCGCAGCATTTCAGAAATGGAGCCCAATTTCCGCATGGTCTGTAAATACAATTCAGCGCATACATCTGGATAAGTGGGAAGCAATTGTTGTGCCCGAGCACCGTCCTGCTGAAAGAGCTAGGCCTGTTATTTTCATCACGGTCTGAGAAAATGGATATTAACAGTAGAGGGAACCGTGGATGCGTGCCTGGTCAATGGTCAGAGTTTGTAGAGGTACACTTCTGAGTAAACAATGACAGCACATACTGGTCTTTCCCCAACACTGTGTCAATGCTTTCCCATCCTCATCAATCCCAACACGTCCTTTTTAAATCAGATTTTTGACGGGGGATCTAATCCCATCATCAATATCGATCCTTCTTGGAAAACGCTTTGGGTCCCTAGCCATCACCGTAATTTTATAGAGTTCGTATTACATCATATTCTGAAAATCCCACCTATGCATGCGTCGGCAGTACATGAGCAAAAAGCCAGTTTACATTAAAAAAACACAATAGCACTAGATAGACTGACACCAGTATTAATATTCTCATCTAAATTATATCATTTTGAGAGACGTACCGGTAGGCAACTCGAATGTACATATTCTTTTTATTCTTCACATGTATTCTGGTGATATTACTAACTACAATTACTGGACGAATGACCAGTGCATTTACTTGTCCAATTCACAGTCAGGCAAATTACACAATGCGACGTTACTCAATTGTTTTAAGGAAAGCTCCTCTATCGTAATGAAACAAAGTCATTCCAGCTCTCATTATACACGGTTTATTGCTTGACTCTTGATAGAATCTTGCACATTCTGTGCTCGTCGAGGGCTCCTCCTCTTAGGGCAGATTTTAGTGCCTCTTTCTCCTCTGGTTAAGACCTCTTACATCAACATAAAAGGTTGGCTTACCCGAGGTTTCATGGATGCAGAAAAGGTTGCGGGAGGAGGCCGCATCCATGAAGAACAGGAACATTTGATTTCTGTGAGATAGCCGAATCCGCATTCAAGCCAAAATGAACCAATCCCTTAAAAGCACGATTTGAGAATGAAGCGTGCCCAGTGCCATGGCACATAGCATAGACAAGAAATACACAGACTGGGACAATAGTATTTACATGCACCGGCAAATAATGTAAAACACATAGGTCTTCAACAACAATCGATGCTGGTTTACCTACTAGATAAGAGATCGAAAATCGAAAATAAAAGAAACGCACCAATAGTGGTGCGCCTCCATACGTTCACAAGCAAGTTAACTGGGTGAGCAGAAATTGCTGCTATCCGTTTTATATGTGTTGTCCAGAAGAGCGATCGCTAAAGGTGAGTGTGAATAATGGTGAGGTACCCTGAGCACTATTAAGTCAGACACTAACGCTGATAGGGGCTCAGCAATCTCCACATCACATAGCTTTCCTGGGCGTGGTTCTCCTATGCATCGCCTTACCCATAAACACTCTCCCAATAAGTTTTTTTTACAAGAGCACCTTCACGGAAAAATCTAGAGTATCAACCTAGACTGCATAAATTGTACTAGGGTATGATTTGCTTCAAGCTGAATTATAATGATGCTACATAGGGGCAAAGGCTTATGGCCTGCATGGAAAAATATACAGGGCTTCACCCCGGACCGACCAATACATACGGTAACCACTGAATAGTGAATGGGCAATCCACCAGCAGATGGTTCTCTATTCTCATCAACTCCGCTATTCTGAATGGTCTGCATAGTAGGGATGTATCGGTCACCTGGCTATGCAATTTACAGGAGGACAATATTGGAAATGTCGGACAAGGAAACGAGGAGCAATTTTTCGAAGTAGGGATGGGAAGGACATCAAGTTCTTCACATTGAAGGCCAAATGACTTGGGCTGTACTTAAGACAGGCATATCACATTGAAGATAGAACGAAAGGACATATATATGGAGGTAGTAATGAAAAGTGAAAGTGAAAGTAAAATGACATCGATACCGAAGAGACTAATTTGAATTTGATGCGAAACTAGAGTCTGAGAGGCAAGGACGGTAATTAAGGAATATATATATCACTGGCATTTAATCACATTTACAATATTAGTGCGAGAAGCAAATTCATCAGTCAGAGACTACCTTCTTCTAGACCAACACCTGACAAATGATTGTGTGCTGAAGATGAATGGCGATGGCCTATTTGGTCAAGCCGAAACTAAAGGACCAGTAAACCTCAGTGATCTCTCAGCATGAAGGATAGGGTAATCCTCGCCGACCTTACCCCATATGCTCGGCTATGTTGCTCATCCTCATCATAATCTAACAACAAGCAGATCGCGCAAGTGTGAGCAAACAACTGCCTCTCCCACTTTGAAGTTTGCCTAATCCTTATCAATGAAATATGTTACACATGGGTAACAAATGTACTTGTTTTCTTTGCCACGCCAACCTGGAATGTGCTCTCAAAATAATGATGCCAATGCGCAAGTCAATCCTTCAAGCTATCAAAATACATTGATAAGCAATTATTCATCCGTGTTTGTTCATGAATTAAATCCATTGGATGGGTATCACCACTTCTCAAATATTGTTTCCGATAAAGATTATGCCGAAATTAGTTAACCAGTCAAGTTTGCAATCTGAGGCATAACGTATCAGAAAGAATGACTGCCGAGGGAAGGTTTCAACTTGGAGATGAACAGAACTGAACACTAAAAGTGACAAGCCGTCACCACGGAGGCCAGAATACTGAAGTATTTCATTTAAACAAGGAGAGCAAAATATTCGCCAGTGGACTTGGGTTACACAAACTTTACATACATAATTGATAACAGTAAGTGACCGTTTAGATATACTAAAATACCTGAAACTATCTCAATGGGCACACCGCTGATGCCTCAATATTGAAATCAATTCATTATTGCGATATATTCAACATTTATGTTTGATATATTCATAAAGTCACTATAGTTTGCCCCTAGATGTTTACACCATTACTACCATTACTAAAAATACTATTCCCAAAATCATACTTTCAAAATTAAAAAACCACACATTCAAAATAATTCCTAAAATACAACTGAATAAATCAATAGTTTGATGTTTCCGAAAAGAACGTATGTGTAGATTCAATGCCGAAAGCCAATTCTGCCTCTAGAATTTTCCAAAATGAAAATGAAGATTTCCCGGGAACCAAAGCATGGGCGAATAGCAAAGGTTATCACACACACATCACACTAATCAAACCATATGTGGAGTCGGGTCACCAATGATTTCCAGAGCCTATTAATTTGATTTTTGGCATTTATAATACTTTTGCTGACAAGCACTAGAAGCATGTCTGTATTCTTGACGTCGCCGTCAGTTTTAATGTCTAGGAGCATGCAATCGGGCATTATATTCTCATTCCCACAGCAAACACCAGTTCAACATTGGACTTCGATTGGCAACAACAAAACCAACAGCGGACACAGCAGCTGACAGCTCTCAAAACGTTAGTACACCATTTTATTACACATGGGAGACACATATTTTGGAAGGATTTTCTTCTGGGACTGTCCAGTTGAAAGTTAATATACATGTACATAATAAGCGAGGATACAAACAGGGCCCTGTTCGGCCACATTTTACTGTTTGTTTTCCGAAATCAATAGTGGATGAGCAGAACATCCTACTCTGCAGATGAAGGTAATCAGCAGGTAATCAATAGTCTATTAACATGTTAAGCCGCAATATAACATTTTTAATTTTTAATTTGGAAAAAGTAAAAATGTAACTTTTATTAGTTAGCTACACAATAATTTGACCAACACATTCAAACACTTGTTTTAAACATGGTTTCTTCGGTCCTGAGTCTCGGTCACACACAGACCAATTTCTCCATTTACTACCCACTAAATCCTACACAATATGAAGAGAATAAAATGGAAAGAATATAAATCAATTGTAAGAGCTTTCTCCTAAGTCATCTTGTCAGAGTGGTGAGAAACCATAGCAGTATGACGTAACACGCGATCTGCAGCAAGAAATAAATATTATGCCCTTCCTCGGAGTCAGCAGAGTGTGATATCAGAACGTATTCACAGAATCTTGGCTGGCGTTTGGGCGAGTTTAGGGTGTGCTCAGGCGTTAATCTAGCGGGCACTTTACTAAACAATCCCTTGCGACAACTATTGTAAGCGAGATCCTCCCTGGGGACAAGTATCTTTCCGACTGCTTCTTGATAACATTTTGCTGCGTCCCTGTGATCAGATAATACTGTCCAGGCACAATGCTGAAGGAAAAACTTCCATATCGCGAGGCAATCAAGTCTGCTCATATCTGCTCCCTTTGCTAGCGTTTCTCCCCAAATATGAAGCTTTCGGGGGCTGCTGGTTTAAGCCTGAAATGATTTTCTAGCGCAGCATAAAAACGAAAAGGAATATTGTACAATATATTTTACGCTAGGGATACAGTTTTATTTGCACAATAGATAAAATGATCCCATTTTCCAGACCTAAGCCACACATAAAAAAATGAGTAACTCTGGTATACGTTGAATATTGAAAAGTTATTTTCACAGACGGTGATTTTTATAGGAATGCAGCTGAGAGCATCTGCATAATATGAGATAATGGAAAAAAATTCCTCTGGATACGAACCTCCTTAAGACAATGTCAACGAGCTTCTCTCAACAGTGAAAGCTCTTTGGCCCTCAGACTGTTGCCTTATCTCATAGAACATAATCTTCTTAGAAGCTAAATTATAGTAGCCTCATTTCCTTTTAAAAAACAATGGAAAGCAGGGCCATCTATGCCATTAATGAGAGACACAGAGTTTTCATTTAGTTTTTTTCTTTAATGGTGTCATTGAGAACGCTTTACCCTCGCGTATCAAAACAGAAGCATGGCGCTGTGAGCGCAATCGTGGGACCTCTAATTGTCGTTTTGTCCTAGCAGGCCAATTACAATAGGCACGACCATGCGACTAAACATTTGCACTCAGATAACAAGCAAATATCGAAGTGAAAATCCAGATGAGAGACACGCCATTAAAAGCAAACCCAGTCATGAAATTCATTTTGCATGTTGGTAATGAACTCGTCAAATCATCAGGCCCAAAAAGTGTCCCTGTTAAACGTCAGGAAACAAGTTACGGAGAGAACATTTTTCTCCTCCCGAGCACTTTCAGATAAAGCCTGTGTGATTCTGACTGAAATCGAATAGATTCTCCTGGCTTGGATCAATTTGAAGGAAAGCGATCCGCAGACCATTAAAATGGTATTCGAAATTACGATGTTACCGGGGTTTTGTTCCCATGATGATATGCTATTTTGCAAAGTGTCGAGGGAGGACAATGCACTGTCTAACTCACTTACTGCAAAAGTTCTCTGTACCAGTACTGACAACTTTTACTGTAGCTTCACTGAGTATGATGTTTACAGTAAAACAACTCTCTTCACTGAGAGTTTAATGTTAAATATTAAAACGGATTTAATGCGCAGAGTTCCATTCGGATTATGCACCAACAACCTAATGTTACCATGCCCCGGAACGGATGATTTAAAGAGATAAATAATGTGCGTATGGATCTAAAAGCCGAGTATTTAAATTATGTTTAAAGCAGTGATGTTTTCTATTTGGATCAGATAATTTAGGAAACTAAATTGGCTAGTGGAACTAGTATGTCTGAAAAAATAGACGTGATCGAAGCAATGGTGTTTTTATGAGATTAGGCCATCAATGTAAATGACAGATAAAACAGAAAATAATGGTTGACGTTGCGAATAGGTACCAAGACGTGTATCCATCCTCATCACGG
Source organism: Sthenelais limicola (assembly GCA_942159475.1). NCBI lineage: Eukaryota > Metazoa > Annelida > Polychaeta > Phyllodocida > Sigalionidae > Sthenelais > Sthenelais limicola. Next base: position 78,548,661 of record OW804098.1, read on the forward strand.
GGGCCAGTAGATGTCCACCTGCCACCACCTACATGGTTCAACTCAGTAAGCACCATGCTGGTTTGTGTAAGTAGTAGTAAAATATTTTATAGACTTGTTTTTATCATTTTCCTACACCAAATATTTTTTTTGTTTCAATGTCATAAAACACAATGCAAAATGTAATGCACTCGACATTCTGGATTACATGGCCTGCTGTGAACTATTTTAAAACAAGAAATACTTATGAACTGTTGACTAAAACATTACTCTATCATATGATATCCAAAGCAATACATCTCTTAGTAAATATACACCAGACTCACACCAAACGGTCGATTCTACAATACATAAGCCCAAATTACTACATCAGAGAACAGAACAGCTATAGATTCCGATTTGATCTTGGGGGTTGTGACCACACAAAGAGTCATTCTGGATCCCGGGGCTGGATCATGGATGAGAGAAAGTCAAAGGGCGCCTTTCAAGAGTTGAAGGAGAATTGCTACAGACTGTTTTCCCCGCTCGTAGTCCCGGGCTCGTAGTTCAGCATATCAATTGATTTGATCTTATCCAGAGTTGGTAGACGGCTAACAAGTACCGAATGTTGTTTTTCACTCGGCCACTGGTCAACTACTAGAGATTAGGGTCTGAATTGCAGAGGAGATTTCCGGACTTCCGCCAATGATTTCCACCAAGTGACCACTCAATTCCTGCCGCCTGGATGAATAGAAGCTGACCATTGGTCATTGCGGCTGACCATTGCTTCTGAATAGGACTGCCGTAGAGGACAATAGTACTGACAGTATAGTGACCTACGAGGGACCAAAAATATCGAATAAATACGACCTAGATATATATGCATATAATGCAATATTAGTATGTCCTTCTGAAGGCAGTCACTTCTTGGGAAGCGTTATATGATGCTACAGGGCTTTATTGTCGATGAAGACACACGGATCTAACCAAGCATCCACAAAATATTGACAGGCCCGCATTTCACAAGGGCCCAAACTAACCCATCCGTCCCAATCGTGCTAATCAAGACCGTGAGCCCGCTCCATACGGTGGCTGACACGAGCGGCATTCTAAAGAACGTGTGCCCAAAATAAGCAGGAAAAAATATGCGTATAACAGTAACACCATCCATGTTATTGCTAACCATGCATGCCATTCAAAATTTTCAAACAAGAAAGCGTCTAATTTATTATGCTAATATCTTATCATCGTCCATACATATATTAACGTATATGCTGTAGAGAGTAGGAGGATGAACCCAACGAGGTTATAATTTGCTACTTTTTATTGCAATATTTTTGTAGTCTGCTTGGCTAGTATTGGTTATATTAAAATATATCTCCATTGGTTAAGTTCTATTAAAAGATTGACGGCAATATTGACTGACTGTTAAGAAATAAAAGAAACTGTCACAATGTGGGAATATTCTCAACTTGGATACTCTAATATCTAACGGTAGTATTCAGTGCGTAAAGCTGTTAGTAAACCCTTCCCATTGTTAGATATTTCAATACAAAGCAGCATAGTAGATATATTTATGAATTCTCTCGCCCTGTGGGTATGTTTGCAGTGGTCGGCGCCGAAGCTACTGTAGCTTAATGTGGGTGGCATTATGCCCTATTGTTAGTCATGGAGCACAAATAAGACAAGCCGGAGCTTGCATAACCATACTCTTTAAAATGCAGCAGGACTTGACTTCCAAAATAGTATGCCCTCGACCTTGATGATCTAAGTGTATCCCTACTGCATCGCTCGGGAACATAATGAAACAAGAGAAAAATACAGGGGCCCTGAGAAAGATGGCAGTATGTGCGTGTCCGACAAACCGAAATTGCGTCTCATGAAAAGAAAAGGATAAAGTGTACATCAAGGACGAGGCAAATGTCATAGCGTTGTGACGAACAATACTGCGTGAATAAAGAAAATGTTCTCCAGTTTCCCGTCAGAAATGTGTTGGCATTTCACATTGACGTCGCAAGTTCCTATATATGCCATACCTCCTTTCAAACCCTATGCTATGGGCAAAACAAGATAGGAAGCTTGTCTCTGGGATGACACACTTGAATGTTTCAGCGCAAATCATATTTGAGAAAGCGAACTACAGCCGGGAAATATCTGTCTTTTATGATGCCACGAAATGATGTTTTATAGCTTTGAAGGACAAGGCCCCTTCGCTACTATAGGATGGAAGTCGGTGCCGAATGAAAGAGATGTTTTCTTCCCTGCCAGGAAATTTTACAGGCACACACAAACTATTAATGCTTTGTTGTCAGCCTTCCCCATTTGGCATTACCATCGTAGGAAACGTTTTAATAGACATGGTAATGAAGTCCTCCACAGAGAAAAACAAGACATGTGAGGGACAAGAAATTAACCTCAATTTCCATTCACAATCTGCCATCATTACAGACTTGAACAAATGAGGAAACATTACGTTGTTTGACACGGGTCAAAGGTAGAATGTATGTTCAGGCATATGGGCGGGCAATGTAAAGCAATAATATAGTAACTGATAAAGAGGTCCATTAAGACATTGTTTAATTAATACTTTGTATGCGCATTACCTAATTACTACTAATCCTGAGGGACTTAATTAAGCCTACAATTTCAAGAGTAAGTTGTAGACACAGGATGGTCCTATATGCATATGGTTACACCTTGGAGGGTCCTATATGCATATGGTCACACCTCCAAGGTTACACTAATAAGAGAATGAGACAGGTGAGGAGGGAGGTAGAAGAGTGGTTTCACTATAGGTCGCCTTATCTCATTCCGTTTACAAGACAGACCGATGCGGGTAACAAGGATCAATGACTGAGTGAAACGAGCGTCTTCTTGTGTCATGCCAGGCCAAGGTTTGACCACAGCAGCCATGGGGGCGAGCGTGGAGCGTGAGGAATGAGGGGATCAAGAGCTGGGAGATCAGAGGAAACAAAACCACATGTCCCCGAGTTGAGGGCCTCAGACACGCCTACTACCCAGCCACTCACCAACAAACAACACAATTAAGTTTATCCACACCTAATGGTCTTCTGAACAAGAATCAGGCCACTTTTGTTTCAAAGGAATGAGAGGAGAACTGTTAAATTGCTTCGGGAAACCTGACGTCGTAGTGCATCACTTGCAACTATCTGTAACGTGGACAACGTGTACCAGCCCTTCCTTCCATACAGATATACCTGGGATAGGGAAGGATACTCTTGTCTGGAGGATTCCATGCCCGGCATCTTTTTTGTTTGTTTTTTATTATCATTTCTTTTTATGCCCGGCATCTTAATAATAGTAGAGACCAACGAGAGTGGAAGGAACATAACTTCAGTTAACGTAAATGTGAGTTTTGAGTACAACAAACTCTGCCCCCTATTTTGATTAACAAATATATAACAATGCTACTATCAGGTTATTGACTTGCGGTCCTTAAGTTTATTGTCCCTGATGTGACCCAATTGGGGCTGATTATTCTTGTATTGTCAACAGCTGACAAACTAAAACCTCAAGCTTATATCTAGAAAGTACAAGGGATTGCCATTTAACTTTTTAAGTTGTAGATGAGTCGGATAACTGACCGACCACCAATTCCTGTATACACAAGTAATGGGATAGAGGACTGGCAAAATTAGTTTATTTAGACCATTAAACTGGGTCCAGAAGAAAATTAAACTTTGAAAAAAAAAATCCAGTGGGTCTCAAATGGGACATTATGAGCGACTGTTAGGATAAAATAACATGTTTGTACGTAGAACGCAGTCGGTTTATTTTGGTCTGAAACAAGTGTGGGAGGTTTGCATGTACTTCTTGAGGAGACTCGAACACACAGCTGTCTCTTTGTCCACGTTTAAGGCGTTCACGGACGTGTGCGTGTGTATATATGTGTGCATATATATATACACACTGAGATCTGGGTCAGGTCTACCATTTACAAGTAGGAAACACTTCCATAACATCAGGTGTAAAAAAGAGAAAATGCAAGTAGTATGTTTTGGTTATGTATTGCTTAGGAAGCAGGACGCTCGTCTGAATAGAACCATCTGTTGCATAACCTACATGGCCAATGATCGAATGAGAAATTGAATGCAGTGAAAACAGATATGGGCAAGGATCTGATGTCAGTTACCCATACCCCATCCTCCGAAACGCAGGATTTCCTTTCGTTCCTCCAAGATTAGTAGAATATCTCCCTGGCTTGGGAGGGTGCGCATACCCATACATTATGATAACGAATACTTGCTGGATTTAAGAACCTACACCTTTGACCTGTGAACATAATATACTTGACAAATAAATATACGCTTCACCTACAGTTGTGTATTCTGAATGCCGCAATGGTTCAGGTGCACTACTTTTATACAGAGCAGCTCTGAAGGAATCTATAATACACTCGATACGCCTTTCAGTCTTACTCTTAGCTCATACCTTATTTTAGATCACGGATACATCACCTACACCTGACGGCAATACAGTCACTATCGCCTCCCTGGGAAAGCAGATGGTTCTTTAGACGATGGTGAGCAATGAGGAGGCGATACCCCGAAACTCCATCATACCTATCACATATTCTCATAGCAGAACGAAAACAATGTTTCCAGATCCAATCTTAGAATATGAGTTAGAATATATAGGCATTTAGAATATGTCCAAGACAGATATATAGGCATTAGGTTAATTCCATGAAAGTGAATACTGATGAACGAACAAAGATTGATTGATCTAAACTTTAAAATAAACAATATAAAATACAGGAAGGGAATAAAAGAGTAACATTTAAAAGGTCATTTTATCCTTCCTTTTAGGTCGAACTATTTCTAGCACGGCCTCGGACATTTGATCCGTGTACCTCAAGGCTAGACCTAGTAGAACCAAACAGGTTTGTGTCTGTACAAGTGGACTCAGGCATTAACACAGGCTCTAATATCGGGTTAGCACGATCACTATAGTAACCAAATCCTGAATCCCGATAATACTGACAAGTCAAACGGGCGGCGACAAAGAACTGACTCACAACACACAGGTCCAGGAAATAACAATCGGTGCGACAAAACATGACCCATCCAGGTCTCACACATACTACCGTAGTACCGGGTATGGCCATTCTTCCAACAGAATGTTAGGTCTGTCCATTGCTTGTACATTATAAGCTCACAAACACGGTCTAATCAATTGCTGCGAACAAAAGATCGAGAATAAATCGATACAGGGCCACCATAGACACAATGCTTATCATTGAGATAATAGCTACACGATCGAGTGGCATCTGCCACTCATATAGCCGCCAGGTGTGGGAGTACTTATTGCTTCTCGTTCCATTCATACGACTGAAATAAATAATTGATATTAATTTTAAATAGATGATTGCAACCCATAAGGTGAATGGTTAGGATTAGACTCCCCAATGCCGTCAGCACTTTACCTGGTAGACTGCATTCCATGGCTCCACAGTGAACCTGTAAGAGCAGGACAATAGGGAAACAAAAACCCTCTTTACTAACGAATGGAACCTGTGAATGTGAACACGTGCCTGTCTTCTCGTTTTCCTTTCCAATACACTTAGTCTGAAGACGGGTTCATCCCCAGAAGCTGATGATGTATTTGTTTGTGGGATGGTGAGTTAGGATGAAGAACATGTGCATTCACGTCGATTCAAATAGGAGAGAGAAAACAGCGGAAACATTGCTCATTCATGCCATTATTTAGCATAGAAAGTGAGCAGAAGACTGAAGTACACCTAAGTTGCTTCAATGTGACTTCCGAGGTGATGGTTAAAGTCTATCAGAGCAAACCTTTTAATCAGTAAGATTTTCAATGTTATTTTAATTTAATAAAGAAATACGATGATCTTCAAGTTATGAATGAGTAATAAAGCTATCAGAAGCTCGGTACTAATTGATTATATAATTATATACATAGCCTAGGTTATTATACAAATGGGGGGGGGGGGGGGGGGGAAAGAGTAGTTACGGGAGTCGTTCTTCATATTTCAATAGCTCCCAACTTCTTCGCTACGCCCACGACATAACTCATAATCCATTCCTAGCCCACATAACCTTAATGTGCCATGAATAGACTTTTGAGAATCTCTAGTATGGCCCATACGTCACTTGATTTTGACAGCATATGTAGGCTAAGGAAATAGGTAAGAGCTAGAATTCGATGGAATTGGCAACAGCGGGGGGATTCAGATTTCTTGTGGAGATTCTTGTAAGTCTGCATCATTGCATGCGTACGCTCGGTGACATAGCGCCAAATGGTGGAGACAGGGAACCGACCCTACACACGGGCTCTTATAAAATTACCTCAATTTTTGTGGTGTTTTTTTACTGGTACGGAAAATTGCTAGTTCGCACACAGTTCTAGGTCTCATGGTAATGAAAAGTAAAAATGATAGATATATCTAGACTGAATCATGCCATCGCACACCCTTGTCGAGAAGCTGCCTAATGGACCACACAAATGAAATTTAAAATACTTCATATGACACGCTGGCAACCCAATCTATGAAATATTAAACGTCCCCTGTAATTAGATTCTACAAGCGCCACGGCCATCAACTTCGATATCAAATGATTATTCTGAATCTGTCAAGCAAGTAGCAGGGATTTCTTCCAAATAGCAACTTATAGGGATTCCTCCGGCATTTCTGATAAAATTAACAATATATTGCTGTTATTCCAGCTCAATAATACTTTTATCTATAATAGATTCAGTTTTTAACTTTAGTGGAAATTCGTTAACCAATGAGTTCAGTAAGCATCTATATAGATAAGTACCCCCGCTTCTCTACAAAACATGAATTTGATAAAGAGCTCCCTTCAATATCAGGTATGGCCAGAGAAGGTAATAAAATGTAGCTCATACTCAAGTATCAGCATACTGTTTGAGCTTATACTTTGCCTCCATCGTGAAAGATACCAGGCCTTGTTAAGAAGGGGCAAACGAGAAAGATGTAAATCTATTCCAATGATTATAAGCTCGCGCCTTCACGTAAAAATGACCCTTTTAAACTTTTAAAACACCAGACACAAGATCGAGACAGTATATTCAGTCCCAAGGGATGAAGGCATCTCAATTTACTGCGCAGTAGTTTCGATCCATGTCGGAAGAAAGAAATCCCATAGATTTTAATATACAAGGCCCGATCAGAAGCAACGGCACAAGGTCCATTAATATCAAGGAGGATAATGGAAGGAAAGATGAGTTCTGGGCCTCCAGATTCTTTTTCGTAGAACGCCTTCTGCGTTCCATAAGTAGACGGGGCTATGTTCTGGTCTATTTCTACTTTACCTCCTTCGGACTCATTAATTTCTATATTCAAACATTTCCCCGCTCATATTCCATTACAGGGAAGCGCCAAAGAATCAGTCCGTAATCACCTTAAATCTGTGGTGGGAGAGGCAAGTAATTGGAATGATAGAAGCTGAAAAATACTAGATTGAGGAAATGCATATTTCAACCTTAAGTGTAAGCCTCGGGGCGCTTTGCTTTGGATTCGTCTCTTCCTTGGTCTCTCAATGCAGTCGAATCATCTATCTATCGCCCCGCTTTTCTCCTTTAACCAGGTTGGCTTCATCACAGATTCAATTTTACAAGCGCCGAATAGGAAATAAAATATGCGTTGCATCAATCTCCATTACAGGAGGATGGACAAATAAGTGAGTTAAATATGAAATGATATTTCGTGAGTATTACTACCGCCACTAAACAATGGTCAATAAAGGATTTAATGGCAAGAATATGATGGGGAGAATGATAAATATACGGAGGCGTTTGGATCATCATCAATAGGGAGTATGGCATGATTACATCATATTCTGGCAGCTCTGAGCAGGACTGGAGTGATTTGATCTAATTTATGAGCTTATTGTCACTTCTAAAATATGCGATGTTCTCATATGGAAGCCCAACAAAGCAGCATTAACAAATGGATATTTAGCTGAAAGCAGAAAAGCAGGGAGATGAGAATCATAGGTTACTTCTTATCCATTCATTTCAATATTCATCATTTCAAATATTCATTCGAGTCGAGGGCAAAATTAACGTTACGAGGAGGGCTATTTTGTTAATCTATACAGTAATACAGTAAGAAGAGTTCCCTCACATGGCGATCCTTGAAGAAACGATGAGTTAGCAGAACACAATACACCTATCTAATAGAATTGTTAACGAAGTAACTTTAACCCACCTTTCGAAAATAACTAGCCTCTGAAATCCGCGGGGAAAGGACCTCAAAGATCCAGACAGAGAAACGAATAGTTGCAGTTGCAGGGACTAGGTGGAGCTTTACACAGTAATGTGGGTCAAGCATAGTTATCTAATGAATAATATCTTCACTAAATAATAAGAATACAAAATGTCACACTGCGGATTTAATTCTGGGGAAAGTAGTAAAGTTCCCAAATAACATTTAGGTTTTGAATGGAATCTCCGCAAAATTCATAGGCAACAAATTAATAACGTCTCATTGCATTTCCTATTATTATCAGCGCTTCAAGGCAGAATAAAACGCACCAATTAAGCGTCATCTCGAGCGTTTAGAAACAATCCTATGTTGGACAAAGGCAAAGGTTCCCACTGTGGACCGAGTTGGCAACAATCCCAGTACCTTCAGGACGTAGTGCTGCCAACATGGCTGCGCAGAAAAAAAAAGTTTTTAAAAATCCTCCATCCTCATGAGTAAAACTGATATAAAAATGGATAACAAAGTCGACGTGGAAGCACAGTGGTGGAAGGGACAATGCCCACCATCAAAGACACTTGAGGAGAATTAACGAGAGGAGCACCAGTTGATTAGCTTGCGGAATCACGAAAGGGAAGACTTAGCTCGTAGGCCAGTTGGAAGGGGGAGTCATCGCAGCGTGACTCAGCTGTCGCTTCTATGAGGGCACCGAGAGAATACAGGAGGAAAAAGTCTTCCGATTTGTTACGCTAGTAAAATGTGGTACACATCCTCAGAAAGGTCCATTTATGGAACACTTACAAAACCTGCCCATCAATATGCTGAGATCTAGCGAGAATTTAAATCCAATAGTTGACGACACAATCCAACAGACAAAATAATGTGATAAATGTGTCGATTTAAAATAAAAGCGATAACCTCCATATAGATCAGTTTTCGCCATTGCTCTTGATCCCAATTATAATGTTACATCCAATTAACTGTTCTCGAATGCATTGCTGTACTGGACTTAGTAACGGATTGTTGGCAGGTCCCCAGTTGGAGATGCATTTCACAACAAGGGCCTCGAGGAATCTAATGGCAAATGTATGCATTCGACTTATTACCAAAGAAAAATATTTACAATATCACATTAGGAATCGATATAAGATATACACAGGGTGCACATCTGGCATCCGCTGCATAAACTAAACAAGCTATTTCAAAACGTGCGCAAACCTGGGAATTCTCAACAGAATATCTACGGACGACTGTCCGATATATATTCATACCGTATTTTATTTCCCCTGGCTGATGAAACTATACGATATCCCACCGGTCTCTTTTCCTTTCATTCCAAGCAGCTTTAGACCACTTTGCTTCTTCGAACAGGCGATGGACGGGTTTGCAAACTGGGGAGCCGCGCTATTCCTGAGCTAGGAAAATTATATGTTCATTAGAAGGGATATAGAAAAGTAAGGGGCGGGACTACCGGTGCCTCGACCAAGCCCTGTCTGTCATATCTATCCAACTATCAAACTGGAATGAGTTAAGCTTCAACGACACGCACATCACTAGCTAGGAGCCAAAGGTTTTTTTTAATAAAGATTCCCCAAACGTATATATTCTTATATTCAAAGAGTTAAATGAGCTCAGTTAATCGAAACAACGAATGCAATGTATAAGCAGTATAGACTAATCCGAGGTTAGCGTGCTCATTACAATTATATATATATATGTTAAAAACTTACTTTGGCATGTAAGTCCATGTACTGTCTTATTAAAAAGATTCTGTGTAAGAATATAAGTACTGTATTGTACTAAGATGCCGAGTTCAATTATTTGAATGGAGTATATATATATAAATGTTTATGTTCTCTTTAAATGAGATGTTAGTTAGAAACATATATAAAGATTGTGTCGTAATAGGTTAATAACTCGAAGATCATTCCGAAGTTAAATAAATCATCAAATAAAAAATTGCGAAACTAACAATGATAACAGGGACACCCTGGAACTTGGAAGACCTGCGAATGCAAATCCGCAGATGGATATTATATTATATTAAATTGTAAAAATGATTGTCCAATTTCTAGACGTGATATAAATGAATCTGGAAATAAAACTATTACAACAACAATTAATTAAGTCCAAATCGCCATCCGTTTTACTTCCTCTAAACTAATCCACCGATTTATGTCATACAGAAATACACGAAGGCTTTCAGCACAATGGGGGGGGGGGGGGGGGGCACTAGAGATGCCAGCATTACCCCTCAGGATAACAATACACGATTGAAGCATAACGTGCTACACTCGCCAATGCCTTCTACACAAACTCGCATAGATACTTACATATATCCATATACCGTAGTCCCAGCGTGTTTAGAGAACGCAGAATACTGCACCGGTGTGTAAAAGAGCCAACAGAGAGACGGCAATGTCACGTTGCCCATATTTCTGCTATGGGTCCATTAACGCAGCACACTTTGTCTAATGGGTTGTGAAATGGAATTACGGTACTCTACGAAAGCCTGCCTCCCAATATGATTTCACTGACAGTCGTCACCATCATGTTCATTTCATTCCAAGAAACACTATTTCACGATATCCACTGACATTTCCTATGTCCAAGGATTCACCAAATTAAACATGCTGGTCCGGGGATTCCCTAATTCCCAACAAACGCTGGTCCGGGGATTCCCTAATTCGCTGGTCCGGGGAATCACTAATTCCCAACAAGCGCTGGTCCGGGGATTCACTAATTCGCTGGTCCGGGGATTCACTAATTCCCAACAAGCGCTGATCCGGGATTCACTAATTCTTAACAAGTGGGGAAGTCGGTTTTTATAGGATAAGATAGTATGAACCGATACCAATTCCTGCCCTTGACATTCACTAAATGCTGGATCATTAATGGCTTTGACATGATTTGATCGTATTATTTCTATTACTATAATTCATGTTTAAACTTTGAAGAATGGTAGAATCACCACGAAGCCCCAACGTCCCAGATTTGTCACAGTATAATCAGCTTGAAGTATCTGTACTGTATGGTCAAGAAGGTGCTACCCTCCCAGAATTGACTACACGATGATCTAGTGTACCTAAAATCCAATATCAACTCACGGAGCCGTCCCACAGGAGATGTCTCGATCTATCAAACCAGGCATTTGGCTTGACTCTTACACGAGACGTGCCTCCCTAACTGGCCGGTCAAGATCAATTTGAGGTGATTGTGTACATGTATATGACGGGAAGGTGATCGATATTTATTCCTATAGAATAGGCCGTGGTCGGCTCCTGAATGGAGTAGATGCATAGGAGTGTATAGATAATGGCGTTTCTTTGGTCATTTCCACGAGGAACTCTTGAGTTAAGGGAGGCAGGAGTAAGAGGACATCAATTTATATAGGGAGATACACATGAAGATATACACTAAGGAAAACCACTCCCTAAGATTCTCCAACTCCAAGTATTGATTGGGTAATACAGAAGTTTAAGAGGCTTAGGGAACTTTCCCAGAATGACATCAGTTAGGGCAATAGGCACATCCAATGGGTTAGAAGACTGTTTATCACGATTATTCGGTGGATATATAGGAGCTGCCCACAGAAGACTCTTGACTAGTTTGCAGTACTTTCATTCTCGGGCATAGGTAATGGAATTTCGATTTTTCTGATGAGAAAGATAAAAAACGCCAGACCGTATAAGAGGGGTCGAATATTTTGCCTTCGTATGCATATATCAGAGTCGTGACGAGAAGGGATTTGGTCATGAAAGCTTCTTCATTTCGTATCTTTGGAAGGACAAAATACTATAATAAAAAATGCAGCAGAATGGTAAGATGTAAGGTTGTAGAACTAAGTATACACCAGCACATCCCCGCTCATCCTGGATGCATGCCCTTAGTTTCCAAAGAATAGTTGGCATCATTTACTCCCCCTCCACTGGGGAAACGGGACATTCAGCAAAGCATAGTGGTTGCAGAAGATTAGTCCACTCTTGTTTGGCCCTTTTACATTATTGATAAATTGCCCCGCATTGCTAACTGAACCTAAGCTCACAGCAATCAAAGGCCTTTCTGAATTTAAGACAAGTATGCACAGGCGAGCTAACAAAAGTTTTTGTGTGAAGTGAAAGCTTCCTGTAAAGAGGAAAGACATCTTGCTGACGTTATCAACTTCTCGTTTTATCCCACGAATCTGTGTGCGAGGCTGCTTGCTTGAACACAACTTTTAAGTCTTTGTGAAAAATGCAGTTCATTACAGATATGGAGTGCAGAGATTTAATAGATTTCTCTCGGTGAGAAACGGGAGTAAGATTTCAAGACTTCAAACCTCGTATGATTTTTGTTTCTTCCTGGAAGTGGGCCACCTAACTGGAGGTAGTGGGCCACTTACTGGGCCCACCAGGAGCAGTGCACCACCAAAGGTAGTGGGCCACCTGCGGTATTGTGCCCCGAGTGTAGTGGGCCATTGGAGGTAGTGGGCCCCTGGGACAGAAAGATATTGGGCCACCTGCGGTATCGTGCCACCGAGTGTAGTGGGCAATTGGCCCCGGGGACAGAAAGATCGGTATTGTGCCACCTAGTGTAGTGGGCCACTAGGGGTAGAGGGCACCAGGGACAGTATGCCACCAAGAGTAGTGGGCCACCAGGAGTAGTGGGCCACCTGTGGAATGAACCACCATCGGCCAATAAACTGTTTCTCAAATTCTTGCCCCAATGGCTCGCTATACCTGCAGCCACACTTCTCCCCTGCTGCTCACTACTGCTCATGGCCTACTGTGAGGCAGGCTTCACAAGCTACTATTAAGCAATACCTATGCAAATTAGCTATGTGGAACTATCCACTAAAATGCCCACTCTGTCAGAGAGAGAAAGAGAAGTAGTCCATACACTCTATTAGAATATCTTTGGACCCCATATACAGGTCAGTAATTAGTGATGGACGATCTGTCTGTAATTGGTTGGAGGTACAATAGTGACCAGTTCGCTAATAGGGCGACTCCACTATAGAAAAAAACGGCGCCCACAGGCAAAACGTGTCGCCGACATGCCTAGAAATTCGGCGCACAAAAATCATTAGTGGAAGAGGGGTTATTTGTTGCCAACAATTGCAAAATATCTAACTTGATTAGATATTCCGTCGCAAAAAATTCGTCGCAGCCGTTTTTCCCATAGTGGAGTTCCTGCATAAGCAGGAAAACCAGAGACTGTCAATAAAAATACCATGGGACCAGTTCATTCATGCTAAATAAATGTCAATGCGAAAATTTCATTTCCATGCATGAAGTAGAACGGTGCGCAAACGAAAGAGATGTTTTGTCAATATTGTTTGTGCTAATTTGAATCAGAAACATTGAGGAGTGCGCCTCTCATGGCAACCCAACTTGGTTAATTCAAACCAATCAGAAAGTAGGCTATATATATTAGGCTGCTAATATGTATGTAAATACCCCCAAGTGTCAAGAAGTGAGCAAGGCGGTTTAGATGGCAGACAGTTTGAATTTTCATGGGACAATTTACAAACCTTTGAATACACACAAAATAAAGGTAAGAATAGTTTAACGGCCCGAACATATTCTACAAAGAATAGGTTAGAAAATACTATCCCTCCCCGCCCTTATCCATTGTTGGTTTTTGTGAGTTTCAAAAAAAACAAAAAAACATGCATGTGGGCGGGCCTAGACATCGTGTTCTTACCCTTTATTAGTTGTACACACTCTATCAGTCCGAGCCGCTTAATAACAACCTAACCATCCAACCACTTATTCTAACCAACCGTTCTAGCTCGTTCTTGAAAAAGAACCGATTCCATTCACGGAATACTCACGGAAGTCCACACCAGGCAATGGTTAATGCAGGCCAGCTAAAATTCAGTTCCATTTTTATCTAGAAACCGCGAGCAAACATATTAAATATCTCAGTTTACGTCTGCAAAGCTTTATCCTCCTAGAACTATCATATTTGTACAGCCAATAGCCAATATAGCATTCGCCAAGTCTAGCGGACCACACTAATGCACATCAGGAAGGAGGAATGCATAATCAGATGGCAAATTGGGCGGCGACGAATCGAGAGCTAATACAGATCCATTCTGTGAAGCATCATGACTACATCCATTGTATAATCCGAAACTAATAAAGCCTCCTGGTTTATCGAGCAGACAACTGATGATATCAGATAAGCCCGTACGGTATGGATCACCCTAGACCATAAACCCACCAATGCATGTTATCTCTCAGCTTACATAGACAAGGCTCACATAATGGTATTTTCGTAAATGTTCTCCACGGAGGAGGTAGGAACAAATAGCCAATATCAAAGCCTAGCAAACAATTGCATCGCCCATGCGTAAATCTCAAAGAGACCCAGCATATATAAGCATATATATCAACAATAACGATCAAATAAATGATCAGACCCTAGTACAACAGAGCAAAAACCCGACATCTCCAATTCGTGGCTACCTGCCTATTGTGTCACTGGCTTCCTTCTTTGGTGGCAAAGACGCGTTATATGTATAATAAGTGCGGGGAAATGTAATCGATCAGAAAGCGAGCAAAAATAGAAGGACCGAATAAAGCATACTGTCTATGTGGAGTTGAAGGACAAGCCAGCTGATCACGCAGACTTCGTATCATTCATGACTTGGCGACTGCCTTTTATCTTTCATTCCCAATCAGTAGCTTTGTTCCACAGCGGTAATATAAACCTTTAAGGGCACTGTACTGCTTCACTGAATGGGCTTTCCTCACGTACGGCCTATCCAACTAAAGATTGAAGACCAACTTTCTTATTTTCCCATCGAACAGGTCTTTCGAAAGGTGAAATTCAACAAGGATGGAATATCCATTTCAGAAAATTAAAAAAAAAATAGAAACAGGAACGTTTTCCGGTACAGGAATTATCAAATTTCTCCCACTGCCTTTCTTTCGGATCTCAAGCACTGTGATCTTAAGAGAAAATGAATACACGTTTCAGAAAATGGGAGTTGCATGAAAGAAACGATTTAATGATTCAATTATCAAAAAAGCTTCAGTAAATCAATGGCACATTATAAGATAAGACTTTGCTTGGCCCGAAACTGATGAATATAATGAATAAGGACGATACATAGAAGCAAAATAGTATGTATAAGTATAGCGTCTCCTTTGCAAGCGTATACATGTATTAACATATATATATATATATATATATATTGGTTAAATTGTGTACATTAGTCTGATTTAGGAACGTTTGTCAACACAGCCAATGATCAACCAATGAGTAACACATAGTGTTTCTTTATAAAGCGGGCGATATATATAATTAATTGATTATGTAATGTTTAAATCAATGGGATGAACCAGGACACCAAATTCACTTCACCCGGAAAATAATTATCCTTCCCTGGATAATAAATAACTGAAATACAGGATCGGTTAAGGAAGCATTTACCTTCCAATTCCCAGTGAGGACCTATTTTAAGTTCAAAAGTGGGGAATTACACGATGGTGATGTAATGGTGAATATTAATATGATAGCTATACTTTTATTATAATAGTTTTCTATAAGCAGTAAACCCAATGTATGTACCAGGATCTATAAGGAAATGTTATATTTACTCAGAATGGAAGTTAGGCGTCATTCGAAAAAAAAAAGATGAATAACGCTTTTTTCCCTATGAAAAACAACCACCTTTGCCATGGCATGCTGTTGTTGTCCCTATACCTGAGCAGTATACAGTAGTTTGAGCTGCACACTATATTAAAGATACCCAGGGCGTGCTTCATCTAGATTGCTTGGATCCCAACTGTCACATGTCCATCATGTTTCACAAGGGACCCAATCGGGGATAAGTGACCTGTCGATCCCATGGCGGCAGGGGATTGCCAATGACCTCCACATTATATGAACGTGACCCGAGGTTCTGATTGAATAAGGAAAGGGGTATAGAGGGAGCTATCTACAGCAAATAGCCCATATATATATACACACGGACGAGGTTTATTTTAAGGTACACACTATTCCTTTTAAGAATGAGCGGGAGGTTATTATGGCAGAGGGAATTTGGATGAATCACCAGATACGTACGTAGGCGACTGATTTGACCCTGGCTTAAGAATGGATATTGTTGGAGATGATATTAGTAGAGGAGGCACAGGATTGGAAATATGAAATTATTGGAGCTCCGAGCAATAACAAGCCCATTCCTGCGGCAAAGTGGGACCTGAAACCGCAATGCATGGACGCATTATCCATATTCTTCACCCGTATAAAACTCAAGTGTGTAAATAGAAAGTTTAATACTAAAGAGGTCCATATACAACCCAGTTCCAGCAGGTATGGGCAATAAGATACGGGACAAACTTTCACATTGCATAGATATGCGGGGAAAATCCTTTTGGGATTAGCTCAGTGTTCCTCGATAAAAAAAATAAGTGACTATATAATTATTTCTAAGTTTTGTACACACTTTGCTTAACAATTCCTTAATTATCAGATTCACTTTTTAATAACTAGGTCACAGAACTTTTGAGGTATGCACTTAAGCAACACATACATGGTCATGGACAGGAGTCTACACGGAAATGCAAATACCGGAAACACGTTAATAACAAATCAAACCAAATAATGCGTGTAAGAGAAAACTAAACTATTATTTTTAGAATTTTGATAGACTTGCATGATAAAAAGTAAGGTGAATTGAAATTATGATTTATCTTAATTGGGCGAATCGATTTAATAAATTAAAAGAGGACCGAAAAAGGCAAGCTATTTCACACCAGTCTTAGACCAGTCCGCGGGGAGCATGTTCTCGCACCATCTGACGGCTGCCACAACTAGCGCGTGATTTATTATCCCCAGGGCTTTAATGACCTCGGATAATACTTTATTCACATGACTAAATAATCCTTTACAGCAGGCCCTGTGAGAAACCGCAACACCACCACAATCTAGGCCCAAACATGAGTCCCTTCAAACGAAGGGAAAGCCTCTCGCCTCAAACCGCAAAGTGCCATTATAATTCCATTGAGACCGCAAAATGTCATTATATTCCCATTAAAACGCCCAGTCCTAGGCCAGGAAACCGATTGGCGAAGTAGGCTGACATACCGTTCTTATCTGATCTGAGGGTTTGGACCTAGAGTGACCAGTACCAACCTCTCCAATCCATCTCAGCCCACCAAGATTCAATCCTCACCCACATTCAGCTGGACTTTTAATTTCTTTAGTACAAACATGTACACAGGCCAGCGTGGCTTGGTTTTAACATAAATATGTATTAATTCTAGAAATAAGTCCATGTAAGCCCAACTTGGAATGAATAGAGGTAAGTTAGGGAAAGAGCCATGCTGGGAAGGAAAAAATGCACTTGCTTCATCTAATATTGTATTGTACATACTGATAGGTTGCTACGGAGAGGTTTTCCTGAATATCACAAGCTACATAGGGGTCAAGTCACACTTGGTCACCAATCAATCCATGTAGAGCAGTCATTAATGTCATATCCCATCAACAACACGAACCTAGCAATGAATGGTCGGCAGAGAATAGTCTCAGATTGGAGACGTATGAACAAATATCATCACAAAGGCATCTACGTAGCATCAGCTCTTGTTCTGTGGGTATACTTCAAATTTCGACCAGTGAAACCGACTAGCAAATATCTGGAAGTGAAGCGCTCGAGCTTCGCTAAATTAACAAACAAATGTGACATAAATACAAGATTATTATTAATAATTATTAATAGCAAGCTATAATTATGTGTCCAGTGATGACGTATATATATATCAATAAGATATATCCGACATGGTCAAACACGTTTTTTATTTCTAGGGACATCGATCAATTTATGCCTGAACACGCGCACATACGGTATGTTTACTACGACACAAGTAGTACACTTCCCTACCTGCATGACTGACTCCCTAGGCCAAAAATAAAGCGGCCCGACATTAACTCGCTAGTGAACATAGACTGTTATGCATACAGAGATGCTGGTTTGCAAATTGAGCTTAGGCACAGTCCAAGAATTTATATATAATATGCTTCATCTGGTCTAATGACAGATCAAATTTAAACCTACTCCATTCTAGGTAAGGTACTAATGCTACCACCTAAGAAAGGTGTCAGTCTACAATTTCAAATACAAAGGTCAGAATTCATAGAATGAAATTTGACATGGACGTATGATGTTCTCGCGGTTATTTGGGTCACACCTATGGTCTGGGACAATCAGGTCAGACGGGTCGGATCTTTTGAATGGAACACAAAGAGGGACAGGTAAAAATTAAACCCCGTCTTTGAACCTTTGTCTTCAATCCCCCCGTTCCGCTCTACATATTCTTGCGAGCAAGCGTAAATCAGAGATCCGGGTAAATCATAACACAAACCATAAATTGTAAGGTTTGAAGAAAAAAATAACAACAGCGAGACAACATATCATTATATACAACAAGTGATTTTCAATGTCATAACTCATATATACAAGCATGGATGGGTGATGGATTCCCATATTGGCCATAACCTTTCAAACAACGCCTATATTTCTTCCATTGATGATTTGGATCCCACTTCATAAATGGGATAATGTCATTAAAAAAAACTTGTACAACACTTGGCCAGAAACTGGAACGCTTTCCTGGTAATCGATCCCTCAAACCGTGTGGCATTTCCTGAAATTGAAAATTACATCGAATCCCCTTCCATAAAAGGTCCAGTCAATGTCTCTGATTTCCAATTAGGATCCGTGTTATTACAATTCCTCAATACAAAACATTAATTTCCTCTTTATCTTAAAAAAATGAAAATAAATGAAAAAAAGCCTCACAAGCATCGTGTCATGTCAACGTTTCATTTATATTTTTTCATAGTAGACTAAAGTCTGCCACTCAACACATCCGAGAGTTCCTAAAACCTAAAGGTTTTTTCCCACCGAAGACTGGCCGGGTTCCTCATCGCCTTTTTACTCGATGCAAATCGACCATTTTAAGGTTTTATCCCTAGACGACGTACAAAGCCGCCATGGGGTGGATTTGCAACACACAAACAATTTCAGATCCAAGTCCACTACTACTAAAAATAGATCTCGCCAGTGCCATGAGTCTACTTATCTTTTCATTCACAACAGTCTAATTTGCAAATCAAAATATTTTTGCAGTCAGACAGAGCAAGCCTTCAGGGTACATAATGCGAAAAGTTTCTCAGGACAAACGTAGAATAACAGTCACATGGCTTTTTCTAAATGATTTTAACAAGAGATCGAAGGAACATTTACTGAAATAACCTTTGTTGGCTGGGCTTTTTCCTTCTTTTCTCCTCGCATATATTTTATTTTAGGAAGAAATACAAACACCGGAGTTGTCCTTTGGATATTAAACTTTCCGCCCCTTCAGAGTGTCCACCAGTTGGCAGATTGCCAACAATATATTTATTTTAGGAAGGTTTCGTAACTAGGGCTACAAGGACACCCGGGTGAATTAGCTATCAACTTTCTAACATTCCCCTCAGCAACCTAAGTTCCATTTCAAAAGGCAACTAACATGGCAAAATTATTAGAAAGGCAGATTCGGTGTATCTCTGAGAGAACAAAGGGAAGAAGGTAATACGAGGGGGAAAGCATAGTGGCAGCGACGAAAACACAACAAAAGCTAGACACACTTAAAATACACATGTCATCTCTCCCCCATAAAAAGTTTATGGGTGTAACGGGGTAATATGTCCATAGAGCGTGTAGACAGGCAAATTGTCACGCAATAGTGAGAACTCTTTGGCGTTTACCAAATTGAGTCCTTTCCAAAGACCTTAATGTTTATAATTGTGCTTTGATTATGACGCTAAAATTAAAGGAAATGACGCCCAGTAGATTAAATATAAGTAACCCTATTAGAAACCAGCTCAAAATAAAATTCTTGTTTAGTCAGTTTTCTTAAAAATTCGTGCTAAAAACACGTAGGTTCGGGATTGAAAGTGGGAAATCAATTACAAGGAGCAAGTGCCGGTAGGTCCTTTTAAACGAGTGAAAAATATCATATTCACGGCAGACCCGGTCTGTCAAAACTGGGTGGGGTATAGATTGAATATTGGTAGGTAGGGGGGAAACTTGGCTCATCCCATCCCAACACGCGGGGAACATGTTAGAAAAATCAATCGATCACTGAATCGATCGATCGATCAATCCGATATGGGTCAAGGTCAATGTTCTGAAGTCTAGCGGTATTAATTCCGTGAACAATTGTGTACCCTCCAGCCTCGTATATATACATGCCAACACATGCAGCACTTTACCATGGTCTCTTGATCTGGTAAATGTCCAAGTATACCGCTGCCCCTTAATCCCCAATCTCCAGGACAATGGAAGCTGGGGCAAAGAGACTGGGAATTAACTAGCAGTGTTGATGAATGCTACTGACGGTAGGGTAGCCACTAATCGATAAATCAATAGAAGGAATGCACTTTCTGATTATTTGCATCCTCACGCGGTGAGCAGATTAAGCAGAAGTGTCGACCTGACAGAACCATCACATATTGATAGAGATCGATAATAATTATGAAATTAATCATGCAATTTACTGATTGATTATTCGTAATCACATGGATGACTGATTCTACAACGTAAACAAGTGCCGGGGCGAGGCAACAATTATTACACCTCTATGCCATAGTTGCCTATACCTTCAACATTGTATGTCGCACTTACAGAGGGAGGTTGATAACATGTTAATTACATCGCCCTTAGCTGATAACAAAAATAGGTCCCGTACATAGGCTGATCACTGGAAGTCAAATTATGTATTAATGAACCATACTTTGTAAGCACAACTAATTCAAATAGGTAGGCCCACCGGCACTCTTTATTCTATTTTAAAGCGGAATTAGTGAAGTAGGCTAATTTATAAACAAGAAATTGTGGCTGTGACCAAGGAAAAAACAGTTCCCACACACACGCGGGAAAAAGCGTAGTCAAGTAGGCTAAGTAGGCCAATGCGCGTTACTAACGCTGTGTATATTAGAAGACGTTACATATGTTACATTTGTTAAATATTGCGTCCTCACCGGCATCAGAGAAAACGATATATGTACTTGCATAACATCGCCGATGGTTGGCACTAAATTATCTGGTTATAATTTGAATAGACACAAGAGGAAAACCTGTAATAGTGCAGGAAGAGAAACACTAAATACTGGTAGCTTTAATTTCTTGGTGTTGCTCATGAGAGACTGCATAAATCCTATTGATGACAATCAATACACATCCATCAACAACACACTGATCAACGGTAGTCGTAGTATACACCCTACCGTATAGGTAGGTCTGCGACAGGCGTATGCCTAGGCAATGTACAGTGTGGGCGTCCAAACTAATCAACGGCTGCATGCAGGACATAAAACTCAAAAGGACTTCTAATTCTATGATGCATGAGCGATCGTGGGTACAATAGGAATTGAAAATGGATAAGAACCTAAGTATTAGACCTGACTTGTTTTACTTAAAACTACTCAATTCGATTCTATTTCATTTATTTTATTTTATTTGACTAGGCCAAGGCCTATTTGATTGGAAGGATCGATAGGCCCTAGTCCCACTCCCAAGTGAAAAACCTTGATGGACTATTTTCTTTCATGTTTGCAAGAGAAACTCTATCAAATTTATCGGAATTATAATTTATCGGAATTATAATAATGTATTTATAAATGGATGTATTTATTAAGAGGTGTAATAAATACAGAACATACCAACGGGGAGGGCGGGAATGGTGTTACCCACCTCGATTTAGGCGGAAGGACCTCGGGCCTACGCTGCGCTTCGGCCCTCTGTCCCTCCGCCTAAATCCTCAGTGGATAACACCATTCCCGCCCTCCCCGTTGGCATGTTCCATCTATTTATTACACCCCTGCGATGTAGTTGCCCATACCTTCAACATTGTACCACCCACTTACAAAGGGAGGTTGATAACATGTTAATTACATCGCCCTTAGCTAATAACAAAAATAGGTCGGGTACATAGGCCTGATCACTGCGCGGGAAAAGGCGTTGTCAAGTACAATGCGCGTTACTAACGTTATAGAAGACGTTATGATGTATGTTTTTGCGTCATGGCCGGCATCATGTGCTCCAACGACGCAAATTCAAACACGATTCATTCAAAATCTACTTGGTTTAGAACCATCCTGATTCATACATATGATGTAAGTAAATAGTTCTTGAGGATTCCAGAAGGATTTGTTCAGATATACAATATTCACGGAGATATGGTGATGGTTAAAACGGCTCGCCCACATGTAAACAACAGCTGCTCTGCGAGGGTCAAAGAAATAGATATCGTCGTAGCCTAGTCGACCACTGTAGTTTAATTATTGGTGCAATTCAAGTCCTTAGGTATGGCAGATGTTAAATTAAGTTTTGTTACTAGTTTTTTTAATGGGAAACACAATAAAACAGAATATTTCTTTGTATTCTCTTAAATCTAATCCATAGGCCTAAGCCTAGGCCTAATCAGAGCTGAATCGAAACTATTCCTGTGTACAAACTGTCATGAACTATTTTCTTTCATGTTCACAAGATAAACACAATCAAATGGTGAAAACAACATGATCTATTAGAATTATAGAATACAAATTTTTGTATTTATTTCAGGGGTGTAATAAATACAGAACACGCCAATGGGGACAAAGGTGGAGGTGGAGGGACCTCGGGCCTACGCTGCGCTTCGGCCCTCGGTCCCCCCACCTAAATTCTCGGTGGATAACACCATTCCTGCCCTCCCCATTGGCATGTTCCATCTATTTACTACCTTTCCATGAGAGATGATGAAGAAGTTTGACTAATTCTCTAGAGGTTTTAATAAATGTTTGATCTCCCAAAAAGCGCATTTTCTTTCTGGTTCTTCATGAGAATCAATGGAATGGAAGTTTCATCAACTGAAACTCGCCCAGTAAATTTGAGAATGGGTGAGAAGGGTGAGTGGGAAAAGAGGAAGGGCTTCATAGATAAGAAGTAATGGAGAGGAGATGGCAGGATGAGACACAGCAAGGGGTTACATTGTACCGAATACTTCGAGTTCCTCTTGGTGCTTGTGGGTACTTGCTGCTCGAGCTAAGGGCATCAAGGTCGGAGAGGCAGGGTGATTTAGTAAATCAGCCCAGGAACAGGTGCACTATGTGAGACAGCAACACAAGCCATCATATATACAGGAGGTGTACCTTGTGGGTGCATGGGTTGTGTTAGGTTATATTAGGGTATTGGCATGAAGCCAAAACATGGCCATATAACTAAGCTCAAGGCCTTGTCCCTCGTCTTGATAAGCACGGAATGTCTACAAGAACACCGCACCTCTCCATGTTTTCAAGCCCTTTCATTTGCTCTTGCCAAGCCTTGGTCTTTCGGATTAGCACAAGGAAGTAGGCCTACTAACAATGTTTACATTACCAATTTTGTATCGTCTAATGATAAAGAAAAGAGGAAGAGTGGCAACTCTCACAGGATAAAATTAGTATACCTATATGAAAAGGTATTGATATGGTTTCCCTAGGTTTTCAAGTGACATTATATTTCTATGAGTGGTATCATGTGATTGTTTACTTTGTTCACCTTTCTGTCTTTGAGGAGACCCTTAGAGCTCAGAGATAATTTAATATTGATAGCAGATGGAACCTTTATGACCTCATTCATGAGAGGTCGAATTCATGACCAGGGATACAGCAAAGGTGTATAATCAAAATATGCTTTAGCCTATAATGGCTATATGGAAGCCTGATGAATTTTGATTCATTAATGAGGCGCTTCTGACTGCACCGTAAAAGGCGTAATGATATTCAGGAGCATTTCCCAACTAGACAGCTTGCAATAACTGTCTGTAACATAAGGAAGAGTTATCATGAGCAACCATAGCTGTAGCTCAACGTGTATTTATTATAACAAGCCAATAGTGAATAGAACATTTATCAATGACATGGTTGTGTATTATATATATGTATCGGATAGGTAATATTCTCCAAGCTCTCTACACTGGAGTGAAAAGATATTATGTAGGCTGCTGTAGTTTAGTAGCAATAGGGTGCTATAGTATAGCAATAATATGGCAATACATTGACACAAACGCAATCGCCCGCCCCTTTCTTGATAGTTCGCTGTTTCTGCACTGCACCTATGGATATGGCCGGTCATAGACATAGCATCATCACATGCGCCAAACATTAACTAGGCTAAATGAACGATCAGGTATTACATCTAACAGTAACGTCATTAGCCATGCAATATCACATTATCTGCGAAGGAAATGAGCATCATATTTTTACAGCGCATTGTCATTCCCAGAAGGCGATTTATAATTACGGTATATGACAAGCTATATATATAAAGAGCGCACCTAGCCAACACCGACCTGTCAGCTTTATTTTGTATTTTATGTCCAATTACTGCTGGTACCGTAGCTACTTCACTCAGAGACGACAATGAATAGTACAAATACTAATGAATACTCACCAATATTTTCGCCACAGTTCCTCTTGACGCGAAGTTGTATTGTCCTCGACTTGATACACTGTGAAAATAGTAAAGTAAATCCTTATTGAGAGTAGACACCAGGTAGACGCCAGGCTACAGGATGTTAGTAATTGGGTCCTCCGAAAATAGTATACAAATCCAAGTAGAAGCAGCGAGTGGTTTCTGACACCAATTTAGGCAGGTGAGCTAAACTAGTCAACAAACGGGGCCAGCAACTTCTGTCTTAAATAAGTTTTACACTATACACTATCGACTTAGATCTGCGTCAGTCAACGTAAAACACTCGTGGCCGCGTCCCAGAACTTTGCTCGGGCGGCCCACACTTCCAAATAACCCTGTTATTGTGTCTGAATTGAAAAGTTTCAAGACGGATAGAGCCTAGATCGAGGTTGGAACCTCCCACTCGCTGGCCACTCCGCGAACACAGTGGCCCACGATCCCGTGGCCTGCCGCTCGCTCCGCTGCCTCCGCTCTCAAATAAAAACTTTGCCAACTCTACAACTAGTTACACATGTTCCGAAGCTACCTCTCCATACTTGTTACAGTCGGCCAAGATGTCGGATAATCTTCGCAAGCTAGCGGTAAGGCTTGGAAGTGGAAGGGAAGAGAGGTTTGGGCGTGTATATCTCAAGTGGTGACTGTAGTTGGTTAGAGCCGCCCTGGCAGCAGCCACTCAGCGCGGAAGTATGCGGGCAATGCAACATGGCGGCGAGTTGGGCGAGTTTATAGGTCAGAGAGCCGCTTAAGTACCTGAGCATGACGTGTTTGGCGGTCACAAGACCGCTTAAAACACAGAGCAACATAAACACGATCGTGCAAAGCCGAGGGGCAATGTAAATGATTATGATGTGTTTTTTAATGAATCAATTTGATCCTTGCAATGTCATGCAAGCAAAGCCAAAAGCGACAATACTTCAGTATTTAAGGTACCGGTAATGTATTCGTAAGGCAATGACCAATGACAATGTGTATTCGTGTAGACCTATATACACTGCTAATTAATTAATAATGGTCTATGCCATAGCACCTTACAGTTACATTACAATGAATGAATCTTTTTATCTGTCAGTGTCATTGATGGTTGTTTTTATGGATCAAATTTATTCTTGCTACGTCAGACTGCTACGTCTCCTTCCTGGACAAGGAAATTAAAACTTAAAATTCCATATGAAAATTTAATATTCCATTTAATTATTTACTCCATTACTGAGAGAACGGACAAAAATAAAACTAGTTCGTCGTATTTTTTGTTCATATGGCAAACTATGGTCTAACGTTACTAAAAAGTAGGTTTATTACTTGCTTCAACTATATATTTATAGTAGGCCTACCGTAAATTGAATTTTAGAGTTTTGAGAGACTTAGCCTACCTGTTGGGTAGTAAGTTGAATTAAAATTATGATATTTTCAAGGGGTCGCTGTATTCTCGACCAACCCCTAGAGAGTTGGCGAGAAAATATTGTCTATAATGTTGTCGATTCTGTTCATGAATCAATGTTATTCTTGCTATCTCAGACTGTTACATCGTGCAAAAGCATTTTAAACACAATTCATAGGAAACTGCTAACCTACATGTTATTTTACAAGGGAGTGAACACTAAAAAGTCTATACAAATATTTACAAAACTCTGACCAAGATAAACGAGGTTCATCATATCTATTGTTCTTATTACAGACTACGATCTACTAGGAGGGTTTGTTACTGGCTTTGACTATATTTAGGTATTTTAATCATTGAGGATACATATTTGTAAGGCATTATGCATTCGTAGGCAGCACCTATGTAATGACATACCGTACCTATACGTGACCATTCATAGAGGCTTGGGGAAATTATTACTTTTGGTCAGAATCAATATTTTTCATTCTTGCAATGTCGATCATACTCACAATAATACTTTATTTATACATTTGCTAAGGAAATATTCCATGACATCACCATACAGTCATATGATTACATGATGCCTTTGATGAATAGAAACAAATAATTTAATTTGATGATTTATCTGTTGCAGTCTCTGTCTGAGCCATCCAGAAACAATTAAACGATACCTTACGTTTAAATACCGTACATAATTCTTGCTGCTAATGTGTGACGATGCCCACGAATACATTGTTAAAACAGACATAAAAAAGTATGATCGATCTATCAAAAATGTACAAAATATTATAATCTGTTATCTCCAAGTGATAACACTTTCCTAGGCCTTTGTATATTGTCATAGGAACAAATGCAAGTAAGAGACCTTGTAAAAGATGGATCTCCACAAGTAACTGCATGCTTCATTTTAACATGAAGCTCATACACAGAAAATAAGACAACAAAATTAAAGGTTTTTATGCTTTGAACATATCGTTGCACGAGAAAGTACTTAAAATTTACATTTTTTATATTTGGATCAATACTAAGTTATACAGAAAAAAAACATGAATTTGTATGGCATCATCTGGCCATGCTCCATTGGAGGTATGTATCTGGGGGAAAAAATGGACCGAGTTTGTGGCAAATTTATAGTCATATGGCCTGACGTACGCCCTTCATGCACAACAATTAAGTTTGAAAATAATCGATGTATTTTTTGTACGTTAAATCTCAAAATCGCAGTAATATTTCTGAAAATAATATATAGCATTTATAATTATCATATATAAACAATTGTATCATGACACATCGTTTTATCCCTCTTGACTGCTCTCAGATATCCCCGCGGCAAAAATTAAGCAACATGATCCAGAGACATTGGGAGGCATTGGGAGGAAATCATGGCAACACATCATACCAGAAACGATGCTATGTTAAATACGGTAGGCTTTAACCGCTTATACTCTAAACAGCGTGCCCAGTCCTAACAGTGAAGTTTACTTGACCTATTGCTATTCGGATGCCACGTGCCCTTCACGTAGGGATGTTTGATCTAAAGTGCCACATGATCAATCGCTTTCCATGACCACATATGATTGACATGTTATTAATTATATTCGTAATTGCTTTTTGACATTTGAATGGACTGATATTAAAGGTTCCGACAGTTCACATCACCCTAGGCATTCACGAACATCATTGTTTCATCCACTGACCTGTCAAGCAATCTTGTTCTTGTCGCTCCCCGTACATATTGACAATACTTGCATCAAATAAACTGTTGACACTCAATCCCACCCGTTGATGACTTTCAGAAGGTTCTTTTAATGAGTAACTTAAAAGGGATATGGGCCAGATCCATCAGTATTAAGGCAGGATACACAGGGGAGGTAAAGAACATTATGAGATTATGATTTGCATTGTACGTTTCAAGGAACATTCCAGGAGCTGTAACCACCGCCCTTTATTACTGTGCCGCCACCTCGTGCTTTATAGGAGCAACCTGAATAGTTGTCCCCAGGACGGGAGCAGCTCAAATAGGAGATGTGGAGTGGCCGAACAGGCTAAACCCCAGCTAAAGCGCTGGGTCAGCTCACTGACATTAGTAGCATGTTGTGGGATCGAACCCGGGCGCGGCTGCAGAGTCACGTCCTCCCCCCAGGTACTAGTGGAAGACCACATTACGGTGAACTATTCATGGTAACAAAAAATCACCCGAGGTCGCTATATCGGCCCGGATTTTGTAAAGGACAGAACCCAACAGGAGTATATATATATATTCATTTTATACAGCATTCATACATATGTATACACACACCCTTCAAAACCAATATGAGACTTAAAACCCTAGGAAGGTTTGAGCTCAACCATCTATACTTACACGAGAAACAATGATTTTTTTAATAGATCTACTCAATAGCTACATTCATCATAATTATTTTAAATGGTTAATTTTCGGTGTACACTGACAGTATTATTAATATCATGACAAACGACTTATGAGTGTAGTCCCTTCCACTTTCAAAAAGTAAATAATTGTTGAAAGGCCACTTGGACAAATGTAGGATAACTAAAACTCATTCATCTTAATATTTTATAAAGGATTATTGTAACGTAAAAGTAAAAATCAAATTAAATGACAAACAATAAATTGCAAAATACTGACTGTGTGAATATGAGATATGACTTCCGCATGCGTCGCGCCTTCCAATGTATCGCCATTAACTTCCACAATCTCATCTCCAACTTCCAAGTCTGAATGATCTGCAGGTGAACCTACAAAAACAACGAACACAAAATAACATTAAACAGAATTAGGAAGATCGTTTTGTTCATATATGATGATGATATGAATTATTTTTTGCTAACTTCCCCGCATTGTCTTTCAGGATTTGAAAAATAAGGCAGCCTTAAACCACTAGCATAGAGTCTGAGTATTGTACCTTATTTCCAAATTTAAAGTCGAATAACATTTTACAACGCTGGAATGTTGTCTCAAAGATTTGAGGGATTCAAGAATGAGTCTACCATATGATCAAATCATTAAATAGAATGAGCTCACAAACAAACACAGTAATGACGGTACGAGATATAAAATAGGACAGGTAGAGTAATGGGCAAGACTTCCATTACGATCTAATTCAAATGAGTTCATATGATTACATGTTCACTGTCTTAACGATCCAGACATCACTCACCCCAATGGTAGTAACAGAAATTCAAAGAAAATCAAGATTCCAGGCACTCGTTGGAAGACCTGGTTATCAGGGGTTTCACTTTCTGTAACCAGACATCGAAAAACCTTTGTAAACAAGATCTGCAAATACAGAATCTCTGAATTGAATTGAATTGAACTTTATTGCATTGGTCGCAATTATTTTAGTAACAATAACATTGACTTCATAATATGACTGCAGTTAGCTTCGGGAACTTTGTGGATTCGCATGATTATTTGTACACATGTATCATATTATACCTACTGCCCAGTTGTTTAAGGTTTGACCGAGAACCGACAAGCCACTTGTCACGGACAGGTATCAAGCCAAATGGAATACAAATATTAGAATGCGCGCGAAGAGTACAGAAGCTACGCCATGAGTTCGTCTGGTTTGCAATAAAGCAAACGCAGTGACACTGGCTATTGTTGGATGGACAGGGACTTGATTCGCTGGAAAATGATTTGTTCACGTCCGACACGTCCGTTTTATAAGAAAAACAAATTAAGTAGACTAATCAGAATATTAGTATAATACATCTCTTTGTTAACGCGGGATACTTAAATTATTTTTTTTTAAATATTTTTATTGGCCTTAAATTTAACAATATGACCTAATAAAACATTAAATAACAGAGGAAAACGTATATGTTTTATATCATGTAAATGGCGCCAGAAGAATGGTAGAATATATTAAAAATGATATTTTTCATTCGTTAGCCGATAATACACATGTATATTAAAATCTATTTGACAAACTTCGTGAGAGAATCTGTCCGGTGCAGAAGTTAAAGCTTGAGAGATGTAGATATTTGGCCAAGTCATCGTAGCAGAACTCCACCGGGGGGGGGGGGGGGGGACAACAAAATATTGTTGCCCACTAACAACAGTTCATTTCATGTTTGCAACAAAAATGCAAATGGATGAGTAGATGTGTGGCCACTTTCTCTGGGAACTATTGTTTCTGTGTGGAGATTTGTTGCAAAAATATAGTTGGCACAAACAGAATTTATTGCCGCCGTTTTTCCTCTAGTGGAGTTCTGCTATCAGGGGTTTAGAAAAGCTCATTTATTTAAAGCATACTCCATGTACTGGCACCTCTTAGCTGACCCCAATGCTCCAAACCTACAAGCTATAATGACATTCGATTGATCATGAACCATTAACTGTTGAATTTACTTGGCATTTACAGAAAAACGTTAATTATTATGCAGTTCATTAGAATATGAATGTGTATAACTATTTTGAATATAAAATTTCACTGGAGCAAACCTTTATAGCAATAGACCTTAGAACAATAGCCAAATAATTGTTTCCCAGACTCTATATCTAACCTACAATTAGGCCTACTTTTCATTCTGACTCCCTCCCTGTAGTTAAAGAACATACTGGAGGACCTGGATGTATGGCTCCTATTTGTATAACACCCTAGATACAAATAAGATATGTTTTGAATTGAATTGAATTGCTTATTAATGTTTATGAATTTAATGTTATGATGTCATTTACATGAGACCTTGCAAAAGGGCCCATGGTATCGAACAAAAGACAATTAAGGACAGTATAAGGCTATAAGCGAAACGTGAAGAAAGTGATCATTTAAAAAGCATCAAGTTAAGCACAGTGTATTCAACGGTCGTCCGCACTGGAGATAGGGATCGGATTATTTTGCCAGATATTGCTCGGGCAGCGCCAGTTGCTCCACGACTGCACGCCACGACAATAATTTAAGACTTGGAGGTCTGTATAGGAGCAGGACGTTAGTACATCCGTGATATGGAGTGATGGATGGTAGAAGTATAACCACACCAAGTCCACTGGGGAGTGGGGTCACGTAATAGAGTATTCAACTACCAAATGGGACCCAGTCCCTACCAGCCGAAATAGAGAGATTATCGTTATAGCATGAATATTTGCCAACGGTGCAGTGCATTTATTCCAGCGACTTAGCATCTGATGCCTTTCATCTATTTTATTGCATTTTGCACCAATACCCGGCTTTTACATGTTATCAAGGTAGCGCATAAAAAAGTATCACGCGAGGGGAAATTTACCCAATTGGTGACAGGGGCGGCGCGGCATTGAACGTATTTTCCCTATGGAAAGGACCTACGGTACCACGCACGTGAACCGGGTGACTAGTATATACTTCAGCTTACCGATGGCTATATACCCTATGGAACTCTGGAACTGGGGATAAGCTCATACAACTGCCATCTGCTTCTTACGATAAAAGGTGTTCTTAGCCTTCTGGCTGAGCGGGATTTGGTCGGCACATGGATCAATAAATACCCCATGGGTCATCTGTCCCGACGGGAAGCACAAGTATTGATTGAAAGAACTATTGGGGCATGCCAAGAAGCAGAGGGTATTAATCTCTCTCGGGGTTCTTTTATTTTATGCTGATTACAATCCTTCTTTTCGCAAAAGTATATTATACGAATTTCTAAAATGCCACTCTTTGCACGATGTGCCCTTACAGAAAGGCGACAAAATTGTGAACTTGTCCCATTTAATTAATTAATTAATTAATTCCGAATCATATATGGCATGTAGCTTTGTCTTTATAAGTGGACAATCCGTGTTATAGAAGTGTGTGATACAGCGTAGATGGAATGCTAAGACGTATTAAATAATTTACCGAAGGAAAAATGAGATTTCGTTACAAGGAACGAAATATCTTAAAGTTGAAACAATGAGAAAAACAAATGGTGATTCGAAGCGAAAATTAAGGAAAGGGAAGTATTCAGTCTAGGCTCAAAGTTGAGAGAGTCCCTTCAAACTTAGGGAAAGCCTCTCGCTGGCAACCGCAAAATGCTATTATAATCCCATTTGGACCACAAAATACTATTATAATCCCATTAGCATACTCCTGGGCCAGAAAATCTATTAGACACACCATTTTTTCTGATCTGAGAGGCTTTGAGCCTAGACTGTATTGCATTATTCATTGCATAAATAACCTATAGAGACGGGAAGAAGTAAGGGCAAAACGGTAAAATTTCCATGATAAATGATTATACAAAACTCTTTTAAATCACATTAACATAGTATGCGCGCTGGCACTCTTATTTATGACTAGTCTTCTAATGAGAGTCACCCCTTGACGCCAAGTACCCAATAATTTGGGCTATGTACTTCAGATTCCCCCACAAGGGAAGGAGACGAGTCAATCATAAATAGTGCACTGTTTCCATGAGCAATTTATCACAGACTGCTTATCCATGGTTTTGGCATTTACTGTCAGCGCTAGCCACACGCTTGTAATCTCAGATAGTGCGGAACAAACCATAAGGATCGCACAATCAAATGGGAGCGTTGGCTTGAACACTCTTGTAGCCACTACACTCTCGTTCATGATTAATGACTCTCCTAACAAAAGGGGTGATTGGAAACACGGAAATCCACCGGCCTTTTTCCTATTCCCACGGAGAGAACCACATTTAGGCGATTGGAAATTCTCAAATGAAGCATTCACCTTAACCTAATTGCAATTACATCATCGTTACTTGGAGAAACACTGTCAAAATTAGCAATCCATCAAGCTGTTCCTGTAAGCGGAATGAAGGAGAATAAATTAATTTATTTCTTCTCGAATCTAAGTATTACCACGATTTCCACTGTAAAGCATTGATTAAAAACGTCTTCGTACACTTTTGTTTACTCACATTTTCATTATAGGAAATTGCGCGCTCAACATAACCCCCAGCATTTTTTTATGAGGTTACGTCCACTTCCCTATGCATAAAACTTAAACACACTAGTTATCCCCTGCACGCTCCACATTCCAATGTAAACCTCCCCCGATACAAAGGCCCTGCCTGCAAAAGAGTGGCAACACGAGGTGGAATTGCTCTGGATATGGGTATTATTGGTGAAGGATGGAGCTGCTCACAAGCCTAATTCGCCAGATTTTGCTTCCTTAGTGGGCTAAATTAAGGAGACGGTCCCTTCGATCATGGCGCTAGGACGGTCACTTCAGAGCTGTAATTGTACCATATTGTCGTCATCCGAACCAAGCAGTATTGGGTCGGCGTTCAGGCGCAGTTGACACGACAGCGTCACAAAGTGAGCATTGGAAAAAATGTCGGTCTGAATTGGAATAGAGTGGAAGGGTGTTGTTAGATAGTGTATGAGATCTAGGGACGTGCCAGCCAAAACGAGACTGAGACAGAAAGAAACCCCCTGGCATAGTAAGATGCTAGTAATGAGGGAAGGACGCAAGACCTACGCACATAAACAGAGTTATACAAAGGTAGATTTGCTTAGGACGTGACTCGATGGAGAAATGCTCTACACAGTTTGGAAACATCACCATGAAACGACATCCATCCAAATTCAATGCACCCTGATTGCAGATATAGCTAAATAGATAACCCAATGATGCAATCAAGACAGTCTGGGCGAGCGTGTCCCACAGAGTGATATTAATTTACAAGGGCATCCCGAATGAATGACTTTGGTAGCATCACATTCCTGGGACACTCGCCCATTTACATATACTACTAGGACTCGTTATGTTGAACAGATGCAGTCATGGTGTCTACTCGATAGAGCGTGATTTCAGGGCGCTCGGGAGACCATTATTACTGACTATAGTAGTTATTATTATAATATAGATGCGCTATCTAATAATCATTCAGCCCATGACTGAATGGGCCTTTCATAGAATCATTTTACGAAACTTAGCCACGACTATCTATCAGGTAGAGATCTCCATACAAAGTGATTTGTAATTATAACTATGTGGGGACATGTCATATCAGATCAATTTGTCAACCAATGGATATCTTTTTTACAAGACGTTATTCCTTTGGAAGACAGTCACTACACAAGCATCTAAACATATTATTAGTATTACAGCAATATTTATACCCTCACGTCACTATACCTCACAGGTAGCGACGAGGGAACAATTGGCCTCATGTGTATACCCCTATAGAGCAATCTTAGTTCGTCGATCAATAAACCACCACTTTGTATATGGAAATCAGAATCATCTTGTGAGACAGGTGCGTTGGTCGTACATACATGGCGTACAACCACTCAGGTGAATAAAACCTTCTACAAGGGGTGTCTTCCAACAGTCAGTATTCGGCTAAGCGTATTGATCACCGGCATCCTGAAAGGCATTTTATTTTCAGATGCTTCGCAAAACAGAGATCCATACAGTATAGTTGTCGCTATCACCATCAATTCTTGACGACCGACACAAACAAATATAATATGATTTCCTTTAACAGTTACTCTACATATATACTCATGATCCGGTTTTGTTATCTCAGTCATGGGTAATTTATAATTTGTACCAGCAGGTAATTAGCATATTCGTGTATCATGAATGTGCCTTCTAGATTGTAAACCACTCATGGACGGTTTAAGCCCATATCCATCACAGACTCCAGTTTCACATAGCATAGTCGGCAAGGTCGGAAGCTCATAGGAAGCTATCAATATTTAAGTATAGCCATATTATACAGTTTGGTCTTAGACAAGACTAAAACCTCATTAGCATGCATGAGAGACCGTGTTCCTTTATGTCAACTACGACAGGGTGTCAATGCCCATATATTGCAAACAGACCTCGCATATTCTGATCAGTATATTATAGTAGCCATGTAGGCCTACTTTCATCAAATGAATAAGAAAATATGAACACAAAAATGAACCTGAATAATTGACAGCTTAATTATCACAATCACTGATCGACGAAGTTGGTTCATTTAGTCTTGAACATCAGGTCTGTACTCTGTGAATTATATGAGATCAAGCGGCAATAGAATACTTCGCATGGCAGTGCGCTAGAGGTATAAACGGATGTTTCCGCCCATTTTGGCTCAGTTAATCATAATTATTTAGATGTGAAACTGTGGAACATCTAACATATATGCATTGTTTTCATCGTAGGGTATTGACCTGTTCGAATTATATTACGGATGATTATAATAAAACATATATACATGTATATTTTTAGGATTATTCCAAACAAAACATATCACTGCCCATGAGGAGGGCTGATTCACCAATTTCCTCTGTGCAGTCTAGGCCCAACCCTCAGATCAGGTAATGGTTTGTCAGTGATTAGACCCCTACTTCGCTAATCGATTTTCTGGCCTAGGACTATGCGTTCAAATGGGAATATATTGACATTTTGCGGTCTTAATGGAATTATAATGGCACTTTGCGGTTTGGGGCGAGAGGCTTTCCCTCCGTTTGAAGGGACTCTCTCAACTTTGACCCGGTTGTCCTTCTTGGGGAGACGCCGTATACAAAATTGATCAAAGGGTCTCATCTTAGATTTACATGTGACTCGCTGTTTATAAGGGGATCATTGGGTCGAATATAATTGTCCACTGCTAAACAAACACATTAGCTTTTGTTGGCACAATTACCAAAGAAAATGTTGGCCGCTCTTTTTACTGAGTCTATTATTATCTTGTAGGTTGCCATTACCTCGAGCCCCCTAAGCTAGGATTTACCGGGGTGTTTCCTGCCATCTGCAATTGTCCGGTACGATTACAGAGGAGGACATTGAAAGAAAACCTAACAATTCATGTATGTGTTATGGCCAGACAACAAACAATGGATATTCTGGTACTAATTCCAAATGAAAGAAGACAAATTCAATGATTGAATAATCATAAAGTAACTAATCATCAAGAGTGAATAGGATGTGCCCTTTATAGAAACAGTTTGCGTTCGTCCTTCAACGTCTAGCAACCCATATAAGAAGATGTTACAGTAAAGACGGCATGTGGGACGAGATGAAACAGCTGAAGGGCACTAAAACCTATAGCTAGCTCATGTAGATCTGTCACCAAGTACCGAAAGGATGAGAAGAAAACAAGTTACTATTTCTGTAACATTACAGGGAACAACTGCTTCTTACACTAGGGAACGGAATATAAGTAGGGCCGCGGCAACCATGCATATGTACACCGATATGTACTAGGGATAATTTGAAGGAAGGAAAAAAATACACTCGGTCGCACAATAAGAAAAATGGGCACGCCGATATCTTTCATGACTGTTGATACTTTTCCAGATCTTGATTTCAGCATTAGGTTACCATAGGTAAGTTGATGAATTACCAATAACTGGGTATAATCTTTCAGACTTTCGGTTTACAAGATACAACATATGCACGGTAAAATTCTATAGGTAACTAGACGTACCGGTACCTGATGTATATACATGTATATTTCCAGGGTGCCAGTATTAGCCTACTGACTATCTACAAAAAATAATACAAGATGTCTGCCTTTCCCATCTTGCTTGTTAATTGATGGTAAAACAAGCACTTTTCTTTATTCTGAAGGCCAAACTAATGACCCCTTGCAATGATGATATTATTACTATACCAATTAGCGCACGATCGAAACTCATGCATCATCAACAATACATGAGTACAAGGTTGGCAACGCGACTTTATAACGGCCAGCCATTGACCTTAATAACGGAGACAATAAGGCTTTGCAGCCAACTCTTTGTTGTTCATTATTACGCCAGTAGAAGCCCGAACAAACATGAAACTTGTTTCCATCTGTGCATTCTGAAAAATGTCCCACTTGGGAACTGTCATCTTCATGCCTGTCCCACATGGGCCTCATAAGAGGATAGGACAAATACATTTGACCCTATGAGCTGTCAATTCAGAGCCCGTGGGATAATCAGGCCAGACCGGCGGGAAGCCATCAGGGATTTACATGAGGTCGTATATAGTTTAATGCGGAGAATGGATGGATATTATCACTGGCAAGAGTGGCCTATTTGAGAGGATCGATGATGACACAGAACTTCCACTTTACCATCCCAGTGCCTTTTCAGCCTGCCATATACTTAGGTGGGGAAGTACATTATTCGGCAGACGAGTAAGTGGAAGGTGAGAGAGGGGCTGGGGATCATAGAGCCCGAATTGTTCGTTCGCACTGATATCAGAAATAACTCCCCAACCGGATCATAGCGAGTATGGTGATGAATCAAACTGTCAGCGATTATGACCCGAACGCCCCCTCTCCCCACCGAACTGGCCAGGTATAAACACAGTGGCCCATCGCTCTGGGTGGCCAACTGCGATGGTTTGCCTGTAATAAGGAATGATAAAGCTTGCAGCTCGGGTTAGTCGCATCAACGAGCCGTAAAGACGCTGTCCTCTAGAGCTGATTGGATCCCTCAAAAGATGAACGAGGCATGGCGATGCCGGGGTGGCGTAAATGAAAGTCCGTCTTGACGGTGATGCGAAGGGGACCTTGTTGGCCCATTCTCCCCACATATCACTCCCATCATTACATTAGAACTATAAAGCGAGTGCTAAATAAACATAACGATAAATGAGGTATATATACGACTACCTGAAGATATCTCCGCATGTTTCTTTATTGGTAGCGATGCGATAGTTGTAATATTGAGAGAATGAGCTCGATCTCGATGGTAGCTGTATCACAGGTGACTTAATTGTTGGACAAGAACATAACAAATATGTAAGAAGGGAAATGTTGATAAGTTGTACTATTCAAACACAATTATGTTAGATGACTATAATGTTAACCAATACATAATGTTTGTATTCACCAGATTTATCCGGATCGCATTTAACCCAAGAATCTAACATAATAACTTAAACATCCATCATCTAATTTAAATATCAATACCCAAGCAGGTCTATTGTTACAACCACACTCCTCTGGGACTTAAGCTACAGCCGTCGGTAGCCATTAAATCATAATGATAATGAGAGGCCTATTAAGTTCTCCAGTTGAACCAGCGAGAAGGGCCGTTGAGACAAATGACTTTAATTATAAAGAGAAGATAAATAGATTACACGTTGTTACACCAAAATTAAGATTAACCTGTTGATTTGACAAACTGATTCGATCAGAATAACACAATATTCATGAGAAGTAGAATGAGAAGTCCGTTATTGTGTCTAACCGTAGTGCATTGACAATGTACATTGCTGACAAATGCATTTTTTTAAGTATATGGGTGTATACCTACACATCGATATAGGACGGCGACACAATATACTTCCTACATAGGCATGGACTACCCGACTATTACTTTACATACCCGGACCAAAAGACCATATTTTAGAATGTGTGTCTCACAATAATTAGAAATTTAAGTACATAATTTAGAAGATAAAATGCATTGGTTGTCATCCTGTGACATAAACCTATATGACGTAGAGCGAAGTTCATTGATGCAACACACAAGAGGGCTGTTAGGTGGTCGACATGCGGCATAATGGAAGAATCATTAGTACTACAAGAACTTGAGGGCTATCGAGCTTGATGCCTGGGGATGAATCTAAAGACCACTTGAGATCGAAACGGGACATGTATTTTCCCTATTTGTGAGAACTAGTTTCCATAGAAACAGTTGGTTATAGGACCGCTGCATCGATCTTTTATCAGCTTGGACTCCCTCGACTCGATAGGAACACGCTAGCTAGGCAATGGGTAGGGCAGCGTGGTATTGAGACGAGAAAGTGATAATACACAGTGTCAAAATCACTACAGGTTCATTTCCGAGCACGAATCGTATTGTTTGGAAGCACTGAAATGAAAACAAAGAGTCTCCAAAAGGATTCATGTTTCGCTTAGTGGAATATCTCTCGGATTCATGCTAGATCAGATAGAAAAATTACTCGGTGAAAATAGTTTTAGGATAAATAATTAAGGACATGTCTGTTACCGGCGCACACATGGAGATAACATGGAGATGATGCAATGAATGTCCTGCATTGAAATAATAGTTATTGGCCAACAGAAATACTTCAATCAAATTTTATACTTATTTTATACGTTTCTCTATAGCCAGGAATAGTGGCATGTTTATTCAGCAAAGCCGTGTAATGCATAGCAAATTTTATGTGTGGATCAGAGGGCGGCCAGAGCGAATGACATTCAAGGATGATAACTTCTTTTTTTATATACAATTCAAAGTGGCGAATTTCTAAAAAGAACCACATGACTGAACATATAACGTATAGAACTATTTAGGTGGTGGGAATTTGCTACCGAGACATACATGGCTCCCACATGTCAATAATTAGAAAGAGGGAACGAAATATTGACGCCTTAAAGCATATCCCAATCTCTCCTCGGCATGTCTCCGAATCAATGAAACTCGGAGGGAGAACAGCACAACAAGCTGTCCCCTCCCGCCGGCATTTAGCCAGCCTTCATGGGGACGCCTTGGTATTGCATAGGAACTCCGGCAACTAAGGGAATAAAATCCAAAAATGATCTCCCGCTAAGGTGTCAGGAATTGCAAGACAATACCCTTGGCTGATGAGCATCGTAGAGTGGTATTATATTATCTTATATCGAGTAATACTAGAGGACAATAGAGCCTGTCCATCAAGACGCCACTAGAGGGATGGGGTACTTTATCTTGTATCATTCATATGTCGCAGAAAATGACAAAGCTCATTAAGATCAATGACACTTGAATTAAAAGGCGACAGTGAGCTGAGGGAGCAGAGAATAGTGAGAGATTTATTGATACCCAAGCTGTCACATAATTTATAGAGGGGGAGGGGGAATGTGAAACAAGACGGTTTTACGAAACAATAAGGATATAAGGGAGTTGTGAAGGAATCTCAGGAGTGAGAGTAACAGGAAATTATATTCAAGCTACTAATATACTTTACAAAAATGTGTATAATTAAAATATCGCTTTTTGGCAATGTACAGGGGATGGGAAATGCATATGAAGGCTAATTAATAATCCATTCCAATTTTAATGCGCGCAGATTTTAGAGACTTTCATATCGATATGTATAAATAAATAGTCAAACTTCATATTGTAGGATCCAGGATAAATGGTATAAGTATGTAGACATTTCCCGATGTAATCCCAGACATTGCTCCCGTTGCATTACGATATGCGAGCTCGTGGATTGATTCTACGACGTCGTAGACAGCCATCTGCGATGACTGTATTGCCTAACCTTCTACGACATCTTCTACGACATCGCACATGTCTTGGCATCCACGATCGATTTTCTACGCTGCGTCAATACTGACATGTGAAATGTTTTCGAATATTTCTTCCTGTAATAATGGCCGGAATGAGACCAAAAATCAAACCTGCAGGTTTGATTTTTGGTCTCATTCCGGCCATTATTACAAATATATTATTATAAATAACCATAACCATAAGTATTCATGAATACTTATGGTTATGGTTATTTATTTTAAAAAATATTGACATACATCCTCTATTTCACGATTCAGTAGGCTTTTATGCAATGCATCTGTTGTTTATTTTTACGAGTCGCAAACAGACCTCGTAGTCCTAGAACAAAATGTCTACTATATCGTAGATGGATATTTGTTATGCAACGACCACATAGTGTGTACAGTCGTAGTACCTCCATGCTACTTTCTCAAGAATTCCTATTGTGTCGCATTATATAGGTTTTGACGCTTTGATTTATAATATCAAAAATATTTCCAGGGAGGTGCTCTGAAATTGTATGATCTACACGCCCAATCTCAGTCTACATGATTGCAAGTCCACGCTTAACTGAAAAATATAAAGGTATAAATGTTAAAGTTATACCCAGAGAAGGGATGAAGGGCCTGGACTAATGATAGTACTGTAGATTGAAAAGAAAACAGCAATATGATCAATTGATCAATCGCTAGACGAACGGCTGCCCAAACGCTTATTTTAATAAGCGGATGCTATTTCTGAAACACTACGACCGCAGCGCCATAACTGTACAGCGAAATACAGAGGGTGACTCATGGGCTTTATTTTGGTTTCTCCACTTATTTTCCTACAAACATATCCATCCACGCACATCAATAGCCAGCAAAATAACAAAGCTATACTTATGTAAAGTCAGTTTAAGCGAAACGCACACAAGTAAATGACAATCTTCGTTCAAGTTACGTTAACGTATGGGGATTCCACATCGGCCGATCGACCGATATAAACACTCGACTCACAGCGTGAGGAGTACGTAATGTAACGTGTCGCTTTACATACCTTCCCACACACCACCACTGAGCGCTCCTTCCGGTCAGACACTTCCGCATTGCACAACCAAAACAACTAGGATTATCACATGCATGTATTGCTGTCATATTCCATGTAGAAACTCCGCGATTATTCCATTAAAAAGGTAACGAAATATCGATTCTTCTGCTAAAATGTTAATGTCTGATCCTAAGTCAAAGTGTCTGCAGTCGATCTAGAAGATCGGCTGCAGACATCGTCAACACTGAGTCCAGACAACCCTCGTTTCTGTGGCCAAGTTTAGCCGGGTCCCCCGGCCCTCCCGCTCGTTTGCAAGGGCCGTTTTTCCAACAAGGGAGTTTTGGATGTTTAGTAATTCGTCGGCAACTGTTGTTCTTTATTCATATAACCTAACACTAACCATAGCAGACTCTATACAAATCGTAATATCTCGCGTTTATACTCTGGACCCAGAAACAGTGGAAACTTTCCATATACTTCTCACATGGCTTCCACTAGAAATTAGCAGGCAGTCAACAGACAAGTATCCCTGCGACAAATCCCTTCTAACAAACAGCAAGGGTTGCTCCTGGACCGCCAAGATATGTTGTATTGATCAATGAAGAGTCCCCAAAGAAGAGTTCCTCAAAGAACCACCGCCAACAAGACGCATTTCAGTCTTACGTCGTCCGAGCTCCATTTAGAACAAAAAGGAGACCCGAAACAAGTCATGGGATGTGCCCTGAGGGACGAGAAAGAAAGGCTTCAAATCGCCCTATCGTCTGCCAGCTAGGACTTGTTAAATGTACCATTCATGGTGGTCAATGCTAATCGTGAATGTCGGCATGCGGTGACAATCCATTAAAAGCCCTGTGAGACAACGTAGTAGTAAGTGTATAGGAAATGGAAACATGTTCCCGCTGGCTTGCCAACAAAAACGAAGGCATCGCACTTTACCTTCCAAGAAGTTCGAAGGTTCAGAGAAAATGGCTTTCACGTGTTTTTACTTGGAAATGGACTTACGCAAATCCCAGGTGTTACAGCTGTGTTACAGCTAATGTGCTAGGGGCGGGCCTCACTTAGATTTTAAGGCCTCAGCACGCTTCTCCCTTTGGCTCTCTTTTACATAATGGGCATAAGGTCAGAATTAAGTGAGCAGTAATGGCCTTGTCAATGACGAGCTACTAAGGGGATCATATAGCAAAGTGTCATTAAAATGATCGAAGAGGGAGCAGAAAAAATACTTTTTCAATTTTTGTTTGATTGCTTTCAAAATAAGAGTCTCAGTAAAGACCCTTTCCCCCAGCAGGCCAGTTTCACTGATATCCTGATGGACTGATATCAGTAACGGTAATAGTAGTTTTGGGAAAGGAATGTGCTCAGGACCAGGATCGAATGATGTACTAGATAAAGAAGCTCCAGCACAACCCAAGTATAGGATTCGAAACAAATGAACACAATCCCATCACTGCCAGGACGTAAAAACATATATATATATATGAACACAACTCCCCATCTTCATCATAAAGGGGAAAATCGATATCGGTCAACATATAGAACCATAACCCTATGTATCGGTGAGGCATCAAACAGCTAAAAAGATTTCCGCGAAATGGTATGGAGAAGTACCACGAAATGGCAATATAACCGCTGCTATCAGCCATGAACGAGTAATGAATTGCTCCTCTTCAGTGTCGGTATGATCTGTGGCTTTCCTATTGCTTCCACAAAGATTTCCTTTAGGTCCACGGGGGAGGGCATGAATGAAATCCAAGGGATGTGGCAATAACACCGACTTGTGTTGTTTACTGCCGCTTGGAATCACTATTGCTCTCACATGTGCCCGTATTCATTATGATGGCAACACGAATTTTATTCCATCCTGCTCCCATTCAAACATTTTCCCATGCAGCTCGAGGTAATAAAATTGCACCATTGCAGATGGCTTCCTAAATATGATTTTGCTCTGCTTCGGCTTGTATAAGAACTGCGCGATTTAATCTAAAACAAAAGAATAACCTACCTGTTTTTTTAATTTCGAATATACATGTAGAGTATGACCTCTTCGGAAACTTTACAATTGGCTCTCGGATGCACATGGTAACTGTTATTGCATTTGACTGAATCTACCATGGTGTGGCTATGCCAAATAACTGCCACAACTCTTTTGTCAAGTAATTTCGAGTTTAGTGTCACGTGTATATTCCCAAGTTTCAGACATCCATTGCCATATGCTATCGCTCTTTCCCCATTATATTAGGCAGTCAAATTGCTTACAGGAAACTATTCATGTATTTTCATCACATGCCAAAATCGCCACATCTTCGTATGCCATAGCCAGCAGTAGCGAGTAACGGGCATTGAAGTTACGTGATCCATTTATTAGTAAGTATTTCATTGAGGTCGATTAATCTAGACAAAAGACTCTAAAATGACAAAAATTTAAAAATAATGTTCCTGCAGGCAACCGGCAAGACTGTATGTACTCGCCTCGTCGTTGATTTCGGACAACGAAAAGTTTAAACCGTTTCCTGAAGTTTACAAAAACTCGGTGCAACTGATTAATTCGCATCAACAAACAATGTTTCCTTTCATTCAAGACCAATCGCTTCTTTGCATATGGAAGATGTGAGGCCACTGAGCCTCGGAAATACTCCACTTAATTTTTTGTTACGATGGC
Organism: Sthenelais limicola; assembly: GCA_942159475.1. NCBI lineage: Eukaryota > Metazoa > Annelida > Polychaeta > Phyllodocida > Sigalionidae > Sthenelais > Sthenelais limicola. The sequence continues at coordinate 78,592,532 of OW804098.1, forward strand.
ATAATCAATCCGCGGAGTCGCATGGCAAATAAGGCAGGAGATTTGGGCACATCCTTTCACTATGCTCGGAGATGAAGAGAAGGTAATATTGTAAGTGTGGCCATACCCTCCCTCGTAGCTCTTCCGTTAATCCCAACCCCATTGTATTTTTCCTCTTGGGGAGGTCTAAGGCCCCACGGCAGCTGAAAAGAAGCGTGGACGTGGAGGATGAAGCAATTGCGGGATTTGTTCATTAACTTTCCTGGCATGCATAATGTAACATTGATCCCGACTTCGCAGGCTCCCTACTGGTAGGAAATTCCCCTTGAGAATCGATGAATAGCAATGTCAGGAACCCGAGAATTATGGAAATGAAATCTGGAGGCTAAAGTGATGAATTGTTGTTAAAACTTAATTTTTCTATTTCGTAATTTCCTCAACACCTTGTTTCTCCAGGCAGTTTATTGTTAGAGAGTAACTCATATAAATCATTATCAACCTATACAGAGTTCAAGCTTAGCTTAACCCATGTTCACTTTAATGGAAGGTCTCAGTCTGTGAGATGCTCAGAAGATGGCTTTAAATCAGTGTCCTTCGTCGTCCGGAACACTCATCAAGGAGAAACCATTTCGTGGAAATATTTGATATTTATATAACTAATCCCGATCCACGATAGCTAAACATAGCACAAAGGGAAGAATTGATCTCAGAAATGTTGAATGACTTATCAAGGGAAACTATCTAACCGTGTCATATGGCGATAACAAATAGCAAGCGGATACCCTTTCTGAGCAATGGAAACGTCTACAAAATGTATCCGCATGATTCAACATGTAGTATCTATCTGGCCCAGAATGGTTTCTTCGTTATAGGATTATCTTATCGTAATTATAGTAATAGTTTCACAAATCCAATTCTAAAGCAGTACTGTGTGACTTATATTTGATAAAGCGATTTCATTTCCAGTTTGCCAATGGCAAATGTCCACATCCATACATCAATCATCTACTTTTTACAAATTGTAATGTTGTTTAAAGCAAATGAAGAACGGGTGGGGGGGGGGGGGGGGGATATAACACTCGTGTCTCTTGCCTAATAAACCTTTCGGAAATATACTAGGCCTACGTTTACAATTTTATTGAAGCTTGGGATAGTTTAAACAAAGGAATAGGCATGATGTACACACAAGGGCAGGAATTCATTCACAAAATTGCCCTTTACTAAACTTAAATATGAAACAGGCCTCTGGTTTCGTTGGACAAAAACGTCATGAACTCACTCAAAGAAGTCTGATAGGCTAGACGTGTTCTCCACAGGTTTCTGCATGACTCAGTTTGACTTGGACTACAGTACCGTATTAAGTTGCAACACTGTCCTATAATATCGTGCAACATAGAAACTTCCATCATAGTCTGAAACGACCTACGACAATGAGTCTGGCAAGAAAAATGCTGGTTTAAGAAGCCCTCTCTTTATCACCAACCTCCCAGCATATGCCCCAATTTCCACAGCCTTTTCAGAAAGCTCCGTGAAGAAGCTCCCAGCCTTCAAGAGCCGCCCTACTCATCACGTCATTGATCTTCACTTCCGGTGTTTCAGTTACCATGGAGATGCTTTGTGCTTCTTATCACGACGTCCAGCGCCAGAAACTTTAGCCAAGCGACTGAGAAAGCTATGGTTTATAGAATTCAAGGACGAGCCCAGACCGAAACCTTGTCCCTAACTACTTTGGTAGGCATCCAACAAGGAAATCAGCCAGAGGCCTGCTTCTGTACCAACGTGTTTTCGGAAAAAATATCGTGCATCAACATACATTAGGACATCCTCGGACCAACATGAAAATATCCTTTTAAAAGGACACCAGGAAAATATCATTATGGGATCAAAACTTTTAAGTTGTGAATACTAGGCTAAAGCAAGTCTTTGTATTTGTATGAAGTCCTTTGAAAGCCTGGTAGGCTATCCTATAGCCATTATCAGACCGACTCTTTGTGGTGGCTGATCAAACCCATCACTAGTAAGGAGGGAATATGATAAGCGATGTTCCAGCTAAAAGGATGATAGTGCTTATCAGGACGTTGTCACATGATGAAGGTCATCAAGGCATCGCCATAGCGAACTGGCTGGCAGGTAGGATATTAGGGATAAAGGATTTGTCTCCACGAATTTGACTGGAGAAATTGAAACCATCACTTATAGTAGATACTCTTTAGTTTAAAGGCCTATATGTAGGTCCTTGTCAGATATTACTGGCACCAAGAGCCAGCCAATATTTGTGTGGCGCAGTGTTTGTTGGGAGCTAATAACTATAAAATTCTTATGCCAGGCTTAGGGAAAATCCTACAGGTCCACATCATAGTTTCTGCCATGGCCATGATTGGGTTTATGACATTTAAATATGGATTACATCTTGCAACTAGAACTCAGACAAATGTACATTGGACATCGATGTCCATCTCATCCAATTTCAGTCTTAGACCAAATCTTATTCTCAACAGTTTCAAGGATACAACATTTTCGCTATCAACAGATTCTAGATCCATGAAAACGTATTTCGATAGTTGTTTAGGCTAACTATTTCTCGGAATGAAGCAAAAATTGCCCTAATGACAGGGGATTTAACCCAAAGATTAGTATTAGCAACAGCCAGCATCCTATAACCACTAAGCCACCGACTTCGGGTGAGAAGTCATGAGGGAAATGTGATAAGAAATCAAAACCAATTCGATGAGGTAACCACAAGCTGTACATATCCAATAGCTGATGTCGCTTGTTGTAAGAGATGGATTGTTCTACAGATTCCATTAAACTACATAAATATCGGTAGGAAGGGTGTCTATCATTCATCAAACATAGGGCATTGGAAATAAATAAAGCCTGGGAGACAACAATTATTGTCTAGCCGAACGTAGGAAAACAATGTAGAAAATATAAGGGGGAACTTCCGGTGTTTCAGGCATATATACAGGCAAGTAAAGAGACCACCTAGAGATATCGAAAGAATACGTTCAGAATTACACACAATCATAGTTGGGTTAATATCAAAACGGTGATATACTTAAATGGTATAGAAATATGGCTTATACATTTCAATGAATCCCTACAGACGATTATAGAGTGTTGTGTCGGGTGTGTTGGTGGGCTGGAGCTGAGGGGGGGGGGGGGGGAGGAGAGACAGACAACAGAGAGACACAACAAGAGAAAATTAATGGAGTACGGATGGGAACAGCTGCTGCTTCAAGCATAGACAGTTGGAAAGAGTAATGACCTTCATCCTTCCCATATTGAAGTTAGGTTCCTGAATCAATTTAAGATTTAACATCTCCCAGGGCGTCCGTCAGTGAAAATTCTCGCCTATTTTCAGTCGGTTGGCTAAAGCTCCTTGAATTCTCTCCATTTCCCCTAGCACAGGCAGTATAGCCAATGGTGTCGGGAGGGACCCCAGGGTTTGTAAACACCAGGCGACAGTAGCAATTACCAAGGCAACATCATGCGGTAGTTAGATACCCGTCGGCTTGAGTTGGAGGAAATAGGATAGACGTATTTTGCAGCTAGTTGAGTGCAGTCTCCCCAAGGCAATAGAGAAAAAGTCAAACTGGTGAGGCACATCCAATCGTTTATAAGACTAATAGGACTAATGCTAACGTCTGCATCAAAATCAACGAAATGATATTTTAGCTGAAACAATTTCAATCCATGCGGCAAACCCTTGGTGCTGTATAGTGATTCCTTTGGTATTAGAGTTTCGCCTTCGATATCAAGCCACCAATATGGCATAGAATGTTAACAGAAAAGATTTGTAAGCAGGCAGGTGTTACGGAAAATTGGTAGCTATAAAATATTGCAAGGATGATTGATGTTTTTCACTCCAGTTCAATTGAGCTTTCAAAAAAAGAAAGTGATGGCAATTGTAAAGCCCTGGGGTCTATAAGGACAGCTCCAAGTTTGGGCTGAGATGGCTTGGTTCCGGCTAGGCGCTCACCTACAATCAAATGTACTAAACTCCTATAGCATCTTTGCTAGTCCAATTAAAGCACTCCTTAGTCGGCACGGGAAATGAAGGGGAATATTTAGAATCCTTTAGTGCAAGAGAAAATCATGTATATAGGTATTCTATAAAAGTAGTGCAGCAATCTGCATTATTTCATAGGTTGCATATTTCATGCCTTATAAAGCATGAGAGTATGCAACACATGCTGCAAAAATACAGGGCTGCTTTATTTCCTGCGTTCTGGCATGAAATTATGCAACACATCATTACTAATATATTGATCTCACTTTCACAATTGTGATATTTCCAGGAGTCAAACACAAGCTGCTTAAATTCACGGCAGCAATATTTCCTGCGTTCTTGCACATCATTACTACACATATATGTAACTATATTAGGGATAGGGTTAGTGAAACATACTTTCATGGCCTGCGTTATTTTATGCTTTCTAGGATGAAATTATACATCTATGAGAATATGCAGCTTGTATACGATCATTGGTAATGGCATGCTGCATAATTTCCTAGGCGGTTTGATTTCATGCTTTCTAAAAGATGGAATTATGGAGCAATTTCATAGTACACGTGCTCAAGTATAAGAACCGTAGGCTTTATTTATCTGTTGGGATTATTTCGTGCATACATTTACATGTACGTTGTTCACACCATGGCCTCGATCATAAAATACACGGGAATGGACTGATGCAGTCGGTTTTCCACCGGAGGCCTCATACATTTGGTTGAAGCAGAATGTATGTATACACATTTCATCACTCGCTGTAAGTACCGGGAATAGCAAATTCCAGTTACATTTTATATATGCAAGAGCTACGTGGCCATTTTGAATACTCTTACAAATCTGTCACATCAAAAGCTTCAGCAAAAGGGAATCCAACGGAACGGTTAGGAGGCAAAGAGAGCGAAGGACAGGGGCAAGTCTGCTTGTGACAGAAAGGCTGGCAGGATCAGAAGACAAACATGCTCCAAAAAGGGGGCAATCTGTTAGCTGTCTGAACTGCCTCCGAATATTTTACATCAGTTTAAAGTCAGGGGTCTAAAGTGTCAGTATCTGGAGGAAAAGCTTTCTCTATAGTGGAATCATTGAAGCTGAAAGTGTTTACTCTTAGTCGGGAAATACGTCTTTATTTACATGAGGACAGATTTAAGAGTACTCACAATACGCCTGGAACCAAAGTCGAAATAGCAAAAGAGGCATATATACGTTTGTTGCAAGGATGCATGTGAATTGTAATATATTACCTATAGAAATGATTAAATAAACAAAGATTATAGACAAACTCTCATGAGGAGGTGAATGAGCTGAAAACTACTGTACTTCTATAGAGAAAGGAGAGGCTGTTTAGCGAACGGGACTAGGCCTATTTCAGGAGAGGTGGAACCCGTTCATGTAAAGGTTTACAGTGGCTTTACTGCAAAGGTTCTGATACATAGATACATAATGATAATAGTCAGGTACTCCCTTCAGGCTGCAGCTGGTCAAGTTAAAGGATAATGTGATAGGCGCTACTTGCGTGTATTGCTGTGATAACAATTATAATTGAGGCTGATAGGCCATGGCGCTTCCAATATAAAGGAATATTCATATATGACAAAATGACAGTCTAAAGCCCCATGACCAATACCACGGCCGCCTGAAGTACTCTTTTTTTTTTAGAAATCTGAAGTACTCTTGGTGTACCTGCATCGCACGACAAACACCAAAATGTTAAAATATTATAGTCGGCCTGTTGGCCAGAAGAATTGCAAAAGACGCACTTGCAAACAAGTAACGGGATTCTCCTGTATTCAGATTGTTCATCATGAAATGGGACAGAGGGATGGGCAGGAAACGTTGGCCATGTGTGCAGATTATGATAAAAGATCCACTTCTGGGCGTTAATGAGGACACAATATGTAATTTATTGCAAATAGATATGGGATATGCGGGCGCCTTTGAAGATAAAAGGGACCCAAGTAATTTGACTGAGGACTAAACACTACGATCCCTGATTTTGAATTTGATTTGCATGTGTTTACATCCACATCAAAGGAGAAAGGCAGAGCAGTATAACACAATAGCTGCTCTGAAGTAAGCATTAATTCTAGCTGACTTCTCTGCGAGTTGCATCCCTAATCCCTAACATGTTCTTATGTATATCCTAGGACATGATATTTTTCGTTAAGATAATAAAATATTAGTTGAATAAGGAAGGACTCTAACCTTTCATACAAGGAACGCAGCAATACCATTTTAACACAACACATTGAAGAAATGCTAAGGATTTATTGGGGTTATTACAACGCAAAGCCTCTCTACGCGAGAAACAAATTGCCCTAGCGGGGCCTCCTCGAGCGTGGAATTTGCAAGTTGCTCCTCGCGAGCCACTCTCTAACTGTCTGGGTCTTGTGGGCCATTGGTCAGTTGACAATCGCATCCAGCATGATTATTGGTAGGCAAACTGGAAGGAGCAGGTGCATCTCTTTCCTCGCCATGGAGGTTTATCGTTCAGGGCTCCTCTGGCTTCATCTCTCTTGTCTTGTTTACTCGCCCTGATGGGTGACTGACTGCCTTTCTTTGAGTAACATCTAGCCTAAGTACAGACCGGAGCACAATCAACTAGTGACGGCGGTAAGGGTGAACAATCTCGGACAATCAGTAAGCTTATTTTTGTCCAAACATTTGAGGAAAAGGTTATCTGACAAAAACGGGATTCTTTCAGTTGAGGATCAAGGTGTTTACATGTTTATGTCACTAAACCCCTGAAAAATGAAAGTAAATGAATTATCTAGATAGAAAATACTGAAGATTTAAACAAAGGTTTTCTCATGATATAGTTCTTCAATTTTGGTGAAGCTACTATTGCAGAATATTAGTTGGGGCTGTTCCCTGGTGCTTTGGAAGGGTGTGCGGCTGGTGTGTCTCAGCGTCTCCATGTAACACTCTAATTATGGGCATTTGTCCGTGACAAGGGCCGCCAAGCCCCAGTCGATGGCGTCAATAAACGCAACGCCTGGATAAGCTGGTCTTCCAACGTTAGGAATAAGAAGGCCAAGGAAATAGGCGAATGTTAGTCCATCTCCCTGAACGAACATGGATTTCTAAGCCACCCTCTGTTTCTTAAAGCGCAATAGATTGCACTTTAACGATTGAGATTAGGCTACATTGCAAGAACTGCGGACCTCAGTAGGACCCGTCTTGTCTGCGATTCCTCCTGGTTCAAGAGACCTCTCTTTTTCTAATCTGCAGCGTCTGTTCTGCAGGACCTTTTCGCCTTTTCTTCTGTGCTGTCTCAGGCCCCGATGCTTGCATGGGCAATTGACTTATGGGGTGATTTGAGAACAGTTGGCATGTCGTGCGGGCGTGGAAGGATAATGGTCACACTCCCGCAAATATTCCTCTGTCAGGCTCAGTCAACTGCTCACAAATACAACCTCGTTATTGCCCATCTAAAAGCACCGGGCAGCAGCATTTCCACCTAGCATCATTTCTATCCATTCACTCGAATACATAAAATATTGTTGATTTTATAGTGATCCTTACAGTAAAGAGAGATCATCATAAAGGTTATTCCAACTCAATGGTAACTAGATTTAATATAAAAAAAAAAGCCATATGGATATTTGGGATAAATTTGATAGGATTGTATCAATACAAAGATATGATTGTTTGGTTAGGTTCTAACAATAACTCATGACATGACGTATTATCAATATCCCTATGCTACTTCAAATATGAAATATGATCCTTGTTCAACCACTTGAAGGCCCAACAAAACGACAATAAGTAGATGAGATATGAGTCTGACATGGCTATAACAATTGTTTCAAATGCAGTGTTTCCCCATTGTTCCAAATAATAACTCGCATCTGTCAAAGAAATGTATCTTAAAGCGATTCCAGTTCAAGGAATCTTTACAGAGCGCCGCTGCAAAATAATGAATGATGGATGCTCCAAGGAGGGAAACATCGGATTAAAAGAAACCATTCTTTGATTCCCTACTTTAAAGTGGTATGAGAGGGTTGGATAAAAAGAAACCATGCTTTGTTTTCAGTGCTAAGAATAATGAAGTTCTCCCTTTCCCTATTCTTTCTAAGAGAATTTTAACAACATGTTACCATGCAACATGTGCCAAGCTGTTTTGTGATGTCTTTTGAAATCGAGTATACGGGAAGAGGCAGACGGGAATAATGCTCGCGCACTGGGAGGTTCCTGAGCAATGAAGGGCCTTGCGTTGTAGACCTACGCTGAGGAACTCAACACCTTGGTTTTCCGCCATGCAGTCCTCTGTTGTGACTGGTTAAATAGGTTCCAGAAGATCATACAAGATACATCTCTTTAACTTAGGCCTACACTTATACGGTGATTCAACTGATTCTTTTAGAAAAAAACATTATTTCAGCATACACTCATGCACTATATATTATATGTCAGTCACAGACATTGGTCCTGTTTTTGCATACCAGGTCCATGGCAGTGTAACAGCGTTCATGATTTAGAATCGATTTTATTTGTAATTTCACCTTAAATTTAGGTGGAGGATTTAGGGTATAGGTTTGAGCCAAATATTCTTATGCGATATAATCCGAGGGAAGTAGAAGACTATTAAAAAGCGGGAATTCCAATATGATCCAGCTCTTTTTTCACATAGATCCAAGCTGCCCGGGACGAAAGGTCAGGTAATTCAATGCATTATAAAATACGGCGGTCTTTAGTCACAACAGTAGAATATCTATTTTAGGTCGCAGTATCTGATACCAATCTAGACGGACCATACCAAACGGCAACAGCCGTGGACGTTGGGTCAATGCTGGGCGAAAAGTTCCACAGCTAAATCTCTTCTGGTAAACGCCGCTGAAAACCTGGCAATCTTTCATTCCACGAGATCAGTTTGCGATTGGAGAAGTGGTGGGAGGCACGGCTGGGATGTTCTTATTATTGACTTAAGGGACCTATACAAGATTACCTCTACTAGAGGCCAGTCCAACACCCTATTACGTCAACCCCGCAAGGGCAAACCTGATTTGTATAGACATGTAAAATGAGCAGCTAGCTATAGATTCTTATATAAAGAAGATCATGCCTAGCCCTGCGTGCTGTCTATCAGTAAGAACTATACACTGCATTATTATATTCTTATCACCGTTTACACAAAATAGAACAGTATTTCATGGCCAGCTATTGGGCGAAAATGGAAAAACGTCCACAAGTTACCGATATCCGTCCGGTCTTTCCGAATGAAGTTGTTATCACAGTTAGGATAGGTCCATACTTCCCACATTCTCAAACAGTTTAATGTAGATTGCAGTAATGTCAGATTAGTATTATTTTTCTTGCGATATGACCGATAATATTTAATCGCGTTACAATCACAAAATAAAAGATTTCACTTAAATTATGGTTATACATGTGCCTATATATACACGTTCAGAAAATAAATTATATAAAGAAAGGTTATGGAATTTACGACGGTACAACAACATGAATGATATACAACTCATAATCACAGGGGTGAAATCGGAGCGATCATGGTAAATGATAACTTGACCCAGCATAAAATAGCATTTTTATTTCCGCTCAGAAAAGTTCGGAATATGTAGCTGGAAATACGACAAACCCTCTAGGTCTTCCAGCTCGCGGTATAAAGGGGTGACAGTAATAAAATAGGCAATATTAGTGAAGCATATAGGCCACCGATTTCAGCGATGAATGGCCGGCTGGTAAATTGGAAAGATGCCTTGTACAGTAAAGCAATTTCAAGAGGTAAAGATCCGTGGAGATCTGGTAACAGATCACTTGAGGTTTCAAGTTGTTTATTCACATACACTTTTTACATATATATTATACATGGAGTTGTTTCAAAGCATAAGCAAAGGTGAATAAATCTGGCGATGCGGAGAGAGTAGATAGGAGAGGAGAGAGGGGAGAGAGGAGAGAGCAATACCAAGTACACTCAGATATACCTAGTATTTATAATCTTTCAGCCGAATCTAGCAGAATCTACTAAATTATGTAGAGTTTGGGCTCAAATTAACTAATTTAAACTCTATATTATACCTAAAAGCCTTCATACCCAGGCAAAAGTTCTTTCATAATTTTTTAAATAGATACCTTAACTGCAATGTATGAGCTAAACATGAGATGAAGAAAGGGTTGAGTGGTGGTCGTAAGGATGAGGATGAGGATGAGGATGTGGTTGTGTAGCACCACAGAACTATTATAGTTCTGTGTGTAGGATGTATGGCCACCAACATGCATGTATGTGGCCTTGACCCTTCCATTCCATTTGTTCCTCTAATGTGAACCTCCCTCTTTCTTTCTTTTTCTCTTTCTCTTCACTCAGCTCACGTTCCCATCACCGCCCGTCCCCCCTCTCTCTGTCTGCCTGTCTCATTCACTCCCTCTCAATGGGATTCCCCACTTTGAAAACAACTTTTGTTACATCAATTTACACTACTTTACAAAGCTACATATATATAGAGACACTGAAGAGATATTTGGGAGAGAGAACGATAGGAATTACCGCAATTGCCTTTTGGTTTATTGACAATGGGAACTGAACTTGCTGTAAACCTATATGTAGTGGCAGACACTGCAATCTGTATTGCTTGATTACCAACTCAATGCTCAATACTTATATTCTAGCTGTGCTCATAGATTGTAGCTTTCTCCTTTCAGTTTCACACATATAATTTATAGCCTCTTTCACATATATATATTATATGTGTTGCATGTCCAAGTTCTATCACCTTCATACCTATATATAGTTTACTTACTTTAGTTTTTGATGTAGCATAACTGTGATCAACTTATCAACCTATTGAACCAGACCTCGCCTTAGATTTAGACAAAAATCAGAGGTACCAGACGAATGCAAGTATACAATAATCAAAGGAGAAGGAAAATGCATCGGCTAGATTCGGCGTGTGCATCACGAACTCAAGCGCGAAAGTCTCCTCCTCTCAGGAATCTGCTTGGTAACAAAGGAAGGCAAAGAGTCCATAACAAGGTGTGACAGGTGACATCTGGCATTTCCTTGGAACGGAAAGGCAGACGTGTAACGGCATATCTTTTAGTGCAATAGCATCATTTTTGGACAAGCATGTATATTGTACACTACATACCTGGTCATCAGTCATCGTATTGAAATGGGCGAGTAGAGTGGGAATTACAAAAAGGATTAATGACCTGTCGGTTACTAATCGTTTTAGTCGCTGCCTAAGGTGGCTATAGGACAGTGATCATTCATCGCAGAGACTAAACACAAACAGTGCACCAGCAGGCCCGAAACAGAGGTTATTAATCCTTTTAATTCCAGCGTTAGGCGATTATAGGTCCGAGACCTTTTAAGGCTGTGATTAATTAAAAGGAATGAACAATGACGTGTTAACAGTCTTCTACAACTTGGGATACGACTTAAATATCAAATGTGTTTTGCTTGTTCTTTAAATTTAACCCAACAAGAATCAATTGAATATAGTTACCTGCAATAAAGACCAATACTATGCACTATAGTAGTTTCTAAGCAGACAGACTCATTCAGAGGTTCGGTATATGGTTGTTAAAAAGGGCCCCAGTTATGTTTTACACATCCAAGATATATTACAATACACTATAATTACGATAGAATAATACTTGGAAAGCGCGGAAAAATCTGCTTCTAAGCCTAGAAGTACTTGAACGAACTTGACGAACCTGCAAGCCTTCGCCTGTCCCTTTTAATATCTATAAACGCTATTTGGTTCAATATAGTGTTAAGATTTTGCACTGGCATAAGGCAATCTAGACACCAGTAAACTTTCTTTCTCCAGCTCACAATCGATTTTATAAAACCAAGGCTAGTCGCTAGATAGCATGTTTTGGAGGAAGTGGAATGTAAGTCTGTATTCACATTCGCATCATTATTGTTCATTTGCACCATTTAAAACAGTGGAGAGCTGCGTTCATTGATATTTCGCATAGGAGTACGTCAAGTCAAAGCTAGCACAGCTTGGTTGGCCTTTCTAAGATGCAGACCTAATTATATCAAAGAATCACTGGAGTGCTTAGCGCAATTCCTTATTTGGGGTTGCTTGTAACTTTTCCACGGGTACTATACGAAGTCGGGACGGAACCTTGACGGACGAAGAAAAAAGAATGCTGGATAGAATTAAACAGCAGTGCTCTCTTATTCTTATTCAAGAGGTAGCGGGAGACCACAATAAACAAGCACAAGTAGAAGAACATGTGAGTACTTGGAAGAGAAAGGAATTCAGTATTTTTGTTGGGTTCCTTATCCCTAACACAATTTTAACAAGAAAAGGTTGATACAAATATTGATGGACATTTAAAGCCAGAGACAGCGGGTGCAGAGAGAGAGGGGAGAGAAAGGGGGGAGAGAGAAATGGAGAGACACATGACAGACAGAGCTAGACACAGAGGGAGAAAGAAAGAAAGAAAGAGAGAGGGAGAGACAAACAGACATGGAGACTCAGAGAGACGCACACAGGCCAGACAAGACAGAGAGAGACACGGATATAGAGCAGGAGGTGGAGATGTCAGTGATTGGACGCCTACTGCGATAATGGCTTTCCCGGCCCTGGAGTAGGCGTCCATAAGCTAGAGTATAAGAGAGAGAGAGGGATGGGTGGGGGAGAAAGTTAGAGAAGTCAGTGATCAGATGACTACTGGGCTAATGGATTTCCAGGCCCGGGTCTAGGCATCCATAAGCTAGAGTATGAGAGAGGGTGCAGGGGGAGATATATGGGCAGAAAGAGAGAGGGGGAGGGAGAGATAGGGAAGCCAGACAGAGCTATAGACGGAGGGAGAAAGAGTGGGAGAAAGAGAGAGAGAGTGGGGAAAGACCGACCGACAGGGAAGAGAGGAGAGACAGAAAGAGAGAGAGGGAGAGATAACAGGGGCGGGGGGTTCAGAGAGAGAAACAGACAAACAGAGATAAAATCGTGTCCATGAGAGTACAAACAGATGGAGGACAAATATTTCAAAGAGTATTTCAAAAGGCATGCCATAGAGCGATGAATCGAACAGCAATTTGCTACTAGAAGAAAGGAGAATATTTTTCCTTATGAGTGAAATGTGTATTATAAAAATCTAATAGTGTTTCAATCTACATAGGAGACTGGCTAACGAGCTCTAATTGTACCGTCGTCGGCGACTCGGGCATCGTCAATTCACCAGAGTTCATTATGACCCACAGGTGGTCAAAAGAATATTTCCAGAAACGTATCAAAAGGTTTATAACTTCATCGTTAATAAAATACATACATCGTCATCCACACCTACATACATGTGGATTTACGCACATTCTGAATAGTTACGCATGCTGACAAAATTTCATGCAAACCGATCCATAAACGCCCGAGATATAAACCCACAATTAAGGGACTGGGCCTGGACTCAGTATAAGAACAAATTAAGGTGACGATAAAAAAAGCCTTTGCCTTTTAACTAATCAGTTGACAGAATTCCGTCACCTGACGGAAAACTGTCATCCTAATGTTTATAAGTCATACCATTCTACAATATTCTCCCAACTCAGTAACCGACAGAGGAACCTAGTTATGAGGTAATATGTACGTTCTACGTATGATGTAAGGGGAGGGACACTACGGTATTGATTCAATACTACGGTATTGATTCAATGGGAAGAAAGGTTGTATTTCAGACAAACGTGCCCGATCAAAATAGTTAAATACGCTCACGGATAAACATGACGAGAAGCCTTTTTGTATTTGCTTCATTACAGGATTCAAATACCGGTTGCCCAAAATAATTGAAAACACGTCTGATAAAAGAAGAAAAGACTAAGGTGATAATGTTCGATAAAAGACTTATTATCAACTCCCGTCAGCATAATGCAGATACATGATCTAATTCTTGCTGCATTCATGATGGCGAAATTGTCCCTGAAGCCATTTAAAGTGCATGTTGTATGTTTTCAGAGCACTCATGCCTTTGTGCTGTCAGAGACAAACAGTCGTTCACCCCCTTTAAAGGCGGCCACAATCCTTTGACGCGAACGTCGTGCAAGTTGCTGACAAAAAAGGCTAGCTCTACCATCCCTTATTATTTTATTCAGGGCAATGTTGTATATAATATATATATGTAAGTGCATAATCATGGACTAGGAAAATAATATATATCAACTAACGTAATAACCCGAAAATTTACTACACGTACAGATCATGCAATTGGCTATTAGTATTAATTACAGTTATTAACGCTATTAAAGCAACCCGAAGAATATAAGTGCATTTGTTTTGTTACCAATCCAGTACAAAGTGAAAAAATGTATACACAAATGAAGAAGAAATGATAGGTATTCTGGTCTGGGAGGTGCAACTCTTGTTGAAGTGGAGGCGTGGGATTTAGCCACATAGCTGTTGCCCCTACAGAAGCGCAGATTATTGGAGTTGGCTGCTGTGAGGTATTGTATAGAGCTTGTAGATGGCCTAGTCTGACGGGACATGTCGGCGCTCTTCGACACTCAATCTATCTATGCCACGGCTCAGGAGGAAAGGGAGAATGTGGACGGATACACATCGATCATCTTGGTGGACTTAACGAAGAGCTAAGAGTCACTACTTCCAAGAAAATAGATATATGTACAACTCATTTTTATTAACTACATAAATTGAATTCGGCAGATACAACATACTGTCACACTGCATGGTACGTTCTTTTTGTAACCGTTAGATCTTTATCAGTTTATTAGACAAATTCGAAAGGGAGAACACGAAAGCACTTGAATATATTTTGTAGCTTAATGTACCCAATTGCAGTCCGCCATCAACTATACATAGCCTGCTATGCACTGTGACAGTAGTACTGCGCATGTTATAAAGGGGAATTTATTCATGAGATAAATAAAATTCAGTAAGTGAGGATTTAGAATGTAGCAATATGACATTAAGGGTCATCTCTGGTTAAGGTCTTTTACACAGAGAACAAGCCCGTAGGAAAATTGCCTACTACTTGAACATGCATGGTTGGAACGAATGGAGTGTGATATAAGGAGATCTTAAGCAATTTTTCTCTTATGAATCAGATATCTATCTAATTAAACCCGCTTGGTAGCAAACGTATAAGATAAATTAGGCGACATAACTTGTTGATTATAGACCCCTTTAGTGCCTTTAAAATATTCGGTCATTTAGGATAATAAGGAATACCTGATCAGGGACCACTCGGGGTCAATCATTCATACATACCAGTATATCGCCATAGTAATCAATCATGCCCAAATATTGCATGATATCATCATGTCCGATGAAAGCATTAATACAACTAATTGGATTTGCCTAGTACTAATCTAGGACATAATATTATAAAGAAATTGCTAGTATGGCGTCTATACAGGTCTCAATACCAAAATAAATCACTTGTTAAATGGAAGTGTATACTATTCTTTATCGTGTCCCGCTCTATCCTCACGGACATCCAGTTCTTATTATCATATTCATTAATCCTCACTTATATCACTGGTAGAGAATATTACTCATTATCAAATAATATTAGAAATGTCAAAAGCACAATTTGACATTGTTAATGATACTGTAAATAAGCTCGCCAAATTGGGATCTAAAGTTACATAATGGCACACATTACGTGACGAGCTTAATAATTTTACCATTTTCTGGAGCTATCAGACCAGTGACAAACACACTCGTATACCTAACATACGGAAACAGTGCAAGTGTTAGAACAAAATAGATTGAGCACGCCTCAGACATTGGGGTCATATTTCAGGGCAAGATTAGAGTGCACTCCCGGGAACTGTGAACAATGAATTATTATAATACAATGCGACAGATTTGGAGCTCGAGGGAACCACATACAATGTTAGTGTTTTCTTGGTTCGTTGTCATATTTATCCCTAAAGAATGTCAAACCAGGCTGAAATGTTGAACAATATTGAATAATACATTAATCTACATTGTTCTTCCCCTTTTGCACAACCAAACCATCGTTGAAAACCAAGTTGGTTGTAAGCTCACTTTCGTGTGATCTACATAAAATGTAAGTGACACTTATATGGTGGGGTAAATTATACCGGTGGCATAACCAATAATCATTAATATAATATATAAAAATATGCCAAATAATGATTCATCTGTAACGACCAATCCTGGTCCTAATATTGGACTAGTAAGGACACGTGTTACGTATAGTATCCTTCTTAATATATGCTTCTGCTTATATTTGTGTTGTTATACCTTATGGTTACATAAGGCCCCATACCTATAATTTTCATTTTCTGTACATGTTACGATTTTCTAGACGCAACTAAAGCCAACATTAAATATCATGGTAATGTTAAACATCAACGTACCATCCGCGCTAGAAAGTCATTTATCATTCCAAAAGATTCTGAGTATCATGTACGTGTCAACATGAAATCTAAAATATTAACAATATCGGTCAGGGTTAGAATGCGCATGGGAACATTTTGTCTCCTCTAAGCATGACTAATATGCAATAAGAACATAAGAGAACTTGATGTCCTCGAGTGGAATGTAAATAGGCAATTTATGTGTGAGACTGTCGAGCAGAGTGAATTCCCTTTGTTTTCACAAGGATAAGGGTGGGCTGCCCTAGGAGCAGGTGGCAACGAGTAATGCCAATCTCTCAGGTCCCTTAAGGGATCAATGAGAGAAAAGAGAAGGACACACATAGACTGGCTCTTGGATCTCCTGGGTGATATTATAGCTATGCAAGGAACCCCAAGGCCATGCTTGAGAACTAGGTAAGATAATACCATCCTTGATAAAAGGTATACTTTCCACCGAAGGTGTATTTAATGGAGCAATCGTATCCAAAATCGACTGGGACCAAGTCTGGGAACGACACTACCATCAAAATACCTAAAATGTGATTCATTTTTCCACCACGTTGATCTTACCCAAATTCGCAAGTCAGTTTGGTCATAGTCATGGGAAACGGATTAAAAGTACCAGACTCCCTATCAAAAACTAAATATGGCCAAAACATCTGACTGTGGTGAAATTGTTGGCCAGGATTGCATTCTCTGATTGGAATGTAAAATTAATTTATACTCGGAAGGGCGAATATTAATATTTGCCTCATGGCGACAAAAACATGGCCGAACAACGTTCTTATCATTATATAGTACCAACTAGTTCATCATTTGAAGTGCTTGAACCAATGTTTTGGCAACGAGCAATCGGTTCCGGAATTAGTTTAGGACGTTTGAGGGATCTTGACAGGGAAGTGTTATAATGCCCGATGCGTTAGCAGTTATTTTTTTTAAGCAATACACAAGTTAACACGGACTGCTTTGACTCCAAGCAGTAGGATACGCTGGGCACAAGGGGAATCAATGAATGCAAGAAGTTCTAAGTATCTCCCGAACTAAAATCAAGGCATCCGTTCAACCTAATATAACTAAAGCATATAGCAAACTTAAATAGAACTAAAATATAAAGATATTTATAATATTTGCATATTACCAATCTAACGAGCTAACCCACCTTTGGACACAACACTTGCGTCTCGGGACTGTGATGAGTATTTCGAGTTATGTCTCCTATGAGAATTAAAACTGATTATCATCCACTTTGGTATATCTCAAGAGAAAAGAGTCCGAGAAGCTTTGAAGGCATGACCAGGGAATTTCTGAGAAAGAAAGTTTGTCACTTTCCTCGCTATTGCGTGTCGGTGGAAAACGCAAATAAATGACAGGGGATTCAAAGGTCTGTACCGATCTAGACACTCATGCCTATATATATAGCGCGGCAGGAAAACTGTAACTAGTGTTTAGAATTCCGGCCTCGGTCCGAGTTTGGAGACTCACATGAAAGTGAGTGATGTATATATTATGAGTCATATTGGTATTTGAATAAAAAAATATGCAGAGGTCTCTGGATATATATGCGTGGCTTCTTATATGAAATACATGGATCTTTTAGACTTTTTTCTAAGAGGGTGGAAGCAGAGCCCACACTGCAAACAAGGTACAAGCCACATAATTTGCTTGCGACGATGTTATGGGGAGTTTGTAAAAAGACGTGACCTTTCAGCTAGGGCTATCTGTCTAGAATAATGACAATGTCTCTCCGCTTATTTTCCATAATAGGACAATAATTAACATTAATAAGCTCACGCACAGTTGGCAAGATTAGCAGTGTCAAGTGTTAAACGATTTTTGTTCGTCAATTCTCCCGGCCTTAAATTTTCAAATCCATTGCTTGGGACTCATTCAAGAAAGAAACCCTGCGGCATTCAGCCGATCTCTTAACAAAATACGAAATTCCTATTAGGAATTATTCAGACTGTGGAGAAATTAGATCTAAATTTAATTTATAAGTCTACTTACAACTCAGGTGTTTAATGGTTGAAATATCTATACAAAATCTTTAATAATAATGGATACCCATTACAGTTCAGTACAGAAACCCAATTCAAGTATCTTATGTATACGATATAAATGTTGATGAATTGTCTCATAATAAACTCCTTGTATATTTTCGTTCGTACTTACAGAACATCGATGGTTTAGAATAACCATTCCTCTGTGATACTATTACATACTATATTGTACCTCGACCACCATGCATCAAAAATAGGGTTCTACAGAATATCACTATATAGTCAATATCCGATCCTTCTCCTTTGAGCTCTCTTTGCTCTTCATTCTTGCCATGAATAAGCACCAACTATACCAAGGCAGTTCATTTACAAGCACCTGAAGGGAGCCTGCAAGTTGATAGCTCCCCAGAACATTTGCATAGGCATAGAATGTAATGGATATTCTAAAACTATACATGGGGGAATGTCTTAATATTCTTGAATAACAATTTTCATATGGATATACTTTTGACACCCACTTAGAAGGGTGAATTCTCTTGTAAATGAAGCAGATGTGACTATCTGTGATTTTACGCAGCATTATACGCTAATTGTTTAGCTCTGTTACATTAGTTACGGCAATATTAAAAAGACAAAATGAATAGAGGACAACACAAAACAGGTCAATAGATAGAATCAGATATTAGTAATAAATTTGTGGCATTGACTTACCGAACAGACGAATTTTGCCGTCCAGGGTTTGGACGACTAAGATGAGATACCCTTCCAGGTCCACCATGGTAAAATCCACACAGAATATCCAATTAGAACCACAATTAAGTTAGGTGTCCAAGGAAAAGATCTGAGAACCGAATAAAATCTCCGATCCTTGGGAACGTTTGGAAGAACATTCTCGGAGACCTCTTCTATCAACTTGCCTCAAAGGGAATTATGATTCATTTTTCTCAAAGAACAGGATTAAAAACCCTTCAAACACATCAGATTAATTATCATTGGAGTCTCTGTTGACAGTGACAAAAAGGGATACGCAAGAGGCTGACGATTAAGCTCTCCATGGCCAGAGCGTCTTTGTCACCCTTTCCCTGTTCCCGTCTCCCAATTGTTTTGAGACGACATTTTAAAGTATCGGATGTGACTACTCAGCATAACGTATTCAAGTCTTCATCCATCACAGGTCCAGATACACGACGTGCAATATTTAGGTTGTGACTTTCACAAGTAAAAGTTTTGTTTATGCACATAAATCCACGTATGTGTAGGGAAACTTGATCGAAGAAGAGGACCCTCAGCGCCTCGGCACCCCACACGATACAAGAAGGCCTTCGGACACAGATTTATCAATAAAAAAAATCAAGCATTTGCCAGACACGGAGGATAAGTTATATATGTGAGATCCGAGGCCAAATCCCTGGTCACATCAGATCTCGCGTGGCCTGTCGTACCTATGCTCTGATTGCGGCAGTTCAGGTTGTCTAACTTTGAGGTGAAAAGATGCGTGTCATCACGATAAAATTGGTACTGAAATTACAGGGGACTGGTGTGAATCCCTAGTGATTCTTTTATACTGAGGAACATCTGTCGATGGCAGCAAAGGCGCTATCATGTCGTCCCATGAGTTTGCAGACCCCAGCGAAATCGCTTATTGGATATGGGGGAAAATCAAGTCCTCTTGCTGGCGGAGCTTTGTAAATTTTGATTTAACCTCCAGATGGTTCCTGAAAGAAAACTATTTAACAACACTTTTCAAGGGATTTCAGAGCTGCTTGATCAGCAAATGTTGTCGCAATATACCCTTCCTTTAAATGATATGTCATCTATTTTATGGAGAGCTTGGAGACGAGCCCTGACCAGAGACACGGTCCTTTACACTACAGGTGGACAGGTAGGCCCAGGAGAACGTGTCACGTCAAATGTGATATATACGAGGTTACTATAATACAGTTCACAAGGGATCGGCGTAAGGGTGGAGATACAGTTCAAATGATGCTTTCCAGATCCTCCAAGTAAGAGGTTCCTCTATAAACAGGCGAATGTTATCCATTGAACGTCTGATTTGGTGACCAAAACTTGCAAGCCAAAGGAAGGATAAGAATATATCCGTAATCAACGAATGTTGAAGATATCTTTTATAATTGATGTTAGTAAAGTCACTCGTCTTACTCGTGGTGTGTTAATAATTCTGTAATAAAGAGAGCGTAAAATTAGACATCTTAAGATGACTGAAAATGTAATACGTAAGTATATGTACAAACGTACTGAATGTTCAAGATCCCCGATTATAGGATATTCAACACCCGTTTTCACTATATATGGTACATACGTCTCCATACCTAGCAATACATTCAAAGAGCATAGGGACAGAATAAAATCTACTTAGAAAAATAACCGCGCTTAGGCGATCCCCCTTGGGACTGAGCGATTTTCGGTCGCATAGCGGAATTGTTGTATGAGCGGAGCTAATCAAATAGAGGGAAACAAATATACGGAAATAAAAAAGAAAATGGTCTTATTTCTGGGTTGGTCTCTATACCGAGTTGGTCGTTATGCGGGGTTCCACTATATATATTCAATTAGCATTTATTAACAGCTCATTAATTTTAAAGCGACCGTTTAAAACAACCGTATACATTCCGACAATGATAACATTACAATGTGCTTAACGTCTAATCCACGGTGGCCTAATAGCCAATCTTGCCTAATGAGACCAATCTTATAGGCCGGGGCTGACCAGTTATTTTTTTTAGGAAACATCATTGAAGGAATTGGGCATTAAAGTTGCATGCAGGTAACAGAAAAACAAATGGGAGGAGAAAATGGTTGAATTTTATAAACTGCTATACCCTCTACATGATAAAAAGAGGCTGTCCATGATTTCATGAAATTTCGCCATTAAAAGTCAACGGTGTAAAAAAAACCCACTGCTATTCTCTGTTACACCATTTAAACATTGAACTAATCAAGTAGACCATTTATTGCGACCTTTACAAATTTATACATTTACCAAGACAGGTGGAATGCATCCAGAATTGTTATATGTATGGTATATAAAAACGATTGCAAAATATATAATGAACATTTCAGTTCTGAAGCCTGAATCAAACCCCACTTCACATATACTACTGACACACACCACTGCACGATATTAGTCCCATACTCCATGGGGAACTGGCCAACGGCTTCCGATGGTAACCATGGCGGTATCAGGACAGCCACCCGCCGCCCGGACATAAAGCCCAGACTTTTACCCGCTGGACATTGACCATCCCGGACATTACCCCGCTAGGACATTTACCATCCCGGACATTACCCCGCTAGGACATTTACCATCCCGGACATTCACCCGCTTTATATGTAGTTTAAAGCTGCATTATCAGCTATTATGACATAAATAATCTTGCCAAATTTACTCATATTGTGACTTCTAGGACTGAATTTATCAATGTTCTGCTGCTGTTTATACAAGAACTGGTGGACTTTTATCAATCCCTGTAGCGAAAAAATAAGGGATGAAATCCTCCTCAATTTTGGTCAAATGATTTTTAGATGGATTGGAAAAGAATTCCTCATAAATGAACGTTGAGGAAAATGGGGTAGGGATGGATGAATATAATCTCTTGGCACTGTCCTATCATAGAACCATGTATGGCATATTGAAACAGCCGGTTAGGTATGACATAGTCATAGAGCGATCTTGAATTCAAGATTCAAATCCTAGTTCGGTAAATATGGTTGTCAATTGTATGAAACCTCAATTTCTACACTCTCCCGCGCACCGTACCCGCGCGATACGGAGCGGCAAGCTTTTTCGTCTTCAGTGTGACGATTTTTGTCTACCAAGCTCCGCGAACGCTACTGGTGAACTGTGGTGACGAAATTGCCTGAACTTCTGATACGAAAAACGGTGGTTTGAATCACGGAGACGAAATATGATATGCTCCGTATTCGCGCTCCGTTTTTCGTATTGAGTTTTGAGAACTACATAGGTGCAGAAATGTCTAAAGAATTAATTCGGACAGCCCATGGCTCCTCAATGTCTGTTGGTCTGGTCATGCTTGGACGCACCACGCTTGAGTGGGTGTTATTACGTAATAAGACAACACACACAGCCAGTCCTGTCACCGAATGTTCCCGCGAATTTTCACATGCACACACCATAATGTTGACGCACAAACTCTTAGCAATGCTTTAACAGGTATCCCGAATGTGTTAGACCTTCTACAATAGTTCGTGTATCTTGGTTATTTGATTTTAGATATTAAAACACCTTGAAACGTACATTATTGATTTAGACATACAATCCAGACGTTAATCTAGAGTTTTAAGAAGTTTATAGAAGAATTTATATCGTTTCGAACGACTTGATGCGGCCAACGAAATTAATTTATTACGGGGGAACTAACCATGCGATTGTAAATCCGAAAGCAGGGTTGTCTTCCTGACATTCATGGGGTTCTGGGAAAGATTTTATGTTTAGATCGGAATTATTTTGAGGGACCTATGAGGGACCTAATATTTTGTTAGTGTTTTGAGACTTGTGACACATTATCTTGTAACACATCACACATATACCTGGATATATTTAATATATACACTAATATATACATTCCTGAGAAAAAATATTCACTGCTCTTCCTCACCTTTCCCGCCAATCTCTTTCTTACTTTCGTTCAATTGCAATCTCCCTGTCTGCCTCTCCCCCTCTTTCTCTCTTTGTTTCTCTCTCTCTTCCTCCCTCTCTCTCTCTCACACACACACTATCATCATTCAGATTGATTTGTTGAGGCCTTGTTCATAGCTGGCTCTGTGGTGTAATGGTTAGAGCACTTGATTCTTAATCACAAGGTTGCTAGATCAAACCCAAGCATGGGCAGGTTTTTTTCTCTGCTTTCTCACACCGTCACGGGTGAGCGCACACCCCTTCACGCACTGCCGCACACGGCCAGGCGCGCCAACTCTTAACGCACCACCGCACACCAGGGATTATGAGATTTAGCTTTCCCAGGTACGAAAAACGCCTGAGACGAAAAAAATCGTATCAAAAGTGGGTACAAGAAAATCGTATTCATTTTCGTATCGTGCGGATACGTTGCGCGGGAGAGTGTACATTTAATTTTTACGGAGACCAGACCAACCATCACGAACACAACTAATAGTTGTGCGTCGTCTCAGATGGGGCCTGTTGGAGATAGATGAACTCGGAAAACACATTTGATGAAAATTAATTAGAAAATGTCAGGGAAATGAGTATAAATAATCAAGGATAATGTATTTAGATCTACTGTACAACTACACAGATCAGGCGAACCATTTGAAGCTAGGGACAGTACTTTTGCAACATCCGTGCATCGGGTTAACATTGTTGTAAAAGATCGCTTTAAAATTAATGCGCTAATAAATGGTGGCTAACATCCCTTGCGTCGTAGGACCTATAGGTTATTGTATAGATCTATCAATTAGGCATTCGTATTTAATATTGCATGGCGAGATTCAACTGTTCAATATAGTGAGGTTGTTGTTACTGACTACTTCCTGGATATGTTTCAATAATTCTATAGCTTCGAAATAATTGCTTTATTGCATTCATGTGCCAATCTCCAATCTATAGTCTGGATAATATCACCTTATCAAATACAACCAAGTACAAGTTATCTATATTCACAATCCTTCATATACAACGGCAAATAAGCAAAGGTGATGAGGAGGAAAAGGGAATAAATACAGGCACAAACGAAACCCAGAGCTGATGTAGGGCAAAGCAACTAGTAAGAGGAATCGCTCCGAAAATAAAAGGACGGAAGCTGGCGGCAAGGGTTGTGAGAAAATCACTTGCTACCCTCCTAATCTCCCCATCAATCTTCCTTTTCAGCGGGTGCATTTCTAAATTGGCATATTGATTCCAAGATTGAATTGCGCATCCATAACATTGTTCTTACTCATCGCTGTGGCATAGATACTTGGAAATGAAAGGGAGTTATTTGGATATCAGATCGACATGTCAGGGACACCGCTCCCGGGTGATAGTAGTCTGCACACCAGAGCAAGTGTTTCTAGCTTTTATTTCCCCATCAGTAACTGAACCAGTGCCATGGTTACTTGGTCGTCCAAACACTACCTGGAATAGATGATAAACCCTACAAACGCCAGGCTCATTCACCGAATTCATATCCCCACCGGATTCGTCTCAATGGATCTCAATGGATCGAATAGGTACCCGGATTAATGTAACTAAATTTCGCTATGTATAGGTGATGTAAGAATCAACTGAGAAAGTAGAGAAATACTTTTCCATCCACCCATGTCTGACGTCATTCAAAATGACTAAAGGTTATTTCTCGTGGTTGCATTCTGGGCGGCACAAACACACTCTCTTATCGCCATTATTAATATTTAACGTCTAGAGAAACGTGGGCACCTGGATATGGTGTTATGGCGTTTTCCACCTTTGTTCAAGACTACAAAGGGAAAATTAACAAAATTATACTTTTAAAGGTCAATTAAAATTAAAATCAGTGGACGCAAAAGAATAGACTGGTTTTCATTCACAGAGGCATTCCAATGAAATGACCTTAAGATCCCTTCTTGTCCTTTTGATCGCAGACTTCTCATTCCGGAGCATAAGGGCCAGAAGAAAATGTTATTCTGTCGAGAATTTCTTTCCACTGACTTTGTAACATCTAACTTTGTCCAACAATCAATCACTCAGGGTGTAAGATGTCAGGCGGTTCTGGGAGGGCTTATTAGGTTTGATCTCATCTCCTGATGTTAATTCTACAGATGCAAGTCTCAGGTTGACTTCTTATCTGATCCCGTGAAGAGCAAATCAAATAGTGCCCGCATGATTAATATAATCATTCACGCCTCGCTACACCGCTACTTTATCTAATTAATCAAGACGCAATCCGAATCAGCCTCACCTACCCAAGAAGCAGACCCAACTCGTGTAATGTTTCCCCAACCAGAGTTATGACATTTTTAATATAGTGTCTGAGAAACGCTCGAGTAGAATGTTATAATGGATTTTCTGCAAAATGAAAAATGAGACAAGATAATATTGGGGCGACATATATGTGTGTCTGGTATATATATGTGTCTGGTAAGTGTGGCGACTTATTACAGAAGAATCTTATTTCGAATGTATATGAATGTTAGTGACTAAATCCTCTATACTGGAGGGGAAACGTTGTGTAGGGAGCTATTGCTGTTTTTAGGTAAGTGAAGGTTAAATGTGTACATCAACCTATCTTTAATTTTCTACATCGATCAAGCTGTCGCATATTCTTATAAAGGTTTCTCAGGCAGATGATGAAGCCTCTGGAGGAATTGAACATAATAACCTTGGGTAAGGAGAAATAAAAAAGACCGGTGCAGTTAAAACCTTCTGAAACATCAGAATGGCGTCGGACAGGAATATTGCAAGTGGCGAAATTGTTTCTAGACGAGGTCTTTGGTGGGCGCCACTATGTCATAGCACAATAAATTATGACATATTGCCACGTTCCCGATCCGCTTGGATTTAACCATATATGATCGATGGCGCCAATGACGCTCCCATCCGGCCTTAGACAACGAGAAGTGATTGTCTTGGCTCCCTCGACGATAGCATAAAACAAACCTAAGATTGCTTGACTTCCATTCTCTGGAGTCTTACCTTAACCATGCCACATGCCAAATTAAATCATAGTGATTCTAGCGAAGTCCGAGAAAAGAGAAAAGAGTTCTTCGTTTGATTATCCAAATCTAATCAGGGGAATAACATAACCTTGTAGTAGGGCAAGGTATTGTGCTTTCACAGGTGCAAGGGACGGCATACTATAATCATTAGACCTACTAATAACACCGACCTCCCCATACCTGCATTCAGCAACAACGAGGTAATCCCTTTGAAGTCTAACCTGAAGGACACCCGTCTCCCGCTGATAACAAACAAGAGTTGCTGACGCGGTTAACTGACAGACACAAGTAGCTTCAGTGATATCTAAAGTGTACACATGCACTTGAATCTTAGAAAAGACAACGTTCTTGTTATTCTATTGGATTCTTAATAACTGCATGGTCCAAAATGTATATTTGCGTAAGCCGATGTCCATTATTTTGCATCCAGTTGTTCAGTATGGATGAATATAGGAGCAGGCAAAAGAACACAGCGAGAGGTTGATAGAACCGACATGGGTGAGTAGGCAGACGCTCTCATGGTTTTGTCAGCAGATGAGCAATAACTCAAAGTGAAGTACTATCTCGAGTATGTACCAACATATTGAATAAACAAGAAAATGTTTAACACATTTGGATACTAACTCTTATGGAGTTAGTATGAAAGCACATGTGGGGGACAGAGACATGAAGCTTCCCTTAAATACGGCGTCATGATCGTACTAATATCAACCCAGTACAGTGTCTTTGTAATGTTTCTAGAGGTAAGTCGTCATATGGTATTGTTTGGGAATATTGAATGAGAGATTTACTTCGCAATTGGTAACCAAGTATATGGCGCCGTATACATGCATTCATATACATACATGTAATTGTATAAATATATACACCCACCCATGTATACATACATTGTATACACTGGTCCTGGGTATGGCCATAAAGTGCCTTTCTGTCTCTTTTCTCTGTCTCTCCCTCCCTTCTTCTCTATCTCTATTTCCTGGGTATGATCATAAACTGCCTCCCTCTCAGCTCTCCCGCCCTTGATATAACCATCTTAAATGTGTTGATAAGGGCGTAAAGCAACCAATCTCACTCACTCACTCACCCATGTATGCATACATGCATACATACATACATACATACACCCATGTATATATTCATACACACAGGAGGAGGAGGAGGTCTGAGAAAGACAGAGAGGGAGAGAGGGGAGAGAGAATAAAGGGGGAGTGAGGAGGGAGAGGAGCCTCTGCCATAAATACCCAATGTAATACAAATACCTCAGGATAATATATACTCAGTATTTGCTGTATATTGTAAAGAAATGATTCAGAATTTTATCACATATAAATATCTAAGAACGATGAGCCAAACGGACCTAAATGAGTTACTAATGAGTAACTTATGGTAGTGGAGTAGAAGGGAAGGGGAGGAAGAGAGAGAGAGGGGAGAAGAGGCTAGCCTGATGAAAGAGAGCAGATGTGGTAGAGAATGAGGTGACCAGGATTTAAGTTTGAAATTTAAGTTGAAAGAAGTAATTTGACTTCTAAGCATGATAGAATGATGGGACAAAGACCAAAAGTATTCTTATGTTAAGGAGAATATATTTACACATGAGTTGCAATAATACGTCATACAATTAAAAAAATTGCATGCCTGCACTAGCTCTTTTATAACACCTGACTCGGTCGATGCTCCCCCAAAACTTAATGACCTTGTCTTTTCTGTGTCTATCAATTACTCCCTCAGTGACTCATGAGGGAGGAGGAGGAGGCCATGTTATCTTATCTCTACTCCCAAGGAGGACCGAGGAGCAGAGGGTATGTGTGTATTCACAAACTTTAATATTTTCTCTTCTAAAAGTCCCACGTTGATGCAATAAATATCAAAATGATCCTAACAACTGTGAAAATATGCCTAAAAACGATTCAGAATGTATATTTCACAAACAAAAAAACTTTTAAAGTGAAGTAGGCCACATGCTGACATTAGATAAAGCCTACGGCCTACGGCTAATGTAAGCCAGATGTGCTTGGCGGAGCTGCTTGGCTCGCAGGACCTCCGCCTTATCTAAGGCACAGAGATAAACACGGAGACAAGGCAGAGGAGACCGAAGATCAAAGGAGTGGGGAATATAATTTTAACTTGTTCATTTTTTAAAGTGAAATAAAATTCCTGAGAAGTCATACTTCTTACAGCATTCCTTGCATCCTCTATATTAAATGTTGATTCAAAATTCAGCCCCACAGCATTAATAGTTTCTGCAATATGAAGTTCCTTCTCTTTCTAAGGAATGTGGCGACCCTGGATTTGTAATATGATATATCGCTGAGCACTTTCTTCACAGAATAGAGAAAAAGCACACATGTGCTTTAATAATGAATCGATCAAAGAATTATGCCTATTCAAAATTATTTCCCAAGTTCAAATGTGGCATGACTAAGGCTACCTTCTACAACACAGCTTTTTATATTTCATTAAGGGCCAATATATAAATAATACCACATACATAATACGTCAAAGACCCCCGAATCTATCTTATAGATGAGAACCTCTTTGGGAGGTTTTGAATCATTCCAGATATCCTCATCCCTCCCTCAGTGAGCATCTGTCCTCTTGGCGGTGTTTCACACGCAGGACCCAGTAAGGAGGGGCAATCCACCCACCAGCGCATGTCGACAAGAGAACAAAAATACACATCCTTTCATGTCATCCCACTTGAATATGGACGGTTCACAGTCCGAATATATAACCCGGAGTTCAATCAATCATGATATTCGGATACAGGAGGATATTTTGGGCAGAGCACACAGACGAATCTTTCCATTATTTTGGGGCAACCACTTCTAGAATTCTATAAGTATCTGCATGAGAGTGCAGGCTTGCAAGGAATTCAATCACGGAACCGTTGTTAAAGTAAAGGCTTTCAAGCTATAGCCGTAGAGTGGGGATATTGCCATTATTATATACCGAAGTAATACCTATTGAGACCTCAAGCAAGTGTCAATAAAATGCCCGCTTTTAGACTCTTCCCTGTATGAGTGAATAATCAGCTGCAGCTTCCAATAATCTTTCCTCATAAGAGGGAGAAGGGACACAGGTGCATTACGACAAGGGCTCTAATGGATGGGCGAAATCCTGGCGCGCTGATCGAGAAAATCCACCTTTATGGAGAGAAGATCTGGCGTATCACTTAACAACTCTCCCCTAAGTATGCTACAGAGAGCAATTCTCACAAAAATAGAATCTGAATAACTACTCCCTACAATATGAGCACGGGTTTAAATTATACATCGACAGATTAAAGAGTTTTCAGTTTGCATTTATGCATGATTTGGGGGACCAGTACCGGCGCTTTAGCAAATTGATGCACTTGATTTTATATAGCGACAATTTCCCTAAGTGGATAGGGAAATATGATACATAAGTATTCATACGAAATATTACCATGATTTTCGGGTATGACGCCACATTTTGTATTGAGCAACACATTTATGGTCCTGAGATTATATATTCCCTACACCCTTTCTGGTGAAAGGTAGGGACCTCCAGTATTAATAGGCTCCTCAATAATATTATTGCTGGTTGATAAACTGTGCCAAAACAAAATGCATTCCGGCGATAATTTGTACAATCTATACTGAGTGTCAATTATGTGGTCTTGGCCTATCAAGTCACACGAAAGAATATTCAGGTAAATATTTTGGCATGCTACCAAGTCTATATTGGCAAGCTGATCAATGAATGCATATGACATGAAATCTGTTTCTAGGTACTACTTGTCGTAGAAGACACCGGGTTCCTTCAAGCTGTATACAACAAGGATTCAGAATCAAGTGGGTAAAATGGAATCGATGGATATGTGGCGTGAACTAATTACACATACCTGTCAGTTTGATTGAAAGATCTGATAGAATAAAGAGATGTCTGGAACGAAACACAGAATGAAAGATAATAGGTCCATCCAATTGGCAGCATATTCAAATGTGAGAAGAATACAAAGAACGTTCATATCGCCTGACATGTTGGTTAAATTGTATCGCTGTCTATAATGTGCTGGCCTCTCATTTGTCCTATAATATCATGATAATTATATTTGAGATATATACAATTCTATCAACTGAATATACTATCTCTGATTTTTTGTTAATATAATAATGGATAAGAAGCAATATGAGGGTTTTAAGGCTATCATTAAATCTTGCACAAGATCAAGATCCCATATTATAACTTTGGTAGCTATCAATATTGCTTTTTCGAAAGACTTATAGCAAAAGGAGTATGTTTTTCTTTAGGGTATTCAACGCCCAAAGACAGCGTGTGTTATGCGTGTATATACATTTAGTGCACAATATCCTGTATGTTCACATAGCAATCTATTATGCACATAGCAACTGTGTATTTCATTTCATTGATTTTTCGTAGGCATTTTGCACGAGAGGCATTATTCATAACGCCAAGGACAACATTCGAGGGAGAGGTGAAACATTCCTACTAATCAAAGCTCCTCGTTTTAGCCGAAATTATTTTATCAAATTTTATAAAAAGATGTAACGGCGTATTAAGCGAAAACAATTACTTCCAAACGTTTTCTAATAAGGTTTTAGTTTAGATGTTTATTCAGTAAATCAACAATACATCACATGGACGTCGTTTCCAGTGTCTTAATGAATTGAATGAGTCCTTGATTAGAAATATCTTTACGTTTGGATGAGCGTCCTGAAGGAGATTCATTTGGTCATGAACTAGGTTCTAGGTAAAGAAATATAAGTTTATTTCTTATATCTATTTTTTTTTAAATATTTGGAAGGCACTCATTTATACCATACAAGGATTGTGATAAAACGTTGGTGGTCGGCACAGTCGTTTATCTCCAAGAAAAAGACCACCTCTTTTATCGCCTTTTAATTCCTATAATAAATGTTCCGGTATTCAATGAAATCTTTCAAGAGAGAAATTGTACCAATTACGTTTTGCCAGAAATCGGAGGCACAATTTCGAAATTAATGAAATTACTTCTTCTGGCCATAAGATGTTCATGGGGTCATTATGGTAATCGTCTTCTAAAAATGTCTCGCGTCCTATTGGTTTAAGCGCTTTCAGCTTATAATGATTTGGTTAATAAAAATTCAAATTTGACTTCTTTATTCAAGATGACTATTTCGCTGTACATGGAGGATTAGGATTACTCTGTACAAAGGTTCACGTATTATAATAGATATATCGGATCTAATTAAACTTTATTGCTCAGTCTGATACTCCAATCCTTGGGATAATAGGCATTCTCTTATAACATTTTTAGTTCTCATGCAGATAAGCAAATAACCTAAGGTTGGAAAAGGAAATCGTCACAAGGCTTTGGTCTCAACTGAACTATTCGGGCCAGAAGCTGTATAGTTATAGAACGATAGCTTAATAACAAATGAGTCTATCCTCTGTTTATCATTACCCATCTCCCCATCAATAACATGTCAACCTATTATATATAATAAAATATATATAAGAAATATATAATCATTTTTCTCCTAC
This sequence comes from Sthenelais limicola, assembly GCA_942159475.1. Classification (NCBI taxonomy): domain Eukaryota; kingdom Metazoa; phylum Annelida; class Polychaeta; order Phyllodocida; family Sigalionidae; genus Sthenelais; species Sthenelais limicola. The sequence continues at coordinate 78,624,006 of OW804098.1, forward strand.
CTGATATGTTACCGAATAGTAGTTTGATTTTTTCATCATATCAACAGTCAAGACTAGTAAGATAATAGGCGTGCCCAACTCATATATCTGTTTGTTTGTTTTTGTTTTGTTTGTTTATTGATAACATTTTATCACAATCGATAATAATTCTCAGCGTATCCAAAATATTACAGAAAATCTTAGTGGTCACAAGTCATCATTTCATATGAGATAGTCATTTCTATGAAAGCCGTCTTCCATCAGATAGGTATGCAAAGTTCTACAGTGCAAGGTTAGTAGTAAGAGTGCCACTTTCCCTACATATGTTATCACGTCCTCGTTGCTTCGGTTTTATGAGTGGCCGCATAAATATTCTACCTAAATAACAGCTACCTAAATATCCATAGTAAACTAGGCGAATCTTCCTTTTACATTCTATGTAGGAGGCAGCAATGCAAGTTTAGGTGATGTTGTGCCGGAGACAGAAAGGCACAGTTCTAAAACAGCGGGCAATCTTTGTGTAATGGGAGGGGGAATGCAATGGATATCATAGGCTTAATACTCTAAATATAGTCTACTTGTTCAACCAGTAAACTCATAGCGGTAAAATGTCCTTATAAATGAAATAAATTGTTTAACTTTGGAATTGGAATCACTGTTTCAGCCTACAGTGGACCATCACCCCGTTTTCGACCCCTAGCACTGATCTGCACATGACCATCATTAAAATAACTACAGACGAAAAACAAACAATTTATACGACACCCCCCCCCCCCAAAAAAAAACCAAAAAAAAACAAAACAACAACTATAAAATACAAAGGGACGCAGAGATTCTACCATTAGAAATGTAAGAGCCTCGATGGCAGGAAATCTGAATAAAACCTTTTTTTTTTAAAAAAACAAAACAAAAAACAATTTATACGAACGAACCAATAGCCCAAACCCTCATCTGAATTTGCTATGAAGATATCGCTGGAGACGTTCTATTTTGGAGAGCATGATCAACGAACTCTGATGAACAATCTGATAATCAAAGTAATGAAAGGCAAACACGTTTCTCTTTCAAGGGAATCATTTCCACATTGATTTATTGACCTAAGAAATGGAGGGCATCGCTCATAGTATTGCCAAAGAAAGCAACCAAAAGTCCGGACGGTATTGTTGTCTACTTAATGTTTTCCTTATCAATATTGGAAAAGACTTTGGTCTGTCACCAGCATGGCAAAACCCACTCGATTATATCACTTTAAGAAAGGATCAATAGTGGGTCAATTAAACAACCGGTCGGGGACACATGGTCCTCAGACTCAGCACCACTGGGTTTTACTATTGGTAATGAAAATGGCCATGCACTGAATGCTAACCGTAAACGAGTGGAATGGTCGTGAAGCCGGGATAGATCGCCTATTATTGGTTTTGGGGCTCCCAAGAAAGCCCAAGGCCTTTGGTATAATTATATAGCGTCGTCATGGGGAAGAGAGCATTTTTAGGGAAGTGAACTAGTACCAATAGGTCTGGATATTAGCACTTTCCTCTTATCCCGGATAGACACTGGAGGAGAAAATTCTTAAATACACGCAGGAAAGTACTGACATTCCTTCAGATAAAAGCGAGGCGCTCCCTCAAATAATTTGAACCTACCACCCGATATAGTTTTTAGCAGAAGCTCAGAAGCAGAGCTTCTGCTAATATGAATTGGGAAAAGGGGAATTCAATCAATTGGCACGATCAGGGCAACTTTCTTTATTAGGCGCGACTTTCTCTAGCAGATGGTAAAGTGTGGCTAGTAATACCTGATACACTCAACGTGATGCGATTATGCGGAAAAGGATTCCGATTGTTCAATGGGGAACCCCTTTAACTTTGGAACGTCGCTCGTACATCTGGTCCTGAGAAACAGTACAGACTACCAGCCCATCTTAATGTTTGTGCAAGAATGCGGCCATCCAGATACGATCTGTTTATACAAATAGAAAGAGCATAAAAACTCTGAATACCACCCTTAAAAGTTGAATTCCATAAAAGCACAGGGTGGTATTCTGCGTTTAAAAAATAAATGAAGGAAAAAAACCAAAGTGGCGAAATGCTTCCTGAGCCAGGGCTCGATCGCATAATCCTGCAATTGGGAACCATACGCGCTACCGCTAAGCAACCCATTTATGCATAGGGTTAAACAACAAACCCCTCTAAATTTGGAACAACATCGCCTGTATATCGGGTCTGGAGAAACATAGTATAAAGTACCGGCCCATCTCAAACAATTAAAAACAAAATAGTCAATAGGCCAATCTCTCGCTTCATATAATTTCCGGACTTTGAGGGGTGTCCATACAACCAATGTTCCCTTAAAGTAAAATTCTGTGTTGCCTCTAATATGATACTGTTATATTGATGACTAGCGAAGTACCCGTCCTTTGAACGGTAAAGAACAGGTAGGCTTTCTATGAAAGGTATGGTCAAGAATGTTATGGTCTTCCTCTCACTCCCTCTCCCCCTCTTCTCTTCCTGCCTCTCCCCTCTTCTCTCTCCCTGTCCTCTCCCCCACTTCTTCTTCTCTCTCACCTTCTACCTCTTCACTTTCATTCTCTCCCTTCCTCTCTCCTCTCCATCCCTCCCGTCTTTCTCTCACCTTCTCTTTCGATCCTCTTCTTCTTCTGCTTTTCCGATTCCGCACACCATCTTCCTCCTCTTCATTGCTCTCCCCCCTCTGATCTTTCACCCACTCTGCCCCACCTCTCATCTCCCTCTTTTTCCATGCTCTCCCCTCCCTTTCTCCTGTGATAGAAATAACAATAAACAAAAAGATAATATCAAATTCCTTCAGTTGATTTTTCAACAGACATATTATCAATTAATGGTACAACTGTTTACCATATAATGCAAACAGTAGACAGATAAACTTGATCGTGCTTCTGCTACGTTTCTTCTCGGGAAACGCAATAAGATAATGGTCAACTACCAAAAGACAGCTGCAACTGCTAACGATAAACCACTGTAAGTATAAGAGTTAACAGTAATCTGAAACACTTTTACCGGTAACAGTCAGTGATACTTGCTGTGAGCTCATATATAGAGGGTGATGCTAACTGTAATGGACTTAATTTACAGGGGTGACATGCGCTATTATCCTCTAAGTAGTAGAAGGATGAGAGTCAATAGAAGCATGTTCTGTTATGGTATGACAATGTGCACAAGCTACCGAATTCGACCTTCAAGGAAACTGTAAGCGTGTTCCCTGCCTAAACCACTTCTCTTCCCACCTCATCTAATCTAATACAAATTCCATTAGAGTACCCCGATTTAAATGTAAATCACGCCCAAGACATAAACTAATCTGCAATTAATGTGATCTGTCTGTTAGATTTCTTCGCATCTCCTCTTACATGCGTCCAAGTACTATGGAATTAAGAATGGAAACTTCTTCTATTGGCTCGTCATTATTGTACAGAGGGCTTTAAAGAGAAGAGCCTTTACTTCATGGCCATGAATTTATGGTATATGCAGCAGGGGTAGTATAGACACACGAAGACACCTAAATGCAATTTGAAATGTATTAAGAAAATAGATCATGAGTTACTGCAGAGGGCACATATAACACAACAGCTGAGGGCTGTAAGGGACGAGGGAATTATTTCGTTTAGGCATTCCATGTTATGGTGTTCTGGCTGTTGCTAAATGGCGTGAAACAATTCCAAAACGGTCCAATATACTATACCAGTTCGTTATAACTTCATAAAAACGGGCAAATATTTTACACAAAAAGATAACAGGTCTGTATGATTAGGACTTATAGATAATGTTATTCTAGGGAAGGTGACAGAATATATTCTTATTTAAGTAAGGTTTGGGTATAGCCTGTAGACATAACTAAAAGATAAGCTAAAATATGTTGGAGATGAGATAAGCCACATAAGAAAGCGAGAAGCGCCATGTCATATTTCATTTTAAATTCTCGGGAGAGTAATATCGTCAAGATTGGAGGTTGGGTGATTTTTGTTCGATCGAATATGTCGAGCAATAAAACGCTCACATACGCTACAAAATACATCAGCAACAAAATTGCACTAGAATTACAACGTTCAAATTCCATCTAAATAATATCTCCGTGGGTTTCAAATTCATGAGATGATAACATACTTACATTCGTATTTACCACTCGTGACATTGTTTTAAACACCCTTTACGCAACCGAGGTTGACTGGTGCCTATTAAAACCTAATTATGTTTTGCATGGACTATTGTATCGCAGAGTCAAAGCAATTATTGGAGGTTGTTATATATGATCTCTCGGGTGCACCATCTGCTTTGCACTCATTTTAAAGAGGTACACAAAAAAGATCACCAGTTCCAGCTCCTCAATCTTCCAAGGTAAATAACTTTGATGGTTGAGGTAAATCAATTTGTGTATACAATGAACAAACCCGACACGTTTCACCATATATCATCGCGCCTCACCCTATCATCCATGGCTAAGACGCCAAGTGTATTCCTTATGACAAGTTTGGATGGGTGATAATAGGATTAATTACCTCCCGTCTATATATCCCAACCTTCCGAGCGTGGTTTATAAGCTGGCTTCCTCGTCATTAGGACCTCCGTGCAGACACGCAAAAGCAAGGGATTGTGCCTTAGATTTCAGACTCTAGTAAGGCAGAACCAGCCCATGATTGGCAATACCAGGCGGGATTTGCACTAAACCCAGCCCAATTCTCTTGGCGGAACTTTCTCCATCCAGTAACTCCTAGCCGCCTTATAGCACCAGGCGCTGAAATTAATCTAATTTGTGAAATATGGATTGAAATGCATTACAACCGAATATCCATTTCCCACGATATTGACATTCTCGGTTTCGTTTCCGATCCTTGCAACTGGTTTCTTATATCTAGTTCTGACATTTTAATTTTTCGACTTTCCCTTGTGTTAATTATATTAGCGTGCTTTTCCAACAAGCACTTTGTATACAATACTCGCTGCACTCGAGGCGAATGAGCCGAGTGGTTAAAGCACTTCACTACAGTGCCGAGGGTTGTGGGTTCGAGTCGCCGGCTTGGGCCAACGACTGGAAATGTTAAAATATCTCTGCCCACCCAGCAGCGAATGGGGATTCATTTCAGTTGTTATACCTCCTTGTGTCAAGTAAGGGTTTACCCTAATGGTACCATAACAAATTTTAATATCATTTGATATCATTTCATGATAATGTATCTAGATACATATGTGATCCGTACATTAATTATCCCAGTCAGCCTTTCAGGCTACCTGCCGTTTAGTATACCAACTAGGTTTTACCATCAGAATGCACGAGGAATAAATATTACTTTAATTTTACCTCGTTGATTATAATTATGTTACACCAACCGTAACATATTTGGTAGAGCACTTTCAAGATTCCAGTACCTCAATGCAGGGATTGCGACAATCAAATGTGCAAAGAGAGCAAGCTAAGCTACAAACAGAGCTCCAGAAGCAGAGAGGTGAATTAAGGACCATAGAATACTAGGTTTTACCATCAGAATACAGAAGGGATAAATATTACTTTTAATCTACTTCACTTCGTTCCTCACATGTTACAACAACCATAACACAGTGAAGGTTAGACAGCGAAGGAGAGGGATGGGTTCCACCTCTCATATGATAAGCTCTGCCCTAGACACTGTGGAGCTTGACATCCACCGCCCCTACGGTCATACTAGGCTATGGGACTTTCCCTAGGTACGTACAAAGTATACATAATGAGACAGAATATGTACCAAGCATTAAGAAGGCCAACCTATTGATCGCGGTAGCTAAACTGGTGTGATATAGCATGTAGCAGTGAGAATTTCAGGGGTAATTTTAATAGACTATGTTAAGGTCGCAAATGGAGTACTATGAGATCAGAGTCTAGCATATTGACTCTGCAAAACCCATCATATACGCCATTGATATCACTCTATTCCTATTCCCCTGTTTCATCTGCAGAGGTTAGGGTTTGTGAGTACGGTTTTCAATTGCACAGGAGAGGTTAAATGATGACAAGTGCCGACGAATGAAAGCGTTAACAGAATGAATGAATTTGCTGTGAGGGTGAGAGGAATGCAATGATATATTAGATGGAGTATCTAAATTCAAGATGTACAAATAGTATAATTTCTTTCTAACATGATATGATCAATTATTCTATATAGAAGGGGAGTATATTATGTACACCTCAATATATGCATGAAGGTCATTATCCTTGACAAAAAAGGAACTCCTTCTACATCATACATAATGGCAGAAAATTAATTGTATAATCACCCGGGATTTTATACAATTTCGAAAGATAATAAATGTTGTAGTTCAATAATATCAGTAAGATAAAATCCTATTTTCTTATATCAGAATTTAAATATTCAGATCTTTCAAAGAACCTGACAAACATTCGGTGAATAACGAGCATTGGCCTAGCGGAAAGTCATAAGTGTGCGATTTAATACCATTTTTTCTAAGCATGATACAAATAAATTCTCATTTACGAACACCAAAACATAGAATGAATGATTGATACTTTGTAAATGAATAAAAACAATATGGGGTGGAACACTAAGTTCTATTTCACGAAAGATTAGGAAAATGGGGAGTTCATAATATAAAACTAAATAAGTATTGTAATGAAAGATGTGGACTGAATATGAATAAAGGAGTTATACATCGGATTGGGTTTCAAATGTTAATGGATGACGCTAACCAGGCCGTGGTAATGCTTCACTAGTTGGAAAAGGAATTGGTGAATGCATCGAATGGGAGGTGCACCGAAAGAACCCGTCAAGTATTAGAACCCTTGAAAATAAAATCATAATACCGAGAGAAGATACGATTTGAACAGTTCTCTTCGACCTTTGCACTCTCTAACTTGCCAGTGATAAAACAATTCTGTATGGGTTCATAACAACCTGGCACTCTTCCATATATATTATTGCAAAGTCTCCCTATTCTCACTGAATGTAATGGACTAGAAATTGAAGCAGATAGGTTGTATGTTAACTAATGTAAATAGAAAAAGTAAGACAAATAGGTTTGGGAGACAATTGTATAGGTCACACAGAATAAAGGTATATAACATGTATTCTTACACAGGTTAAGCAGCTAGGCGTAATGGACTGATGCTTGGCTTGGGGAAGGCATTGAGAGCCTCTAGGAAACACACATGCTCGTGACAAATCCGCAATAGCCAAATCGCCACCTTTTTATTATCTCTCACGACTACATAACTTCTACTATGCATTACATGTACCTTTTTACATCAAAATGTTATCTGCGTTAAATGGAAATCTACAAAAATCAAATCTCCTAAATCAAGTCCACCCCCACTCGCGGATAAACAAAAGAATGATACAAAGGAGTGAGAGAGGTCAGCGGTTTAGTCAGATGCTTCAATTTGAACGGAAATGATGAGGGTATCTGTTATATTTTAAAAACTACTTTACTCGTTCGACTGGTTAAATATGGCAATGTTCTGATGTAGCGTGACTAGTGCTATGCCATAGCATTAGGCCATCGCCACACTGAAACACAGTCCATGCAGTAAGAGGAAATGTGATGAGAACAAGCAACCTCCAGCCTTGTATAGCTCAAAGGACAAGAAATGCATTGCTCTCTTTTGCTTTGATCCGGGGCAAGAAGGAGAGAGGATATTGGCAGCACAACGTGTCAGACAGAGGTATAAACGCCTCATACTTTGAAGGCCACATACATGTATAAGAATTATACCATCAATGTTAGAAATACTCGCTTTTCGTGAGGCCCAGGGCGATATATCACAGGCTATACACCTTTTACATCTATAGATATACTGTCAGTATTAAAGAGTGAGGCTATTTGAGCTGAATAGTTCATGCAATCTGGGAGTGCGATTTTCTATAGAATGGAAAATAAGCCATGAGCTGGTGTTGATATGCTAAGCAGTCATAGTAAATGTATCGCAGCAACTCCTTAATTGTGTAATTGATTAGTAGTAATTTGCCTGCAGTTAGACGTAAGGATTGCTTTCTAATGGCAATGAATAACTTTGTAATGCAAAAAAGTGGTTTCTCGTTTTACTAAAAACCTTTGATTAAAGGCCTTATTTCTTAGCTCATAAATACAAGCATCCATTACCCATGGTCGCCTTGATGACAAGATGAATGTTCCAAAAAGATCTTCCTTCTAGAATCATAATTAGCAGGACCAGTTCTGGGCATTTCAAAGAACCAAGAAAAGGTCTGAGTACACAGATCCATGCTGCGTACACAGATGAATACCTGCTTCTACCTCGTGTCCTAATGTTGCGGTCAAATAATTGCACCGCAGTAAAAACAATGTTTTTCGCTGCGAATTGGAGAAAGAGTTATTCTTTAGTAAAGAACTAATTCAGTGGGTGAGGTTGTGCAGTGGTCTAAAGCATTGGCTTTACATCCAGGGGACTCAAAGGGACACCGTGAGTTCGAATCCCATGAGCGGATTTGTGCGGATTTCAACGGATGTCGGAGTCTCTTCCTGGAAACAGAATAATCAAAAAACAACTCCCTATTCATGTCTCCAATAAATCAATCTATTGACAGAATATATTCAGGATATGTTCAGGTGCGTACATGTGTATGCTGCATGTGCCTGATGTGCCCGGGAATTATTTCGCTTTACTCCATGTGCAATTTGATTGAGATCATTGCAGGAGAAACACATTTTGTCAGTATGAATATAAGAAAGTAAAATAATATTATATTGGTGTTTGCTAAAAGCTTTGTGGGGGACGCAGAAGATAGACTCTGACAGGAGAGACCTATGTGAAACCTATCCTTTCGTAATTCGTTTAGTTTTGAAGACTACCCACATAGAAATTGGAATCATTTGGCGTAGTCGCGAAGCTAGGACCACAAGTGGGGTGGCGTGGAGACCGGAGACACTGATTTAATCGTCGGATGTTAGACTAATATCTTATTACATTTCAATAAACAAAGTAATCATTCGAATCAACTGTGAATAGAGGACTGACTAGACACGCAGGCGTCTGAAAGTGACTTCTTATAAGCTTCATCATAGACGAAAGACGTGCCACTTTTAACGAGAGACAAACCTTGCATGACATCATGTAATAATATCAATATTACATCGAGCTCCACTCACGGTGGAAGGAGAAGTCAAGAAGTGTCTCTAAATCGAAGAGGCAATCTATTGTGACAAATTACCTTAACACCAAGCTGCAAGAGGAGCTGTGATTTTTGCCACGGGGGTAACATCAGTCCATATCAAATAATGTGGGTGGATTGAGTGTACATAAATTATTGATAAATGAGAGTAACACAGCACTTTCAAGACTGGAATTCCATAAATATTCGAAGGATGGGATACTCGGAGGTCTCAACCAATCAATTCCCTCTAAAATGTTATGGCAATAAATGAAATGTACTCCTTATCCATTGAATGAAGTACTATTTCTTGGATAAGGAGTAGCCTATGTACACACCATTTATTATCTTCTTCAACTCTTCTTGAACGTTATTATTGTTTGAAGGAGGACCCGCCGCGAACTCTCAGCCGGACACACGCAACGATTAAGCAATAGTTGCACGGGTTCAGGCTACACGTTCGACCCATTCAATAAGTGAACCCATTCTTTGTTGACACAAATGTGTCAGACGTCTCTCTTCCTTCTTTCTTAACCTTCTAAAGATTGAAGGAAATGAATGGCAAACAAAGGTTAACACGTTCTCTTGTTGGCACCAGGATGTCTTTCACATAACTTCTCTGTCCCAGTGTTACGAAAGGCGCACATTCGGTTTAACAAACTATGGTGGAAACCATCGGTGTTTAGTCTGTGGTTATTGAAGGCAAACGCGAGTATCGATTGGAAAATGGAAATAAATGCCATTTTTTCTGTAACTTTTTTTAATATATATTCTCGAAGTGTTTCTAGCCATAAAATGAATTAAATACCTGAAGGAGGAAGTATTGGGGATCCAGAAAAGCAAAAGCAGTCACTGTAACTGGTGCCTCAGTTTGTTCTAATATAGGGTTGAGGGAGTCAAACTAAGCTATGCCAGCTTACCCTGATAATACTGTACTCCTGCAGATTTCCGCCCCTCTCCATACATCTCCAACCTTATTCTGTCTGGAGTTCATCACAGCTCACCACATGTACTGCACTATTGTATTACATAGGGAGATCAAGGGATCAGGAATTATTATGTTGAAAACAGGAGCCTCTGCACCAGAAGTACCAAAACATATATATTATGCTGGGCGCAAAATGGCATCATGGAAACTACTCAAATAACCTGGGAGTATAGTAATTGTGGTTGTGGGTATTCAGTCTATAGGCCCAAAGATGAGAGAGTCCCTTCAAACGGAGGGAAAGCCTCTCGCCCCAAACCGCAAAGTGCCATTATAATTTCATTAAGACCGCAAAATGTCATTATAATCCCATTAGATCGCCTAGTCCTAGGCCAGCAAAACCGATTAGCGCAGTAGGCGTCCAATCACTGACATACCATTGTTATCTGATCTGAGGGTTTAGGCTGGACTAATCATAGAAATGAACCCCAGGAAAATGACTTTTTAAGAAAGGTGGAAAAGAGCCTATTTTACCATAAATACCCTTGCTATTTAGGCCTGTTTAGTATACTACTTACCTAGGCGCTGACGACAAACAGATGCACACACATCGTCTTATAATGATTACCGATATGTGATCGACGAGGGATTGTAACATTTGAGAACAAAAGACTGAGAACAAAGGACTCCTCTATGAAGATGTTCGAATAGGTATTGTTCAGATCCAATGATTTTAAGAGTACCAGTAAGAACAAATCATTAATGATTTCACTTTTTGCACAATATTTCTTTCGAAATATCGGAGAATTGGGAGGGATTCTCCAATCTTCGACTTCAATACATAATGTAGTCTTCGATCAAAAGAACAAGGACAACCCATGTCTATGTTGAAAGACAACTTCAAGAAAATGCATTGGCAACTCAATGTCTATGTTGAAAGACAACTTCAAGAAAATGCATTGGCACAATACTGAACAGACTTTTAAGTATCAAAATAAAGAAAATAGTATATTTAAAGATAGTATAATAGGTCTAATGGAATATGCGCAACATTTTGTAATGTAACCATGCGATCTACATAAACACAATTATCCTAGAATTGGCTGAGACCACACCTAACCGACGTCAACACACTCACACGGCATAATTATTCCATGGCATGGCCATCCTGACACATTCCAGCCCAGCACATATGGAAATAAGCTGGCAATGACTTTGCAATATGCCTTTGAATACAGACAGGTTTTTCCTCTGCTGTGAAATTAGAGTTCGGAATGTACAATGTCACTATATTTAGAATCAGAGCCGCTGACGCCAAATGGTTATACGGGGCATTCCGGTTGATGTCTGCGACAAAGGACCTGCACCCTCTAATCTAAGCTCCCCTATCAAGCGACACATTGTCATCAGCTGGCATCTCGGTAAGATTTCCTGAGCACCACCCTATATGAGCCCTCCCTACCACACCTTGTATCCCCCTTACCTTCATCACTGCCGAAGCTGCTCTCTTTCATAAGCAGACCACTCAACTCAGCCACGTGTTCCCCTCCTCTCCCTCTCTCACTTTCCCTCTCTCTACATGCGTGCCACTCTCTAGAAAATAACACAGCCTGCCTCAGGAGTCAGGGCTAAAAAAAGAAGTTTTATAATGAAATAAATCGTTCCAAGTGAAGGAAACCGCGGTGGGGGAAAGATGCGATATTGAAATGATGAAAGAATGTCAGAGAATACTAAGTAAATCAAAACGCTGCCTACCAAGGAGTACTTGAGTAATCACCAATGGTGCTGTGGTGGTAGCAATGGTGATGGTGTTGGTAGCGGTTGTGGTCTTGCCGCGCGGCAGGCAGTTGTTACTTTCTGCTTGGTGTGTGGTGTATATAGAGTCACTCTTCCAATCACCCACCGCCGTGGAGAGTGTCCCCAGACTTACTGAGCAGCTCACTTGCTCTATCACCGGCCAACAACGCCAAGTGTGCTTCCTTATCCACACCATAGGGGGCACGCTTGTCAAGGAGTCCTTGTATAGCCGTCTAACAAACGCGACTAATCAGGCTAAATACTTACAAAGCCCAGTCTACAGAAATACCCAACCCCATCTATCATCCGATTGAAGTTCGTTTCCTCCTTCCCCATATGAAGAATATCGATTGCTCTAATGGAATGAAAATTTCTCCTTTTTATGCAAACAAAGGTCTGTTTAATCTCCTCTAAATCTTTATACAGACAGTGCCAACAGCATAACGACTAAGGCTAATTTACACTGACGGGGGATGTAAGTTATAAGTGTATAGGTTCCCTGTGATTAAATCGATACCCTGTTATAGGACAAGCATAACCGCCACATGAAAATTGTGGGAATACCCACGTGCTCCCAAGAAAAGAACGCCACTAAAAGATAGAAATTGAAAAGTTCTCAGTTGAAGAAGGATTTAAATTACATTCAAAATGGAAGAATTAAAAAACACTGCAAAAAAAACAATTGAGCTACTTGAATTCGGAGAAGACTCACTGACATTTTCCGACTCTTCCTTTCATAAAACATGAACCAGTTACAATTACATCACTCGGCATAATATCTATACAGATCCAAATTAATAGGGATTTGTCAAGCAATGAAATGTTTTAAGAAATAATAATGCACACATAATCAGGTCAACAGGCAATAAACTATCTACTTACTAACCAGTATAAAAAAGGCAAGTGGGAAACTGACCAGGACCAAAATGATTACAAAAGAATCCTATTTCCTTGCATAAAATTCGTTACTGATGTAATAAGCAAGTACTCCACGGACGTTCTCCAGGCAAACCAAGATAGATCCCAAGGAAAAGACAATATCTTTGTTACGTGATGGAACAATGTACACACAGTATCTAAAACACTGAGGTAGGAATCAAGACGAATGCATCCACATCTCGACAGTAACGTATCTAAACTCAATAATCAGAGTATCCAATAATGCGGCATGGTTCGTGATCCAATTTTACTCCTCATTCCCATGTCGTTTCGCCGCGGCAGAACTTAGAGTGCACAAACCGTGCAATCAGTTTAACTTAGATTCCCAACACCCTCTGGAGGCTTTTGTCATGGCTAGTCATAAAAACATGAGTAAAAAGCTCTAGGGAAGAAGCACGAGCGGCTGCTGAGAGGCAACCCCACTACTCCCTCCCCAGAAGAGGAACATGGCTCTTTCTCCACAGAACTTCCCGGAGCAAAGATGTTCTCACCAAACCAAGAGGGCCGCATGTGAGCCGGAGTGTGTAGGAGTATGAATGCGTGAATCAATCCACCTTAAAATATATTCTCACGGGTGGAATCCCATCCCACCTCAGTCTTGCCTTGCCTAGACATGGTAGATATCAGCCAATGCCCAGAGGCCATGGAACATGTTTATATTTTTTGCATGTATTTGGTATATTTCAATGGAGTAGCTTATTCCAGTCGATATTACCGCAATATTAAGACGAACTAGAAGAGGGTTAAACAATCTAATCTACAATGATAAGGATGGAAAGGGGATTAATTGATACGTACTTTGGTGCGAACTATTGAATTTTAAGAGAATGAATAACAGGATTTGTATATACCCGAGTGTAAGCGTTGTTTATGTATTTCTGGTATACGACGGGGAAATTTGCCTCCAATAAAATACGGAGCGGGATTGAATTTACTATATGAATACATGTAATTTCATACTCTACAACATGGGTGGGAAAGTGAGTCTACTCAGAAATGTTCCATAGAGAAAGTTAAAAACTGTCGCATTAATCACCATTCAGATTAGTAGCATGCTGAAGGCAGCAGATTTGAGGATAAATGAGGTAAATTTGGGACTAATTTCGTTCAGCATAACTGCAAATAGAGAAACCTTGATTAACAACTCACATATTAGTGTCTAAAGCTCCAAAATCAGATTGAATCTAATATACATGTGCATCTATATTATACCTAAGTGCAGGCATAGATTCTTGTCTTTGTACTGCTCTATTTTTACTCCCTCCAGATAATCCCCCCCCCCCTAATTTGTATTACGGAAAGTTGGCAATGCTACCTAGGGAATCTTAGATGGGTTAATGCACTCACTGGGCAATTTGCCATTCTTATTCACATTCGTCTGTGCTCCCTTTAGTTCTGGCGCCAAATTCGAGTTCAGAGCAGAAGAGGACAGATCAGCAGGACTTTGATGCTGATCGCGTGCGCCGTGTCCATCGCTATGGAAGGGGGTAGTTCTTTTGTGACAATTGATTACCCCTGTTGATGTCACTGCGCAGGACATTCACTAGCTTCCTTGACAAACAACACAGAAGATATACTCAAAGGCAGGGGGAAGGCTGATCTGCTGATTGATTAAATTGTCTCCATCGAAAGAAAGAACTGTTTTGTTGGTCCACGTTCCTAAGGGGGCATCCCAAATAAACATCAGTGCGATTTGGTTGATTTTGCCCGAAACCAGAAATTAAAGAGTAATATGGATTCTTTGTAAGAAAGCAACGAGTCGAACCAAAATAATTCCTTACCCATACACACCCAACATGAGAGCACGTACATTTGAAAATCCTTTTAAAACCTTGTAACATAATTTTCTTATTCATCAAATAATTAATTCATCCAGGCTTAAATAAAAACCTATTTAGGTACATGAAACGTTTTAAAAAATAGTCGTACAATGATTGCATTCTCAAACAGGTGTTCTCTGTTATAACAACAAGGAACCCATCCCGTATCTCTGCCATTGAAAAATCTCCAGAGGAAAGCACTCCTCGTGAAAGATAGTAAAAATATAATTAGAATCGAGCCACGCGTAGGATGACAGCTGCACAGCTGGAGAGTCTTAGTTGGAAAAGAAGTGTAAGAATGTGTGAGAAAAGCGAGGATGGTTGTTTAAACGGATTCAAAATCTTAAGTAGAATTTCCGTGTAATTAAACCCCTATCAACGCATAATTATCATTTTACTCTAACAGGTTTGTTTGCCTCCGCATGTTGGTTGGATTCTCCACCGGGTATTGCTTCCAACAACTGGCTATGGATTAACTACCGCCATCTCCAACTTGCAAGTTTCCGACTGGCAATCCTAAACTTGAATCCAAACATTATAGAATATTCATTGGTGTATGAAAGCGTTACATTTAAAATATACACGTGTACATCGAAACCTTAATTGTGATATCCTACTGAATAGAACGTTCATGCGCCTACAATTGTTGGTGTACATATTATTTTCCTTAAAGACATTTTTATTTGGCACAAAATATGGCCATTTTGTATCGCTTTCATTGACTTTCTGATATTCATTCCCCATACACGAAGGCGCGGGGGGGGGGGGGGGGGGGGCTAATACATTCAACATGGGCCATTGTGGTAGATTACCGGCAGAGCTTATTCTCGCCCCAGTCAGGCTACCCATAATCGTTGCCCAGATTAAGCCAACGAGACGGTCAAGTATGGATGCGTGACTGAAATATCAAGACCAGCTTCATTATGCATACAACAATACTTAACCGGTCAATTTTCCGATCCAATATCCGACATGAAGATTCAGTTTATCCCTCTGGGTGTATCGTGCATGCATTTTCAAGAACCAGAATAACTGGAACGATTTGATATGGAGTGATGATATGGCGAGGAAAAATATAGAGGGCAAACAAAGACTACACCGCAAATAACGTATCTATCACATTTACGAATAATATATGGCATGTAAGGTTGGATCCCGTTCATGTGCACTGACCTCGTATAGGGGTGTTTCATAAAAAATGGTACGACCTAATCTTAAAATTAAGAGCGTCGTATATGGCTTTAAGATATCGTAAATATTTAGGAGAAATCTTAAATTTAGGACTGTCCCCAAGAAATATCTTACTATTTGCAATGCCCTTCATGAAACGGTTAACTACAGTCTGATTAAGTTATTGACCTGTGAGATAATGTAGATATATATATTCCATCATTTCCTCTGAGATTTTGAGAATTTTAATCAACAAAATAATAATGGTTGTTGTGGCAATGCGCCACAATATTTAAGAACGAATGCTATATGTGCGAGCATTTTAACGTTGCATCTTACATTCAGTTGTATATGGCAAGGACAGTACCACATAACGACCATCTATCTAGTTAAAACGACCCACCCTTAACTACGACCAGTTTGGCTAAGTGCCAATAAGGAGATAAAATAAAGTAAAATAATCAAGAAAAGCGACTATACCGCTATGCGACCAAGAATCGCTCAATTCCCAAAGATCGTCACCTAGGACTCTACGGCATAACAAACAATGAATCTAAAATTAAGATAACATCCAAATAATCAATATTAGATACAAGAAACAACAAAATACTAACAATATATATTCCTTATAGGTATTAGTTAGGTAGTAATGAGACCATTGGATCTGAACTACTTCATAAATGCAGTAGCAAATAAATGGCACAACTTAAGGCGTGTAATGCCAAATATGCAACTAATATTGTGGGTTATATGAAACACAGTATGCCGTTTCTAAAGCACCCTTCGGGTGGCCCAAAGGCAGTTTTACGTATGTGTCTTCACCGGACTATCTAAATGTTCCATCTCAAACGAGTGATAACTATCTATGCACGGACCATCCATTCTAGATAGACAGCATGGGGTTGGAGCTGGGATCCCAGGATCGACTGATAATTGCATCGTCAGCGGATAAAAATATTCTACTGCTATGAATAAGATTGCTCAACGACCAGTAAAAAATAATGTTGACTAGCACTTAGATAAGAAATCGTAGGCAACATCGAATGAATCAAGTTTAATACTTTGTTAATACTTTGTTACTGATCGAGTGATGATTTATGATGCAAAGCATACTAAATTTTTCCTTTACCGGTCTTTTACCATTTCATTTAATCCTGACAGATATAAACACAACTAATACAATCCAAGAAAAAAATGTATTTGGTATTTCCATCTTCCTTAATTTATAATTTACATAGATAATGGAAAATGAAATATAAAACTTTATAATTCAAACCATATCATTAAAACCGAAATATTTTCAAATAATTATATAATATAATATGATAAACAAACAAGTAAAAAAAGTAATACATTCCGGACCTTCTGTGAGATTATGAATTGATTCAGAATTAAAATGATAAAATATATCCAGGCGGTGACAAGAGATTTGCGCACCGGTACGCTTTTCAATTACCAATACCATGATAGTAGGCCTAGACTTGTATAAGTCGTTTAATTTCTTTTTTCTATGAACGAAAGGTTGAAAATCAAATAAAACTAACATAGTAGAGTCACTACGGCCTCGACTGAGGAATTCAACTCAGTGACGCCCAAGCATCAATAAGGTCTATATATGCTGTGTGCATTCATTGAGTTAGGCACAGGGACTTGATGCTAGTCTACCAGGATGGCAACTATACCCACTTCAACTTTTGCAGCCAACATTTGTCATTCCCTTGATTTCTCAAATCTATTGTCCGCAGTATGTTGATTCGTTCATCGCTTGGAAAACGCATGCTATGCCGCGGTTTCATATAACGGATAATTGATTTCTATGGCGTCGTATTTTCTACCGATGCAAGTTATAAGTTTGACCTTGGCAAACCACTACACATCATGTCCTAATTTTTACATTGTAATCAACATAATAATAGCCATTATGGTCATCATCCTGCATATAAGGAAGGCCTTCAAAGGTACCTAATCAGTTACCTGTCGTACTAGATCCAGAAAGTATCCGCACAAGGTATTTATTTGTAGGAAGTAAATGGGTTATATTTCGGAATGTTAGATTGTTTTATATTTAAATTTCTGACGAACTACCCTCCACCCACCCATCGCGTTGTCCACCCCACGTCCCACCCGGGCCTCGGCGCTGTTTATTCAGTGAATAAACAGCGCTATCCATTTCGAATCCCATTTGCCGGTTACGTTGATTAGCGTGAACGTGACTTCCGGCTCGTACGGAACGGAACAAGGGATCGGAATGGTCAACGCGATATTGCCGATCGTGATGGCGTGGATCTAGCTGTGTTGGTTGAGTGTGGAGGTTGAAACGAAAACCGATTGTGGAAGTGTGAGTACCTGAATCAACAATCTAAGTACGCTAGGCTGTAGGCAAAGACCTAAACTAAGTATTCCATGCGTCAATAGACATTCTCAGAGGGGAAATTATTGAATGCAGGCAGAGAAGTAACCACATGGAGTAAGAGGAAATTTGTTGGACACTAGTAGTCTGTGCACCGTTCGAAATTGTAAATAGTCATTCTGACTTCTTCCAAGGAAGAAGCGGAGGGTGCCGACCGTCCAGAAATTCTACCCGCTAGTACTTTTGCTTGCTCTACTTATTTTATTGTCTGTTTTTGTTCTTATAGTTGTCATTTTTCTCACCTTGAATGACACTGCATGCCCACCAACCACCCATCCTTCACTCCTCCCATGTGTTAGTGTTTAATACCTGACTGCCTACCTGCCTAGTGTGTGTGTAGCCTTGAGGCAAGGCTACACACACACTAGTGGCAGGCAGTGGTAGGCAGTGGCAGGCAGCGGGAGGGGCAGTGGCTGGTGAGTGAGTGTAGTGTGTGAGTGAAGGTGCAGTGTGTATGAGAGCTCCGACAGGGGTGGGATTCTAAACCAATCTTTATATTTAAAATTGCAACTTTCCTGTACCAGATTATACATAAGTCGTCCCCTAAAAAGGCATGAAGAGGAACAAAACTTGCCATTCAGATGATGTAATGGTACCCATTTAGATGGGAAAACATAAAAAACAGGTCGATGGGTGTGAGTTCTGTCTAACTGAGAATACCAGGGGTAATGGAGCAACGAAAGGAGGTTTAAAGGTGGTCTAAATCCGCCCTATAGGGGGCGGGGGCGGTTGCGCTTGGTCCAGAAAGTATCTGCACAAGGTATTTATTTGTAGGAAGTAAATGGGTTATATTTCAACGCTTTTAGATTGTTTTTATTTTAAATTTCCGACGAATTACCCTCCACCCACCCGTCGCGTCACCCCACGTCCCACCTGGGCCTCGGCGCTGTTTATTCAGTCAATAAACAGCGCTATCCATTTCGAATCCCATTTGCCGGTTACGTTGATTAGAGTGAACGTGACTTCCGGCTCGTACGGAACGGAACAAGGGATCGGAATGGTCAACGCGATAATGGCGTGGATGTAGCTGTGTTGGTTGAGTGTGGAGGTTGAAACGAAAACCAATTGTGGAAGCGTGAGTACCTGAATCGACAATCTAAGTACGCTAGGCTGTAGGCAACAACCTAAACTAAGTATTCCATGCGTCAATAGACATTCTCAGCGGGGAAATTATTGAATGCAAGCACAGAAGTAACCGTGTGGAGTAAGAGTAAATTCGTTGGACGCTAGAAAGTCTGTGCACCGTACGAAGTTGTAAATAAGAGTCATTCTGACTTCTTCCAAGGAAGAAGCGGAGGGTGCCGACGGTCTAGGTGTAGGGCCTATCATCATTTTATAATACCTGTACCAAGAATAAACATCAATTTACAACTTCAATTACTTCCTTACTTCAATGTTACACCAGAGGGCTGTTGCACAACGAAATTCAATGTACGAACAGGGTACCCTCCTCGTAGGGTCAAAGAACGAGCAGGAATAGCCACAACTAGCACTCTGTTGCACAATGCTTCGTCCTAAACCTTACTCGTTGCAAGTCTGCACATTCGTTGGTGTACTCCACTAAATATAGGAGGTGGGGACCCAGTCAAAAGTTGGGTATTTCATAGAATGATGTCATACATAGGGGATATTCCAACCTAGCAGACCTGTTTGTTTGTTTGTGTTGCAATTATCGGGGTCTGTAATCATATGGATTTCTACGAATTTCATTGAGCAACAGAAAGGCTAAAAACAGCCACGAATATGCAACGAACAGGCGTTGTGCAACAGCCCTCGGTCGTAACAAATTGGTAGAGAACCCCCAAGATTCTGGCGCCTTAATTTTTTTAACAGGTTTTTATTTCGTGAAATTTCACAAGGTAGTGATACGTTTCATTCAACGAAATTATTATCCCATCAACAAAACAATATTAACATAGATTAAATATCTCCTGATTAAGCATGTAGCTGCTACATATAATATTTATCATGAACTGAGGCGACCTTAATAATTGCCTTTCATTTAACTTATCTAATGTTCGTCATGAAAGAAAATGCAATGACACATAATAGAGTACAGAAGAAGAAAACAATATACCAAAAAAAAGAAAAAAAAAGATTCAGGGGTTTCGGGCCCAATTAAAATACATATAATATATCAATGGTTTGCAATAATAAAAACACGAGATGCTAAATTGACGTGCAATTGAAATGCCCAACTTGAGACAATCTGCAGGTAGCGATTAGCCTAAGGGACACAGTGAGGTGCAGTCAATTTGGGATGCAAATGTTGTGTATTTAAGATACTGGAATTTATATTCGGATTGGAATCTTAAAATATTCAAAATTGTAGATTACCCTGAAAATACAAATCAAACTGACTCACTAATTCTTTTTATTCAAAACGACCATATTTCATGGGATTATATAATTTCATACCACAATTTGAAATGCCAATTCAATGAGGAAATGATGCTAGATTCGAATGGACAAAATAAATCAGTGGAGATTTGGAGAGGTCCCTTGACTAAGTAGATTTGCTCTTGTGTGCCAGTACGCCTTACCAAGTTAATCAGTCTTATCCCAATTCTCAGTGAATTTATACGATCACGAAGGCGATATCCCTAAATCGATACGTTACAGTTATGCAAGAATTAATCATTAATTCCAATTAACTGGATGATCCAATCCTGGAGGCATAGCTTCGGCTGCACACACACGAACCTCAACTTCATTAAACATTCGAAATGCTACATAAAGGAAAGCTATTGCTGGATTCGCAGCTCTATGTGCCACCATCGTGTAAATAATGTGTATTGAATATTCCATTCGGAAAATGAAGCATAACTTTCCGAGGAAGTGCCCCAAGTGACATTTTTTAATGTCATCTCGCGAAAGCATTTATGACAATAACAAACATTAGAGACATACAAAACGGGAGGATAACACGTATTGTACGACAATACTTTTTGTTTTGGGGTCCTTATTTCCAAGCATACCTTTCACCCAACATAGGAAAAGATTATAGAGGACACGGCGCCTCTGGGAATCGAAGAAGTGACGCAGGGAGGAATTTATAAACGGAACACTCCTCAGTGTCTGTTTATCCGGCCATAAAGAACGTTGACCACGAATCGACTGGTCACTCAAGACTGAAGCTTTAGATCGGCCGCCTTGCCCCTCCTGCCAGCTACACACTCTAAAGCCCACATGCACTTCTCACTCATCTTGATCTTTCCGAATCTACCTGACAACACTTGGAGCTACGCATCCAGTTTTCCCGCCCACTTGCCCGGGCCTACAGCAACGGGTCAATATTTATGGCCGAGGGGGTAGCATGGGAGAATTGATTTTCAATTGCCTCACCGACTTCTACTGCCAAGTGTCCCTTGGTCTCACCAAGAATTAGTTTTTATGGCCAGCAGAAAGTCCCTTTCCCTACAGTCAATGGTGCCAACGTAATCAGATGAATTTCGCACCAGTTTCATGTCCATGAAGATTTCTGCCAGTGTGTTTCTACATTATTCTTTATCGCAATGCGCGCAATAACGCAATGTCCTGAAACTGACCGACAGCACGAATTTAAGCAGTTTAAAAATTTCCGTATGCCTCAGGAGAACACAAACCCTGTTGCCTGGAACATAAATCTCAATATACGCAGCAATGCGTCCTTGTATTACGTTTCCCCATTTTCACTTAACGCCTATAGGCCTATAGGCTATCAGGGTTCAGACCCCAACATGTGGCCTCGAAATGATCGAACACCTTCACCCTGTTAACACCAGCCTTAAGTCCCAACCAATTCGACGGTGAAGGGGATTACTCAAGTGTGTGATATAATTTCATATTGGCTTTGCAGAAGGTACCAAGAACCGATTAAGTGACGTCCATGTTCTACTCCACGAATTGATCGTGTTGTTAAGCCGAGACGAAATCGGTGAAACGACCTGACATGTCCAGAAAGGAGAAAAATGAGCTCAGCGTACTTGTAAATAAAGTGTTTCTTAGAGTGCACTTCGATTGGATGATGGGCCAATCAATTAATCCTAGTAACCTTCTTTACACAATGTTTCAAGAGTTGATTAATCCGTTCGTGGTACCTTGAATAACCAGGACCCCCGCCCCCTATCCACAGCTCTCATTATCATTCAAAATATGTGTTTCTGAGAATATATGTGACCTCAATCAATCAATCAAACATCAATCTCATGGTTTTTTTAGGAACCCTGTCTGCTGCCTCCGACACCCAAAATGTGGTCAAAATGGATGAGTTTGATTTGGATGGTGGGTCGGGGTGGGGTATGGATGAATGGATGGAAAGTTGGATGGATGGATGGATAAAGAGGTTGGGGAATGGGTGATGAAAGGAGGGAGTTATGAATGGATAGACAATGAGAAAGAGGGAGAACACTTGGAAGAGAGAGAGAGAGATAGAGAGAGGTGGGGTGGGGTGGGGTGGGGGGTTACAAGATGAGAGAGGAGAGAGTGGGGATAGGAAGAATGAGAGAGATAAATAGAGAGAGAAAAAGAGAAAGAGAACGAGAGAGAAAAAGCCCACATTATCGAAAAATGAGTGAGTGTGTGTCGGGGTGGGGGGGGGGGGGGGCGGTATGTACAGGGGCCACTGCACCCCAAACGGAAACTAACTTAAGGACAATGGACACATTCATGTCCCCCAGAATGCTCATGTTTGAGTTAGAATCGCCTGCTGGTCAAACTTCCATCAGGCACTCACGTCACGTCGCCCACTTGGGGCTCTAGATAGGGGTCATGAACGGCGGGTATAATCGAAACTCATCAGATACTTAATTGTTTAATGTTCCGCCCGGTGACCAATCTGTGTAATAACAAGATATATGCATGTGGCTGCCCAGATTCTTTACAATAGGAACCTTTTTTTTATCATTCATGATCATCATGACTGGGAGAACCGTTTGATACTTGGTCACTAGACCTCTAATAATCAAATATACAGAGGAATCTATATTATAAGAGGTTTTCATATTATATCATATTATAAATAAATTATTGGGGACATTAGAAATTATCATGGTTGGGGGGGGGGGGGTACTACTGGACGTATATTGTAGACTTTCTTTCCTCCATATTCACACACAGAACTGTCTTTCGTACACATTTAAATATACGTCTACCATGTCCCTTAGCCTATAGGATTGTCTTCGGCATACAACTTTGATACAAACTATAGAACTTGCAACATTGCCATCCTATGTCAATCGAACCTGTTATCAACGAATATGCCAACTAGATACAAATCCGCGCGACGAGTCCATACATGCATTGATAGAAGGCCTCATCTCCCCCAGCAATTCCAAACTAGGCAATTGCACATCAGACAAGATGATTGGTAGTGAAGCCTGATATATGGCCACCCTGTAGATATCAATATGGCTCTTTTACAATCTGATTCCATAGTGGTTATAACTAGACTTTCACCATCACATGCAGGCACGCCCCAGTCTCGGCGAGCCAAAAGCACCCCACGGAAATTCCTCATCAGAGTGTAAATCAAACGCTATTGTTCGCCTTAATTTAACTTTAAAAACAATCAATCTAATTGCAGAGTGACACGGAATACCACTTCATGAATATTGCAATAATAGGCCCCCGGTTAGAAACAATATAGAAGTACAGTCACATTGTAAAAGGATTCGACCTGACCAACCCTGAACATGCAGGGATGTTGAATTCGGTTGTTAACAAATATATTCTTACTCTCATAACCGGCAAGAAAAGAAAGAGAGAAACCCCATTCCTTACAAACGAAACATAATTAAATTGATAAAGAATCCCTAATTAAATGTGAATATTAGGACAATCGGAAGAGAATTTATAAGTGCATATGGAAAAGTGCAGAGACTCAGCGACCAATAATATATCTTCGCCGAGTAGTATAGCTAGTAGTGATGAATGAGGCTGTTGGGAGGTCTTCTAACAGGGTAGTCTAACAAACATCACACAGAAGCAGGTTATTTGGAAACCAGAGAAAGAAATACTCACCTGACATTATGTCATCTATTCTCGGAGGAAACCCTTCATCAACTCCACCTATGACTGAAAATCCGAACCTCACATCATCGAATGCCATCGTCACATCGAGGTGGGTGAGATAATATTGACCATCCTGAAATAAGAAAAAAACATATTAACGATTTTAAATATAAAACATTTGTTATTATACCTAGCTGACTGAATCGCGGGGGCCAAGTACACTTCAAGTGGTACATAATAATATTATGTTTAAACATTTTTTAAATACTCATAATCCAAGTGGTCAATGGTATAGACACTATAGTTGTTCAATGTAATCACTCTATTTCCTAACTGATTCATTCAGTCTATTTATACTCACTCCTCTCCTATCATAGACCTGCCTCCTCATCGAATCGCTCAGACTTTTGTAAGAGTATTCTGGTTCAGGCTCCATCTGGTAATCAGCTCTAGAAGTATGCCATTTCTGACTTATTCCCATGGTTGGGTGCTCTTTTATCTGCAAGAGATTTCTATACAATAAAACAAACGGAGGACCAATACCTAATCTAGGACGAACGGGTGTAATTTCAATTGTTCAATTTATCTTTATTTTGCACAGATTCTGCAGATTTTGCCCCCCCCCCCACACACACATACGTGTGTGTGTGGGGGGGGGGGGGGCTTTTTTGGAGGGCGGTCACTATTTATTCCACCCTTATGTATCTAAATCATGACATTTTCTGGTATTGGCCATGTTTATTTTGATTACATCCATTGAGCATTGAAGGTGGACACAGCTGATGATTGCTGTCTAAAAATACTAAATTTAAAAAAAAGGAACATTGTAGAATATCTTGAAATCCAATCACACATATACCCGTGATAAAATAAACATAAAAAGGGACCTAAACTGCCTTTATTGTGTATAACTAGTGGTCATTAGGAGGTAACCCTACAGCCTCCGACCTGGGATAAACATAAGAAACATATCTAAAATAATTCTCCTCCACCCAGGATGTAGTTCATTGGTTTATCCCATCTGACACTTTTTATCCGAAAACACAAAATAAATTTTCATGGGCCCCTCTGTCCCCTTCCCCATTTTTGACATTTCCACTAAAAAGGTTATGTTATATATATGTGCCTGATGATCTACACCAAGCGAAACCATGTTGTGCCAAACATTGCTGATACAGCAACGGAGGGAGTCATTTGTTTGTATAAATCCATTTCTCCATCCTGGATAAATTGTGAAATATCTATGACGTAACTTTTAAAATCACTAAGGGCAGTAGGTATTGGATACCGACTGCTGGGAAACGTTCCTATATCTCCCAGTAGCATGGCAGCACTCAAGGCGTGAAGATCTCCAGAGCCTCGTCTGACAAAATAATGAATAGTTTTTCAGGTATTGAAATCCCCTACGCTCAGGACCAAAGCTTATACCTTAGTACCGGTACACATGGTTCCCGCCCAAGTCAACATCAACATTTTTACTGACAAAATATAGTCGTTAGCAGGCCCCAACAAGTCTTTATTTTGGCACAGGAGCTCTTCATTTTGTATGAATAATTCGGACAACATTTCGCTTATAAAAATTAAAGGATTAACCATGTATATAGGGGTCCTGGGATATGCTCCCAAGGCCAGGGAATTTTTTTTAGTGAAATGAGTGCTCAGTGAGTGCATTCTACGTACTGCACGATTTTAAGGACCAACTAAATTAATTTTCATAGTCACCATAAACCTATCATTAGAATGGTTTGATTCCATTCAATTCTCTACGTTTGATTGTTAACCTTTGGTTGCACTAATAAGGGACTACAACAAAAACTGAACAGGTTAATACAGCTGAATAAATTATAATTAATCCTTACCCCATCAAATCAAATATTACATTGGAGGTGACGTTGACGTCGGCCAAAGAGGCCGACGTGAAACTGAAAGGATCGAGTGGATGTCGGCCACTGAAATTGTACGTCGGCTTTTGCCGACGTCCTTTCGGGAACCCTGCCCAGGGTGGGGGAATGTCCTTCAGGGTTTTTTAAAACAAAAGTAAAGCGTGTCCCATGGGGTTGGGAACTACACAAATACCGGATGCAACTAACAAGTGCATACTGAGGTGGATAAGTGAGAAGAAATTGTGGTCACGGGAGGGGGGGGGGGGCGTGGTCAGGTAATTTTGCACAAAACTTTTAAGGGTCAGGACATTTTGCGCAAGAATCCTTTTTGCGAATTCTCCCGTCCCCCCGCTCTAGCCAAGTGGTTAATAATGAACAGTTCCCAAACCTTCCTTTTAGGAGTGAGATTGGTTGCTTTACGCCCCTTATCAACACATTTAATATGGTTATATCAAGGGCGGGAGAGCTGAGAGGGGGCAGTTTATGATCATACCCAGGAAACAGAGAGAAGAAGGGAGAGAGAAACAGAATTATGGTCATACCCAGGACCTACTTTTCTTTTACTCTAAGGAAATACTAAAATAATGGGATACATAACGTCATAAAAAATGCTCTTATTGCTGGATCTCCCCGATTGTTCAAGGGTTCTAAGAATATCATCTCCGGATCGCCCCCCCCCCCCCCCGGATCGCCCCGCTCCCTTTCGGTCTTCCCTCACCCTGGAATGGTAATGACCATGAACCAAGTAAAGTGCATGGGAGTAAGTGGCTGGTTAGGCAAAATATTCGTCTGCTGGTTCAGGGAACAGAGACTGTCAGACACCCAGACTTCACTTGGGCTAGGTTGTGTAATACATAACGAACCTTTAACCGTACCTCTGCCTTTTCCCCTCAACTTCAGCTACCAGAACCAATAATACGCAACCGTGCTTAACGTTTTCAAATGGTGAGAGGAAGGAGGGAGACGACCAATAGCTAGCAATGAAAGGGAGAACCGGGGATATATAAATCTACCGTATGTGGAAAGTGGACACATGTAGGACAAACTGGTTGTCTTGTTTACCGTTGGTAGCGCCCACTTACACAGATTCAAGATCATAACGCCGACCATAACTTTTAACAAAAGCATAATATACTTTTAATAGTTCGAGTAATATAAGTTCATTACAATATCTTAAATTAAATTGCGGGATGTCGTCGTGGGCAATGCTAAGGTAGTATTCTCGGTATTCTTACCATCCCAAAGACTTACCCCACTTTCAAGCTGACCTGCTCGCCACTTGAGTCGTTACAATCTGCGACCAATGGTGAGTCAGGCCCAGATTTGGATTTACACACGGGTCGACATGCCTAATGCCCTGACCGCAGCAGTAGAAGGGTTGACACAACAACCTCCTGGTGTAGACTTGCACTGTTGATGTAGGCCTACGCGTATTTATTTATTTTTTTTGCTTTATTTTTTTACAACAATCATTAATTTCATTATTTTATATTTCTCCGAATTTAAACTCGTTTTTTACTACAGCCTTGCAGAAGAGGTTTTTCATAGTGGTCTTCAATGGTTCTTTCTTGAACGTATTGATTAAAATAGGTGGCAATATGTATACCGGGTATTGGTTATTTTATGTGACATATTATAGTATTGAAAATACGCGATCTTAAAGAGATATTGCACGTCCATGATAGTAATTATTTTTTTCGTATGAAAGGATGGTACACAATAGGCCTACTGCCAGAAAAATGGTGATCCGAAAAGTGCTCACGTCCTCGGTGGAATGTCAATTGTCAATGCTCGCCATGGCTTAATTTGCATAACTTTTCAAGTATTAGAACTATGTCGGAACGTGGCAGATATTATATTCAGTATTCTGCCGGTAGACGAAAATATTTGTAATCCCAGGATGAAATTGTGGAGAGAAGCTATGCGGCATTTAATAACTAGGATATGAAAGGGATACTTAATTGCTTTCGAGAGGTTTGTTTTTTTAGGATGAAAACGAATATTTCAGTTTTTAAATTCATATTCATCTACCGGTTATTATAGTATGTCTACTATTCTCGAGTTCAACCAATTAATCAACTTTTGTTTACACCGAAAAAGGGGTGTCTCTCCTCTATGAAACCATAGATCTTCCAAATCAATTTCGGTACGGTATGTAAAGATTTCTTTTTAAAATACACTGGCCCACCCTCAGTTCTTGATCGGTGCTTATACTTGATAGTTTATAAATATTGGAAGTTTTAAACGACAAAACTTATATTCTCCCCTGTATTCTCCACAGTCCTGCAAGAACGCCCACTGTGAAACGGATCGCTGAGATAGCTTGAGATGGCGGTGGTCCGGTCGATGCCACGGGGGATGGTGCAAGTCTGGGTCATTGTAGACTTGATTATCTCCAGATGCTGACACTCACGGAGCGGCAGCAGCCCATAAACCCAACGGGGTACACTTGTCGCGCTCACCGCTACCTCAGCTGGGCAGAAATTGAATTTTGAATCGCGCACAAAAGGAAATGATGAAAGTTCTAATAACATCAATGCAGCTTAGATACCCCTTATATCGATATATATCTGTATAGGGCTAAAATAAAAAAGGTCATTCTATGTGCTGAAAACCATCTAAAAACACGCATTTTTTAAAGAAAACAAGATATTTTTGTCTGTAATAATATCTAATAATGGTCGTACTGTACCCCACTGTACCTGAAAAAAATAGTGTCACATACTAAAAACGTTGCTTCCATGACTCAGGAGAACAGAATCTGGTCACCCAACAAACAGATTTTAAAACTGTGTCTATATTTATGGAATGGAATTTTGTGATTTTAAAGCTTTTTAAAGCATCTATAGCTATCTATGAAGAGGTTCATGCCATAGATTTTTAACAGTTTTTCCGCTTCCTTTTGACTGACATTTATAAGCTTGTGTTGCCGCCCTGATGCAGCATCGGGATTGATTAGTGTGGGTAAACCGTAGACTTGCTGAGTCTTTGATATTTTTTTTTTATAAACAAAAGTTTAATCAAAATCACAATTAAATTGAGTCACTACCCCCTCGACTCACTCAGTACCTGCTCCCTCCTAGGGGTCACTGGCAGCCAGCTCAGCTCAGCCGTCCCACTCGGACTCTGGTCACAGCAATCGCCTCCGCTCCTTCCAGAAAATATCCTGCTGATGTGCTCGTGGTCTGGAGGAGGCTAGTTCCCACGGTTGCTGCCAGGTGGCCCCACCATACTGGCTGCTACAACAGTGGCTTGTGATCATGTGTGATGGGGTACCGAGCAGGGCCAGGTCTTGCAGTCAGCTGAGCCTTAAAATATGGCTAGAAAATGATTTTCGTTTCGGATATTGGGCACTACTTTTTGACAGCAGTTTCCAATTGCTAATACTATATATATTTTTTTTTTGTTTTTACGACAACTTTTATTGATCTTGCCTGCCATCTTGGCCTCTACATCGCTAAACATGTTAATGCAGTATACTGAAATGAATATATTTTTTTTCTTCACTATAATATTTTCAATAATTACACAATCGTATTTTTTAACATCCAGAAAGCATACCGCTGGATTGGGTTGTGTTGTGATCTGGCCTTTAGGCTAGTTGCTTGTATAAATAAAGAAAAACAGTTGCCGACGAGGTCCCGTCCACGCACCCTACCACCTCCACCCCACCCCCACCCCTATAACGCTGCTCTGTGCGTAGGCACGGAGCAGCGGCCTATGCAGTGGCGCTAGCGGCGGTATTGGGAGACACCATTTTCGGCGCTTGTTGATA
This sequence comes from Sthenelais limicola, assembly GCA_942159475.1. Classification (NCBI taxonomy): domain Eukaryota; kingdom Metazoa; phylum Annelida; class Polychaeta; order Phyllodocida; family Sigalionidae; genus Sthenelais; species Sthenelais limicola. The sequence continues at coordinate 78,653,822 of OW804098.1, forward strand.
TATTTCGCGGCAATGGCCGTCCATTCGAATCTTCCCGACGGGATCTTTCGAGCTATACCTGACTCTAGCGTTGTATATAGACAATATTGTTCCAGTAATCACTAGCTAATATCATTGCTTACTAATATACGGTAGTTCTCACACCTGACACAAAGCTGAATGAGGATTTATTTCGTTGGCAGAGACAGCAGCAATTCCCTTTTCTTCTACTTTGTATGTACGACCGTGATAACGGGTACGACTGTTCCAATTTTAGAGAGGAGCCGGTGGCGGCTTTTTTCAAAAGCGGTAGGTCGCGGGAGAGTCAAGGATAACAATAGAAGTTTAAACATAATTACTTCCTCTCTTTTTCTCTTGAGGCGTAATTTGAATAGATCACGAATTGAAGCGGATCAACCAATAGCTTATTCCTGGCTTTATACCGTGGCACCACCTGGTGGTTGGATAGGTAACCAACTTTGCCAGGGGGATATTCATATTCTTGAACCAAAAAGTCTACGGAATTGGCGTTTTCAGACTTTGTTTTGGTCCGTATCGAATTTTATCACCTTTGCACATTCAATAAGAATTACAAATTAACTTATAAGCCAACCTTTTTAAATGCTATGCGGTTGGAGATATACTTCTATATCTTCCTTAAGATTTCTCCAAGGAAGCGATTTCACTCTCTCATTTCTACTCAGCCTTATGGCTTGTATGATAAAACAAGAAAGACAAAGTTTAACTCATTATCATGAAACAATTTCTGTCGGTGTATAAATGATTTAGTGTGGATGACCAACCAATTTATTATTTTAGACCCATCGGTTGTGATAGGAACACCCAAAATTACCTGACATAAATCAACAATTGCTTTACCGTTGGCTGACTGTATTATGCTTCTGTCACCTTCATCTTTATTGAAGTAGCCCACTCTTATTATCCAGTCGAAAAGGTTTTGCCACAAGGCTTTTGCCTTTTGGCATTCTACTAGGAAGTGGCTCACATCATCTATCTTTTCGTTACAAAAGCTGCAGCTTTTATCTTTTTTAACAGTAATATTGTTAAGATGCACATTGCAGGGGATTGCCTTATGTAACACCTTGTACTGGAACGATTGTAACCTCGTTTCGGTAGAAACTTGGTAGATTCTCTTAAAAACAACCTTCCAATCTATTTCCTCAAACTCTTCTTCAGACAATCTCAGTATATTTTGCCACTCGTTGAACTTAACTTTGTTCAGCTTTTTCTTTCTTACGATAGCTTGGTGAACTTCTTTAGCCGAACACTTTAGAATATTAATTTTATTTTCACCTATTTCTATCAGAATTTTTCCCTCATCGGGGACATCGAAGGATTTTCTCATAAGAATTACCCATTCTCTCAGGATGGCTCTTGCCAACTCAATCCTCTCAGTGCAATTTGTTTTTATCTGATAATATCGTTTAATCTCTTTGGTGGTCATCAGCCTACCATTTTCATCGAGAATATCACCTAAGACACTCACACCCTGGTTCTTCCAGTGGTGCCAATCCAACATTTTGTTCTTTATTTTAATATTTCTATTGGACCATAACCTTTCACGTTTGATTTGTTCTGGCCCCTCTGGGTCTCTACTATAGTAATGCCTATTCCATATAAGGAAAATTTCCCTATAGAAATTATTAATATACATTTTGGGTTGAAATCTGCTCAGAAAAATATTCTCGATGTTATTTTGTAAACATTCCTCCAAGACAGAAAACCACTTGGTATTTCTCGCTAGGATAATTCTTTGTACCCATTTAACTCGGTTGACTTCGTAAGCATCTTCTTCTAGTCTGAGATTCATTCCGCCTTGCTCAAAGGGTTGAGTCAAGAACGGAGCAGAGATTTTCTTGTATTTGTTGTCCCATACAAACTCGATTATGACATCATCAATTTTTTTTCTTGTTTTTTTATCAAGAGATATACACAACATTGTATGTTGGATAATAGGAGATAAGAATACATTAGCCACAACTACCCTACCTTTTAAAGTAAGAAAACGGTTTCTCCAGTCGTGAACTACATCTTTCATTTTAGCCAAGGCTATATCCACATTAATTTTCGAAAGAAGTTTCTCGTTCCTAGGTGAAACAAGCGTGACACCCAACAATTTTAATCTATTCGACCAATTAATTTCTAGTAGTCGTGGGTCAGTAATAGAAATATTGCCCACCTTGCAACCATTAGATTTCCCTGGATTTAGAGAGAGGCCTGAAGCTTTTTCGAAGGACTTTAAGGTTTCTAATGCTAGTAATAGTGATTTTTCGTTCTTAATAATCAGGGTTGTGTCGTCCGCGAACTGCACAATTTTTTCCTGATGCTCCAAAACATCCACCCCTTCGATTTCCTTTAAATCTCTTATCCTCTGAGCCATTTTCTCAACTACAATTGTGAATAAAATAGATGAAATAGGGTCCCCCTGCTTCATGCCTCTCTCCACGTTAAACCAGTTGGACGAAAATCCGTTATTACAAAAGGTTGCTCTCGACCCTGATAAAAGGGTTTGCACAAATTCAATAAAATCAAGACTAACATTATGGTCAAGCAGAGCTTTCTTTAGAAAAACCCAGCTTACAGAATCGTAAGCTTTGGAAAAATCCAAAGATATAATTAAACCCTGTCTTTTCTTAATTTCTAACATCGAGATTATATCATCAACCTTTCTCACGGCCGTGCCAATGTATCTGCCCTTCACAAAGCCGTACTGATCTTCCTTAACTATACGAAGTAGAAAAGAAGCCAATCTGGCAGCTAGAATTTTTTATATCAACTTATAGTCAACATTTAATAAGGTTATGGGTCTCCAATTTTTTATATAACTTAAGTCACAACTCTTTTTGGGAATGACATTTATCAAACCCCTTCTCTGTTCGTCCCTCATTACACCTTCTTCAAAACATTTCAGCATCATATTCATGAATAAATCTTTGACCACGGGCCAAAAAAAACTATAAAATTCAACAGTAAAACCATCCGAGCCAGGAGCCTTCCCCCCTTTCATTTCCTTGAGCACTATTTCAGCCTCTCCTAAATAGAAGGGTCTGTTTAGATACTCATTATCTTCTTCATCTAATCTGACTGTGTTTTCGGAGTTAATAAAGGACTCGGCAGAAGAAGTACTACTTGGCCTGGCCTTATAAAGGTTGGAATAATATTCCTCACCCTCTTTTAAGATCTCATTTTTGCCCGATACCTCTACTTCGTTCACCTTAATACGAGTTATAATCTTTTTCGAGGAATTATATTTTTCAAGTGAGCAAAAAAACTTTGTTGGTTTTTCACCGTCAATAACCCACTTGGCTCTTGATCTCAGTATAGCACCCTCTGCTTTTCTTAGCTCCATCTCTTTTAACTCACTACTAATGTTACATTTTTCAATTAGCTCTTCCTTAGATAATTTTCTTTTAATCTCTAAAACTGCGAGCTTCTCTTTTAAGATATTATTTTTACATTTACGCGCTTTCGCTCTGTTGACACTCGTTCTTATGGCCAGTTCTCTTGTCTTCAACTTAAAGAATTCCCATATTATTTTATCCGAAAGATTTAACTGTGAGACTTCTTTTACAACCTGTTCAACTCCATCTATGAAAGAGTCGTCATTTAACAATTGTAAGTTAAACTTCCAGAAACCCCTACCACGGGGGGGGGGGGGGGGCGGGGGGGAGACCTAAGGACACAGAAATATACAGCTCTTTATGATCTGACATAATTTTTGTATATACTTTATGATCTTGGACCCTAGAGACAATGTTTTCGGACGTGAAGATGTAGTCCAATCTTGACTCCGTGGTACGTCTTGACCATGTCGTTTGGGGGAGCAGCTCTTCGATATTGTCTCTTTCTGCCACAATGTCACTCAAATCTAGTGCTGAGAGAAAGTCTTTCCCCATCACACTCGACTTGGATTCAGGCCTGTAAGTTATGTCCGCATTAAAGTCACCAGTAACAATTAAGTTATCAAACGACAAATTACTGATTATTTCTTTAACATTGTCTAACACTTTCCGCTGTGTATATGATCAGCAGTAGGAGCGTAAACATTGAATATACACGTTTTAACACCTTCAATGTTAAGAATAACATACACCCATCTACCGTCTTTGTCCGCTCCTGACTCTAAAATAAACTCTTGTAGGTCTTTAGTTATTAACATAAGGACCCCTCTTGAAGCAGAACTTCCGTGACTATATATGATACTACCACGCCACTGGAGATTCCAGATTTTCTCTAGATCCTGGGTAGAGTGGGTTTCTTGTAACTCAATAATGGATCTACTACATTTATAATAACCAGAGAAGAATATTTTTCTTTTCTTCTGGTCATTAAGACCGTTCGTATTATTAGATTTGATATTAATTAAGGCACTCTCACAGTCAATAGGCTCCATTTTTGGCTTCTGGAATCACCTATTCACATTTCCTTGAGACAAGGTGGGGAAGGGGAAGGCTTATGCCTCCTCCATTTTCACTGGTTCGTCCACCTCATTTTCCGGTTGGTCTTTCAGGTCGTTGTTATTAACAACCTGAGCTGCCTGACCAGGGGCTTCCATCTTGGCCTCCTGTTGTTCTGCGGGAATCTTGATGGTTCTTGCCTGATCTCCATTTTCCGCTAGTGGTTTTTCAGGCTTTTCTGGGACTTCTATCTGAGCTATTTCGGGATTCGCTATCATATTATCCACATTGGCCGCTCCTTGAGGCTTTTGGTCATTCTGTTTACCCTTTCTTGGTGGGCCACCTACTCTCTGATGGTTTCTCTTTGGCGAGTCATCTTGTGCTTTTAACAATGCTGCCTTGTATCTTAGTTTATCCCGGATGCTTTGTCGCACCACCATCCAACATCTCCCAAGGAAGTTGCCATTTGGTGGCCATTTGTCAGATTGTAGAACTTCGGGGTTACTCAGCCCCATCCCGATACCCCAATCTTTATCCTTGGGGGACGCCTCACCAATCAACTTTTCCCCAGTGTTAAGCAGGAAGTCTTGTACAATTTCATTGGATCTACACTTCGCTTTCAGTGCCCTTTTTATCATCTCCTCCCTGTGCTTTAACCACTCTCCTCCGTCATCACCGATGTTTTTCATTAACCTCTTACATTCTGCGGGGTCATATGTGGATAGGGCTATTGAGGGCTTTTCGGCCTCCCTAGCGAACTTGGCCTTATGGAAAAAAATGAACTGTTCCACATGTTCAAATTGGTATGTGTCGACGACAAATCTAGATCTAAAGTGATTTGAAAGTGGGGAGTTCCCAGTAAAAAACACGATGGTATTGATGTCTTTCTTCATTGAAATTCGCGATGGAAGTAATGCTTTAGGTAGGGCACCAAGCTTATTGTGTTGATAAAGATCCCCGTCTATGACAACACCTCCTCTTACCGCTACCACGTCCTTATAGCCCTTTTGCTCTGCAATTTCCTGTATCATTCTAGCTGTCTGGTTCCTTTGCCTTATGAACAAAGGGAGGTCCTTTTTTTTTGTTTTTAAAGGTTTTATTCAATGATTCCTGCCATCGGGGCTTTTACACTTCTAAGGCAATAACATGTCTCCCTTGTATTTTATATTTTTTTGGTATTTTCTTCAATTTTCTTTTCACATTTCTGCTTGAGGCACATATTATACATGATTTCATGAGTCTTTACCTGGATACAAAAATAAAAATGATTTTACAATTATAACCTCTTGTTTCGTGATTTCTCGTTTGTTTAATTATCAGATAGGTAGAGTCCCTTAAGTTCTTTTATGAACTCTTTCCATCTTTCGCCTCTTCCTTTCTTTTTCTGGCTAACTTTCTCTCCATATTGAATTGCCCTGAATTTTTTGATTATCTCCCTGATGAACACTATAAATACAATATCATTCTCATGGAAAAGTCGCTGTCTATTGATCATGTTCTTCGCCTGAATGAGAATCCAGTTTACGAAGTTGTAGCCTTCACCTAAGATTCCCAACAATATATTGGTGGGATTCACAGATTGGGCAGAGAAATCTTTCAGTAATACACTTGTATTCAGCCATTCTTTAATGTGTGACCAGAATATTTTCACCTTTTCGCATTTAACAAAATAATGAATTATATTGTCATCCCCATCACAGTAAGAACATCCCGCATTTGGTTTGACATCAATGTTGTTTAGGTATTCATTGCAACATATGTTTCTATGGAGTACCTTAAATTGAAAGGATTGCATCCTTGGTTCATTACATGCTTTGAATGGAATACTGAACCTTTTCTGACAGACCTCGTTGGTTGGCATGGCCTCGACATCATTTAACACTGCATTCCATTTGAAAATTTTTTCGAAGTCGGGTCTACTCTTTGAGACAAAAGCCTCGTACACTTCTTTGACACTGGCATTGTAAATATTTAGCAACTCACTATTTATTTCGCATCTGGCTATTTTTCCTGGCTGGGTTGGCGGGTGAGGATCCGGGTCGTCCTCCTCCTCCAACAGCAGCCACCATATCGGGTTAGTGATGTTTTTGATTTTCATGATCTCCAAAAAGGTTACATTTATGCCAAATTTCTCTTTCATTTCACTTGTTGAGGCTATTTCCCCCCTGGGGTTTGCCAGGTCTCCAATGGTGATGATACCTGCCTTATTCCATCTATCATTTTGTAACATTTTACCCTTTATGCGAATGAACCTATTTGAGTTTAGCCTCTCTCTACTCACATCTACTTTGGTCATGGGGAATTTTTTGTAGTAGACTCTATCCCACACTCCAAAAATTTCATCATGGAATTTTCCCAGACTTTTATCTGGTTTGCTTCTACACAGATACAGATCTTCCACTGATTTCTCATGGAAACACTCCAGAGTTTTCACCCATTTTGCGCCAGGCTTTCCCAGGGCCCTGGCTACCCAAGATACTCTGTTTGCTTTGATGATTTCCGCAATACATCTCATCCCCAGCCCCCCTTCCCCAGGTTTTTGTTTCAGATAATCCCATGCAATTTTGCACCCCCTCGAGCCCCAGATCAGAGATTTTACCACACCTTCGACTTCTTTGACGAAGGTTACATCTGTGTAAGTTACTGCAAGGACGTGCTGCAGAATTGGTAACATCAACGAGTTATTAATTATTACCTTACCTCTCAGCGAGAGTTGCCTCGGTGCCCATGCCCCAACAACCCCTTTCATCTTTTTTATCGCCTCTCTAAAGTTTAATTCATGCTCATCTTTCGCCCATTTTGGGTGTGCGATCCACGCCCCAAGTAATTTTATATTTCTCTGGAATTTTACTGGACGAGTTCTTATCTCCTCTTCATCAAAAGTTCCTAAACATAAACCCATCGTTTTTTCTTCATTAAGACATAGGCCCGAGGCTCTACCAAATTTTGTTGATCATTTCTTATCACAATTGCTAAGGTTTCAACTACCAGCGTGAATAATGCAGGGGACATGGGGTCCCCCTGCTTGACCCCTCTCTTGAGATCGAACCAACCTGATGCAAATCCATTGTAGGGAGGTCCTTTTTGATTCTGACCCTGTCCTTCTCCTCTAGCTATGTCCAGTTGGCTGTTTCGCCTGGAATACTCTCTTTACATCATCCGTCGACTCGAACTCAATTTTGACTGGCACATTCTCCTTCCAGCCAAGCCTGTACATTTTGATTATTTTCAAGTTGACTAAGCCCATTTTTTCTTCCAAGATTCCCTTTATTTTGGCTCTCAGAGTTTCCTTGAATTCCACCTTTCCTGAAACGACTCCCATAAAGAAAACGTTTTTCTCTAGCTTCTTCAATTCACTTGTGACTATCTCCTTCTCTCTCTGTTCTTCAGATCTTTGGATCCTCACCTGGTCAGTATCCTTGGTCACTTGGAGCTTTTCCTTCACTACCACCAGCTCCTGCTCCGCCATCTCCAGTCTTCTTTTTATTTCATCCATTTCACAGTCCCTAGCACCATTCTCCTCCGTAATTTCAGTTTTGTAATCTTCCAGATTTTTTTCTTGGTCGTCTACTCTCGTATTGACTTTTCCTAGACCCTCTTCGAGAACACCTGTTCTTTTTTTGACCGCTTTGACTTCTTTCATCGCTTCAAAAAAATTTTCAAATTTTTCCTGTTCCTCCTTGAACTTCTTTTCCTCCTCTATGTGCTTTAGAGCTTCTTCACGGTGTCTAGTTTCCCTATCTCCTGCGAGCTGTCTGAGTAGCTCGAACATTGGGCCGCCAGGATGATCAGCAAGATCGGTGAGGGGGTCCTGTTGTGTTTCGGTCTCTTTCTCTTCGTCATTTTCCTTCATGGTCGCACCTTGTGGCTGCGCCATATTTTTCCCCTTTTTAGCGTTTTTATTAGCAACTAGTATTACTCTGGCCTGTTTGCACGATGTGGCCTCGGGGGAGTTAGGAGCCTCAGTTCTTTTCCTTTTCAGTTGTTGCTTATCGTCTACTTGGATTAACTCAGTCTCTAGATCTGACATAGCGGGAAGCCATTGCAACGGGTTGTTTAGGCCTATGTCTACTGTTACGGTCAATGTTTTGGTATTTTCTAAGATGGCCACCCCTACTTCCGGCCGTACTTTCCTTTCGCTTATCACATTCAATATCTGGCTACTATGTTTGTGAATACCACTTTTTCTTTATAAAAAAATGTCTTAATGGTTATATGTTCAGTTATTCCGTACTTCCCATCCGGGTTAGTTCACCTCTGTCGCGTTATTGGGCTGGAAGTAACTCCTAATGGATTCACGAACAGCATCGTGACGATAAGCGCGTTCAGTCCTTTGGTAGTACTCACGGTTGCCGTTCTATGGCGGTGTCGCTGGTGTTAGTGTCCCGCTTCAGTATATAATCCCGGGTTTATTAGATTTATAACACTTCCCCACTGTTGTAGCCCTTAATAAGGAATGTACGCGGCAACGAAACACTCACTAGGTGGCGGGTGCAATGTCGGTGTCCCGTCCTAACATAGCCTAATACACAAACAGGATTAGGCCGTCCTTACTGTGACTGCCTGCCGCATCCTGTTGAGGGGATGCGGCAGGCTACATAATCGTTGGGCTCGCCATGAGGCCCCTAACATAACTGGCCATATTGCGGCCATATCATAACTGGAAAAAGCAATTATTGTGATGAATTGTCCAAATAATTGAATGGGATTTAAATACAAAAGATCTGCTGAGGATAGCATTTTATAATAGTGAAGAATGATGTACATAGCATTGGTTTACAGAGTGCGAAATTAGCACCCGCCCGCCGCCAAATGCGAGTAAACATTTGTGCGGGCGGGTAAAACCTCCTTGGCGGGTGAATGAAAATTAGCTACACATGAATTGATAGGTTGTCATGAGTCTAGTCTATGGGCAAAATATCCACTGCTAGAATCCACAAATCTGAATGTCGTCCTCTCCCTGTCTTTAACCTAAATAAATGTAATTCTGGCTCATCACAGCTCGTTGAGTCATGGATTAGAAAAGAAACAAATAGATTCAATCTTTTCCATATGGCGTATGTTTTAACTGGGCCCTAGCCATATAAAAAGAGGGGAAATGTCTCAAAAGTCGTTGCTAAATTTCTTCCAAAAGCCAACGTAAAATTACAGTGGCAGACGTCTGCTCCTTTCATGTTGGCCACTTTGGACGACGTCAACGTCACTTCCAACGCAATATTTGACTATCATATATACCTGTATATTTCAGCATATCTTTTGGTACAAGGTGGGCTTGGGAAGTGCATGACAAATGGACGGAAAAGATATGCCGTCAGACAAGAGTGAATCTAACAAGTAGGACATGAATCTGGTTGTCCCACTCTTAAAAGTTAAATAGATAGAGTTAAAGAACCTTCAGAGATAAGTTTATTGAGCCCCAAAAAGTAGTGGGCTTTATTTTCCTAGCACGTCTCTGTATACGGAAATATGAGAAGTGTAGAATACGGTACATAAGAAAATATGCCAAAATGTAGGATTAGGATCATCTGTCATTACAGTGTAATTTGTGGGCGGGTAAATATCTGCATTTACCCGCCAAGTTGGCGGGTGGAGAAAAAAGTTAAGTGACAAATCACGCACTTGTTGAGCGCTGTTTCTCCCACCTAGACTCTCACACCATAGGTGAGAAAACTAATAATATATAATATGGGTTAGGCCGCCAGAAACTGTACAATTGTCAGATGTAGGCTTTTAAAATATAACTTCTTAATAGGGTAATTGTACTGTCATTAGGGGTCTGGAAAACCACTGAAATGCGTTGTTAACATATAGAGCTATATAGCGCCGACTGCGCCTACCGCTGGACGGGACACCGAGATTCGACCCGCCACCTATTGTCATAAATACACAACGCCCAATGCACACGCTCTATTCCTGCAGTGATGCTGATACAGCACTGCTTGCATTTACACTCACTCACTATTTAGTTTCTCAACGGGTTTTTCTTCTCTCGTTGGTTAGATCAGACCGTTTATTCCTTCCCGCCACGACCTCCTCCAGGGTGGGCGATAACAGGTGGGGATGACAGACTTTCACTAACGTCTCTTTGCTTCCTCCGAGAATGTTACCTCCACATTAGACCTCTCTCCAATTGTAATGTTCGCATTGATATTCCTTTTTAGATCATTTGTGAGCTTCTCGCTCCTTTGGTATTCCTATATCAAGAGTCGGTTGAGTTCTCCCTGCTCGACCAGGTAGCCGTAATGGCGGACTGCCTCGTGTAGCCAGTTCGTACTTTTAACCTTCCTATACTTCTTATCCGTCTTTCCGTATTCACTTTAAACTGTTTCTCAATGTTCTTGGGTCACTTATAAAGTTATATCCGCAAGGTTATAACCAAGTGTCGATCCAGGCTGAAAAAAAAAGAGGATTAGCTGAGAGAGCCTAAGCTCTACCTTTTACCACTTTCAATTCAAACCGGAAATTCTAATACTATATATTATACCATCCAAAAAGTTCTCCATGTAATTCCTGCCAGTTTCTGAGAAAATCGCTATTGATTCTGGTAGTGCAAAGCCCATGGGGCCAAAAGCCTTTTATTGTGAATTTAATGATATCATTTATTTGATGAACCTTAAATTTTGGGTCATACCAATGTTTTTTTATTGATTCCAAACCTCCAGATTCTCCTAATTCCGAATCTGCCAAGTACAAAAAAATAATTTAATCAATTTAAAAATATTTACTGGCTCTAGAATTAAGTGACTGATATCAATCAATAGGAAATAGTGTGCCCCAAAGTAGTTTTTATTTGACCTAAGATGTCAGTGCAATATCTCCTGAGTTATTTGCAAAAGACCTCAAAATGACCTTTGACCTTGACCTTTATTAGGACTTTTGCAAATAACTCTGAGAATAATGCACTGACATCTTAGGTCAAATGAAATCATTTTAGGTCACATTATATCCTATCGATTGATATCAATCACTTGATTCTAAAAGTAAATATTTTTTATCTAATATTTTTATTGATTAATTTTATTTATTTTTACTTTTGTTTTCAACGTGGAGAACTAAAATTCCTCAGTGGTTACAAAATTGAAATTGGCAGATTCGGAATCAGGAGATTAGGGAGATTAGGGAGATTAAGAACCAATCAAAAGACATTGGTGTAACCAAAATTGTACGGTTCCCCAAACAGCATGATATTCTGCACCTGGGCTATTAAAAATGAATCCAGGCTGTTGGTTCCATAGGCTTTGCACTATTAAAATCAATGCCGAATTCCTGAAAAAATGGCAGGAATTACATGGAGAACTTTTGGCATATGATAATATAGGGATATATATACTCTACACTGACTGCTTATTAGGTTGACTCCAGGTTGTAGCTGTGTGGCTAGGTGCGCAGGACAGCGCTAATGGCTACCTGGCACTGCTGGAGGTGCAGACACTGCATATACCATTTGTTATCACATATTATTATCAAAATACTAAGAAACTCATCTCACCTTAACAGTGGAAGTCATTTTACAATGAGATCTTATGATCTCAGGAGGCTCGTACCAGTTGCAGCTACAGTTGTTTCATTAGTTGTTTGTCCAAAATGTAACACTTTCACGCTTTCTGCTGAACCTAAAGTCTAGTATGACCCTAGATGCGTCTCACTTAAAAGCTAGCCTATTTCAAATACAAGCCTGCGTTTGGGGGTCATGATAAAATCAAATCAATTAAAAATTAATTCTCAATTCTCGTAATCATGGTTACAGTGTGTGGTGTGCGAATTTAACACCAGTGATAATTGTCGCACCCACCACTACCCAGCAGCGGTCAAAGAAGCTTTCGGTTTCAGTGCTAAAACAAAGCATTTATTAGAAAATCAAATTCTAAGGCCAGTTTTAATCAATTAGGGAAATTCTAAGGCCTGTGTGTTGCTGACATCATTGCGATTCTCCTGATATATAACATTAGTTTGTGTCTCGAATATACTTTTCTGAAAGCATTGGAATACACTATGCACCGAAACACTATGCACCGAAACACTACGAACGCCGCCCCATAACTGAGACGCGATTTTTAGACTACGGATTTGTACACTGCTCAGCCTTTGTCGCTCATATTCTCCTACAAAAGTATGCATCCAGTATGATGAATAGCCAGCAGAAGAATACAGCAATACATTAGTAAAGTCGAATTAACCGAAACGCACACCAGTAAATGACAACCTTCGTTCAACTTTCATCAACGCTAGCGTGAATGGGGAACCCATATTGGCCGATCTACCGAACTGACAGCGTGCTGACTACGTAATGTTCGACCAAAAGGCAGCGTAATGCTTCATACAGAGTCCCATAGGAGTTGGAACAGCCAGAGCAGCCACTCTCAGCCAATTAGATCACGCGCCTACAGCATGACGTCATAGCGGCGGACCAGCGTGGGGAAAGACCCATGGTCCAGGAGAAAAACAAAGCTAAACAACGACGGAACTTGGCTGTCATATTCAAGGTAGAAGTCTGGAATGATTACATTAAAAAGCTAACGAAATATAGATTCTTTTGCTAAAATTGAAATGTCTGCAGGTGTCTGATGGTGGAGCCATAAAGTCAACTGCAGACCTTGTCAAGCCTAACACCTGACAACCCTTGCCTCTGTGTGTATAGCCAGCCGGGTCCCCGGCTCAGCAGTTCATTGCAAAAGTGATGATCCCTTCGAGGAGGATGGCGATCCTTTATTATCCATATAATATACGGCTAGAGCGATTTCTAGGAAAGGAGGTAGAAATCCATATAAGGAATAGAAGGGTTTCTTTGTCCCGAATGTTCTCGAAATTTGTTGTTTTACAAACCACTTTACTCATCTGTAGAGGTCTGTCCCCCCTCTCTGGATGTCGTCGTATGTGGTTTGTGAAGGTATTTGGGGTGGAAATGTGATTTTGAAGCCTTTTTTAAATTGGGATACCCACATTCTATTTATAGCCTGGGAAAGCCCCTGTGAGATACTACGTCATTAGCCACAAGCTACTCTGTCAATCTGTATTGCTCATAATATCATTGTGGTATGTGTAGGGGAGACCGGGGTTAGTTGGAACATATTTTCTAAATTTGGCCTTCATGTAACGGCTAAGTAGTTGATGAAGGTGACTTTTGTTGGAATATAGACTATGATCGGTAACTAATATCACAATTATTGTTTACTTTATAAATAATATTGTAATTTAAAAAATTACAATGCAAGCTAATATTTTGTTTTACATGTTCTGACTTAACCCGCACCGGGGTTATATTAACTAAAATGATCAATTTGTGGTTTTTCCATTTTTTCTACATAATATACTTGAGTTATAGCAGTCAGCAATGACTGAGATATAGTGTATTCGTTACATAATGTTTTGTCCTGAATAAAAACATTTTAATTACAAAAATACAATTCAAGGGGGACCCGCCTACATGCAGAGGAGTGGGAGAGTAAAGAAGAGGGGTGGGAGAGGGTGGGGGGTATTGGAGAAGGGGAGGGGAGGAAGAGGAGAGTGAGGCAAAGGGAGAGGGTGGGGAAATAGAAGGGGGGCGGGGGGGGGGGGAGAGGGGCAGGGAAAAGAGGAGGGGAGGGAGAGGATGTATGGGAAGGGACAGAGGGAAGGGAGAGAAAGTGAGGAGGGGGAGCATGAGGAAGAGGGGAGGGAGAGGCGGGTATCGGAGATAGGGTTGGGAGAGAAAAACAGGTATGAGAGATAGAGAAGAGGCGGAGGGAAAAGAGGGAGAGGGGGAAGTGTGGGGAGAGAGGGGGACCGTCCAGAGGACGGGTACTTTGCTAGTTAAATATAAAAACAATATTAGGCGTTCAGATCTGGTCAAATATTACCAATTTCCTTCCCCCGAAATAAATATAGCCTTTAGGCCTGTCTTGCAAGCGGTTAACTTTCTTGACCAATTGCACCTAATCTGCCTTTTGTATGCAAAAGCGCAGCTTCTACAAAACATTACGAACGGCGCCCCATACCCAAATTCCAACACCCTTTAGACCAGGTACCGCCTAAATACAACTTTTCTTCTGTTTTTCCCCCTGGTTCGTCCGCCCCCACCCGCCATAACCCGAATCTTTTAAATAGCTATACCGATCAAGCAAGTCAAAATAAGAAAACAGGCCGTGAAAAAGTTGGGCCACATGGAAATAGCCCGAAATGCATGGGAATGGTACGTAAGGCTTCTCAAAGACCTGACTGAGCAAGGTCAAGGCCGCGCACACAGCCTCTCAGCCAATGACGATGCTTGCAAGCTGTCACGTGGTCATGAGACTGGAATTAGGTCATAGCTTCAATCTCGTCAATGCGTCAAAAACCAACGCAAATAATCTAGGATTATCACATTAAAAAAGGTACCAAAATATATAATCTAATTGTCTGCGTCGTCTTATGCTTCTTGCATGATATTGGCGGCAGACATGGCCAGGCAAAACACTTGACAACCCTTCTTTCTGAGCAGCAAAACAACGTAGTTACGTACGTTTAGTGGCCGGGTCTTCGGTATTAGTAATGTGGTGGGACGGCGGGCACAACTCAATGCTGTCATTGACCACTCTATAAGGGTAACTATACCCTGTCCAGATGGTGAGTGGCACCAGGATAGACTATCGTCACAACAAAGAACTCTTAAATTAAATAGGAAAGTATATATTATTGGGTGGATAATGAAACTTTAAGCTATTTAAAAAGCCTTCGCTAACAGTGTACCCGCCGCCCGCCACAATCACAGCCATGCAGTCGGGCCCGTTGGCCCATCTACATGGCATGCCGAGTAACGTTTGGAAGGGGTGATCCCATTGTCTGAGAGCCTAGCTGAAGGTTGATGTAACGCACCCTGTGATTGGTTGATTTCTCAGTCCCGTGTAGTGCTGAGTGAGACCGATTGTGACCGAAGAGCTGGGGATGGATTCGTACGGGAAAATCTCACTCCAAGCACTGGTAAATAGGGCTTGGGAAATCGCTTATTAGTCAGTTCTGATGCCTGAAAGACCATGTTGTATTGGAAGTAATCTCCGTGTATATGTTTTCCCTGGGCCTGGAGACGTTGAAAGAAACGTCAAAAGCTCTACATTATCACCTCAGGATCTGCTGAAGGGTTGTACACATTTAGGAACCAGGAAGGACAATTTGTGACTGATTAGTTGGAAAACATTCAGTGACATGGCCTGGCAATTTATTGTAAGAACTTTAAATAGCTTGCGGGGGAAATCAAACTCAATGAATGTGACCATTAATTTTTTTCAAAGTATATTTATTGGTATAATCACGTTTACAAATTCTCATCATCAGTAAAATGATGTACAAGCCACCCTGAAAGGTGTAAAATCGAACATAAGAACAATCACAAAGTTTCAAATGAAGACTTTCTCATAAAATCTTTTCAGAATTTACCTCTACGGAAAAAAAAAAAAAGAAAAAAAAAAAAGTTAATTTTATTGCACGGTTGATGAAAATTTCATCAATACACAGAACCAGACATTAGGCAATTCTTCTATTACTGGACTCTTCACCGGGGAACTAAATTATTACTCTCATTTTGCATTATTATGCCTCAAGAAGAATATCCCCATTATAAAAAAAACCTCAGACTTTTTCTATCACAAGTAAATGACGTCTGTGTAGTACGGGTTGATATAGAAGTGATGTTCCGAATACCTATACGATCTAGGGATGTTGCTCGAAAGTAAATACAGGCAAAGGATAAACGATAAACAAATAAATCACTGCTTGAAATATTAACAAGTGAAATAGTGTCTCTATCAGACAATGGGTAACAAAGCCATTTAGATGAGCACCAAAAATGTAAAAACAAGTAACTGTTAATGAACAGAATAAAAACAGAATACAGAATATATATACAAAAGTGTGTGTAGGAAAAACTGACGCTTTGTCAGAAACAAATGTTTGTGGTATTTTAAATCGACAAATAAAATGCAATGCAAACGAAATCACTCACCTATTAAGGATCTGAGACAATGTGCAAATCAACTTCTCATTAACATGCGACAACTAAGCAGCCATAATACCTGACTTTAATGAATGAGGCCTGTTATCATTCATGGCAATGTTAAACAAATCTTTTGGTCATGATTTAGAAGAAATGTAATATCTGTCATCCACTATGCTGATCTGCATTGCATGTAATGGACGTGGAGAACCTGGACAGGCAAGGCAAAACGACAGCACCAGGTCATAGGAAATAAGGCAAAAGAAATGAAAATGATAGGAAAATAGGATCAGTGATTAAACCGATAAATTCAAATCTGTTTATAGGCCAGAAAGAAGAGTGAGGGCACACATGGCACTCCTTATTCAATCCCATACAGGGTTTTATAATGTATGACTAGGAATGCATGATAATGAAAACAAAATAAAACTCGGAACGACCAAACCCTACCAATGATTACTGTTCTGCTAATAGAGATAAGTAAGTTGGAATGAATGAGTATAGGGTAGGATAGACTAACATAAGCCCATAAACAATGAGTTCAAAGTTCAGTTTTTGTTACAATAGTCAGATACACACGATATTTTGTAACTTGACTGTTCCATCAACATCTAGCCACTGTGTCATTGGGTAATTTATATGGTGGGCACAGATGTATGAGTCAAACAAGAGCACAATGAGATATAATCTGAAAATTGGAAGTGTTTAGTGAATGGAACACCACCTATGATTCAAATTCATACATGGGTTAATCGCGCTGGTCAAACGCAAAAATTACACTTTAGGTTGAGAATTATCTTGTACCATGCCTTAACATAGCTTATACAGGGTTCCCGCGGCCCAGAGCACATAATTTTTCATGACTTTTAATGACCAATTCCCCCAGTTTTTAATGACTTTTTGATGACCAAATGAAGTCATGTTAGCCGATAATTTATGACCATGATATGAACTTATTTACATAGAACCCAATTTATTTTGGTTCCCTTCTTAAACATATCAATGTAATCGTCAAAAACAATGAATACATTTTTTTAAAACAATGGATACTTAACCTCAGCTTGTATGTGTACACATATCTTATAATATATCTTATATCACATATCTTATCATATATAATTCTTAAAACGCATCAATGAACGCTTAACACTGTCAAAACGATTGACAGAGATGCCAACTTTTTTAGTCAGACTTGCGGGACACTATCCCAGCCATTAGGGCGTGGGGTTTGGGGCCCGCCTAGGGCCCCAGAAGCCAGAGGGTTTTCTTTGCTTTCCGGTGCATTTTCAGCATTTTGGGGGGTTAAATATTGTCCAAATGATAATATAAACTTCTGACTTTGATTTGCAAAAAAAAATAAAAATATAGACTTGTACTTTTACCATTTTTTACGCTCAGATAGTTTTTCATGACTTTTTAATGACTCACAGTGAAAATTAATGACTTTTAAGGCCCTTAAAAACTCAAACTCAGAATTCATGACTTTTAATGACTTTTTAAGACCCGCGGGAACCCTGTTATACGATTATTCTAAATATAGGCCTATATACACTGCCTGGACTTAAAGCTTATTACATCAATTAATCCCAGTCCGAAAGTAATCAATTGGTTTGATATGGCTGACGGTACCTCAAGTCAGTGGACAAATTTACAACCAAATGAATGATGTTTCTTAATTGTATTTCGGCTTTATGTTATGAATACCACCTCTTTATGAGAGCCTTGTACATAAAGCAAACGCCATGAAGATTTTGCAGGTCTTCAACATAGTTGTAGGGTATTTTGTGCTATCGAGAATCGTACAGATTATTTCTAATTCTGTGGTATTCACTTTGTGCAACCTACGAATTAAAAATATATTTTGCTCTATGTATGGGTTATTTAATTTGCGAATGATTCACATGTAAACACATTAAAACAAGTACAAAACAAGGATCAGCTGAAGGCTATTTGACTAAGGTTAATATTTATTGGCAGAAGACTGGCAAAATTAGTTCGAGCCAGATCTCCTATCGGGCAAGCAGGTGAATAGACAGGGAGAGAGAGAGAGAGAGAGAGAGAGAGGGGGGGGGGGGGCAGAGAACGAGAAAAAAAAGAGGGGCAAAATTCATATACATGTACTTGTATTGACACTAGTAATTGTTAGCACATTCAGAGGTGTTTGAGGGGGCCTGCAAGCACCGCAGGGACACAGCACATAGGGCACATCCTCCTCCTAAGGATTTTTTAAAATAATAATTATGCTCTTTGACTTATGCCTTCTGGTGCAACATAAATATACTTTGTATTAACCAAATATTTTTGAAGTGGTCTCAAAATAAGCCAAATGGATTATAATTCGTTTAATATTTTTTGTCATGAAATATATCCATCTTAATTACATCGCCCAAACCTCCCCATTGTTGAAAGTCTAAATTTCAACATAAACCTACTCGGTCGATATCAATGAACAAATTATCTGTGTGAGGTGTGTGTGTCTTTACACTGGCCTCTGGTCTGCGTGTGTGTTTATTTTGGTCACATCTTATAGTTGGGTGGGGGGATGAAACATCACTTAGGAGACCCCAAGATAAACTACAAAATTAACACCCATATTTCCCGCTGCATGAACAACAAGTCACATTGTTACAATAGACGTCACTGCAAAGCCAGCAAAAAAGGCCACTAGATTTTGACTATAAAATGGCCTGGAAGACAGCATATATATGGGAAGACTTGGCTAGTGGTATGCAGATTTGTACATACATGTTTACACCCCAAAAGCATGCAGATACCGATCCCCGTATTCAATCAATATGGTATTGGACAATAACAGTCCATTTGTAGTGAAGCCAATAAACAGTCTTCCTCAACTGGGACTCACGCCACCCATCTCCCACTTAGCGCGCGGACGTGTATATATATTAATCCATTACACCACCGATGTTGACTGACTCTCAAAGCTCCCCACTCCCAAGTAACTCAACAACCAGGACCACCACACATTCAATAACAAGCCCTTTGATGTTAAAAACCTGTATTTGGGGATGAAAAGGGGGATACGGAGATTGGACTGTACAGACGAAGATGAAAATTGAGTAGAATATTAGTTGAAAAGTTTCACTTGAAGCAAGGGGTGAGAGTATAGTGTAAGTCGCAGGTTACCACACTTTGTAAGTTACTCCCTGATCACATGGATGACACTTTTGAATTTTACTTTTACTTGGCCATATATAATTTATGATAAAATAAACCGGTTACCGCATGTCTTTTTGTATAAATGTTCATCTAACTGGGAAATTCGCATAAGTTGAACAAAAAGAAAAGGATTTTCGACAAAAATAAAAGGTATTTTTAAAAAGCAGGATACAAAATATGCCATTTTTTTTTCAGATTATCAATTCAAATTATGTGAATAGATATTTTTGGTCATGTAAATATAAGATTTCAAAAGTACACACAACTTGATTTCGCAATATGACCGTTCATTGGATTTTCAAAAGATTCCCAAAACATAGAGGCATCGAATAATTTTACATACACATTACAATTTTACAAACATATTACGACATATATAACTTCCATCAAATTCTTACCACCACCGACAACCATACTCCTCCTAGAGGTCGGTGTACAATCAGTTACATGAAGCTTTACACAATAAACACAGACTAGACTCGCCTCCCAATAATATTAGTGTCTTTTAAAACATGTGATTTCCAAATCTGACGTGAAAAACCAATGTGCAACCTTGTGTGAACAGTTTACATTCGGAACGTTACAGCATATAGCATGGACACTACCTATAGAGTAATTCAATTATCAATATATCTACATTGGTACACTGTACAAATACCAGCACAAGGATAAGCAAAGCTTACCATGGATGAGCCTGCATGTTCTTTCTATTTTATATATATAGTTCTTCAAACTTGATATAAATCATAACCTCCTCTTCAACAGGGTGGCCCTTCAGGTTACTGCAATTCAAAGTAAGGTATGACCTCCACGATGCTGGCCCTTATTTTCTTCTAAGATGTATATTACATGTCGTATTTAGCATTTAGCATTTCCCCTTTCACAGTATAATTCATGGTATCTACAATCAATTATTTTAAGATTTTAGCATACGATAAATTATTTTAGCACAGTCGCTCGATACATTCTAAAACTGGACAAATTATATCGAATTGGATTCTCGTGTATTGCACAATTTAACAAAGCTCATGGCAATTAAGACCTTTAACATCTTAAATCAACAAATATCAACTTTCTGCCCTTGCCTTCAGCTGAGCTCCAAAATCCCTGCCAGGAATTGCATGGAAATCTTTTGGGATATTATAATGTAGAGTATTAGCAATTGGAAACAGCTGACAAAAAGTAGTGCCCCCGACGCTGGAACGGAAATCACTTTCTAGCCATATTTTGGGGCTCAGTTGATAACAACCAATCTTTGACCATACCGGTATTTTGAATTTAAAACACCCATCCCACAATATTCAATCTTGCTAGTTTAACCACCACTAGTATTCGATGAAGTGGATTGAAAGCGGTCCCTTTCATACATTACAATAATCTAAATATTAAATTACTGACGGACATGATATATACCTATTATACACTAGTCGTAGAAAGCATCTTGTCGAACACGCGAATACTTCACCTTAAATTCACTAGGACTATGGTTTGGAGACTCCATCATTTTTTTTAGGTAGAAACCTACACCAAAGGCCAGAACTATTCCACCAAAAGTAAAAAGAACTACCATAAAAATGGTCGAAGGTCGAATGCTTCTAAACCAATCTCTGTCCACTTTGAACGAATACTCTATTTGGCTGTGTACCATAAGCCACAAATCATTGAGATAAACAGTTTTGTTACGAGCATCTAACCCAAGGCCTCCATAAAGGAACATCTGACCTTTGCGTGTCCAGGAAACCATTTGACAGCGAGCACCAGGTCTGTGATGAAAGCCCGGCTCATAATTAGTTCCATATTCTGGACTCAACCCCGGATTCTTATCCATCCCCATCCAGACCCATGTAGATTTATTAACATCGTACTTCCAGAGTTCAGCCATCAGAACTTTAGAACTATATATGTCCCGCAATTCTGTTATTTGGAATTGATAATTTAATGCTGAAATATTTGTTTTTGTAGGAAGAACTTCACCACCGAAGAGCCATAAGTTCCCAGATATGTCTATCCAAGTTGCACTGTGCCTACGACCACCTGGACTATTGCAGGGGTGTTCTTTGCCGATTTCACCATGGACTACACCAAGGGAATTGAGAAATGAAAATTCAGGAACATTTAAACATTGTGTATCACTTTCTTGTGTCAAACTGACCCAAGTGTCATTTTTGCAATTGAAACTCCAAGTGTCGTTTAAACCCAGGACCAGCTTGGAATCTGTGACAGTATAACCACCGTACATGTAAAGATAATTATCAGATAACCAGGTAAGAGGACCAGCTCTTTTCTGAGGACTAAAACTTGTAATCTTAATACGCCTCCATATCAACACTTTCAGGGAATATTCCCAAACGTCATTCAGTACTTCGTTGTTGGCGTCCACACCTCCAAATATTATCATTTTATCTCTATGGCACCAATAAGCCATATCTTTCCTACCAACTGGTTGTGGAAGATTATGGGAAAGTTTAAGAAGTAACCATCCAGTATGTGGAGCTGTGTATAACCAAGTATCATTCAAAACTTCTCCATTTTCTCCTTCCCCACCAAAGACAACGAAGACCACGTTTTCCACCCCACAAGAAGCCGCAAGCTTTCGTGGATGAGGGATCGGACCTTTGTTATTTGAGTCTTCGTTTTTTCTATCCGGATCAGCGTCGTCTAAAATCCGCCACATTTGTTTGGTTGTGTCAAACTCCCAAAGATCGTTCAGTATTCTCGGATCATTTGTTGGTTTGTCGTCGAAGCCCTGTCCACCAAACATCCAGATAACTCCGTCAGAGGCTTGCCAGAAAGTGGCTCCAGCTCTGGATCCTGGATAAAAGTAGCCTTGCTTCTTGGATGCAGCTTTTGGAAACTTCTCATCGCTGAATAAAATCTCAACGTCGTTGGTGTGTTGATTTCCAGCAGTTTCCCCGTGGAGCCATGTCCATTCTGAAAATAGAAACATATCATACATTATCCAACAACATATAGTTTAAGGCCTGGTAAATGCCACACGATCTGTGACACAAGAAGCGGCATCTTAGACTCACACAAGTAATGTCATTATCATGACTCAGTATTTACATTTTTACGATCTCCCTAATACATGTATAAGATAATGGAGGGTGTTTGGATTACATCCTTATGAATATCACACCGACAACTTACACAGATAAACTGTAGTAGGATTTACTTATTGTATCAATAACTCAATAACACATCCGTGGTCTTTCATGTCTCGAGCTCCACTGCCTTTATTCTCTACTCGCGGTAGTTAGGTCAGATGCTCGCCACGAGGCGGCTGCACCATCTAGCTATCTAGACATCTCCCTCCTTCTGTTTACAAAGGAAAAGCAATACATCGAGATCAATGCTATACAGGCTTAGATTGAAATAGGGAGTAAATATTGGAAGTAACATGATATGACATTTTATGAAGAAGTTAGTTTTTTAAGAGAACGAGTCCTTTTACATAACCCAGTCATTTTTCTTCTATTAGTCTCTGAACAGGTCTCTTGTCTCTGGTGGAACGTCGTAGCTCAGTAGTTACTGGATTTCGAGCTACTATTTTCGTTTCAGCTGGTAACATTACTATTTGTTCCTGAGTGTCTATTCTGCTCGTATTTACATCGTCTTTGTACCTTTCTGATCTTGGATTGAACTCAGTGTCTTTTAATAGTTCACCTTCTTCTTCTTCCTCCTCAAGTACCCTTTTTGATATGTCTAACCTATCTTTTACCACATTTTCTGATACTTTGAGAAGATGTCTTCTATTGCGTCTAATGATATTGCCATTCTCCATGGCCACTGAGTAGGATCTGTCACCTAATTTATTCACTATTCTTCCTGCATGATCCCACTTTTTGTCCCTTACTAGTACTGTGTCCTCAGACTGTAAGGGACGCAGGATCTTGGATCCTTTATCATAATAGTCACTAGATTTTGTTGTGATTCTGCTTCCATCATGATGATCATTGATGTCACTGTTGTCTGTGTCACTAACCACTTTCCCTGGACCTCGCTGTCTGAGTGATGGGAGTGGCACTCTAATGCGCCTACCATGTAGCGCTACTGCCGGGGATATCCCATTCTCCATCGGCGCTGCTCGATATGCTAGCAGAGCCAAGTAGGGATCTTGACCCTGCTCGGCCGTCTTGGCGAGTATACCCTTGATTACTCCTATCGCCCTCGCTGCCTTCCCGTTCGACTGGGCATATGTGGGGCTTGACGTCCTGTGGTTGAAGCCATATTGGTCGGCGAATTCCCTGAAATGTTGAGATGAGAATTGAGTCCCATTATCAGAAATTACCAATTGTGGGATGCCATAACGTGCAAATATACTCTTTGTATGTAGTATCACTTGAGCTGAGGTTTTTGCAGTTAACTTTACTATTTCTGGATACGACGAATAATAGTCTACTATCATCAAATAGTCATTGTTCTGCCAGAAGAATAGGTCCATCCCAACCTTCTCCCATGGGCCCCAACATTCTTTATCCCTCAACATTGGTTCTTTTTGTTGGTCTGGCAAATCCTTCAAACACACGCCACACATTTTTGCCTGGTATTCGATGTCAGCATTCATTTTTGGCCAGTAGATTGATTGCCTTGCCAGACGTCGCTGCTTTTCTATGCCAAGGTGTCCTGCATGGAGTTTTTCTAACATCTCCTTCCTCAAGCTGACTGGTATTACTATTCGATTACCTTTTAGTAGGACCCCCTTGACCACACATAGTTCATCTTTATAAGCAGCATAAGCCGGACATTCCCCTTTGTTCCAGCCCTCCATAATGGCCCTCTTTACCGCACACAACACTTCATCCCTGGATGTCTCCTCCGCTATTTTCATTAGCATCATCTCTGAGGCCGGCAAGCTATCATAGACTAAATTCACCTGAGCCTCTAACTCCGCCACCATGTTTTCCTCCACCTCTCTCACTTTGATTTCTTTTATCGTTGCCCGTGACTGAGTGTCCGATATGTATAACATCTTACCAGGTACCCAATGCATATTGCCACTATACCTTTGCAAGCGCAACATCATACGCTGTATCCTTGGTGTCATATCCTGCAAGGGCTTCCTTGACAAGGGTACTAGTGGTTTATGATCTGTCTCAATGAGGACTTCTTGTAGTCCATATACGTAATTATGAAAGCGCTTGCATGCAAAAACTATGCCCAACAGCTCCTTCTCAATCTGAGCATAGTTTTTCTCGCATTCAGTTAATGAACGAGCGGCATAAGCCACAGGTTTCCATGCCTCCCCGTGACGCTGTAATAACACTGCTCCTAGCCCTTTTTGTGACGCATCACTGCTAATTTTCGTCTGCCTTTTAACATCAAAGTATGCTAGGACCGGTTCAGAGCTGAGTACTTGTTTAATCCCTTGCCACTCTTGCTCATGAACTTGATCCCATACCCATTCCGACTTCTTCTTAAGTAATGAACGGATGTTAGCACACGCACTAGAGAGATTGGGGATATACCGGCCGACGAAATTAACACAGCCCATGATGCGTTGCACTTCCTCTCTGTTAGTGGGCTTCTCCATGTTTACTATCGCTGACACCTTTTCCTTGTCTGGTTTTATCCCCTCCCGGGTTAGTTCTTCCCCTAGGAATATTATCTTGTCAACCCCTATCACACACTTTTTCCAGTTCATGATCAGATGATTTTTCTCTATCCTCTCCTTTACAACTTGTAGCCTCTCGTCATGTTCCTCCTTTGTATGACCCCAGACTAAAATATCATCTACATAAACTTTAACCCCTGCAATATTCTCAAAAATCTGCTCCATTGACCGATGGAAGACCTCAGGGGCAGAGCATAGCCCATACGGCAACCTATCATATGCGTATCTGCCGAAGGGCGTTGCAAACGTTGTTAGATTCTTGCTATCATTGTTCAATTTAACTTGCCAAAAGGCTTGGGAGGCGTCCAGTTTACTGAAGTATTTAGCATTCCTGATTTCTGCAAACATTTCATCACGAGTGGGTAACTGAAAGTGTTCATGAGCTATAGACTTATTAAGGTCCCTGGGATCTAAACACAACCGTAACGAGCCATCTGGCTTGTTAACCATGACCATCGCGTTCACCCACTCAGTCGGCTCTACTACCTTATGAATGACGCCCAGTCCCTCCATTCTCTGAAGCTCTGATCTCAATTTGTCCCTCATTGCAATTGGTACTCTCCTGGGAGGGATTATCACCGGCTCAGCCCCCTCTTTCAGTTTAATTCGATGTACATATGGGATGGATGATAGGACCTTAACTTCTGGCAAAACACAATCCTTCATTTCGATTAAGATTTCATTAGGCTTTACATTATCAACAGTATTGACACCTACCGCCATCTCTTCCTGTGTTATGTTCCTTGTGATGAGTCCCACTCTCTCTGATGTGTCTCCTCCCAATAATGTGATACCCTCACATACCACAAATCTTACTGGGAATAATTTCCCATTGACCTGTATCTGCTTCATTATGTAGCCCCTCACTGGAATAGGATGACCATTATAATCAGTGAGCTTGACTCTAATCCGGCGAAGTGCAGGCTTGTCAATCATCCCCTCGTAATCTGCCACATTTAGTAAGTCAGCACCCGCTCCTGTATCAATCTTACAAGTGAGAATGTCCTTGCCCGCTTTTACATGAGCGGCCCATTTGTGGTGCTGGCTTATCGATACCGTTAGCACTTGTTCATCCTCTTGTTTAGTAACTGTCCCTACAAATAGTGTCTCCACATTATCCGTAAAATCATCCACCTGAACTACTTCGTCCACCCTGCTCCAGCACTTGCTATTATGTCCTTTCTTTTTACAGCGAGTACATTTGTGATGATAGGCAGGGCAATCCCTATAGACGTGTTTCGTGCCGCAGTTCCTACAGTCAATCATCTGTTGAGCCTGGACTTATTGAGGCCGAGAGTCACCCTTTGTCACTACTCCAGGCCCCCTCGCTGGAGGAGCCGACCACTGCTGCCCATTGTTAGCACCCTTGGCACCGCTTGGAACGTTATTAGCATGTGTGCGACTTACTTGATTCACTGTCACACTGGCACCAGGATTCATTTGTCTCAGTTCCCGTTCCCTCTGAGCATGCCTTTTGCAATGCATCTTCCAGTGTCAAGTCCTCTTTCTTCACTAGTTTCTCCCTGAGATGTAAATCCCTCATGCCTACTACCATCCTCTCCAACACAAACTCATCTTCATTGTCTCCCCATTCACACGTGGCCGCCTTGAGGCGGAGGTCCGTTACATAGGCATCAGTGGACTCCCCTTCCTCCTGGCAACACGTGTTGAATTTGAATCTCTCGAAAAAATCTGTTTCTTTTAGGAAGGCAATAGGCATCAAACTTTATGATTACTGTTGGATAGTCAGTTTTATCCTCAGCCGGTACTGCTGGGACCTCTGCTACAGCTGGTGGCCCTACTATTGCTGCCTGACCTGGTATTAACGGAGCCCATCTAAAGTTTCTGTATATGCGCTTGGCCTCCGGACCCGCAACATGGAGGAGCATCGAGGTCAACCTTTTTGGCTTGTCGATCCCCATGGTATCTGCGTACCACATAAAGTCCTACTTGAACAGCAACCAACGCTCTGCAACGTTGCCCTCCACGAAATCCATTTTATCTGGTGGTCTAATTCCTTCCATTGTCGTGGGTTAGTGGTTCTATTCCTGGCACCATGTATCAATAACTCAATAACACATCCGTTGTCTTTCATGTCTCGAGCTCCACTGCCTTTATTCTCTACTCGCGGTAGTTAGGTCAGATGCTCGCCACGAGGCGGCAGCACCATCTAGCTATCTAGACACTTATAATATCCCTAAATACATGATGGTGAATATTTATAGTGCAGGAATATTATATTTTTAGTGTATTAATAGCAATTAAAAATGTATAAATCCAACACCGCTGCCATAGTGCCACCTAGTAAAACATTGTACATCCAATGCCACTACTTGTTGTGTCAGCTAGTGAAAATGAAATGGCAAAAGCCTATGGCAAATTTCGCCATGCTACCATAACATTATATAAACCTAGTATTCTCTCCGGAATTAACTCAACAAACAAAGATGAAATAATTACCATAAAAGTACATCATAACACAATAACTGTGTTATAAAATAATTATGTTATGCTGGCATTGACACTCACTTGTCGCACATTTGACTCCCCCTCCATGAAAATTAGTTATAGAAACCACTAAATACTGAACAAAACAATGCAAGCCAATTATCACTTTTCAACTTCCCCCACTGAAATAATTCATCCTTTTATTAACAGTTTAGTGACTTCAGCACCATGCGCGCGATAGTTCCCCTATGGATCTTGCAGCGCAGTGGGGAGTTTAAATATCGCACTGGGTGACGATTCTGCACCTCGGTTTAGTACGGGCAAACATGTTACCATTCATGACTTCTGAGATTCGTTTTAAAAAGTTTCTTAATATACAGACACTGTAAATTTTTTTCTTTTCTTTTATTTAGTATTTTTATACAGCAAATCTTCTGTAAAACGACAGTCAAGATTATATACCAGCATGCACAATGTATGATGAAGTTACAATAATCAATTGAAGTCATTTACATTGAGATATAAGAAAATAACAATAATGAACTCATAATCACTCTACTATAGCTTGTAGAAGTGGCAAGTGAGTTTCTTACATAAGATGTTTCTTTCTTAGATTATATATTTTTCTTCCTCTGTATAACTTGTAAACGGTAATCAGTAAATTATCACCAACACTCCTTGAAAACCTGAGTGGCAAGGTGAATAATCAAAGTGTTGTATAATTTTCCTACCCCCAACTGTAATTATGGATAGATATGTTAACACATCTCTCACTCAGTTGGATCATCTGTATATATATTGTATATAAGAAACAGCACAGAAAAATCATTGTATCAATCATACCACCTATATCTTGGCCCGACAGAACTAACCCCGAAAAGGGGAGTCGGTAACCAAGTATAAATAAAATCTTTAAAAAATAAATATGGGCTCACGGGTGACAATTCAGTTCAGAATAACCATGGTCTTCCGCCCACTGCTGTATCTAGCTATGCCTCACTCTATGGACTAAATCTTATCTAATTAAAGTATATTAAAGTTGGTGCTACACTCTGCATACAAACTTCCCACCATTTGCCTTGATAATGATGATCGTGTCATAGTCGATGGTGTTTTCCTACCTCGTAGATGGCTTTGCTCATCCGTTGGTCTGAATAAATTGGATCCCTACTGCGTGTCTGTTTGGTCTTCTGCCTTTTCATGCAGTCGTTGGCTGGCCGAGGTGGCCCTCTTTGTCCTTACATGCTCCTTTCACGTTGTATATTTAATTGGACACGGTGCTGCATGTGTCTCTGTATTGCCTATACTCCTTGCTGCAAATGAGATTCTCATCCGTTCATATTGTATTTTCTCATTTTCTCGACATTTGATTTTTTTTTTTTACATTACCTCCTTGAATTCATTCATGCTCTTTTCCATGTCCCGCATTCTGTTTTTAATCAGTTCTTTCTCTCCTGCCATGACTAGTGGGTAGTGGTCGGTGACTGTAGGTGTACCGTTATGACTGTCTTCGTCCTGCTCTTCTCCTTGTCTCTCCTCGGGTTTTGTGGCCGCTGATAGACTCTCTGTAGCCTACAGTGAGTCTGACTTAGTATTTCCTCTTCTTCCGTTGATGTTAGTTTGTCTTGTGCCTTTCCTTTACTGGTTCTTGAACATCTCCTCATTCCGTGGTATTCTTCAGAAATTATTGTGAGATAATGTTTCTGTATATGGTTTGAAGGTTTGAAGAAGAAGGAAGTTTGTAGAAGGGGTTTGTGGGTGAAAATTGAGCTACTATACCGTAAGCTGAAGGCAGGGGGCGCCACCAATGCCCCGGAATCCAATGATTCTCTCCAAATGATGACTGTGTCTCAGTCTTAGGTGATTTCCTACCTCACAGATGGCTTCGCGTGTTTCCCGCTCATCTATTGGTCTGATTAAATTGGTTCTTTAATGATCCAAGTAGGCACATAGATCACACTTTCCAGTTTTATCACTTCTTTGTTTTTGTATTTTGGTACACTATCCAATATCCTTGCGGGGTTTGGAGCCGGGTTTTATACATACAGACACTTTGGAATTTGAAATTGAACTCGCTGAGGAGCCAATATTGCGGAGGCCCGAGTTTCGAACCATGGCCTTTTGTTTTAAACTGAAGCTATCCGAATGTGCTTTTTGCCGAACATTGTTTTTATTACAAAACTGTCTGTATAATTTTTAAATGTCTATTCTATCCCTATCTGCCTTATGCTGAAAAGAGAAAGTGGGCTTATCTACGTTCTTCTCTAGTCAAACCAAAAGTCCTCTTTTATAAACAATTTTAGATGGGGTAAAGATGAGAGAACACCCATGTATGCTTTCAGACTTGCATGGCTCAAGTGGTGAGTACAGCTGAGAATTATTTAAGTTGTATGGGGTAATACAAGATCAGAAAGTCGGTGCAGCTACTAGTATCTATATAATTAAGGTTTGGTGAAATAATTTGTGCTTTAGGTATATTTGAAACTTTAAATTTGAAATTTAATTTGAAACTTGAAATATTATTAATAAATCGAAATATTTTATAATCTATTTACAGTGTAGCTGTCAGTGGGCCGATTTAAAAGCTGTTTTCTGTGAAATAAAACGTTTTATACGGACATATCTTCTATGGAAAAGAAGTTCGGATTTCCGTCAATAATCAGTAAAATGGCATGTCTGACAACAGTATCCCCCAGTCCCAGTCAGATTCAAGATCACAAACAGTACACAAAAACTCACCAAATGGGGTTTTGCCATCCCCTGTATTATTTACAGGGCTTATAGTCTGGGATGGTCGAGAGCTGATCGCACAGAAGCATGGGCTAATGGAGATCATAGCAGTAACGGTGGCAACAAACAGCAAGGAAGAAAATCGATGCATTGTGGTGGCGCTGAGGGCGCTTATCGGAGGATCATCGGTAGATAACCTGTAAGAACAAAATAAAATCGCTTTAGCTTTAATTAGTCCAAGCGAGAATGCTATTGGTGGCTAATAATATATTGCTTGTTGTTGTTACAAGGTAACAACTTCACGGTAACGACGTCAGCTTGTAATTCCCAAAGAGCGTAAAGATATTTACGCTCTTTGTAATTCCTAATAGAGGGCCTCCACTATCGGCAAGTAGCGGCGAATAGAGCGGCGAATAGATTGTTAACAAATGACTGGCAAGTAGCGGCGAATAGAAAATCTATTGGTAACGCGCTGTTCCACTATTGAAAGTAGTGGCCAATAGTGGCGAATGAACGGCCAATGGCAATCTATTCGCCGAAGAAATCAAAACGTTTTGATTCTTCGGCGAATGACGGCAAGTTGCAGCCAATGACTTGCCACTCATTTTCACCACCTCCTCCATTATGGGAAGTAGGGTTACCAATAGAGCGGCCAATAATTGGCCGCTCTATTGGTAACGCATAGTGGAGGCCATCTATTAGTTGTTGATCTCTGGGCTGAGAAATAAAGTTGTCCATTGCAAAGATTAAAAAGAGTGTGCCCTGGGCCTTAGCTGAAGCCGTAGTCAAGGTCAATTTGGCTCATAGGGCGTGCAAGTGTCATGGCGAGTGATGAGAGATATTATGGATCAAGGCGCACACTTGCACTGGAAAAAAACCATAGACATAACATTGCGGGCATAACTATTCACTCTCTTCCTTCCACCATCCAAGGTGTAAAGAATCTGGCTGTGATGATTGAAATGATCTGGCTCTATAAATGGATATATCTGGTCGTCAGAATTCTTAAGAGCTCTTGGAGTGATGAAAGCATAGTGAATAATTACGTCCGCAATGCTAGCCTATGAGAGTTTTGCGCTTCCCGTACCCACCCGCCAACTTGGCCCTGTGCTGGGGCTTGTACCAAGTCGGCCCAAGACAAGGGTTGTAGTAACTCAGCTCAAGGTTGGATCTCAGAGATCAACTCTTGTCTAGGGTGACCAATTAATCATTACACTACAGATATAAACAACCTGAAATATTATTATCTACTTATTGTGTGCCTACAGTATAGTCATAGTCATATATCTAGTAGGCCTATAGGCCTGGGAATATCATGGTAGAGCTCCATCGTACTACTGAAATATTGTAGTGGAGAATACAATTTGATTCATTCGATATTGTTGTGGGTTTTTACTTTTAACATAGTCAGTTCTTTCGACCTATTCTGCCTACTAAACATTTCCATTTTGGGGGGTTGTGATGGGGAATTTGTTCCAGATATTATATAACATTTAATCGGCCCAATAGTTGTCACCAATAAAACATTTTAGGCACAAAACAATGTCAAATTTTATTCTGCAGCAACCCACTTAAGCTGCTTTAAGGTGACTCAGTACTGATCTTGTGTATTCAATGCATATAGC
This sequence comes from Sthenelais limicola, assembly GCA_942159475.1. Lineage (NCBI taxonomy): Eukaryota > Metazoa > Annelida > Polychaeta > Phyllodocida > Sigalionidae > Sthenelais > Sthenelais limicola. The sequence continues at coordinate 78,685,757 of OW804098.1, forward strand.
TCAGTACTGATATATGTGTATTCAACACATATAGCAGGGAATATCAGCATTATGCAGACGAAGTATGTATGTTAAGTCTTAATATAAACATTTCAGATAGAAAATGTATGCTGATTTTTGGTGTGGGAGTTAGTATCTACGATCCCTATACATCCATATTAAATTTCATTAAAATTTATGGAGCCATATGTGTATAAATCAAATATTTATTAAGAATTTTCTCATTTTTAGCCAATTTTCTCATAATTAAGTTGTAACACAAAAAAATCGGCCTGGAAATTCATGCTGATTTTTGGTGTGCGAGTTAGTAACTATGATAGCTGTATCCATATAGAATTTCATCAAGATTTATGAAGCCATTTTTGTTCAAATCAAATATTAATCAGGAATTTAATTTTTTTCCCAATTTTTCTCATAAATAAGTCGTAATATAGAAAAATGTAGCCTGGAAAGCCATCCTGATTTTTTGTGTATGAGTTGGTAAATACGGTATCTACATTCATATTAAATTTAAAAAATATTCATCAAACAGCTTTTTTTTACAAAGTCAATTTTGCTAGTGCCCCATACTGCCACTAGGGGGCTTCCAGGGGGCTAACTCAGGATCTGAGGAAAAAAACATTATCTAATGATAAGTATATATATGTTGAATGTCTGGGTGAAATTTGATGTCTGAATTCATGTCAGAACCATTTCAAACGAATTATGTTAATAAATCACCCAAATGTAGTAAAATTACTCAAATATGATTCATTATTTCTATCTCCATACTGCCATAGCATGAAAACTAGCCTGGTGACCTATGTTTTTTTTTCTCTCAATAATGATTATTTCATGTCAACTATAATTGGTAAAAATTTTAGAAAAAATCATCAATAGTCAAAATCACTACTGAGTCACCTTAAATAACTTTAATATATAGAAGGCTGTGGAAATTCTGACTTTTTTGGTGATAACTTTGTGAAAATTATTACTTATTCTAGATATATAGGCTTATAGTGCCTCCAGCCTTTAGCATTAATGAAGGCTATATGATTTCATAACCTTGCGCAGATTTTATATAAAATGTTCGAAATTTGATTCCGCAATGATCACGGCCACGCCCCCTTTTTTAAATCCCCATTTCCCAAATCCCGCGGGTTTTCTGTTCACAATCCCACAGGTGCAGGCCAGTAATTCCGGCTGGAAACAAGTATGATTATTTACAGTCGGGGATGAGACCGGGTGGCCAGCAGGCTTGGCCTGGCTCCCTATTACTATTAGGAAGTGCCGGAACGGAGGGCAAGCGAGCGGCGGGTTACCGTACTATTAATCAAACATGACCGTAGAGAAATATTTGTTCCCTCTACAGTTAAATCTTTACAAAGCCGTAGCTAGCCGTTAGACTTCAGCACCCTTTAGGTTTCAGGAAACCTGTACTAGTTCATTCTACCTGATTGCACCAATAATAAAATTACAGCCACTTCATAGAAACAGTTTTCTATCAATATTGCAAAGTATTGAAGTTAAACTATGTTAAACTATTTTACTTTTTGATTGTTGTATGTCTTCATGTAAGCGGGTATTTCAGATTTCTACCAGCTGCAGGTTATACCCTACCAGCTCCAGTGAAAAAAAGTGTGGCAACTGCGTGCCTCTCACTCAGTATACACATTGGTGCAGGTGCAAGCTTATCATTCGGTGTACCTTCAAAGACCATTTAAATTGATCCTTACTGTAATGTGTAGCCACTGAGATGTACAAGATGTATTAATATCTCCCTCTTTCCACTCTAACACACTTATTAATTTAAGCCTTTGCATGTTGTTTTTTGCGTACATTTCCGTCATTTCCGTCGTCCACTCCCGGGAGTGCGAGAATGGCGAGAGTGTTTGTAAACAACCTATGACGTCACACCGTTTAGAGGATTACGTAACCTTTAGTGGTTGCATTCGGGTAGGTTCAGTGTGCACCTCTGTCACCCAGCCTCTCTATCTCTCTTTTCCCTGTTCGACTACCTCACTATCTGCCTCTCCCTCACCCTCTCCCTCCCTCTCTCTCCTTTCCCTGTCCGACTACCTCACTACCATACCTGTTACAAACCCCTCCTCCCCCTCCTTCTCCCCTCTCCCTCTCTCTCTCTTTTCCCTGTTCGACTACCTCACTACCATACCTCTCTCCCTCTCCCTCTCTATCTCTCTCTCTTTTCCCTGTTCGACTACCCTCTCCCTCTCTCTCTCCTTTCCCTGTCCGACTACCTCACTACCATACCTGTTACAAACCCCTCCTCCCCCTCCTTCTCTCCCTCCTCCTCCCCTCTCTCTCTCTTTTCCCTGTTTGACTACCTCACTACCATACCTCTCTCCCTCTCTTTTCCCTGTTCGACTACCTCACTACCATACCTGTTACAAACCCCTCCTTCTCCTCCCCCTCCTTCTCCTCCCCCTCCTCCTCCTCCTCCTCCCCCTCCCGACCTTTACGACCAACTTTTTTTTGGCCAACTTTTTTTCTGACTCAACTTTTTTCTGACCCAACTTTTTTCGACCAACTATTTTTTACGACCAAATTTTTCGACCCAACTTTTTTACGACCAACTTTTTTTTCAACCAACTTTTTTACGACCAACTTTTTTTATGACCCAACTTTTTTTTCGACCAACTTTTTTTTATGATTTTTTTTACAAAGAATGTACCTGTCCACACATTACTCATTATTATTATTATTATTAAGGAGGGGGAACAAAAGGGGAGTGAGAGCATGGGAGGTAGTCGGGGAGGGGGAGGAGAAGGAAAATTGATAGATGTATAGGTGTGTGTGTGTGTGTGTGGGGGGGGGGGGGGCAAATTCTTCCCATGAAACCCTCTTTATATCAGTCATCCTCATCTCTCCTCCCCCTCTCTCTCTGTCCCTCCCTCTCTCCCTCCTACACCTTAGGCCTACTACCCTGACATAGACCCCCTGTGATTTTAGCCATTTTTTGCAATCAAATTAATATCTCCAAATTGAAATAAACGTCCAGTAAATTGTTAGATTCCTATAAGAAGTAGAAACACAACTGCCTCTACAATCCAAGTGCCGAAGGCACTTGTTTCGACATAAAACGGTGGATACGGTACCGTATCTAGATTCAATGTTTTTCGGTTCAATCCAAGTTCCGACCATCTTTACATCATTAAGACTAAGTACCGTATGTGCGATTGCCTATGAGGACCTAATAACAATCGATGGACAGATTATTCAGTTTGGAGCCAAGCGATTGATCACCACAGAAACACACTTGACGCATGGAGTTGCTATCGTTATAACGACGTTATTTCGCGAAGTGACATTCAAACGGATACTTACTACTGGGAAGTTACCCCCAAATCATCACATCAAAGGTAACTTGGAGCTGCATTTCGAACGAACATATAAAGGAGATGAGCATTTTCAATAAAACTAGCTTTTTCGCTCGCAAAGGCCGAAGCCGAAACCTCTACCGGAAGTAACGATTGCGAGAGTCTAAATAATCAGAGTTACTACAAGGTAAACGGAATAGATATACGGTAGATCGACTCCCACGGACTAGCGAAGTATGGTTTTGTTTTGAGTAAAACATGTTTCAATGGAAATAAAATTATGTATTATTTTCTGAATTCGTAGTTCCATCCCTCGTCAAAGCAGTGCTTCCATTTACACACAGGGACAATTAGTATTTTACAACAGTAGGCGTAAACATCCAAAATGGCGACTGGCGACAAGAAGTTGGTCAGATCGAAAAGCGGATTGAGAATCGTTGCCATAAACGAGGAAGCAACAAGTCCCCTTTTACTGAGTGAACCTCCCTGGATTCCCGATACTGAGGTGACTTAGATAGTATTATACTATACTTATATCCATAAACCGTAAACGCTGTTATTACGATGCAATATGTCTATCCCCTAGGGCTAGGCCTAGGGCTAGGCCGAAGTCTGGTACGGTACGGTAGTTAGGTGTCCCATTTCTCCCCGAGTCCCGCGTTTTTTTTAAAAGAGTGTTCTTACAAGAGGTGCCAAGTTGGAAGAGGTAGAAACGGGGATAGGTAATTTCCCCCGTCCTTGAGTAGTGATTGAGCGCCGCAGGTGTGAGTTACTAAGTAGGCCTAGTGGTCGCTAGGGCTAGGCCTCAGGCTTAGCCCCCCCCCCCCCCCCCCCCCCCCTTTCGCCCTCCCCCGATATTTTTTTCAAACTATAATATAGTAGTAGGAGTGAAATGGGGGCATTCTAGGGTCATTTCACTTACTCCAGAACTCTGAAAGCATTGCCTATAGCTGACGTACTGACTATTCTTTAATTAGCTCGGGGAGGGATGATGTCATCTATGATCTAAAGAAAATCTTTCAAATAATATTTTAAAGAACATAATTTTTACACATACATTATGTATTATATACTTAGTCAAAAGTGCGTAAAAAGAACAAACTGACATTGATCAGATGAAGGAGTATGGCCCCTGGAATTTGTTTTTCCTGTGACTGAATCTGACTGTGGAAAACAACTTCCTTCATTTGGCAAATAAACCCAACCCACTCAATACAATAATATCATTGACAGTGACACTCACCTGAAGAGAATCAGGTGTTGGCAATTGGCCTGGGCAACCAGAACACCCCTCTGGCATCATGTCGCAGAGAGGTATTTGAAACCCACGCCAAGAACATAACATGAGGAATAAAACTTATCCTCACTAGTAGTCAGACAACGGGTCAGACACTAGCATGGTAGCATAGACAGGAGGAGCTAGATGGTTTGTAGAGATCTGTCAGCAGACTGTATCATCATAAGTCTTTAAGACTGCTTTCTATCACCATCTAGACTATGCCTGTGTCCCTGGGCCTTGGGAAATGTATAGGTATTTACCAAATTTAAAGGTCTTTACCCGCCTCATTTGCACTGTTGCCGGAGGCAAGGAATTAATGCATGAAAAATTGAAGTCACAATATCTAATTGATTAATTCAATTTCCAACAACATGGGTCAGAAAAAAATCAATCAAAATTGGAATAGCATACTAAGTGTGTTTAATGACTGAAATAACGGAATTAATCAACATTCCCTCTTCCATGAGAGAAGAGACACAAGATAACATACCCTTTGTTGATGTCATGATACATTACAATTTCCTGTTGTAAATCAAATTTCCTGTTGTAAATTACAAATTGTAGGCCTTCTCCCCATCTTTTTCTGGGGAGAAGAGGTCGCGTCCCTCAAAATTGTATTGTGAATTGGCTGATATACATTTATTTTGTGCTTGGTGCCTTACTTAAAAGTCCCAGGATTTGTTCTGAAGGTCTGTGTTATCCCAAAGTTTAAATATTTCTATGGATTGGTCATACTGATTTTTTTTTCAGTGTCAGGATTGCGTAAACTGCCAAGCCAAATTTGACTTCATGAAACGTCGGGTAAGTAACTCTTATTTACAAATGTCAGAGCTGTTTTCACTGTGAAAGCAGGTGATTATAAAAAAAGTGATTGAAGAACTTCAAAATAAGCCAATTTCACCTATCAAAGGAACTTTGATCTTTGATTTTATTAATTATTTTAAGTCAGAAAAAGGTAGATTAATTGGTATTCCCGAATGAATTAATGTAATGATTGATCAGATACATTTGATTTGTTCATTGATTGTCATATCTTAGTTCGATACAGTTCTTACCACCGAGATTTTGTTTAGTGTTTAGGCTGTGGCTTAGCGCAGCCTTATTATGATTCTCCCAGAATCGTTTACACCTAAGGCTCACTACACATGTACATGTAAACTGAAAACATCTAATGAACATCAGGTGGCATTCTAATCAGTGATTTGATCTGAGATCAACCCTGTCGGTCCATATACCACTGAATAAACAACCTCTTCTCTTGTTCAAGATTGGGAGTTATTACATAACAGTACCCCACCTCCCTCTTTCTCATTTTCTTTCTCTCTTTCTCACTCACCTATTTCCCCTATCCCTATGGATACATTACAATCTCTAGTTAAATGTATGTAAGGGACAGTGTTCAATGGAAAAAAGTATGTGCACTTAGATTTCTACAACAATTTCAGGGATTATTTCTGCGGCATATAATCTTATTTCTAACAACTCAATTCCGTACAATTTAATGGTCATTTTAACATTTAAATGGAAAACTTAAAAAAATTCTCCTGTCTTCTAGTTATAACATTACATGAGGTCTATTACCCTTCATAATGAGATTACCCTTCATAATGAGCCACAGTCATCGTTTCCTTTGGGAAACGGAAATAACCAAAAACGGTAGACAATAATAATAATAATAATAATAAAATACTAGATTTTTATTTCCATAATACATTTACAAATGTAAATATGAATGCGGACTAGAGATTGATTATGAAGAGTGTACAGATCTTCCAAATACCCCCGATAAAGATACCCACAATAAAAATAACAACATAAATTGTAGACAATACACAACTGAAACCGCCAACAGTACTGTTAAATATCAACAAAATATCCTTCATTGATACGTATTTAGTGTGCCGTGGTATTACTAAGCGCACTAAGGTTGATAAAGCTTAATATGCTATACTGTGGTCTATTAGGATTCCACCATCCCACTTTGTTACAGATATCAAAGTTCATCTAGCCCCTATTGTTGTACACACGTCCTAACTCTACTGCATCTAGCCTTTAGTCTGTTGTAATTAAGAATGTTATTGTTTCGTATATTTACTTATTCTATTTTTTTATATTATAAAAATGTTCAAGCAACACAATCCGTGATGACTGGTAATGATGATAAGGAAAAACGTATTGTAGTAATTAATCAACGCTGACATACTTGATTTTCAGCATCACTGTCGTCGCTGTGGCCATGTGTTCTGTGGAAAGTGCTGTGACAACAAACTGTCACTTCCCCGGATGTCTTTCATTGATCCCGTCAGGCAGTGTGCTGACTGTGCTGCTACCACAAAAAAAGAAAATGAGTTTTTTGAACGCCACATTAAAACATTGATAGCAGGTTAGTTGTTCTTGTTAATTCTGATATATTTTAATGATTCCGGTTTAAGATAGATCATAAATGTTAGGCAAATACATCAAGTGAAACCTACCTAACATATTGCCCAAATGTTATCACTTTCACTGCATGGAAAATTCACCACAGACCGCTTCCATAGCATTGTGTGTCGGCGAGAATATGTGCCCACACAGTTCTGCATATATCTCTAAGTTATATTGCATATATATTTAACAAATTAAAGTCAACACTCTGCAGACTTCAGCCCCCTAATTGGCTTGGGGCGTAAATTTTTAAGGCAGTGGTCGTTTAACCCTAAAATCCAAGGGAGATTCAGGCCAACTGCTGGGAGAGAATGGTAGCTGCTGCTAGGATGGTCCTGTGTGGGCTGCAATGTTAACAGCTGTAAAGAGAAAGAAACCATGAATAGGTGAAGTGAGTTCATAACAGATCCAACTTGCATAACCACCAGGTGCTGTAGCTCACTAAATAAATCAATAATGTACATATGGAACTATGCAATCCTATTTAGTATTAATATATCGGATCAACTGCTGATTTACGGGTTGGTATATAAGAAATTTCAAGACTTGCAGCAGCTACCGGAGGAGGTGCTTGCAGTTCAGCAAGTAGTCTCGTTTCTATTAGATTTCTCCTTAGACAAGCCTTGTCTACGGGATTACTTATGTAATCATCCTCCCTCCCTGCAAGGGTAACACCGTTAATAAAGTCTGTAGAAAGAGCACTTCCTCTTATTGTCATTCTTTAACTTTGAGACTAACTCCTAGACCAGGTTCATTACATATTATATAAGACAATGTATGGTGGTAGAGCTTGCACCACATATGACTAATAGTGGTATGATTTAAGCTTGTTCGTTGAAGTGCTTGTAGTAAAAACTAGTAAAAGCTATACTTTTATTACCTCCGCTGGGCTCCTGAGATCTTGAAAAATAACTGCACACTTCTAACTTTTTAATGTATATGCAAGAGAACTTGAGGTATTTACAGAACTTTCCGGACATATTGTAGCATAGCATGTGGTGAAATAAAAAGGCATGCCATGCCGTGAAGTGACCAGGGGAAAGAAAGAAGACCGGATAAATTTCCGATTCTGCTACAAGGTACATGGCAAAAGAGCATCCCTTGTTAAATACACATTTAAACAAGAGCAAGAAATAATTTGGTTTAACACTAAGCCTTTATGATACTGTGCACAGCCCAGTTTCTGAAATAATAGTTATGTTTCGTCAGAATGATGACAGCAATGGACTTTCTCACAATGCACTGTCATTAGCATTCCGTGCTTTCAACGAAACTCCTCAATTGAAGCCTTTCTTCTGACAGGAGCTGATTTCCAAGTTTCTAAACCTGACGAGGATGTGGACAACGCTCCTATATATATTTGCAAACTCTCATCAGATCACAGGTATGAAAAATTTGACAATTGCAGGCTGTAAAATGATTTTTACTTTTAATCATTCTGTTCCCACCTTGTTGGGGACACGTCCGGAGGTTATTTAAGTTATTCGGAAATACAGGGATACGCCTTAATCCTCAATCAGCCATATATATTATCTTGGGATCTCCTTTATAGTCACATTGTGGCTTCATCTCATTAAATAGTCGGGGTGCGAAGTGATGGTGTTATAACCGTTTTGGTAGGTAGATGGGGAAAATACTCTGCTATATCTTTATGTTGAAACCTAATTTTTATGAAAAATATTCACTATGAAATCGTTAAAACGTTCCCGCTAGGGGCTAAAATGATTACAAATAATTTGATTGCTAATGTATTTTTTAGATTCCTACAGTTTGAAAACAACGGTCATGGGGAAGAACTTGAAGAAATAGAACTTCGTAAAATGTCTTCAGTTAGGATTTTGACGTCTGCTGTTGATTCACTTGGTAAGTATGTATCTGTCAGAAATTCCGATTTAAACGCATTCATCCTGTAATATTTTAATCTTAGTTCGTCTATACTATTACTAAGGGGAAGATAATTAGATTAAAGCATTTATTAGTCAAACGTGAGTCTATACTTTTGCTTTATTGGTTGAAGCATATAATATTGGGGTGTCTAAATTCCCCCTCTCATTCCTACTGCAATATTCTATTAGTTGTCGATGAAGGTAAGTAAATATTTGTTGTTTGAGTTGGCGCTTTTAAATAAGGACGAAATCCTATTACATTGTGTTATTCTTATCCTCCACTTTTTATTATATGATATTCACCTTGTCCTATTTTATTGTTTGTCCGTCAAATTGTACCTTGACGTTCTCTTATGATTGTTTTCAATGGTATATTGAATAACAACGTAGATATTCACTCCATTTGGCGTTTTGGTGCTTCCCCCTCTACATTTCATTTTGAGAATGTATCTGACTTATTATAACCCATTATTATATATATGTCCACAGAGAACTTCACTGTGGTTTATTAATTTTGTGTACCGCTGTAATGTGTTATATATATATGCATGTCTCACCTACTGCGAATTTATCTTCAGAACAGCTTTACTCTTATATATATATAATGCTTTTATTCATTCATGATATACAATTACAATATCACATAAAAAATGGAAAAGGTTTTTGTCCTCTGCCCCCTCGCAGTTCTTCCACGACCGCCCTAGCTTTACTCTTACACCCTCCCTCAACATTCTACGTTTAGTAAAGTGGTAGTCTCTGTGCTTTATCGTGTATATATTATTATCAATCCGTGTCTATCTACTTGTATCAATCTACTTGTACTATGAGCATATGAACACATCTTGTTTTCCGATATTTAAAAGCATTTTAACTGTATAATTACATACTGTTACCGTTAAAACTACTTCCAGTATGAAAATGGGATATCTCGGCTAAGTTGGTTACAAAATAAAACAATTCAGCCTGGAATAGGCATTAAACAGAAGTTCGAGGGAAAAACAAAGGATCAATGGTGAAAAGAAATTTACGCTCTCTCTATATATGTAGTGAATTTCCCCCTCACAAATAGGGTCTAAAAATTGGTATTTGTGCGATATTTAATTAAATATTGATGCTAGATGTATAACATAAGGTACGCACTCGTTTCTTTCGTTACAGTGGACACACACACACACCTTATTTTAAAAGATATATTTGGTTTCACCGAAATCTCCACAATGGTGGAATTGACCATATGTATTGTTGTAATTACAAGCCAATCCTAAAACAATGGTCCTCTTACTTAGAGATTTGGAAGCTGCTTTTAAATTCACTTAAGTGTAATGTGTAATGCATTCAGCAGTATAAGTTTTTTTTCTTGAGACCTATCTGCGTGTAGGTTACAGTCGGGCCTAACAAAATGTCTTAATCACCGAACGCAACGAAAGATAATTTAGAAAGCCACAAATATTCCACATATCTTAGAAACTAAAGAGTTAAGACAGAAGAGGGTTGAGTTATTCGTTGTTTGAATGGCAGGGGGATAACAGGATAATCTCCTTCAAAATCAGGAAAACTGGATTTACGGGTATTACTTGTCTGCCATTAAAGTTTCCCACCCTCAGTTATGGTAACAAATCTAGGGCTGCCGTTCCACTGGTGCAAAATCATAAGTGGGTATACATGGGCCAGTCATTCATTTATTGCAGATTCTACTCATTTCTTTTCAGGGAATGTGTTGGCCAATGGATTGACTTTTAACCATAGCAGTGACCAGGAATCCCATCAAGTCAAGTTGGTAGCACTAGAGGGCAGTTCCAAACGTCAGGCAATGCTCTGGGTAGCAGCAATGCAGAGAGTAAGTAAGATTAGGTGGTATTAAACTGAACCCCGTGAGGGACTCCCAAAACGTAAAAATAAATCAGTTTCTCATCCTGGAAAGAAGATAGACCATATAGTGCGTTATGGATTACTTGCTACTTCAGTGTATAGATCTATTAATGTTACAATGCTAGAATATTAAAAATAATGCTGCTTTTTATTGGCTACAGGCGATGAAACTTATGTACGGAAACCAGCCATCCACTCCATAAAGGCAGTACCACATATTGAAATTACTACTTTCATCGGAGGAACTACTGGTCCATTGTATGCAATATCTCCTACTTAAAAGTGTGAAAATGGTTTTGGTTTAACTTAACCAAACCAACACAATGAGCCGCAGTTTTTGCTCTATGCTAAGTGGGTTACAATCCGATGTGATAACCATGGTGGCAGTTCCTGCTCTTTTTGTGACTATTTACTATCCTCATTTTTATTCATGGCACCATAGTATTATTTCTAATGGCACGGGATGTATCTATAGAGCTATTTGGAACTCGTAAAATATCTCGCGAATAATTGACGTTGGGGCTTCGCTGAAATTAACTATTTGGAATGAAAATAATTTCCATTACGTCAATCTGAAATGCCATGCTGTCTAATTAAATGTGCTTACCAACCGTTATAGGATACCAAGGCCTTTATTGCTAGCTTGATCTAGTTTTCACCAAAACTGCAAAGAGCCCTAGGACTGATATTTTGCTGGTGAGCATAATTTAATAATCGATTCATGCACCAGGCTTTGTAATAATAATGGAATATGCACAGGCTTATGCCTGGTATCGTAAAAACCTAAAAGGAATCGTGTTCGCGTATTTAGTGGACTATTTAACTTCTGATTATTTAAATAGCTTCCTAAAACATGGAATGTATCTGAGGAATTAATGTAGAGGAGAGTTATATTGAATGCGGTTGATTGTGGTCAAGGTGCCGACTAATCGAAATTCTGCTACCAAACTAAGTGCTGTGTAATCTATGTATATGATGAAAGATGATTGCCCTTCAGTGATGTAAATTTGGGCATTGTTCTTCATTCACCCGACACTTTCTCGTTCCTTCACGACATATGGAACAGTCTACTGATATGAGCAGGAGGCAAGGAGTCAAAACCTTATATAATATTTTTGGAAATTACGAAAAAGAGATAACAAATCTGGCATCATGTGAACACCTCTATCGCACAGGGTATATTCAATATGTGCTATTGCAAATTAATGTTCATGGACCTGTAACTATATGTGTACAAGAGTAAACTTTACATATGGTCAACAGTATATGTGTATACAAGAAAAGAATGAATGATGTTTGTCAGTATGTAAGAGCGGGTTTCATAATGTGAATATTTGTATGTACATGTGATTCTGGTTGGAGAGATACATTAATTATTTTCTCTTTGCGTAGATAACTATATATTAAGCTTTAAAATCTGTCTGCGCAAGTACCAGTCTTCTCAACTAATCCCTAAAGTACCACAGTGTCTAAAATAGCTATGGCAATTGTATAAATATATAACCTCATATGGTTTGTAAATTTGTTTTACGTTGATGTTAGTATCTGTTTCGCTTTGGGAGGTGGTCCCTGGTATTGAAAGGGATCACCTTATGAATTATGCAATCATCTCCCACCTCCAGTTCTTCCATGGGGAGAAACTTCATTCTCTAAGCTTTTCCGTATTGGGAGAACCATATTAATGTAATTTTGTATATAAAAATAATCGCTGCTTACATGTTTAAATTGGTGTATGGAATGATAATGCACGACTAAAATGGATGTACTGTCAGGTTTGCATAAACTATTACCAGTTGTCTGACTGAGTATAAGAACACAATATCATCTAATGAGTGTTTAATGCAAGTGTTTGGTTATCACACTGACAATGACTAGTTTCCTACATTATTTTCTATTTACATTTTTTTTTTGGGGGGGGGGGGGGGGGGGGGGGGCGGTGAATTCATATCATAAGATGAATTCATATTGTCCGTCGGATGCGTTCGAATTTGTATGTATACATTGGCGTATTATTTGCGGGCAATGTTGGATTTGCCAAAAGACGGAATTTGCATCCCTTTAACTGTTGATAGCAAAGAGGTTGAATTTAAGGTAATGTCTGACACGAACCTAGCTGTTGACATGTCACAAACCACCATCTGGCATATTACACCGAGGATGTCTAATGATTCCCGCACCACCAAGTAGATATTTTCATACTCGTCTTACTCAAAAGACAATAAATTGCATTTATTCGGGGGCCCAACTAAAATTCAGCAAAAGTAATTTTGCGGACACGTCTTATTGTAAGCCATGTCAGAGAGGCTCAAGCATTATAACTATGTCAATTAAGTCATTGTCTGTTGCTAATTGGACATTCTTCTGAAGACTTAGCATTTATTAGGTATATATTTGATGAAAGTTATTTTGTGTATGATTCAAAGATAAGATCGATGGACATTGAGGAACTTGTAGCAAAGAAATGGCATCACATATTTAGGTGAATTGGCTGAGGATGGATATATTTTAATCCAGAATTCTAATGTGCATCACTGTTAAACAAATTTAACAACTGAATTATTTGATGTATTATTTGTATGCCTATGAGTAAAAAGTAATCCAATAATCTAATCCATAGGTTTGCACTAAAATATCCAATTTCTCAGCGACCTATGAAGACAATAATACAATCCAGTTTCTGTCTGGAAAATGTTTGTGTAGTGCAGATCTTGGGCGAACAGAAAGAGATTATTGTACAAATAATTGGTGCTTCAATTCTCCAACCTTGAGCTTGTTGCAGGTATTGACTTTGCATTCTTATCATCTTGTCTTGGAATGTTATCATTGAAAGGAAAGCGTAATGGGCTTAAACGGTGCTAGCTTGTACAATATGGGAACTACTTAAAGCCAAGATAACGCATGAAGATCCACCACTAAATTCATAGAGGAGAGTTTCTAAGATATTATGGACATTAATTGGGAGATAGAAGATTATGGCTGGCTAAAACCTATTGAATATTATGCGAGAACATTTTAGTATTATATCAACTGAATTATTAAAAGCTAAATCTGAATTGTAGGTTATGGCCTTATACATTAAAATGTTGCAACAACGAAGGGATAAAATAACAAAAATTATCATTTAAACTGGCCTGTGCAATGAGTTCCTATTACTCTGTGTATCTTGCTTTGATATTAAAGATTATATCCATGTTCTTTTCAGTGATAACTTGGCCTTAAGTAGAAGATATTATCCTAAGAATTCTGTAAATCCTATACAAAAGTATATTTCCTTGGTAAAAATGCATACATGTATATATATATATATGAATATTCTTTATCTTAAGGGCATAACCAGTTGATGATTGGAAAAAGTAATGTAATGTAAATATCCATGTAAAAATTACTTCATGCTTATAAAATTTGTACCAGTTAACGACTTGTTTTGTTTGATATGAAAACAATACTTTAGTTGTCTATTATTATACATCATACAAATTACCCAGGGCTCGCTGGCCGGACCCGGCTTCTCTCTCTCCTCACCATGGCCGCACAAACGCCCGCCCTTCGTCACAACCGCCCCATATTAAAGCTGTATTCTAAGCTAATTTCCGTGAAAAATGAAGTTGTCTATTTAATAGTGGTCTATCCATTCCAGACACATCTAAATGTCACCCAGATTGAGTATTAAAGGATTTTGACCTGGTCTTCTTGGTGTAAAATCACATTATCTCCCAAAATAATTATTTAGAGGATCTGCCGAAATCTCACTTTCGAGGAAATATAAATTTTTCTTCATTTTCTTTATTTGAATCTTCCATTCTAAAGTACTTAGTATAAAGGAATGAAAAAAAACGATAACTATTTTTGGGTCATGGGAATGAAGCTTTAATATCTCTCTCCATCCCAACTCCCTCTCTCCGAAACTCGAGAACGAGTTTAATGGCACCAGCATCGAAGTGGTTCTCTATACTACTGGCTGCAGTGAGTACCAATATGTTACTAGTGGTGTAACACAATGGACGAGGAAGAATCGAGTAGAGTATGAATGTAGTTTAATTCCTGGTACAGGTGTAATATACCGTAGATCGTATACAGGTATGGTGGTAACTAACTGTGGTAATACATGTTCTTATATAATGGGGATGCTTGCCGTCAGGTGAGCCTCCCTGTCTGATTGGACGGTGGAATGGTCCAATCACAGCTAATTAATAATCAGTGCGGCGTTAGCCTTCATACAGGTAAGAGGTATTGAAATTAAAATTTTAGGGATGTATACTTAAGACGCAATAAGGTATAACAGTACTGCAAACTTCATATTTAACAAATAAATGAATATTTTACCTGTAGCCTAACAAAATAACGTCTGTTAATGACCTACGGTATTTATAGTAATTTGAATGTAAATAACACATTCACTTGATTTAATCGGATCTAGATATTGTATGCATTCTTTAGCAGACAATGAATAGAATAGACAATGACCCTCATATCGGCTCTCCCAATACGCTGTTATCTCCTGCCCTCGTGGTAAAGGTACTCTCTTTATCTTAAAACTTCAATCACTCATACCAACAGAGCGGACAGAACTGGACGTGTAGTAGGGTAAGTACTTGTTCATGTCGCAACTTAAATTCGACCCGAGACGACAATCGATGCAGTATTTAAACAAGAATATTCTCCGAAGAAAACACACTCTTGATGAAAAACAGATTTGATTTCAAATTATATTTTACAGCTTGATAATTATTTAATTTCTCTAATAGAATGTGTTATCCTCTCAGTATAACAAATTCGTAGGAACCTTTAATCGCAGTAGACAACTTTGATAAAGTCACAACTATATAATTAGTGAGATTTGCAAGGGGCACATGCAGTGAACCCACATTGATCCCTAACTCTTGTGCAGGACGTAGGAGACAATGGCTACAATTGAAGATCCCGTACCAAATGAATTATTGGAGCAGGAGGAGCAGGAGCTGGGGGCGCCTCCAGTAGGTCCCCCTCCTGGCCCAGTACTCATAGCCGTCGATCAAAGCGATGAAGCTGAAATGGCATTTGATTGTAAGTGGCTTTCCATTTTTTTTTTATTGATTTGATAATTTTACGGATGAATAAACGTATGTATAAGCCGTTGCAATAATATCCATTAGACCGCAATTGTTTTCACATTTACAGTGAATACTTTGATTTATTAAAAAAAAATATATATGACTGCTCCCCCGGACTGCTCCTTACACATGTTTTAGAACGTGTTTGTCCTAGTTAAGGTCCGATTGAGATTTGCAATAAATCGTGGTCTTATCGAATGATCTGAAACACTATTTTAAAATTATATGTAGTTACCAATTCTAAAAAAACTGGTAAAGCTGCTTTTATTTTCGTTACAAGGGTACATAGGCAATTTCCATCGCAGTGAGAGAATGTCAGTAGTTGTATACCACGTAGTAGATCTTCCACCAGCCAAAGCCATGCGTAAGTATCATAGTAGTTGTCCTAAAAATATACCAATCAAACCAGATAAGGAGAGTTGTAATCCTACTACTACGTTGTTCGGAATACTTAGTTGGGAAGCACTTTCTCTTCTAATGCTTCGGATTAATTGTCATTATGTTAATTATGTGATTATCATTAAGGTGTCACACAATGTTCCAATGCCGGACAATGCTAGCATAATTGGTGAATATTTTGTAGTTGGTCATTGTTACGACCATTGAATAGTGTGTAGGCAAAAGTAGAACGTTTTCTCTCGACATGCTCAACGGTTAAAATATTTAAATCTTGGGTAGTCTATTGCATTGCGTAAAGTAAACATGTCCGAAGGTTACGTCAGTATCATATATGAACGTCTATTTCTTATTCTTTAATGGAAAAGCCTCATTACTACACACACTTTAAGTGTGCAAATGATTACTTGGTCACACTCTAATATACCACTCAGTAATGTAAATATTGCCAGCAACAGTATATATTTTGGGAAAGAAGAAGGATGACAACACTTAATAATCCATAGGCATGGCATGTTACGCCAAGGAGTATTGAATAAAGAGTTTCAAACTGTGTCGTACCAGGTTCAAACTCTCCATAAATCAGCTCCATCAATTATCTAGAACGGATCGTTTTGTCTGTAGATAACACCATTTATTTAATATTAACTTGAATGAGTATAAACGTCGTGCGCCATCTTGCAAATATAATGTATACAGTTTCAATATGCACAGCTGGCTGGCACCATTCTCGTAATTGTATATTATAGCTTATAGCAAAGTATAGTAAAGGTGATTGGGACGCTGAGTGCATAGTGGCATTATCATATTATTGCCCTAACTTCCATACAACCTCATCGCGAAAGTGAAAGTCATAATGATATTATATAATGTCTCGCGCGAGCCGTCCTGATATTGACGTTCAAAGTTATCGCATAGAAAATAAATGTTGTACCTTCATCAATAGCAAAGTATAAATGTTGGATTTCGAAATGATTAAATTTCAACGAAAAATACAGTATCACATCATCACATCATCTGACATGCCTACCTACGTGGGGGCCTATGGGATTTCACTAAAATGTCATTATTGATTTTATTGATCGTCTATAAGTCGTTGTATAGTAATGTAATCAGCTGATATGACAATAGGTCGTTTGTCGGAGAGAGATAACAGCTCTAGAGACTGAATGCACAATCAGTCTAAGTGAACACAACAGAACCATTTTATCTATTCCATGAGTACACATATTCACGGAGAGAATAGACCAACCCGACTGGTCTCTACGGAGGTATGCTATTGAACTCTTAACAGCAAACAAACAAAAAAGCAATTCACACTTATATATATTATCTTCTTATGGATTAATTCTCCAATAGTTATCTATTTTATTAGAGTCTATCTGTAAGAGGGGTTTGTATCATGACATAGCTATATATCATGATCCCAGAAACCAAAGATAGTGAACATAGAGTGGAATTATAACTTGAATATTAAACAAGGCCTACTAACTTTTCCTTAACATTTCATTTCTTCTCGCGTTGTTCCGAGCGTCAATATGTATCATTTAGTATATCTAAGAACAAAATACACATGATCAAAATATGTTCACCAAAATAAAATAGAAACTCCATTTCCAAACATAATGATGCGCTGTTGTCAGACATCGCCTAGTAGCTATCGAGAGGAGGGGTCCACGCTGAGCATATTATTTACCACAATATAAAATGTGTTTGATTGATTGAAAACGTTTATTGAACTTTCACTCAGGGGCACACAGACATTTCAGTCACTAGATATCTTGATAAACATCATTTTGCAGCTGACCATGCCTACCCTGTGTCTTGCATGCCAGTGAAGGATTATTTATAAATGTTTGGCTTTTGAGCGGCCAAATTTCAAATCTATTGAACAAAATATTGATACATATCACAGTACATATATCCAATATATCATGGTTTTCCGGTTATTTCCGTTTTCCATAGGAAACGATGACAGGTGATAAATCACGACTTTGAGGGTCGAAATCATACCAAATAAATAAATCTTCATTGATCGGGGAACAATTTTGCTTTTACAGATAATGATTAGAAAAATATCAGGGAGGTTCTGCAAACCAATTTCCTATCTCAATTACGTAACCGTATCCGTATCGTTTTTGTGAATTACGTCATCAATTGTAGTAAACAGAGATACTGTCTGCTGAAGATGCGTTTCTGGTATTCAAGATTAATTACGTAATTATTATGAAAAAATAAAATTAAAGATAACAGCGGCCAGATTGTCACGTAGCCTACTATTAATCAATAGTTGCGTAATAGAAATTGAAATTCAGGAATTGAGAAGTAAAAGTAAAATACGAGTAGTGATAACCAATAAAGTTCTGCAATAAAAGAAAATTGAAAATACTCGTAATAATAATGTAAACTTACGTCATGTTATATAACAGTAAAAATGTATAAAGGGTGTGGTTTGATTAAAGTGCGTCAGGCCAAGATATTAATGAGGATGGCCTACGGAGAAGGTATTAAAGCAGAAGTACTGGTGATAATCTGCGCACCCGCGCCCGCTGGAGTTAGCAGATGACCCAGATTCTCGCGCGCCAAAAGTATTATGGCTGCCGAGGTTAGTGCAGTTGGTGCCTCTACCCTCGGAGCTCGCTTTCACTTTCTTTCAGCTTAAAGACCGCGCGAGGCCTTCTGCCTATAGAAATAAAGATGTCTAATGCCCATATAGAGGTTTTTGAGAGAATATAATAATTATGAAAAATGGCGTAATGAGTTGTAATATTATGTAATGAATGGATGGTACATGGACAGAGGACAGAGTGAATGGATTGTACATGGACAGAGGGAAATATCCTTTTTCTTTCTACGTGGAATTTGAGTGACTTTGTTTCCCGCTTTCAAGAAGCGAAGCCTCTTGTCTTACTATAATAACATTACCCGATATTTAATTTAAGCGCTATGTTTTGCACTTTTCCCAGATGGACATGCTGATGTTTACATGGGTGGTGCTGAATGGCAGCAGATCATAGACCACCAGAAAGCACAAGCCAAGAAACTAGAACTACACTTTAAAGAAAAGATGACTAAGTTAAAGGTAAGTAAACCATTCGCAGAGGTGGCAATGTTGGAACATGTACGTGAAATTGTTCCTACTCAATCTGTAATAGCATTTAAAGCTACATATATATATTCTCAGCTACTACCAAAGTTACTCATGTCTTATATTTATAGGGCTGAATTTATCAATTTATTCTGCTGCTGTTATATGTTTATACAAGAATCTGAATACTTTGGACAGAGCTTAGTTCAAAGAGAAATAGATGGGAGAGAAGACCCCTTGTTGAACTACATGGAGTCTGCTTAATCTGCTTAGCCTAAGTATAATATGTATGTGATACACCCTCTCAAAAGTGGTGATATCCAGACAGTGAAAAACAAATCAGGGACTGATCTACAGTTCGATGGGTTTGGTAACAGTGTAGGAGTACACATGTAGGAAATAATTGTTTTAAAAGCACCACCTGGTGAGAAGTGGAGAAACAACCGGAGCCAGAGGATTACCCAAAGGAAAATGTTAAATAAATCTAGAACATAGAACATTGCTGACATATCTAGGAAAGCATGAACAAAGAGACACGCATTATAATTACGGACTAATAGTCAAACCTACTCATAGATGGATATAGTGAAATAAAATGTGATATTGTAAATCAATGAAAATATTTGTCAGGGAATTGACTTAATGAGGGGTACTATTGTACTTAATGTATTAACAACTGTACCATCATTGTTATTTATTAATTATTTTGTTTTGAGGGCTAACTGGAAGACCTGTATGCATACTTCAATAACAATCAGTATAATATATAAAGCACTTATTCATTTCATGTTCACTGCATGAGGTCACTTAAAATTGTTTTGGCAGCTCATGAATTACTTCTCATTTACCTATTAATTAGTATCACATTCAAGAATTATATCTATAAGTAAAGTTTATAAAACAACTCAGTGCGTGATTCCTTTATTTACATAGCTCTGCGGTCGTGTCAAGACCATTTACTACGCCCGTCCAGGCGAGGCCATCACGGAAGCTGCGGCCAAAGAAGGAGCCTGCCTCATAGTGTTGGGGGCCCGAGGAACAAGCACCGCGAGGAAAACCATCATTGGTAGCACCACAGACTTTGTCCTCAAACATGCACACTGTCCGGTCACAACCTACAGATACAGTCCACAGCGGAGGAACTCTCTGGCCAAGGACCTTGACCCTACAGGCCGCAGGGGGTCATTCTCTAAGCTTCTCAGTCGCCTCGGGGGAAGCTCGGACAAGCCCAGGAGCAGGTCAAACTCTTTTGAAGTCCGCCGCTCGTATAATAGTTCTCGTAGCAACTCTAGAGATAATTCCAGGTCTGCTTCACCTATTCCAACAGATGGCCAACTTGATGGATCATACAAAAAGAGCCATCAGTAAAGAATCGTCAATAGCGAAACAGAAAGGGTCTTAAATTAAAGGGCCAGCTAATTCTAAACATACTACACATTATTCTATGACATGCATTCTAATCATGCTATTTGAAATGCTTATGAAACATTATTGTGTGCCACATTTTTTCCGGTTCCTATTTGATGAGGCAGATTCGCAGTGCAAGCTTCAAGTTAACTCGTGTTTTAAACGTATTAGGTAATACATGAAATTGCATTATTTTGTCATGACTTGAATCCCTTTAAGATGATAATAGCGTCACAGGAATTTGTTGTCCCTAAATCATCAATAAAAATGCTACCAAATTGAAACAACCATAATTACGTTAGGGTTTTACAATAACAGTTACCCGATGGCCAATATTTTCATTGTTAATTAAACTTGAGAATATACTACCGGTATTTCTTTATTCCACTACCTTGAGAGTACTGTCATGAGCTTCAATGAAATAAATAATAATCAGAAGATGTACTTTGTACACGGGATTGCTACTGTTTTACTTCTTTTTAGAAAGGGACCCATGGTGTTTGAATACATATAGGCTATGCATAGATCTCCATCTCCAGATACCACCGTCAACATGGAACCCATGCGTAATATGCATCCAGACAGATGCGGTACTGAGAAATTTAGATTTTACCATGAGGAAGTACATATTTGTCAAGAGTTACATTATTATTAGGTGCTGCTATTTCAAGATAGTAACTATGGTGGAACTGGAATTTTTTTGCGGTAGTTTCACCCCGTATTCGTATTAATGTCGTCTAAGAATCGTTATTCTTTAAAGAGGGATAATTATGTTTTATCTTACTTGGAAAAGGCGAACATATACATTTAACATCGGGATGAAATTAGCATGTTTAAAGTAAATTTACTAAATATAATTTGCTGGAAATGATCTGCATACCCTGGATCAACCTATTTTGAACTGGACATCGGCGAACCGAATCTTTCATAATAATAAAAAGAGGCTATCTTTAGTTAAAACCTTTATTAAAGTAATCGTATTATAGTAAACAATGACCAGATGCAACATGGTTGAAGTATCACAGTTACGTGTCAGATGACGAAGGCGAATTCCCAGCTTCTTTTTTGCGTTGACTGGCAGTTAAAAGCTTTAGTTGTTTTAATTTACCGTTTTCCCTGAAAAAGATTAACGCATTCCATTTAGGAAAAACATAATACTATAACAGCAACATTAACAAAGTGATTCACAAAAGTCGGATATTTCATTTGGTTTCTAAGATAGTACGATATAATTATTCTTATCATAGTCGAACTCACCTAGCTCGTCGCCTAACTGCGTCGAGATGGGCAAATGCCTTTTTATCCCTTTCGTCCATATAGTTACGAACAACGCGTTTTGAGTATCTAGAACATACAAAACACCAATCACACACGTTGTAAAAATAAAATAAAGTCTCGAGAGTGGAAACTAATAACATATGTTGTCAATGTGTATTTTCCCTAACTATGATCACCCAATGATTCTTTGTAGTCAAGAGTGTTTTTCTACGATTTTTAAACTGGTTCATTTTATCAAGGCCATAGGACACCGACATAAATGGTTAATGAATAATGACTGGTGAGAAACCGTTAATTATTGACTGTATAGTTTGAACAACGGCTGGGGGCCTGCCTTCGAGTAGAAATCATGATTTCCCTTTTATCATGATGAAAATAAAAAGTTATTATCAATAATATTATTAATGATAATAATATAAAGAGGTCTACTCACTGAACTGCGCCTAAGTGAAGAACCACCCCCAAGGCCATAACCACGAAACATCCTAATACAATAGATGTATTAGACAGACGCCGCACCCCTTTGATTCCATAATACATATCCTCATCGTAAAAGCGACTGTGATCTTGAGATTTGTCCCTCATTTCGAAAATGGTTTCGTCCCAAAATGGTTTTTCTGTCTCAGCACTAGAAAAATATTCATAAGAATAGGGGTTTATTATGAAGTATGAGTCAATTTACACACAGAAATATTCACAGATTTACGGTATGTATTCGCCGAGGGATTATACACAAAACAGAGCTAAATTGAGTTTATTAATCAGTTTAACATCTGCCTTAGGTGGTTATTGCCCCAAGACATTCAAGGCAGTGATTAAAGTTGGAAAGACAACGAGATTATATTCAATGTTATATCGTTGGGGATTACCCCCCCCCCCCACCTCCCCACAATTATAATGGGATAGGGTCCCTTCCCAGAATAACGATACAAATATGTATCGATGGGGTCCGATTACAGAATTCTACTTCGATTATGCTTTATTTTGCGAAATGATGTAAATAGTTTATGTTAGATATTTATCATGATATGATAACAATTAAATATTATTTAATTTTCTTCTCACTTAGTAGGCCTATAGGTCCCCGAGCCAGGCATCCCCGATATGTCTGCTGATTGTTGCTTAATGTTTCTCTGATAGGCCAGTAGGGCGGCCAGACTGTAGTCATATTCCCGCCGCGAAGAATGTTTTCCTAGGACAGTGTAGGCTTCATTGAGGCGTACAAAGCGGGCGTGCATGGAAGGGTCCCCAGGGTTGAGGTCAGGGTGCGTCTGCAGATGAGTATTGCATGATGTAATATATTTGATCATCCTTAGGCACAGTTCCTAAACACTTTTATTTTCATAAGAATAGATTTTATATCACTCAACAAATGTATAATATGTCGTCACCTTTTCCCATAGAGGAATTAAATAAAGCAGAATATAAAACATACTTCTTTCGACTTTTTCAGGAATGCGGCTTTGATTTCCGAATGTGTTGCATTCTTGTTAATATCAAGAATGTCATAATGGCACTGTTTCTTTTCTGGTCCAGCGATAAAAGAAACCCTCCTCACAAGTCTTTTAAAATCCATTCGAACTCTGTCAGAAAAAAAGGAATTCATTGACGATTGGCTCTATGAAACAAAGCAGAAACAACTTTTATACATATTTTTTTGTTTATTCACATTATCAACAGCACATGGATGTTTTTCAGGCTGGAGATACATGTTCGTATTCTCTTATTAGCTGATAGCTGATTAGCCTATATTGGCTGATGACTAACCATGTTAGGCCTGTGAATGTGGAAACAATATACATATAGTATAGATTAGAAGCAATGACTAAGCCAAAGGGTAGTAAGCACCCAACGTACCTGCATAATGACTCTTTCTCTGCATGCCCCAGGCGGAGAATGGGGCTACGAATACATTGTCCGCCGATTTCGGCGAGGGCCTGCATTTAATCCTTCTGGGCTCCCTCTTGAGGACTGGCTGCGAATGATAAGAATGAACTATATTGTCAGTGTGCAAAAAATCCTGGTCCAGAAGTATCAAACCGCCCATAATATATTTTTTCTGTGATAAATGAGTTGCTTGTGACTGACGTTTACCTTACAGATTGTTGAATGATCCCCCCCCCCACCCCCCCCTCCTACCTAGTGTCACGCACACACCACTGCCATCGTGTGTGTGTGATGCATGCTCTATTGCATCACGCTAGGCCTGGCGGTAGGGTGCCCTTAGGGCTCCAAAGTGGTGGCGCAAATGGCGGTCGGCAAGTCCCAACGCATCCCCATAAGATTACTATAGGAATATCGAGAATCTATTTTAAAGCCTAGATGGATTATTTCTTCGGACAAAACTTGGAGAGGACATAATATAATTGCGATTTCAGGGTAAGGATGTCGGCTATAGGTATGTTTAATAGGAAAACGGCATGATCTCTGTGAGTTCTCTATAGACTGGGTTTTGACTCTAAAAGCCTGGGGCAACGAAAATGATTCTAAGTATGCCAGCTGCGCCCGCCTTTCTCAAGGCGGTTTTTGGTCGCCGATCGTCTAGAATAGCGTGCGGCACAACGCAGTGAGATGTGTGAGTTCTATGCTTTTCCTAGGTATCGTTTCTGTTGTCATTTATATTGCTATGCCTTCACCATCTCGCCTTGCCTGGCCCGGCCTCCTTGCGCATAGCCGTAGCTGTGGTTACATCTCGGTGCACGGTGCACGGTGAACACTTGTTTCATTCGAAAGTGGGTTGGCGGTACTGGTTATCACATGGACAACGCATGGTATATGTGCATCTAGTATTGAGTTAATCTGTCCGTTTTTGTGCGTAAAGCAAAATACTGTTGAGAAGGTACATGATATTGCATCTAAACTTTTAGTAGCGTGAGATTGTTGGTATAGTATTTCCGCAGTGAAGAAACAAGTCCACGGGAGGAATTTTCAAGTTATTTGAGATTCATGCATGTCTGTATACCTGATAAAGAGCACTAGGTGGAAGTGTGGGGACCCGTTTGTTGTTGTTATGGTTTGGTCCTCCGGCCCTGGGGGCCGCATTGGGGTCACTTAGTCCAGAACTTTTGCCCGCTAGGTTGTTACAGGATATTATTTTATTTTCTGTTTTTGTTCTTATAGTTACTGTTTTCTCTTTTTCAATGACAATACCCACCACCCGCCCTGCTCCTACCTTAAAAATTGCATTTGTTTCAGTGTCTTAACTGCCCTGCCTTGCCACAAGGGTGCGGGGCAGAGCCCTACTGCTATCCATTTTGAATATATCCCATTTGCCGGTTATGTTGTGCCAAACACCACTTCCGGGTACGGGACGGAATAAGGGATTTAACGGAATGGTCGGCGTTATTGCTGATAATGAATGTTTTCAAATTGGGGTTTGTCTACCATAAATGATATACTTCTTCCCACAAAAAGGCCACCTAACTATGGCAAGTTTCCATTCAGCCTAACTACAGTTCACAAATTACATGGGAAAACATGTCAAACACGGCTATAAATCCGGGTCATTCTTAGATGGGAGTTGACACTGATGGGTGGGGCGACGTAAGGAATTTTGGAAGTTGGTTTATTCGCCTCTTCACAGAGGGCGGGTCAGTCGCTTCTCGTCTAGTGATTTGTATTATATATATATTGTTAGCGTACTCGTTTTCAACCTCATTAGCATTACCCTCAAGGCTCTGATTGGGTCTCGTTACCATTAAGCCATTACCATTTCGTCGATCTGACCCATCGTGGATCTCCCGGTTAGTGGTAGGGTCCGAATTTGGAGAAGCCATGATGCCCAAATCGATCTGCCTAATTACCCTAATTCCCTTGATTACTTGAAGAGTGCGATGAAAAACCCAGCTAGGGGTGGATAAGTACAACAGGTATACGCAGCTAGGTCGGCAGGTATAGGTTTATTCCAGAAGTCTTGTACATGGTAAAGTACACGGTAGCATGAAGCAGGTACAGTATAGCATGATGTGCGCACACAAGCACACACCCAGAAAAACTGACAAAAGCGACTCTATGACAAGAGAATACAGGCCCTTTTATAGGGCCAGACATGCAGTTTCCCGCCTGGATAGGTCATCCCAGTAACTTCCAGCAGAACAGGTCATCCAGCCTCAATCGCTCTGGATCCCTGAGACCTATCCGCAGCATTCATGCCCCCACAAATCACCTGGCCTGCTCCTCTGTCGTCCCTCTCTCTTCTCTGACCCCATCCTGCTCACCTCCAAACCAACCTGAGATAGACACAAGGAGAAGGTCATTGAAGTAGAGAGAGACAAAGGGGGTTACCCCAGTTGATACAATCATGTTACAGTGTTCCCGAAAAGACGTCGGCACGTCGGCAAAAGCCGACGTAAAATTTCAGTGGCCGACGTCAGCTCCTTTCACTCTTAGGTTCTGGGGCCCTAGGCGGGCCCCAGACCCCACGCCTGCTGTTGTGAAATAAGATTTCGGCCATAGGTGTTTTTTCATGAGAATTTGCAGGTACCACTACAATTTTTTTGTAGGTAAAAAATGGCCTGCGTCAGTGACAAATGGCCGGCGTGGACAAGCCCCATGTCGGCTACATTGGCCAGCGTCACTAAAAAGTTTTCGGGAACACTGATGTTATTAATACACACATGCTAATACAATTAAACAAGTAAAACAATCAAAGAAATACACTAAATGCTGAGTTTCATAGTGAATAAAAGGAGGGTTAATTGGAGAAAAGTCACTGAAACAACCCTTGACCTGGCTCCTCTAACAATATATAATATATTAAATTTTGGGCATTTTTGGGCATTTTTGCCAAACCATACCATACAAAAACTAACCCTAAACCTAAGGTAAAGGTAGTAGTGGAGTGCCTGTAGTAAAACAGATTAATCAAAGAATTACTTTGACTATACCTATAATGTAATAATGTTCCACCTAAAGCTATGCCTGGTCTGAGTCCACTAACCCCCTGGTCCGAGTCCACTAACCCCCTGGTCCGAGCATACCATGGTCTGAGTATACCTCGGTCCGAGCCCAGTGCGGTCCGAGATCCCCAGACCCCGGACATATAAGCTTGATGGCTACTTTTGAGCAGACTTCATCGGTGAGTTGATTTACTACGATGTTGTACCCCTCAGTGCTGCTCGGGCAGACTGACTGATCTGCAGACCGACCGATCTGTAATCTGCCTCACTCCCAGCCTCCCACATCCAGGGGTGCGGGAGGATACAGGGATGATACTCGTCGGGCTGAGGGTGAGCAGTCAGGGTCTGGAGAAGTCGGACAGCACTGGGCTCAGACCATGGTATACTCAGACCATGGTATGCTCGGACTGGGTATAGTCGGACCAGGGGGTTAGTGGACTCAGACCACTGGGTTAGTGGACGGGCATAGCTTTCGGCAGAACATATATTATATACCATAGGTACCGGTACTATATAGCCTACCGGTAGTTAAAGTAATTCTTTTATTAGTCAGTTTTACTCGGCGTTTTACTACAGACACTCAACTACAGTACTACCTTTACAACCAATGTTAGGGTTAGGTTTAGGGTTAGTTTTAGTATGGTTTGGTTTGGTCCGAGTCCATTAATCCCCTAGTCCGACTCCACTAACCTAGCCCGGTAACATCAGAGTGGTCCTGTCTTCTCTAGGAAGCGCGCAGTCTTTATTGCGATTGTACGATCAAAGTGCCCCGAGATCAAGGCGCCCGGGGACTGAGGCGCCCTGGGTGAGACCCAAGCGCCTCGACCTAAGATCGATGCGCCCACCGCATACACCGAAGCGCCCCACTGGTGTTAGATCGAAGCGCCCCGCCGGTCTTGGCTTCCGTTTTTTTATGTGTTGGCGAGCCATTTTAAAATCGGGGAGGAATTATTTAAACTAAATAATTCCCCGTCATTAAACAAAAGCAAGTATTGAGACCTGAACCCCCGGAAGTCCAGCACCCTGGTGGGACTTCCGCTTCCGCCTCCAGGCTCTTGTCCACTTCTACATCTCCTCCAGGCGTGGGCACACGTATTTGAACTGACCAGGCCCATCAAGTGATGGCTGGTGACAAGACCAGGAACAGGAACGGTCAGAGTAAACTACCGCAAGTTGGCGGATGTTGAGGAGGACCTTAAAACTCCAGTCAAATCTAAGCCTAATAAGAAACAGGCCAAGAGGAAAGTAACCATAGAGGACATGGAGGAAGATCACCAGGACCACGAGGGTTCACCAGGACCACGAGGGTGACCACGAGGGTGACCATGGCCACGAGGGCCAAGAAGGCCATGAGGGCCAGGTGCAACACAAGGAAAAGCCGACTCCGCGCAAGGCAAAACAGGCTTCCTCAAAACAGAAAGAAAGGAACACTACCACGAAAGTCGTCGACAAGTTTTGTGACACCATCTTGGAGATGTCCAAAGTCCAGTAAACCCCGAGCACCCACCACACTAAGGAGACTGCTTCCTCCAGGCCGCGTGGAACCAAGCGTCCCCGCCGCACACCCAAACCCAAGCGCAAATGGGCACGTTATTCATCCTCCGAGTCCGATGATGATACATACAGTGACAGCAGGTCACAATCAAGCTATACATCCTCCAGTGCCTCCACCCCTCCTACCAAGAAAAAGAAAAGGAGGAAAAAGCACAAAAAGAACAGGAAGACACTCGCAGAGATGAGACACCCATTCCGTCACTACTCTACTGATTCCTCGTCCTCATCCGAGGACAATGAAGTCCTCCCCTCCCCAAGACACATCAAATGGGCACACAAACATCAACGCTTGACCACCAGGGCCCTGGAGAGGCAGTACAGCGGGCGCTCCAAAACAAAAGGTAAAAAAGCAATGATTCACACACCAGAGAATTCACTACCTAATGATCTTGCCACCCGCCTCAGAGACGAGAAGCGGGACATAACTATAAACGAATACTATTGTGGCTTTGCGGCCATGTGTGCTATGAAGGCCATTGAATCTTCTACCCTACAGTGTATGTTAAAACACCTATCTGAGCTGGGGGAGGACGTGGCTGTGCATAGCTGGACGGGACCCCTCCTCTGGTCTCAAACGGTGGTTGATAATGTTCTAGACCACAAAATCAAATGGAAAGATCTACAGTCAATACAGCAGCTCAGGGCTAAGATCAGCTGGAACCATCGCCCATCTTCCCTGATCAAACCAAAAGAGAAGAAAGGTGCAATCTCGGTCCCCTGCCCCTTCTATAATTCAGAGGAGTGCTCCCTATCTGACAGCCACACCAAGGGAGTCATCTCTCTCCTCCACTGCTGTGGATACTGCTATTATAACACTCGTCATAAGCAGTTCTTCCACACCGCCAAGAGCTGTAATAATAATTCTCCAGTCACTGACCAATAAAAGTAATTACTTGACTAGGCCTAGTAAAAGCAAGACCGATTTAATTATTTCTCAGAGCGAGAGACCGACCTCAAGCTACCTGAGTTGACGGGCTGGCTTGCGCTCCTCCCGCCAATAACTCACGCATCCTTTCGAGGCCATGGGCGAGACCATGGGCGCCTCGATCTAACACCGGCAGGGCGCTTCGATGTAAGCGGTGGGCGCCTCGATCTTAGCCCGGGGCGCCTCGGTCCTGGCGCTTGACGCTTCGATCTGGCCGCCTCGATCTCGGGGCGCCTCCGTCTCAACCCCTTTATGGCAATTAATTTGAACAAAGAGGGCTTCCTCAAAACCTGTGAGCTGCTGGTCTAAACAAATTTCAATGTGACAGATAATAGGCGTAAATAGTGTCAGTCACCTATTGTGTTGAATGTTAGAGTTAATTGTTAATACCAACCTCAGGATGTCTACGTTCCACAATTATGAAAACAATCATTCGACCTTGACCCTACTTAAATGGTAAAAGTTGGTGGTTACATCGACGTTGTAACCTGTTCGTTGCATCGCTGTCAGAACCGTGTTTTGCCCTCTCCTCTTGAACTGGGAGGAGAGATCGTTGAGAAAATCTTGCCCAGAAAAGGATTACAGAATACGTATAATTGGAAACTACCCGAGTGGCGGTAAGATAGATTCCTTTCTCTATCACATGGAAACAATATTGGGAAATTTATTTGCCCGATCTGTGTAGGAAAGTGCTATAAATACAAGTGTTATGCTGTGGGATGGTCCGGGGCGATGGTTGGGGATTGGATGTGCATCGACATATTGTTGATGGATGCAGCATTAGAATAGATAGCATGTCAATAAGAACACTCTGCCACGAACTAGGCCTGCTGGGCAACAACGCACAGAGAATATTCTTCGGTGTGATTATGGGGAACGTGCAGCCATTCACGGCCACGGGTGACGTTAGTCAAGTTCAGGGTTGAAAAAAAGTTAGCTGAAAACATCGCTTCAATAACTAAACTTAAGACTAATGACATGTAGTACCGTAATGTGGTTGTCCTTTCCTCAGGTCAACCACTTTTCAAAATATCGCACGACGCCCAATTATCAATTTACGGTTGTCAGTCTGGCTGACATAGGTGCGGATAACCCGGACGCGGGATTTTTTCAACCCTGATCTGAAGTTTAAATTAAGGACAGGGTCACTTAAGGTCTGGCATGACGCCAATCATCATGTGAATAAAAGGATGCCTGATGTGAGATGAGTGATGTATAAAAGGATCGACCGATGTTGGGTCAGTGGGTGGTGCACGCTCCTTAATGACCTTATCAATATCTGTATAGTTCTTATCATAGCAACTTCTGTTCGATATTTCTTTGTTAATCACTTAAATCTTTCACCTTTTATCAGTTACATCTATGTTATTATCTTTCTTTATCAGTTATATCAGTCAGGCCTGTTTTCCTGTTAACTAACACTGTATATCCTTTCTCAGTTGTATACTGTTGTCTGGGGTTTTTAGCATGACCTTTCCTGGGTGGAAACAAGAGGGATGCCATTTCATGATAACATATATATCCATATAATATACGGGAAGAGTGATTTCTATGAAAAGAGGTAGAAAACAGAGGTAAAAAAGAGGAGTTTCTTTGTCTCACATGTTCTCGGAATTTGTTGTTTTACAAACCGTTTTACTCTTCTGTAGAGTTCTGTCCACCCTCTCCGGAGAACGTCCTACCGTATGTGGTTTGTGAAGGTATCTGGGGTAGAAATGTGATTTTGAAGCCTTTTTTAAATCGGGATATCCACACACTATTTATAGCCTGGCCCCTGGGAAAGCCCCTGCGAGATACTACGTCATTAGCCACAAGCTACTGCATCAATTGTTATTCAAGAGGGACCCGACTACATGCAGAGGAGTGGGAGAGTGAAGAAGAGGGGTGGGAAAGGGTGGGGGTATTGGAGAGGGGGAGGGGAGGAAGAGGAGGGGAGAGTGAGACAAAGGGAGAGGGTGGGGAAATAGAAGAGGGGAGGGGAAGGGAAAGAAGAGGGGCAAGGAAAAGAGGAGGGGAGGGAGACAGGAAGGGACAGAGGGAAGGGAGAGAAAGCGAGGAGGGGGAGCATAAGGAAGAGGGGAGGGAGAGGGGGAGGAATCAGAGATGGGGTTGGGAGAGAGAAACAGGTATGAGAGACAGAGAAGAGGCAGAGGGAAAAGAGGGAGAGTGGGAAGTGTGGGGAGAGAGGGGGACCGTCCGGAGGACGGGTACATTGCTAGTATCATATATAATCTTATCATCTGGTAACATGGGTAGGCCTAGTAAAGGAACCAAATGTACCGTAGCACTTTAAGGTTAGGGGTTCTTTCTCTTTCTTAGGGGTCTTTCTAGGCTGGTACTTGGTAATATCAATGTGTGAAATAGCGAATGGGAGACCGTCAGTCCATGCCAAACATCCACATCATCGCCGGAGTCTTGCTATGAATAGGTTTATAGGATAATTAGTTTACCGCTTTTTATATAGCACATGGACAATGTCGCATACTGTTGATAGATAATAAATCTTATACATGAAGTTCTAAATATAACGATTATGATAAATCTTGCACATGAATTACATTATATATATAACGATACTTTTCTCAAATAACAAGCTGACTTCAGATGTGTTGCATATCAATTCTGTTGAACTTTGCACATGTCTTGTCTTACACATGAGGTATGATGCCTAAGTATGAATATTTCAATCACTGACAGTCAGTTCTAGGGGAACGGGTTTTATAAAGACCCAGAGGCGTGATTGGCATCAGTTTGTTAATGAAGCAAATTAATGAAATTAATGTGGCTGAAACAGAGTAATTCAATTTTTGTATTAAATCATTCTTTATGAAACAGATTAATAAATTTGAATGTTTCTCAAATACATTTTTATTATTGGTCCTTTATAAATCAGCTTTTCAAATATTATTCCAGGTGGCATCCAGATACCTCTTCATGGAAGCATTGGAGAGAACCTAGTTTTCCTCCTGCTTCCTTTCTGCACTCACAGTAGCGACATCTAGTGTTCACCCATAGTAAATTATTACAATTTTCATCACTGCCACAAGTCACCCCCAAGTACTGCCACCACAAGTCCAACACCAACACCAACACCACACTAATCTCAAACACACATCTTATCACTAATTTTGAAACTCACGCTAAGTAAAAAAAAAAAAGTCACAATGGGAAACACTGCCGCCAGAGATAAGATGCGCCACTCGTCAGGAGAAGATTCTGGACCAACGATGTTACCACGAGAAGATTACGACCTCTACTCTGCTGCCTCCATGGAGGAAAGTGATGAATTTGCACCTGGAACCTTTAGGGTTCGTAGTTTTTTAATTCTTCATCTCCAGCTTATTTCACTTAAAACTCATGTATCCGTTAACTCAAAAATCAAAATTGAGCTACATAATAATATATCCAGGATAGTATAAATATAAGTAAGATAGGGGGAGTCCACCCTGAGTAGAGATAGTATCAATAACAATGATCTGCTCCCCACAGACTAATTCATTTTGAAAGTCGATGCTATGTGTCCTGGGGTATACTTAAAAAAAAACGAGTTCAAGATTTAGATATAAGGAGTCCGTACAAACAAATAATTGATAGTTGCTCTATTACATTTAATTAAAAAGATGTTGGTTGTGGGAACTGCTAACCGTGGGGAAGGGTGAATTGTTGAACGATGAGTGGGTGAAAATAAAGACTTCTGTGGAGGAATCTGTGTGTTGCACTTTTTTTATTTTTCCAGACTTACAGTGAAAAGCCTTTAATTTAATTAAAAAAAACATGTAAAAATTCCAACTTGGAGAGACTCTTTATGCATTTTGCTTTTTTACATTTTTTATTCGTGTTTTATTGGTAAGTATTCTTTTAAGTCTGTTGGTTCAGTAATAAATGACCAATTTTTTTTTAGAAAATTTTTATTGAGTCCAGTTCCGTTGCGTTGTACAATGGTAATCTCATGGAACCCAGCTAATGACCTCACTGATGAATGTGTCCTAAAGGACACACATGCCTGGAGCAAAAACTGTATGAAATATGGTCTTGAAATTATGTACGTTTTGTTGGTATTCAAGGCTTAACATACCATCGGACACTTATTTAAAGGTAAATGCCAGCGTTCAATAAAAAAAGAAGCAATCATTGAATCTTTTTAAACTTTGGATTTAGAAAGAAGATGGTTGGGAGAACCAAAAAAGCCAATAAAAACCATATGTCATTGAATTAGTTTTTATTTCAGGGACCATTGAAATTTACTACCATTCACTATAGGAGTCAATGGGAAATTTGTTTTCCCCCATTTTGTTCAGAATTTCAGATGATTGAATCATTTGATTTCCTTTCAAATATGCATATACATATCTGACCTATTATTGTACACTCCCATTTAAAAAGAATAGGGGGTCATTGAACTAAAAAATAGTAATCAGCTGAACTTGTTTCATGATGATCGAGTTAAAAAATGGGTACATGTGTCATCGTCAAAGCTGAATAATTTTTTTGAAGTATGTTCAACCCTGTTTTTTATTTGATTACAAGAACCAAATTGCATTATTCTGGTCTGAAATCGTGTAAAAACTGATAATATAATATGGTTTTCCCGCATTGACATCCATAGTGAATGGTAGTAAACTTCAGTCATCCCTAAAATACAACCTGTTTTTTGTATTCACCCAACCATGTTCTTTCTCAAGATGAAGTTTGAACAAAATAATGTTAGGCTACTACTATTTTTCATGCATTAGTTCCTTGAATTCCCGCCAGCAGCAGTGCTGACGACGCTGGCATTTACCTTTAATTAATAGCAGCATAGTTATGTCCAAGGCAGGCCTCAGCTCAGAAAATTGTATGTTTGTGTTCAGTTAGGGACTGTTCATAATAAGCCACTGGTGTGTGTGTGTGTGGGGGGGGGGGGGGGGGGGGGGGGGGGAGGGGAGAATTTTGCAAAAGATTCTTGTCCAAAGTTTTATGACCCACCCTTAAAGTCTTGTGCAAAATTTCTTGCACCCCCCCCCCCCTTGAAAGTTTGTGCAAAATTTCATGACACCCCCCTACATCATTATAGTTCTGAGTCTGTGCAAAAAAATGCCCCCCCCCCCCCTACACACAGTTTTAGAGTCTGCACAAAAAAGGTGTCCCCCCCCCCCCACCCCCTTCTGAAAATTCTGCTGCCACCCTAGTGTAGTGGTTTAAAAAAACAGTCCCTTAGTGGTTCTCCTGATAATAAATCTCAGAAGACTTCCTATTCCCCAAGTGATATGCTTCTAAGCCTAAGGAGTGTTCAGCATCAGCTAGCGTCGGATGGAATCGCTCATGTTGTATCCTACTTTCTGTGCACCAAGGAAGGACACCTAGGGAAGAAGTCGAAAGCAGCCCAGGAGGTAAACAACTCCCATCCTTCTTCCCCTGTCAACGGAACATGGACTCGCCCATCTGACCTCATTCTTGGACGAGACAGAACTGACCTACTTATGTCGGGGTCCCCCTTCCTGTTCCAGTGCTAGATTATGGGAGCGAGGCGAAAACCTCCCCATAACAATTTTGCACTATGAATCTCCGGACTAGATAAGGAATACCTTTTTCAGTGCTGCCGTTTGCAACCGAAATTGCATTGTATTTGGCGGACAAGTTTGAGGAAAACGCACGTACGCTTTAACATCTGTGGGGCGTGATAGTTTTACTCCGCTCAAGACAAGAGGCAAGGCGTATTAGTACTCAGTGACGCACGTGGTAGAAGAGACAAGTGTTGACTTCACATGAACAAGGCACACACTCTACTATAGTATCTACTAGAATTTCGGTGGGAACGAAGGATTGTCAATACACTTTAATGGATCTATTATGGGTAGACTTCGAGTGAGGAGGCTACAATGTATTGCCTTTTCATTTTTGGGCCCTAATGATTGAATGTTTGGCATCTGTTTCCCCCATACTAGCTCCTGCTGCTGTAGTTGTGGTTGACAACTGACAGCCACAGGCTGTTGTTTATTTTGCTAGTTTCTGCACGTGAGCACGTAGAAGAACGGCCCGCGCGAATTCGCCTCGTATTCTTCATGAAAGACGAGAGCTCACCCCACTAGTAAATGGCACCAGAGCCATACACCAAATTTGGTGTATGGCTCTGATGGCACTATGTTCTCCCTCGAGCGTGACAATGACATTTCTATTGTCGTGAACCACGCCCCGGGTAGAGCTAGAGGGCACATTCGATGTTTCATCGGGTGTTTCATATTGTCTATTCTGTTTAATTTTCAATTAGACCTACCGTAGTCCTACACTACAGTGTAACTATAACCCACGATTTTTAATTGATTAAATTTCACAAGTGACATTATCAATGAATCCCTGAAAATTTTAAATAATCATTATCTTTACATCTCTATGAACATGCTGAGATTTTTTTATTTATAATCCATGGTTGCCTAATCGTATTTAATCAACTCATAATACCACTAAAGTATGTATACAATACACACCATAGCCTACTTTGCTACATTATATAATTGTTGTGGGTATTTTTGGCCAAGAAATCAAAATTAAAACCAGCTAGACCTAATTTTGCTAATAAGAGAATGCTTTATTCGTTAGTTAGAATCTGAATCTGGTTGTCTCCAGAGGTTGTATCCCAAAAGAACATCACATGTAGTATTTCAATTTCCCTGCTATGAACTCTTAGTTACTGATTGATACTGGTTACCAGTATGTATGAATTTACCGGAATTATATGCATTTAAATGTGACACATTGTGCTGTATAATATTATCATGATATATGTATTTTTACAAATCAAGGAAGAAACCATGCCTCACAGAAAGATGTAGCATTTGTTAAAACAATTCTGGAAGTGACATGCGATTAATTTAGAGCTATTGATATGGGTTACCTTATGCGTTGTATAGCTATCATAGCTTATGCGTTGCATACCGTATAATCTCCCAAGTATACTAAGTCTTTGCAGGCATTTCCTTTTTAAGCCTGATCTGAGAACCCAAGTACGATCAACTAATAATACTCGGATACTGTATACGTGATACGTTTTTGGGATGTACATGAAATATAAACCGTTTCACATCAGTGTCCGCCTGTTACCTACTCTAAATAGGAATTCAAAGGAATAATAACAATCACATGATGAAGAGGAAAAAAAGCAACCCCACCTCCTGGCCTATACCAGAAAATGCTCAGTCAGTGCCTAGAAATGTGATAGGGAGCCCCTACAACCATGAGGGCAGGTCTTCCAATGCTTTTACACAGTGGCAATATCGCAGGAATCGCACGACCAGCGAAGGCAGTGACGACTTCAGCATCGACGGTGCAACTTGTCGCCTTGCCTCCACACCGCAAACTAACCCATACCCCTGGTTTTCTGAATGGAATGAACGACACCCTGAACCCGAACCCAATAAAGACTTGGTAATGACACTCCAGAAATTCTCTCTACATTTTTAACGCATAAACTGCTTTCTATGTTGTTGGAAAATTTCTGTTATAGTTAATCCTATTTTAAGAGATGAAGGTTGTACGGAGATGGATAATTGGGAAGGTTTACCTAATATAATTTTTATAATGTTAGGTATGGCAGCACCCTACTCTTATCTGGATTTACTAGAAAGTTACTGCATGACTTTGTTTACAATCTACACGGCCAATCATGGTCTGTGGGGCGTGTCGAGCTGTTCTGCCTGTGTGTGCACGTACGGTCATATATGACTTGTGAGTTTGGTGGTTGACTCAATAATAGATATAATGAATTAGATGAGAGGTAATTATGAAAATGCATCCACTGTATGTAGGTTATATAGACCAATAGTCGAAATCCACCTCCTAGTGTCCAAAGACACTACAGTCCTTATGTATTATTAGAAAATTCGCGTTAATGATTGATTTTCACAGGTAGACAGGTTTGGTTATCAGTTTATTTGCTCATCTCTGTTCTGTTAAACTGCATCAGTTCAGTTCGGGGTTCAGACTTGCATGGTTTGGGAAACAATAGTATTCTTTCTATGCCTGTGTAAACCCAATTTCCGCCATTGTGACGTTTGAAAACAATGGTTGTATACTATATCAACTTGGATCTTGTTCCATGAATTGAACCTCCTCTTATAGAAAGGCAGTCCATAGCAGCCAGACCTCATTTTTATGTGTCATATGATATCCAATGAGAAACATCACCGTAATCGTTGATGCCTGCTGAAATATTAGCTACGTTAATCGTATGTCCTTAAAGCATAATAATAATAAATTGTGAACTTGTTGATAAGATGCTGTGGCATTGCTATGTCGGGCATTGCATGTAGCATCGATTTAATTTATTCATATTGGTGCGGTCCTGCATGGATATGTTTTATGTGCTAATTTTAGTTCAGCGAATTTTTAAGCATCTCAACCACTATAATATCTAAGCTCTGGGGTCTTAAAAAGTGTATGGGACCATTTTGCCACCTAGTCACTGGCTATAAAATCCAATGTCTTTTATGCTTCTCCCTTACAAGTTCAGTGGTAGTACAGGAGAGTGAGCAACTCGTTTTAAACCCTTACAAGTTCAGATAAGGGTTTCATTACCACTTATTGAGGTTTTGTTACAGGACGTGTTAACGTTGACCCCAATGGTTTTTGTGACAATGAATTTTACATATAGTATATATGGCAGCACCTCTTTCTCTTCTCAGTCTTAACTTCCAAAAACGTTCAATTGTTCTGTCAATATTGAAAAAGTCACTATGGCGACACCTACTAGGTAACAGACCGCTACAGGCATAGGAAATGGCGGCAGGTAGCCATTGATTCGCACATTTAGACTTTGTTCTCTAAGATTACAGTTAATCTGTACTAATGTATATATACTGTTCGAGAGCTTTGTAAAGAATGTAAGAGTGCAAACACTGCTTTGATTTTGAGCAACATGGTGTAATTTGATAGTAAAAGGGATCGCAAATTCCTTTTCTGTATCATGGTAACGTTACCCCCATACTTTAGGAATATTTCTGAGTGGAATTACAGAGAAAGTAACATATAATACCGTATTTCACACACTTGGCCTTG
This sequence comes from Sthenelais limicola, assembly GCA_942159475.1. Classification (NCBI taxonomy): domain Eukaryota; kingdom Metazoa; phylum Annelida; class Polychaeta; order Phyllodocida; family Sigalionidae; genus Sthenelais; species Sthenelais limicola. Next base: position 78,724,198 of record OW804098.1, read on the forward strand.
ATTATACACAACATATAGAAGTATTCCAACCATTCATTACTAAGGATAGGGTTCATATAGATGAGAATTGGCCAAAAGAAGTATTCCAACCATTCATTACTAAGGATAGGGTTCATATAGATGAGAATTGGCCAAAATAGAGAGCTGAATCGATGGTTAACTGCCACCATTTTTTATGCCTGTAGCGGTCCGTTACCTAGTAGGTGTCGCCATAGTGAAAAGTAAAGACAGAATTTGCTTTCACAAATTGGTTTAGCTTTAGGTAGATAGTGTGTTGTATTCGGCATACTCACTATCCAACGTCTTTAGGTATATAATAGTAATCTAAATGTAGTTTTTTTTTATAGCTGCTACAGAACTCATAGATGAAAATTATTATTGAGGAACATTTTTTTTACCGAAGTATGTTTTACAGGGTGTTGGTGACCACGATGGTCTGAGTCGGATGCGGACTAGTGGCTTATCTTCGGATGAAAACGGCCAAAAAGTACTTCCCACCGTCTTCAAATGGGAAGGTGGGGGTAAAACTGTCTACATATCTGGAAGCTTCGACAATTGGCATACCAAACTCCCCATGGTGAAAAGGTTAGCTTTACTTGATTCATTTAGATATTTTTTAGCGTTTCGTTGTTTTTGATTGTAATTGTTATAACATTTATTTAACCTAAAATTTCGGAAACGGGTTTTCTAAGATGCTCATGGATTAACTGCAAATCAAATTGAGGACTTTATTTTAGGCTAACTAACTTACAATAACAAATTGAATCGATTTGAATATCAATAAATTGTAGAGAATTGCATAATTGAAATTCCACTTTTCTCAATAAGGAGTCTAAGATATCCGAATTTTTAATACATTATAACAACCAGCCTACCAACTACAACTACTCAATCAAAAGGTGACCCACCATTTGTAGCACGTAGTTTGCACCGTTTGAATGATAAACATATTTTGCAACTTAAGCAATAAGCATGATAATCCTCTAATACCAGAATTATATTCTTGTTTCAGTCATGGAGATTTCTACACCATTGTTGATTTGTTGGAAGGAACTCATGAGTATAAATTTTTCGTAGATGGACAATGGGTCTGTGATGATATGCAGGTAAACTATTACATATGAATGGAGTTCATAGACATTTTAACTTTAGTTGTTTTACTATCGATATTCCCAATGAACATATTTTTAAACGGTAAACCATGAAACTAAAGATAAAGACCATAAAACCATTTGCCTTTTCTATTTTGAATACGCTCTAAGCCTCTTAGAATACTGTACCTGTTATGGTAGAGTGGATTTCAATTGAGCAGTAAAACCTGTATCTAGAATTTTTTCCTTTTGGTAGTTCTTTTTTTAAATACTGACTTGACATGGTAATCTTTTGAAGTTTTAGTCGCTTTCATTTTAGTAACCCTTGTTTCTTGTTGCAGCCCAAAAAGGGAAACGATGTGGGATCCGAAAACAATGTGATTGCTGTCAAATCTTCGGATTTTGAAGTGTTTGAAGCTCTTGATATGGATAGCGTGAGCACGGGTCACCATGAAGGTTTGTATTTATTTCAACTATAACGTATTCGTTTGTCTAAGACATTTAGGAAAGCCTCCCTGTTGAGTGTTTTAATCTAGAATAAAACACTCCTTTTCTGAGACAATACTTTGAGTTCTTTTGTATTCAATATCTACTGTAAATTGCTCAATTCTTGTCCCGCGACAAAGGAGAAGCGGAGCTAAAGCCTTGACGTTCTCTTTCTTTGCTAGATAAATGTTATATATTTTGGCAAAATGCGGAACTCTTCGTATCCATACACCTTGCCGTCACCGAATTTTCGGGGCATGACTGGTCATTATAGCGCCCGCTCTCCCCCACTAACAATCACTCTACCTATAAATAACTCTCCAAAACACACCGGTCACTTTTCACCTCTCCCCTCACTTCAACTTCAAACGTCGATCACGACGCACCTCTAAATTTTCCCACCCACCCACACCTATTTCTCATCATTCATACTTCATTATCTTCATTATATTACTTATTTCAATTAATTATCATCATATCTCACATTGTAATGATATTACAAATATCATTTGCTATTTATAGTTTTTTTCTAGAAAAATCCCCAGGCCCTCAACCTCCTCCATTCCCTCAATTTCGCCCCCCCCCCCCAACACACACACACACCAACTGTCATTTCAGCACAGAATTTCAATTTGTCAAATGTATATTTTTTCATTTTGATATATAAAGGCTCCGCTGGTTCGCCACCTGGAGAATACTCACAGGAGATTCCTCCACGTTCCTCAGGACACAGTTGGCATCACGGTGGGCCTCCCATTCTACCCCCTCATCTCCTACAAGTCATCCTCAACAAGGAAATCCCATTACACGTGAGCTATCCTCTCCTAGTCTCTGCCTTGGTATACATTGTATGTTACCTACTACCCAAGGTTTACATAGATACCATTGTAGGTCTTCGCATATGGAACTATGAATCGTATTGAACAAAACACTTATACGTTATTCCGTCTTTACCAACAAAAAATAGTTTTAATGCAAGTAAACGAGACATTTGTGGCACATGTGCTAGAAACAGTTTTCCTCTCGGTATTATTTGTATTTCAGAAAACATTTATTGATCCAAACGTTAACGTAGAATATCATTTCTAATGATATTCTTGAATTATAGATAGTAAATGTTAATCGTTGTTTTTCATTCTTTCAGTGCGAACCCACACTTTTGCCAGAACCTAATCACGTCATGTTAAACCATCTATATGCCCTGTCTATCAAGGTGAGTTCGTTATTGTTCACTATTGAGATCTATTTCAGAGATGCCAGTCTTCAGGGAATTTTTAAATGGCTTTTTAAAAAAATGCAATTTAAATACAAATTTATGAAAATACTATTTCATATCATGGGTTACTTTAGCTCAACCCTTCCCAATACGTTCCCACCCCAATGCAATTAATTACTCTCCTGGTCATCAACATTCTTAAGATCTCTTGGAGTGATGAAAGAATTAAATAATTATGTCTGCAATGCTAAGCCTATGGGAGTTTTGCACTTCCTCTCAACAAACTGATGCAGTGGCGCACCTCAAGAAGTCACTGCCATGAACTACTTAGCCTCCCTATTGTGAACATACCTGTCGGGACGGGCGGGGCGGGGAGAAAGCTGAGAAGGTAGCTATGTGGCTCAATGCAGTCAAAAGTTGTTTTCAATTTATTCCAGGGAGGAGGACCCCGCCCCCACACCCTACTGGATTTTTCCCAACCCTCACTGGCATCTTTGTTATATATTTATTTTTATCTTTGCTGACAAGATGTTAGATGTATTAAAATCACTAATCCACTGACTGCCTTTTGAAAGAACTATGGCCCCGGTGATCTTGATGTAAACAAGAAATAAGCGCTGAATTTATAGTACAGTAACAGAAATAAGGGCTCGTTACTATGTTCCATAAGTATCCAGTAGAGGTCCTCAGACTCTTTATTCGTCTTATCGCCTGGTCAATGTCATTATGCGTCACAAAGTCAGGGGTCATTACTAACTGGAATCATGCACTCGCCAGCAGGACTAGTAGAGAATAAAAACCACTAGTCCTTATAGAAATGTGGTAGTCCTTACAATATTGTCGGATATATTTCAGCATATCTTTTGCTGCAAGGTAGAGGAGGGGTCGGGGGGCGGGGCAGGGAATGACAAATGCATGGAATAAAATTGAAAATATCTTATAATTGGTTGTGAAGCCAATGAAAAGTGAATCTGTATTCATGTTAAATATTGGAGACAAAAATCTGTTCACTTTATTTCTTCGAAAATTAAAAGATAAGTAAAACAAATACAATGCATGAAGGTAATGCAATTTCACCTGAAATCAGATAATTTCCTCGGCAGATTCAGTCTTTAATACTGTGTACCAATTATTCACCAGGTGTCTTTGAATATTAAACTTTAGAACTGCATTAGAGATACCAAAAGAGTTTTCTTAATTAACCTGAATCGGTGAAGGTGAATAGAGCAGCAGAACACAGAAAAATGATAGTCCAGTTTGAATAATCACGAATGCCCACTATATACAGGCTCTATCTCTGGCAATGGGAATGGCAATGAAGTTGCCGCATAAATACACATGATTAGAGCGTTAATTTCGAACCTTGTGAATGCAATGTAGGTAGGCCAGTTTAGAGTCTGAAAATAGGGTTGAAAATTCCTCAGAAATGTTCACTCGCCTACAAGACGAGTGACCAGGTGATATCTACTAGTCCTTACAAAATTCTGGTCGCGGACGAGCGTTAATCATGACCCTGGAAGTACACTACTGCCCTGTTAGGAGTTCAGTATAAAAAATATCGGAAGTCTGAACTTGTGTCAACCTATTGCAACAGATTCTATCCCATCTATTCTATTTAAAAATGGCTCTTCCATTCAATTAACGAATCTCATCTTCTCTTTCAGGACGGAGTTATGGTTCTTAGTGCCACGCATCGCTACAGGAAGAAATATGTCACCACTCTTTTGTATAAACCAATATGAATGTTACAAGATTGTCGAAGATGAAGAAATGTAGCTCTTGTTTAAATGCCGCTGTAGAATATATGCGAATCGCTTCCAATGTAAATGCTTCATGTTAGTGCTCTTGTCTGAGTTACCAGATTTTCTTTAATTGGATATGTTCCAGTGTTAAGTACAATGAGAAGTAAAATTTTACTTTGCCATGATTATGGATGGTAACTTTGTTACCCAACTTACCGCAGACATGATTGATTTGCATTCCTGTATTTTCAGGTTTGTTAGTTACCAATTAAGTTGCTTCGCGATAATCCCGTTCTATATCCTGCTTCTACTGTTAACCAGCTGGACATAAAGGGAGTCTTCCGCTGCGGTGTCCTAATTTCTGGTAAAAGAAGCTGAAAAATACCTCTGGACGTTTTTAGCATTTATCTGTAAAAAAATGTTATATGACAAGAAAAGACAAATTATATCTGCTCGGTTTCACCGGTAGAAATATAATCGTACATATATCTATTCAGGTTTCGCTCCACAAGAAGTTCTAATACTGATGATGCCGTTTCAATAAAAACTGAAAAGGTTCTTTTATTACCGGCTGGTATTCACTAGTACATTTTGTGGGTCATAATTGGTCACTTTCTAAACACCACCGTTTCCTTGTGATAGCCAAGCTTAGTTGCTAAACCATACATGTATATATTATATGTACATTTCTGTTCAGTTTCTTTCCAAGAATTCAACCTCAGAGCTCTTTTAAAAAGGTAAAGCTTGAACTGAACCCCATGCATCGCTTAAAAATATGTTGGTTATACCTCAATATGTCATAGCCTAAAATTTTACGCTACGTTTCAATGTTGATATCTGTCATTTCTTTGAGTAAAATTTGTCGAAGTTAATAACACCGACCTGAAGGAAACCCTCCATAGATATAATACTCGGGATATTGATATATATTGATCAAACGAAATCTGTAATTGTCCTTTTTGATTGTGTATCACGGGAATATTAGGTTTACCTAAGACTGAACACAAATAAAATTTTTCTAAAAAAAAATACCGTACACCTTAAAATTGCAATGAAAAGTTCAGAATTTGTTGTATCTTTCCCAGTTTCCTGGCAAGAACGGTTACTGATTGACATATTATTTAAAGGCAAACATTTTGCACCAGAAAGTGTAACTCAGATGGCTTCTGTATGCATACATGTGCAGGTACGTATACCACTAGCCTTAGACAGATAGCTGTATAATGAGGCGAGTGATACCTTTCTTTACACATGTTCACTCCTTCACCTGTACATAGAACTACTTAAATATACTGGTGTTCAAAGATGCCCATGTAGTGCCATAAATTTCGTGACGCTGGTATGTTATTGTCACTTCATGCGTATTATATGAGAATGGATGTGCTCTTGTGATGACATAACCATGTCTCTTATTAATATATCTGATCAAAATGTATTCACTATTCCGTGGGGAATACTGATTGTCTGTTTCGACACTGAGGCACTTACTGCCCGGAACACGATAAAAGTATGATTCATGTGTATAAATATTATATGCAATAAAGCAAATTAAGATTGTACCAGTTGTTTGCCTTTTTATTTCTGAACTCCAACCTACTTTATTTATCGGGTCGGTATTTTCAAATGAAAGACTACTTCATTGTGTTTACTAGGTCAGAGATGATATTTAGGACCATTATAGGGGAGCACAGTCCGTGGCTAATTACCATATCGTGTAAAATTGGTAGTTTGAGGGGGCTCTGTGAAACACAAGAAAATAAGTATTACGACAATCGCAGTCTTTTTTATATAAGTATAGTTAAAAATGAATTTGAAATAATATAAACAATTGAACAAATCCGACCCGATATGGGGTTGTTCAAACCCAGCTCTTTTAACTTTGGACTTGCTCATATCTTCGAGGGATATTATTGAATATTGAATATTAACAGCTTCAGATGCTCACCCATATCGACCGAGCATTTGGGCAATAGGAGTTTCGAAATACAGGTTTGTGACTGGTTAAGTGGAAGCGGGGCCTCGGTCACGTTTGTTTACTGTATTTTACATTATGTGGTGACAGCTTCCAATGGGCACAGGGGAGGCCCCCATTAAGTCATTTTAGTCGCAGAAAAACGTCACGTATCCCAAACTTGAGGGTACAAGACAACACCATGCACATTATTTGTGTAGTTACAGGATGATTTACCTGCTTCTGGAAAAATAAATGGGCAGGTAAATTGGACAAGTTTGACAAGATGACTGGTATCAATTCTTCTCCTTTCCGCACAAAACAAAGCAAAGTTTGTCCAGGTTTAATTAGGTGTAAAACCTACACCCAACAAATGTACAAAAGTATTTTCTAGTCACTTCAAGGATGAGCATATATCAGCTCAGAATCTTCATTGTACTTTATTTCCCTATAAGTACGGAAAACAAATACCAGAATGACCCGTCATTTGATGAGGCACGCAGACACTAGTCCAGCAAATTGCCCCCGTTGCAGAACAATCTGCGAGCTCAATATTAACACTGAAAAAGCTACTCGCAGACTGTTATGCAACGGGGGCAATTATGTGTGTGCAGCACATAGCGTTGGCTAGAAATATGACCCCACCCACACTAGGTTCAGGCTGCCTTAAGTCAGTGTGAGCTGCCCGTCTCAAGCCTAATGGGCTATTTCAAATCAGCCCTATTGGAATTTTGATATCTGTGATATAGTGAATACTTTTTAGTTGGTCATTTTTCTAAGGAGAAAGAACTAGACACAATTTCGCGAGGGCAACAAAGGGATGTGTCCACTCTCGTCGAACCACTGGCATGACTTAATTAGTTAACCCACGTTCAATCGATCAGCATCTCAAGTTTTGCGAATTGAACACCTTGGACGCCCCTTTATCATCAACATTTATTGTCCTTATCCAAGAAATTTGTATTTAAGAGGAAGAGGAGTTTCATTAATATTAAATGGCTAAATAGGCGAGTTGTCTTCTGCTTTACCAATCTTAGCCATCGTCGACGAAGCATTATTTAATTTCTGTGATATGGACTAGTACAAAAGTCTTATTTACAAACAGCTGTGTCCTCTTTCAACCTTAACTTTGGTTCTATCAGTCTAGTGATACATCAGTATCATATCATTGTAATAATAAGTAGTGCTCAACCAAATAACCTGTGGTCTCCGGCCTAAGCAAAAGGACGTTCTCCTTTGACCGAATCGAATGTAGTTAAAGTTATAACATACTGTTATAGCGTGGAGTACTGATGTAGAGATGGAAATAAGATGTTTCTTTTTTATAATGCCTGATATTAGAGCGGGTGACCGTTTAGCTATTTGATAATACTAGTGGTAGTAATTCATCGAAAAATGAAACCCCAAAATTATGATTAATCAAAAAACACGAAACTATACTGTTTGTTTCCAATTTTATTCAATATGTATTCGTAAATGGCTGATTAGCACCTACCCTTATTACCCAAACTTATACATCAGTATCATATCATTGAAATAGTCGAGCTGGACATACTGGCCAGGGTTAGTCCCATATTCTTTTCACTCGATCACGAAAAATTCTTTGAGGAGCCATGAACAAAATAATCCGTCGTGAGGATATTCCATGTGTAGGAATTATTTTTTAAAAACTTTTTATGCCGTTGTGGTGAGAAAGTGCGTCTGGTGATGAAACATATCAAATATTAGTCACTCCCTAATAAGCACCTAAGATACTATAGCAACTTCAGGACTACACAGATTATACAAATAAATCTGAGTTTAGATGTCTGACATGATTTCTGGGGCGAGACTGCAGGTTGCGCCTGTTCCGGCCTCCGGCTCGACATTGATGGTTTTCACAACACCATTTTCAACTACCATAGAGAAACGTTTGCAGCGCTTACCACCAAAAGCCCCTATGTGAGGGGTTTCACAGTCAATAGCCTGAAAAAGTAATGTTGACCGTTAGCCTGAGTATTTATCAACAGAAATGAAATTGTGTGTAATAATAAGTAGTGCTCAACCAAATAACCTGTGGTCTCCGGCATAAGCAAAAGGACGTTCTCCTTTGACCGAATCGAATGTAGTTAAAGTTATAACATACTGTTATAGCCTGGAGTACTGATGTAGAGATGGAAATAAGATGTTTCTTTATTATAATGCCTGATATTAGAGCGGGTGACCGTTTAGCTATTTGATAATACTAGTGGTAGTAATGATATCGCAATGGCGAAGAGTTTTCAGAAAAATTACCCAATTTCAAACTTTTCACGAAATGACCCAAGGAGAATTTTCTGAAAAATAACCCCATATGATTTTTTTCAGAAAGTGATCCAAGGAAGATTTTTCAAGGAAGTTTTATTTGAAAATGACCCAAGGAAGAATTGGTTTGGTTTTTTTTTAAGAAAAAAAATTGGGTGTCCTGGTTGTCCGCGCCGCCCATGTCAGCTATGCGGACAACCCAAAATGAATAAAAGGCCGTCCTGCAGACAACCATAGTTATTCTATTTTTGGTGTGAGCGGAAAACCAAATATTTTGTGAGATATTTAATCGAGAACAACCATATTTTGATTTTTAAGCGATTTTTTTTAACCCTGCAGAATTGTCTGAAAAAGTACCCACTTTAAAAGTTTCAAACTTTTCAAAATATGGCGCGGGAGAAGTTTCTGAAAACTCCCAATTTCAAATTTGTCAGAAAATGATCCAAGGACCAATTTTGATAGAAAGTATCCAATTGCATTTTTTTTTCCAGGAAATGACTAAGGACGAAAATTACCCAACTTACCGCCCCGGAGAGTCACATGCATTCTAACAGTTTATATACTCATACTCTAGCCGATTTAATTTTAATAAGTAGGACAGATAGTTCATCTGTAGATACTCACCCGAGCAAAATCACCACCAGCATCGGCAAGCATGCGAATCTGAAGGAAGTAAATTGTAGGTGAGTATTTACCCGGAAAAGTTTCATCAGAATCTATAGTAAAAATTCATTTAAAAAAGATTTATAAACATTTTTATTTTTAATTAATCAAAATTTCTAAACTAATGGTTTTACCAGGGATGTGTTTATCTCCCTGATATCATTATTTATTAATATTTACATAGATACAGAAAAGATTATGGATCTCCATAGCATCTCTAGCTATATGTGTCATACCTTTCCAGTAGCATTGGTAGCTTTCCCCCAAGCGTCCATTACAAAGGGGTCGTTTACAGCAACACAGGCAATAACATCCACACCTTTGCTCTTGATCTTATCAAAGTGCTCGAGATAGCCGGCCAAATGAGTCTGGAAAAGAATTAATAACAATACTCAAATGAAATAATCACCACCAGCATCGGCAAGCATGCGAATCCGAAGGAAGCAAATTGTAGGTGGATTTTTACCCGGAAAGGTTTCATCAAAATAAATTCATATCTTTCAAAAAGATGAACATTTTTATTTTTAATCAATTAAAATGGTTCAGTTGAGTTATTCAAATGTGTTGTGACAGTGATCTATACAGATCTCTTCCTAGATGTCGGGTAGATATCCTTATTACTTGTTATATTAGTAAGGTTGGGATTTGGTGTTGTACTTTATCAGCAGGATGGCATGATGCTTTATCATTGTCAGCACTAAATACAACTGATACCTTTGACGTGACTTGTGACAATTCATGAGATAAATACAGGTTGACTAAGGAGCGTGGGAGATGCATTGGGAATTTTGACGAGGGCTAAAGCAAATTAACATTTAGAATGGCATCGTTACAAATCTCAATTAATTGCATATATTCCAAAATTGTTATACCTTTTGGCAAGTGCCGGAGAAAGCGCCAGGGACTCCAATCAGGACACCTTTCTTACCAGCAAAGATTTCGGCCACATTCACTTTGTCATTTGGTGTACCTTCCATGACCTCCACGGAAGGCAATTTCTCTCCAACCTAGAATATAAACGGGAAAACAAATTGGAAATGTATTTTACATCGTATAAATTATCAGGAAAATGTATCTTCCTCTTACAGATCCCCTTCAAATCAACATTTTGAATGATGGATATACATTTTAATATTCAATGATCAATCGTGCTTCCTTTACATTACGTTACATTAACACGAGCACGAACATTACATTACGTTTGAGAGAGTAGGTTAATAGATGTTCATGGTTATATTAATATATTTGAGATATAGTAGCTTTGCCCGTTCTTCTTCTAATATTTAATTGTATCTCTCATTCACATTTTTTAGTCTGACCTCTTAGCAAGAAGGTATTCACGTTGCAGAGTTACTATCAGTATCCGTTTTACTGTTATCTTCTTCAGCTTTTTAATTATGCTCTATCATGAATTTTATTCCATTTGTCAAACAGTTACAGTACATAGAATTGGACAAATTCTATGGGGTAGTTCTTCCATTTATGTCATTTGCTATAGACATATCCTGCTCTTTATTATAGCTGAACATAATTATCTGATCCACCACCAGCAAGAAATAGTTGTCTGGTTTGATTTCCACTATAGGCTGATAATACTTAATTTATTTAGCTGGGGAAAGTAACGAAGCACAACTTATCAGAACATAATCTCTTCTTCAACACTACGAATTCCCACAATATTAAAACCTAGACCGTCACAATGTCAGAATAATGAGGACGGAGATTCTGTTTACCTTTCGGAATATGTAGGCTACAGGTATATAACACAACTTATTCATGGGACCATTGTGACCTAGCCAAGTTCTGCCATACAAACAGTGACTGATTTATACTTCCTTGATCAAAAAGCTGCACTAGATCTAGGCTAGTTTACCTAGCAAGACATGCCGTATTTGCACAACATTCATGGTTGCAATGACATAGATATATGTGTCCCTTAAAATTATGGAAAATAAACTAACCTGTATTCTTCATAACACAGAACATATATTTCAGGAACCACAAACCTTTTTTGAAAGTTAATGTAAATTGTATATCAATATAAATCAGAATTGTGCTGCTTAAAATTAGAAATTTCGCTCCTAACACTATACTGCAACTAGGTAAGCTAGGCCTACCGGTACCGGTTAGCCGGTATAACTAGCCCAGACTAGGACCTGGGACAATCGAGATGGATACGGTAGGCCTATAATTCGGTCTACATAGCAAACTAAACTAGGAATTATCCTTCAACTTCATGAATAAAAACGCAGAATGCTACAAGATAACTTTAATTTATTAGACAAAGGCTGACCTAACAATGCCAATAGCGTTCGGATGGACTGATAAGTTATTTTTCTCCTTTTGGTCAATTTGGACTGACGTGCTTTTAAGCCTTTTTAATTAAGCCTACTTAAAAAAATGTTATAGGAAAAGAAACAAAAAAAAACAAAAATGCTATCTGGTCCAGACCACGAAAGGGGAACACATCCTATTAATTCCTGTCATCACCTAGGCATGATTATATCTACCAACTGATAGGATAGCTCACAGTAGGACAAGTGACCTCTGGCAATGCATGTAGCAAGGCACAGTAGTATGTCCTTTGGCTTTGCGTGCTCCACTGACACGCCAAAACAAGTGTGGTTTTATCGGGCCCCAAGCTCAATACACACGGTCAAATTTGGAGAGCCCTTACCGGCGGATTGACACCGACACCGGCGACACCACACCCTGAAGAATATACTTAGACTTACCTTTATCGGCATCCTTAAAGCTGATGCTGTGGTAAATGTTCGCAAGGTGCTTGCAGAAAAGCGCTGAGTGATGACTCTGACTGTGGGGAGCATTATGCTTTGTATTCGGGGCTGGCAAACACGGACAGATCCTCTCAATACGACTGTCAATGTGGTGCTATGCTACCTCCTTTCTGGAAGAGTACACCGGCAATAATAGCAACATTAGAGGCGCTAGATGGCGTAGCCGCATTGGGAATTTCCCAGCTTTATATTTGCACAGAACTTGGCCTATATTGATGATACTCTAGCAGGGCTGCCATGCAACTTGGGGAGGCCCAAAAGCCTGAAGTTTTTTCTGTCTAACAAGTGCCTTCGGCACTTGGATTGTAGAGGCAGTTGTGTTTCTACTTCTTAAAGGAATCCAACAATTTACTGGACGTTTATCTTGAATTCGAGATATTAACTTGATAGCAAAAAATGGCTAAAATCCCAGCGGGCCTACGTTGGGGTTGTAGGCCTAAGGTGTAGGAGGGGGAGGGAGAGAGAGAGAGGGGGGGGAGGAGAATAGAGGGAGAGGAGAGATGAGAATGACTGATATAAGAGGGTTTCAAGGGAAAAAATTAGCACCCCCTCCACACACCTATACATCTAGGCCTACGGTATCAATTTTCCTTCTCCTCCCCCTCCCAGACTACCTCTCTTGCTCTCCCTCTCCTTTTATTCCCCCCTCCTTAATAATAATGAGTAATGTGTGGACAGGTACATTCTCTCTGAGAGCGACAGAAATAAAGTTTGTCAAAAAAAATTGTTGGCCGTAAAAAAATTGTTGGCCAACACGAAAAAAAAGTTGGGTCAGACAAAAGTTGGGTCAGACAAAAGTGGGTTGAAAAAAAGTTGGTCATAAATAAAGTTGGTCGGAAAAGTTGGGTCGAAAAAAAGTTGGTTATAAAAAAAAGTTGGTGTAAAAAAGTTGGTCGTAAATAAAGTTGGTCGGAAAAAAATTGGGTCGGAAAAAAAGTTGGTCGGAAAAAAAGTTGGTTGAAAAAAGAAAAATTGGAAAAAAAGTTGGTCGGAAAAAAATTTGGTTGAAAAAAGTTGGTCGTAAATAAAGTTGGTTTGTAAATGAAGTTGGTCATAAAAAAATTAAATTCGGCCGTTAAAAAGTTGGGTCGTAAAAAAAGTTGGTCGTAAAAAAACGTTGGGTCGAAAAAAAAGTTGGGTCGGAAAAAAATTGGTCCGTAGAAAAAATTGGTCGGATAAAAAGTTGGTCGAAAAAAAAGTTGGTCATAAATAAATTTGGTCAGAAAAAGTTGGGTTGGAAAAAAATTGGGCCATAAAAAAATTGGTCGGAAAAGGTGATATCACTTTGAGAATTCATCCAACATCTGAGGCTATGTACTGCCATTCATTATTATGAAACATCATGATTACGTACCACCCTGAACTTGAAAGACAGAGATTTGAAAGAGAGAGGCCTAAATTCTTCTGTGTACAGTGGCACAACCTCTGGTGGAGTGGTGGAGATCGTTGAGGGGTCAGGGGTTATGCAGAGGCCTATGGGGGGAGATTGGCATTTGTGCCCTAACACTGTTTAGTGGGCTTCCCGAATGCAACCACTGACAGCTTGTAACACATGCATGCTTTACCCGGGGCCGGGACCCGGGGACCCGAAGACGACGATTTTAAGTTCCACGGGTACCCTGTTTCGGTTGCGTCCAGGAGTGTTTGCCGTGGGAAACCTCGCAATAGCTCATTTGATGCGTGGAATCACGGGCAAGTATAGCCTCGGCCGCGGATCGTTTTAAACTTATTGGTCATCAGTACGGTGGCTGCCGAAGGCAGGCACCATCACTAGAGGGGTCCGGGGGCATGCCCCCCCCCCCTGGGGGGAAATTTGAGAAAAATGACAGCTATTTCAAGGCATTCTGGGCATTCTGGGGAGAGTCAGAGCCAAATTATAACCAACCGATGCTGTTTAATCTTCAGGGATAAATAGTCTCCAGTATTTGTACTGTAATTATTTTTTGAAAACTTCCTAAAATTTCCATAGGCTATCATATCTCCCAAAATTTTACCATTCATAATAACCAAATTGCTTCAAATTTTCACACAAAAAAATCAAAATGTTATTATTGGCCACATTTCGTCTTTCACATTTTCAAGAATTAAAATGATCAAAATCTGATTTTCTTAGGTCAGGAAAATGCCTTTAATTCTCCTTTAATCTGAGTATTTTAATCATTTAAAATAATTCTGTAGGCCTACTGGCAGTAGAGGCACTTAAATAAAAGAGTTCACTTCGAAGTACTAATTTTTTAAATAATCTTAAAATCATCCAAAATTGATATTGATAGTTTACCAGAAATCATATTTGAAACATTGGGATAAATTCTATTAATTTTTCTACTTTAATACTGAGAATATTAATATTGTGCAGAGGATAAGTTCTATATAATATGACAACTGGGAAACACTAGCGACACCAGGAGAGACTGGATTCAAATTGTGCAGCTTTTGCCGGTGGGCTCTGCGGGCATGAAACACGGTCCGGTACACCCATGGGGCTGCACAGGAGGTTAAGTTGTGGAATGCAGTCCAGAAACGGATGTGAGACAGAATAGGAGACAAGCCCGGACACACACCAAAGTGCTTACAGCCTATACCACAACTTCGAAAGAATGGCATTGCCTTGGATAACATCTGGAATGGCCTTGACTGTAGGTGGAAGCGGGTCCACATATGGCGCTGCCCCTGGAAACCTACAGTTGCTAAGTGGAGCCTGATCAGCTCTGCTGGGGCACCTCTTGAAGAACACCAGGTACAGTCTAAGCCCCGAAACCTGGCAAGAGGAAGACTGCTGAAGAAGCGGTTAAAAGGCAATGAGAAGCATGCGCAGCATGTATTGGAATCATAATACAAGTGGAGTAAATGGAGAAGGAAAAGCCTCTAAAACCATTTCAATGTAAACTAATCGTTTCTTTTCAGTAATTCACAAGACAGATTGAATTTGAATTTAATAAGTAGTTAATAGGACATTACCATTACCCAAGGGGACAATGGAGTCACTGAACCAAACTCCAATACATACATAGCACATGAACACTCTGGATACACAAAAAAACGAACTATGTGTGTCAAATGACGATGATAATATTACCTTTGGTTATTTCTGTTTTTGTATGCACGGAAGACCATTTCTAACAACTGTATTGTACTTGTGATATTGGAATAAAAATCCTATATATATATAAGAGCATTCAACTATTTTCCTTAGCCTAATGCCACGATTTCATTATATATTTTTTGGAATATTAAAGTAGCCTACCATTCGAAAAATTCTAAAATTCCGAAATTATTAATGTTTATGAGTTAGATTTCCAAACCCTACAACAAGCCAGAGAAAAGCAGCTTTTAAAGGGTTCAAATCCGGAGGCCGGAGATGGGCATTTTAGGACCCCCAAAAGCCGGAGCCTCCGGCCAAAGACCGGAGAGTTGGCAGCCTCTAGTCTACATCTGTGATATTTGTAACGCTCTTTGGGACAACCAATAGACTAGCCCTCGTCCCCAAGACAGGGTTGTTTGTATAGAGCGGGCTGTTGGCCCAAGCCCAGGTCTGGTGCTCTATTGGGAGACCATACAATGGTAGGCTATAGGCCTAGTGACTAGGCTATAACATGAAATCAATCAATAGTTTTTATTTTTTGTTCGAGATTTTGTTAACATATTAATAAGCACATGACATACCTATCCCTAGGCTTGACCCATCGTCATTAGGCCTACATGTAGGACGGCAGAATAGGAAATTTAAATTTTGAAAAGAAAAAAGAGAAATCTTTTTCTAAACTGAATGATATTTCTGCCAGTAGCCTAGGCCAACGTAGAAATTACGTACCGGTAGTGTGTTATGAAACCTGTAGGACCCTATAGATAGCCTAGTTCAGATAATTAAGGCACCAGTATGATCAATGTCCCTGAAAAAAATGGGAGTTCCTATACATATATATATACTTAAATTGGAGAAAACAGAAGAAATGTGCTACGTGTTACATGTAGGACGCTGGGTATATGGGTATATGGGTACAAAAATAATAGCAATATGGGTCTGCTCATTAGGCCCACAGCGCAACTACCATCCACCGAAGGTGGGCGACTCACGTCGGGATCGTTACACTGGCAAGCCGAATTCGAAATGGAGCACTAAAACCTATATTTTGTAAAATACCAAAACAATCACTATAGTTACCATAGAAACGGCCAATTTCGATAATTATCGCAGCCTTTTCAGCAAATTTTCTCTGTAGATGAAGAAAATTCTACACGGAATACCTTAAATTTAACATTTTGTAGCCTAGGCGTAGCCTGAATCCTAAATAATGGCTTTTTGAGGGTTTGGTTTCGATGCATCCTATTAGCTCGTATTGTTTCCGTAGTGCTCAGATGGTGGTTGCCCCCCCCCCCGCACACACACTCATGGCGGAAACTTGTACACATAATCGTTCCCAATTTCGCGGAGAAAGGGGTCATTTTCACACAATAAACACGGATCGCGAAATCGGAAATAAAGGTATGAATTTTGCAACTGAACTCCTCCAATCAGAAAATGCCAGAGGAGTATTTGACTAACTTGTGGCACAGAATAGCATATAATTATGACAGAAACTGCGCATCAAGTCATGTTAACATGAGATATTCCTTCATGTTTGTGAAAGTGTTATTATGTTATAAAAGATTCCTTGAAATCATAAAAAGGGGTGCCTTTTGGCATAAAAGTTTCCGCGTTTGCCACAAAAAGTGGGGTAAAATGATATCATGTTATATAAGAGTCCTTGAAATTATCAAAAGGGGTCCTTTTTGGCATATAATTTGTCCGCGTTTTGCTACAAAAAGGGGGTTAAAATGCCTGGGGGATGGTGTAGTCTAGTGGGGGTGAAAGATGGCTGATGTCCATCCCAACATGGGTCACTGCTCTGGCTGGTCAGCAGGTGCTTCCCAGGCAGATTGATGTTAGAACCTATGTGAAGTGTATGATTGAAGAAATAATGAGATGGGCCTAGAGCTGTCCCTGTGTTGATCGAGTGTTAGACAGGGGGATTTTTGGTGGAGGTGGGTGCATTGATTTGCAGACTTGGTATAGAGGCGTGGAATTGCCGCCCGTTTGCTGCGTGTTGGTGGTAGGAGAAAGTATGATGGAGCCATGGGTGGTGGGTGGTTGTCTAGGTGAGGTCCCCTAAACTTGCTGGATCTGGGGTGGTCAACGGACGCCAGTTTGGGGAGTCTTAAAAGATGTTGCGGTTGAGAAGCTTATCGCACCAACCACGGCAGCCATCATACTTTCGTTGACCCGGATCCTACATCCTACATGTAGGGCGGCTGGTATCTCCGGCCATATACAAGGCCATCCAAGGTAGAGGTCTGAAATGTTGTAGGCCTATGTGATGTGTATCGACCTTCACTTTTCCTGGGTTCTACAATTCCCAGCTTATCCCCCCCCCCCCCATAAATAAATTTCCCTTTACAATGGTTTTTGGTTTATAGACTGATTTGCGTTGCCGTCAGCGTCAGTATAACATAATAACACTTTCACAAACATAAAGGAATATCCCATGTTGCGCAGTTTCTGTCTCGTCGTAAGGATTGAATTCGAGGTGATATTTCTGTTTTAAGTAATTTTTAAATTCTTAAATTCTGACAATATCGTTCACAGCTTTTATTGACTCTGTTCAGAGGGTATACCGCAGAGTCTGTATTGCCCGCAAAAAGAAAAAAAATAGTCCCATTGTTTATTTTCTTTTAATTTGAACTAATATTTCCGCCGAAAAAAGTAAACAAAATATATCTTACATGTATCATAGCAAATAAGTTTAACAGATCCTCCTCATCATATGAAAGTTAATGATCATAAGCATTTCGAAAGAATACACTTCAAACATCAACATTTGCTATAGTAGGGCAGCTAAGCCGATGGATGTGGACGTCCCGGACAAAAGCACCAACATATCCCACCTAGCTCTCCATTCTTGGTAGGCACGTACCACCTCTGTCGCATACATTATTGCAGTCATCTTGGATTTTCAAGATCACCATCATGTAGAAACTCATATCTCAGCTTCTAAACCACTTAGAAGCATGGTCTAATTATAGTGTCTAAACATACATTTTCAGGGTCAAGGACTACAACTATACCTATATTAAGAAGTGATGCTATGACGTCACATTTCGGCCATCTCCAGGACACGCTCCTTGGATGTATAGACGGTAATGCAAGAGTCTCCTACCCATTACTTTAATTTGTCGCCTTTACCTCACCGATTAAGTTTTTGAGGTTCGAAATGTTAGATTATGGGAAGACTTTGCGCTCCATAGCCTGGCACTTGCTGAATTCTGAAGGAATTTAGGCCTATATTCTCTTATTCCTACAGCTTTATACGTAATTCACACGTTAAGTGTTTTATAGCAGAACCTAGACCTGTTATATATAGACTACATTGCCATTTCATCGAAATACAAAATTAATATTCAGCCTGGCAATTTAGATATTGCCCCGATGAAGGTAGACCTATTATGAAATGCCGAAACTTTGGTCGCCGACTGACTACAAATGTTATGCTTCACAATAAAACAATCAATAATACAATCTCTTGGGTTTAGTTTCTAGTTCTATAAATTATCTATTGCTATAAATCCGAAATAATGATGATTGTCCATTTATCATCATCATTTTCACATATCGCATGAATAAATCATTATGTCAAGTATAACACCCGGTAATATAGATCTGAAACTAACTCTAGGCTACTGTTGTATGGTATTTTTCTTATGATGATAGGGGAAGAATGTCGTTGGTTTCACACACAATATAGACAATGAGGGCCATTGAGATTGATTGTTGATGATTCACGAGAAATAGGATTTCGTTGGAAATCCAGAGATAATTGAATTTGCATTGACCCGTGGAATAGGCCTACCATTTTCAACTAAAATTATGCTAAATGAAAATCCTGAACGATGTCTTCAACGAACACTTGTCTATTATTTTATTATTCATATGCTGGATGTGATATAAAAACATACTTTAATAGTCCGTCCGAGAACTACAAAGGGATAGGTCTATATTATGGAACAGGTGATATGATTCCCAAAGTTCTAAAGGTTTTGGAACCTTGATTATGCTTGCAAATTCCAATATTTGGAGTGTATATATATGTATTTCGAATGTCATCTTATCTCTATCTTAAAATAAATAATTAAAACAAAATATAAAATAATTTTAAGTAGGCATATTGGTCGGGATTTAACAGGTGTTTGGATGGACCTCATGAGTCCAGAATTAGACAAGTCTTTACGGCAGTCTATAAGTGATGTATCAATAAACGATTCTTTTATCTATGTAAGATAATTGTAAGATAAGACAGGTGATAGACCCGTAGGAAAATTACCTATAAATACGAGTCATGAGCTAATCAATATGGCTTAGACACCGTCACCTTGTGGGAGATATATTAATAGTCCTATTAATTCTCTCCTGTATTAGGTTCATTAACCACCAGCAGGTAAGGTAAATGTGTATTGACAGTATGTTTTGATTGACAGGTTGATTGAGTAGTGAGTATGTTTTGATTTATGATTAGGACAAAAACAAAATTGTAACCTTTTAAGATTCAGCTCCTTTACAAAAAACTCCCAACTGTTCGGTCAATATTGTGCTCAATCTCATGTGCCGAGTAGGCGTGTGTTATAGTTAACAATACAAATTATTGAGGACACAGTATACGATAAATGGGGCGCTGGTACAATGTATCCGTACGCGGATGTAGTAAATCTCATAATATTTTCACCTCCCTCAACTTTGGGCCTAGATTGTGACTGTAATAGAAGATTACAATTGATTTTAGTGTGATATAGGGGTTTTCGGGCCTAGATGGAGCACTTGCTGCCCTATATATATTATAATCAACTGCCAATCACGTCAGTTTCGTTTTAGCGCCATGCAAAATTACCAGTAGCATACATAGGGCTTTAATCTGAATGTCATTGTTGGAATGTAACTCATTACAATAGCAACCCATATTCCGACGACTTTATATTAAAACACATAATTTTTCATTGGACAGAGAAATGTTGGCTAGGCTCCCCATCTTGCTCATTTTGGGCTTGGTAATCTTTGAGCAATCTGTTGGTCATAATCGAGATCAAGAGGAAGAGCTTGTTGAAAGATTGGGCAAGGACAGAAATGTGATCCATGAGAAGGAATCATTAAAGGATGAAAACGATGCGAAATTCGGTCACCAAGAAAGGAATCCGATCGATGAAGATTTTAACGCATATGATCAAGTACAACATACAATATATAGCCAAGAGGGCTTTGCAGGAAATGAATTTAAGACAAAGAACAGACCCCCAAATATAGTTATCATTGTCGCTGATGATGTCGGTATGGGCGATTTAGGATGCTTTGGGAACACTACAATAAAAACGCCGCATATAGATAAGTTAGCACTAGAGGGCACCAAGTTGAACCACCACATAGCTGCAGCCAGTGTGTGTACTCCCAGCCGGGCGGCACTTATGACGGGCAGGTATCCAGTCAGACTAGGTAAGTGCCAAACAGAAAATGATACTACTACCAGCACAGACACTTGGTTGGCCTACGTTTAAAGAAAATAAAAACAACAACAATCCCCATATCGTTACTAAATAAGGGCGCATTTATGAGGAAATATAAACAAATATTGGGGAAGTAGATTGGTGATTGGTGATGTTTGATCTATATATATAATATATATAATTTGCAATGATTTGAGCTGGGAATAAATTATATAAACCCAGGCCCCAATATCTGTTTTGGATCCTTGTACTAAATTGTCAGGTGCTATTATATTAGTGATAAATTATTTTGATTCTATAATTTCTTTTTTTTTAATTCTATAATTTCACCGTATGCTACATATATAATATATTTTCGGTTAGTAAATAGCAGCCCGAAGGCAACATAAACGTTTAATATTCTTAGGCAGTCAGTATTCGATGGAACTGATTTTTTTGAAGATGTCAATAAACATATATACGGTGTTGTTCAACATAGAGTGTTGAAATATAAATTCAAATTAATTAGCTGAAATATGATCATACCTGTACCGTTTAGTTTGTTTTTACTCTATTTGACTCAATTGACTTTCTCAATGACAGTCTGTTACGCTTACTTGAATGCTAATTCATCCCTTTATCTCTATGGGCAGAGCTGGGAAAATGCCACTAAGAACACATTATGTATTCTTAGTGGCATGTATGTACACTGTTGCATGTTTGTTATACACCAACTAGCTTGTGTATAACAAACAGATCATGTTCCCATCAGCAAAAGGTTACACCTCTACATGTATCATTCGTATATTATCTCTCCATGTTTATTATAATCACGATGAATTTAATTTTCCTGATTCTAATTAATCGCCAACAACCATAGCAAAACATATTCGATATTTGGCAATCAATTCCCTGCGAGCTTTAGGTTCGTACGTACAGACATTACGCAATTTGTAATAGAAGGAATTACGTTGTTCAACTAAGTGATCAGGAGGGGTCTTTTGAGTAGAGCAAATTATACATAAAACTTACGGTTACTGTAGGTTACTGTGCAAGCAAGAATGACATGCACTTGTATTTGTATAGGGAAAACTTTTCACTAACATTTAGAAATGTTGGCACTGGAACAGTCAACTAGAAGCATGCCGACCCTTACATTGACCAATAGTCCCCAGTATGTTCAAATAGTGAACCGCAATGATATTGGTTCTGAATGTTATAGTCACAGTCGGCTACGAAGAATGAATTTTCATTTGGGATAGAAGGGATCAGATTTCAGACTGCGATCCAGAATAGCTCAGCGTTTAAGTCTTTGAAAATTTTACTAGTGTTGTTCTACTTACTGCGATTGATGTAACCAAAATATATATTAAAAGAAAGTCACGATTAATTCGAAAGATTCTAATTGACATATAATAAGTAATTGAAAGAAATAATTCTCTCTTAATTAAGAGTTTCCATTTTACGATTCCAATTAATTTGAGGTATGATTCTTACATGATAAATTATATTCCCCTGATGAAAATCGATCCTTTTGACTACAAAGTGTCACTAGAGCATTATTGAAGTGCAAATATCAACGAGTTTACAAGGAATTTTTCGCACGTATGTCCATTTTTATTAATTGAACCAGAAGACTACACCCCTAAATACATTGTAAATGGTCGTTTCAACATTAATGGTTTTTTTTGAATCATTATTTAATCCCCTTTCATACAGGAATGGCACCTAGTAATATTGTTCGTGTGAACATGTTCGTCTCAGCCCCTGGAGGGCTTCCACCCAGCGAAATTACAATTGCCGAGATGGCGAAGACTAAGAATTATGCTACTGGTTTAGTGGGCGAGTATTTCTTTTTGCCATTGAAAGTCAATTTTAGCCTGAGCAAACAATGTACCTGCGGTATAAAGCTATCCAATAAGCGTAATGTAAAGTTAGTTTTCATTTGAAACATTATATATTATAATATGTTCTACAAGATGCTCGCAAGATAAAAAGGATAAGAAATACATATTGAAATAATTTTCCATTATTAGAGTACGAAGTGTAGTTCTTTCTCGCTATTTTTGATAATTCATTGATTAATGATAGGTAAGTGGCATTTGGGAGTGCACTGCGGAGAAAAAGACTTCTGTCACTACCCTTTGAAGCAAGGGTTTGACCATTACTATGGCTTGCCCCTCACCAACCTCAAAGACTACAAAGGAGATGGTGAAACAGTCACAAAATCCAGAATCCCTAACATCGACAATATCCTCTTGGGTGCTGCTGCTTTGGGAATCGTTATTGCCTTGTTTTTAAGGCAATGGATAGGCAATATGGGTACTGCTATTATCATAGTGTTGAGCCTCCTAATCCCTGGCCTGGTGTACTGGATTTACAACAATCTTACCATTTTTAATGCTATACTCATGAGGAATTATGAAGTTGTGGAGCAGCCTCTCAGGTTGGATAACAGACTGACAGCAAGGATGGTCAGAGAAGGGACATCTTTCATTGAGAAGCAGAAGGCTGATGAAAAGCCTTTCCTCTTGGTCATGTCATGGATTCAGGTAGTAAAGCTGAACCTTTTTGAGTGGCGGTAAAACCCCCTAAACGAATGGACAGTTCCATATAATTATGGAAGTTGCAAGTTGTTAACGGGTTAAGGTTGATTTTCATTCTATGAATTAAACTTAGATGAGGAAAAATACATCATGAACTTACCTAATCAAAATTACTTACATCTTCATATAAAATTGTTATTTTTATCTCCTATATAGGCCCATACTGCTCTCCACACGTCTCCAGAATTCACTGGAGTGAGTGCCCATGGACGATATGGAGATAATTTGGAAGAGATGGACTGGAGCGTTGGGCAAATATTGCAGAGCTTGGAGAAGAATGGATTTAATGACAACACCTTTGTCTACTTCACCTCGGACAATGGAGGGCATAACGAGGAAACGGGAAAAGATGGTCAACGGGAAGGAGGCTGGAATGGGATATACAGAGGTATGTAGGTCTTGAAAGCAAATGAATGTAGAGTTTTTCACACGATATTACTTATACTTAGGACAGATGAGCAGGGGAAGCTTTTCAATTGTGTTTTCATTTAAGTTATGTCCGACTGGCAGAAAAAAGTGTTCCACAAAAAATGGCGTTTGTGGTGTTATTACATGAGAACAAAATTCTCCTTTACATAATTGAAGGCGGTACAGTATACATAATATCAACATCCCTAATTAGGATTCCTATTCATGGACTGTTGGAAAATGTTCGTTACAGGTGAAAGAAAGAAACTAGATTACAACTGAACATGGAATAGAGGATCTATCTGGGATGCCTGTCAGCCTAAATAACTTGTCTTGCTCAAATGAGTGTCTTCTTAAACTAGTGAAACAGTAAATAATTTCCTTACTAAAAGCTTTTCCCCATTGTTTAGGTGAACCATGTGGCCCCACATGTCTAACATCCATGCCATATACACTGACAACCATATATATTTCATGCGTAACAAAAGCCTGCTCTAAAATACATACAGGATGTAGAACCACCCGTAGAGTGTTATGCATAACCAATTGAGAAAGGAATACAGCCTTTAATATTTTACTTGAGGTATGGGATTATCGATGTATAGGTTTTTCGTATTAGCAAAAGCTAATCCTACTTCCTCTTAAACATCACTTCATTTCTCTCTGACACATTAGGATCAGGGCGTCTGGTTATGCATAACATTACATGTATACATGCACAGTTATGGGATTTTATTACCGGGGCTACGGTACGGCCTCTGTTATAAGGTTTACACATAAGTATGTATACTTGATTCGCACCTTCACTTGTGAACTGTAACACCTGATTTACTATTCGATAAAAGATTGTGATGAGAGCAGGATCGTGATAATCTGTTGGCAGCATCAGGTATTACGTAATACATTGTGGGTAGTATGGTCAAACATCTCAAAATCACATTAAACTGGATTCAATAAAGGAGAACATCAAAACAATAACAGAACTGTTTTCCTTTTTAAAATCGGATAATTCCTTGATTATTAATGGATTCAAAGTTTGAAAATATTACAACCTGAACAAAAATCAAACATCTCCGAATCACTATAAACTGTTTTTAACACGAAGGAGAACATCTAGACAAGAACATAATTGTTTTCCTTTTTCAAATCGGATCATTCTCAGAACTTTTGTGGTTTGAAAATATTAGGCCTACAATTTTGATTGCCCGGGGAACAATTTTAGCATGTATATAACTTCTTAAGTTGGGTGCTTAGAGAGAGAGAAACAGAGAGAGAAAGAGGCGGGGAGGCAGACAGGAAGATTGCAATTGAAAGAAAATAAGAAAGAGATGGGTGGGAAAGGAGAGGAAGAGAATGGAATATTTTTTTCAGGAATATATATATCCAGGAATATGATTTTAGATTTGAAAATATTTTATTCAGGTCTATGAACATTTTCATACATATAGCACGAATATTCTCAGGACAGCCTGACTTAATTAGAGAAAATTGTTATACAATTAATATAAAAACAATATCCATACTCAATATTCATTGATAATGCAAGAATTTTAGTGATAAATTAAAATACATATAATACAGTTTTGTCCATGCCGTGCTCATTCATATTAACCATTAATAATCATAGAAATTTCATATAGTTGTACATTACTTCAAAGCAGTGTTCAAATCATTACACAAGGCAACAGTGATGTTACAAAGGTAAGTCATACGTTGAGAAGCAACCTATACAACATTTAGCATAGCATATGTGTGATGTGTTACAGGAAAATAGAATAATTATATATCAATATTTTCAAAGTAATTTATTCACAAGATCTCTTTGTTGGAATGTTCCAATTTTTGAAGAGTATATTCTTCTTAGTAATATAAATATGCGTACCAAATCTCAAGACATTGCATTGAATATATCCTTGCGATTTGAAGGTTGTCGCATAGAGTACATTTAGTTACTTTATTAGTAATTGTCCACCGAGAGATATTGCAAACATAAATATATCAATTATGGAATTTAGAATAATGAAATAATTCGATTTAATTTCTGGTAAACAATGCTACAAGGGAATATGGATTCATATTCGCACCTAGTTATATATATAGCTATGTAGAGAAAGCCTTATGGGAGGTGTTAGTTAAGACAATGGGTAGGCAAGCTTTCCCTTTTGTGCGCGCTTGGCTGATTTCCTAATCCTTGCATTGCGTTATCCCAATGCCTTCTACCGCGTAGAATTATATTATATTATAATTACGCGATACACATGACTCACTATACGTTATTAATTACTAGATCTAGGGACTTTTCTGAGCGTGTACAGACATAAAACTTAGTGGGTGTCATATGACCAAAAAGGTCTCCAGGGAAAACCTAAGGCAAAGACACAGTCACATTGTATTTTGTATCTTAAAGTCGTTATTCAGCTTTGACATTATAATAATAATGATAATTTTCGGAAAAATAAAGGATATAAGAAGTCTCAATACATAAGATTTGATTTGTATCATTCACATCCAAGAGATTTATGAGAAAGAAGGATATGTAACATAACATTATCAAGGATATAACATAACATTATCAAGAGATAATCAAATAAAAACCATCCCCTGGCGTAGTGCCATTCTCAAGACAAACTGTAGACATGACAAACAGTTCACAATTGTAGAAGAAGAAAGTAATCAAATAATTAATAGACCTATAATCAACTGAACCGTTCAACCAGTAGGGTCAATTATGCAGTGAGATGAAGAAAGGAAGTCAGACAAATACAAGAAGGTCTGGCAGGTTCCAGACACTCTCATTTGTTTCAAAAAGATTTTACGCAAGATGATAGTATAACTTTCTTCCTGCAAAGATCTAATATCAACAGGTATTAAGTTACAATATGCTCTAACCTTCCCAAAGAGGCTTCGATAGATATGTTACAACGAGGGTAACACAATTCCTGTATGACTCCTTGTTTTTAGTTTTCTTGTGTCTAAGTTTGTAATTCGTGCGGCTAGGTAGTGTGCCATGTTCAGTATATGTAGGTTTCGGCGATTTTGAAGGGAAGTATATTTAGTATTGTGTGTTGGTGGCCCATGTTCTCAAATTTTGATTTGTTCGAGATTATGTGTAGTTCAGAGTTTTGAAGGGTTTGTAGCTTTTTTTGTAGTATTTGTTGGCCTGAGTCATATATGAAATCTCAAAAGTCAACTTGAGGAAGTATGGCCATCTTATAAATATCTTCCTTTGCTTTCTTTATTGTGCTACTTATGTGTGATTTAAAGGTCAGAGACTCATCCAACAAAAAAAAAGGTACTTATATTCAGCCGCCGTTTTTAAGGTGGAGTTGCCCAAACTCAGGCATCTATTTCATGCGTAACAAAAGCCTGCTCTAAAATACATACAGGATGTAGAACCACCCGTAGAGTGTTTCGGTGACAGGTGACAGGTGACAGGTGACAGGTGTTTCCTCGGTGACAGGTGTTTCCAATATTTCCTGAGTGTAAAATTTACTATGTTGCATTTTTCTGTATTTACAGAGATTTTGTTTGATTGACACCATAGATTTATGGCATTAAATATATGACATAGTGAGGTATAACATTATCCCCCAATTACTATAAATCGCTCCGCTGATGAAATCTTAATTAAATTACACACATTGTAGCGTGAGAATTAGAAGTTATATAATAATAGGTAACAGGCGGAAGTATTGTATAAGATTACATAATAGAAAAACATGAATATTAGGGGGATTTATTGGATTGTTATCCTTACCAGGAGAAAATAATTATGATAAAAATTGGTAGCACCATGTTGCATAATTTTATGTAATGATTACGCAATAATTATTTTGTAGTCCAAATATGGACTGTGAATATTAATGCAGTCACAGTGCTGCATTACCTCACGTAATAATTACGCAATTAAAACTAATTAATGATTAAAATTATGAAAATTACAGTGGTAACAGTGCCCTGTAATATTATGTAAGAATTACGTAATTAAAGTTATGAAAAGTTAAAAATTGCAATTAAAGGCAACATTGGCTTAATCGCCATGTAATATTAGGCAAAAGTTACTGAATGAAATTAAATTTAAAGTACAAGTAACGATAACCTTGAAGGTTAAAAACAGTTGACCCGCCCACGCAACGCTGCTATATGGGCGCGCGCGAGGCTTGATATCTGGATGACTTGGATTTTCGCGCGGTGAAAAGTATGATGGCTGCCGTGGTGAGTGCATTTGGCCGCCTCTTAAAACCTCGGAGCATCGTTCAGCTTTAACTCTCCGCACGAAGCTTTCTGCCTTTGTTAAAGCAAAAGAATAAAATATATCTTGTGTTCGAAATGGTTTTTGGAATTCAGGGGTTATGGAAATAAGGCCTAAAATGAACTAATAGAACATGAACACTAGATATTGATAGCACCTTGAGTAGCTGGCAGCCATTATTCTAAATGTCATGTTATATCAAGCCCATAGTGTCACTCAAAAATTGTATTTTGAATTGAATGTTATACTTTTATTGGTGCTTGGCGCCTTACTTAATTAAAAGTCCCAGATGACGTTTTGAAGGTGTGAAGATTTAAAAATTTCAAGATTTAGATTTAACACCCCATATTTAAAGGAGAAGATTAAACAAATGTTTGCTGTTAATATTTTTGTTGGTATCTAATCGTAATACTGTTGATCAGCTTGTCTGGAAACGCACACTGTCACTCACTCCGTCCACGGCATACCCAGTTAAATCCTAGGCTGGTCCCTGGATATTGTTTAAGCTGATTCATATAATTATTCATCAAGTAAAATGATCCATATACATGTATAGGCCTGCGATTAATCATTACCTTTGATGAGACCACATCTAATGCTACTTGGCGCATGGTAATCTGTTCAATATTTCGTCAAAATCATTGTTCCACTATTTCATTATGCTTATTTTATTTCATGTTTTACTAACCTATCTATATTTTCTTAAATACACTTGATGATATGACGAATTTTTCATCCATAAAGGTGGAAAGATGATGGGTGGCATGGACGGAGGCATTCGAGTACCAACTATAGTTCGCTTCCCTGGACGTGTCCCTGCTGGTAAGGTAATCGACCACCCCACATCCCAAATGGACATTTTCCCGACGATTGCAGAGCTCATGGAAGCCAGTGTGCCAACTGATCGCTTGATTGACGGAGAAAATATAAATGCTTTACTGAAAGGAGAAAATGACAAGCCTCCCCACGATTTCCTCTATCATTATTGTGGCGTTGATATACATGCTGCGAGATATTCACCAAACGATGGTACGTGCACTCGGTGATAAATCGGGGTTGGGTCGGGGGGTAATTGTAGAACATGGTATTTCCGATAAACTTCTAATGGTAATGGTTTGGAACTTCGTGTGATGCTAATGGAATCTCCTGTTATCCGTTCATATTTGTACTTGTTGACCCCATTTGACCTTAATATCTTTAAAGATGTTAATAGAAAATTCTTTCCACCGTACCAGTCAGGAAATGGAAATACTAGCTCTTTTACACGATTTAGATAAATAATATCTTTTTTTACTTCCCCCCCCCAAAAAAAAAACACTGATAATTCGTAAAAAATAAATAAAAATAGGCTTACTGTTTTACTGATCTCCACACAATTCCAATTGAAATTTACTACCTACCACCTACCATGTTTCATATTCACACATTGAGGGTCACTTTAAAAAGTGTTTATTCAGGTAATATTACTGAATTACCTTAATGAGGAGGTTGTTATGCGGGGTTCCACTGTATACATCAAAGGAAATATAAACACATTGCGTACCTATGCGTATACATGATTCATATCAGGCCCTTTTGGAAGGTACAACCTACAATTTGAGATAAGCCTATATTATTTATATTGCAGGAACTGGTAATGTCTGGAAGGTTCATTTCGCCACGCCCAACTGGAAAGCTGGCACAGAGACATGTCTATTTGTCTGTGGCTGTTATGAAAATGATGTGACTCGCCACAACCCACCTCTTCTTTATAACATAGCCACAGACCCTTCCGAGAGGACTCTTCTAGATGCAACTGAAAAAGATAACGCCCTAGTTATTGATGTCATCAATGCTGCAGTTGCTAAACATAAGGCTTCAGTAAAAGAAGTAGAAGATCAAATGTCCCCACTAAAACTACTTTTCAGGCCTCATTTGCAACCTTGCTGCGGTCGAGGACCTTTCCCTAACTGCAATTGTGCCGAGCCAGAATTATAAAAACTTGCTAGGTAATGTCTTAAAATCTAAATGGAAAAGATAGACAATTTTAATAAATCATGGACTGTATGTTCCAAAAAGACTCCAAGTGAATGTAAATGATTCAGATTCTTTGACAAAAATGCATGACACGAGGCGATGTTTTAGTTACCATCCAATATATGGTAAATTCTACCATTAGAGAAATTTGACATAATGAGAAATATCTTTGGAAACGATACTTAGTAGCAGTGGGTACTCCCATTATATGGATCTGCGACGAATACTTAGAAAATCATGGCCCCCAATCCCAATTTTGTGAGCCATTTTTCTAAAAAAAAAATCAAGTATATATGAGAAGGAGGTCCATAGTCTGATTTAATGCTTCATGTCTCGCTTAGTGTTGCAGTACTCATCTCAAATAATCGCTAAAAGAATCTGTTTATTCTTATATTCATTCTAGTTATGTGGCAACATGTGTTAGTGTAGGTAAACCGCCGCCGTTCAACATAATATTTATCCTTTGTTGAGGCCTAGAAGTTAAAAAAGCAGAATGTAAATATTCATTCTGTTACACTGCTGCGTTGGCACACCCTAGTATATCAATTCTTTATCAATATGAACTAAAACGGTGCTATCCTTCAAAACAAAGATAACCCTTCAACTGTCTTTATTTATTCATTATATTATGAGTAGTGAAATGTCACAAAAATGTTATGGCGTAGCCAAATCTGTCACCGTTCAACTCATCTGTTGGCAACATGAGGTGAGGAAAATTGACAAACATAAGATGCCGGTTTTAATAGATGCCTGAGCTTACCTTCTAATCATTCATTTTCGGATTTTTTAAAAAATCGCTTCACTTAAAAGATAAGTTCCTTGGGGTCTCAAATTATAATGTAAAATTATACATAGCTGATGGGTCAGCACATCAGGCAGCCAGGAAGACTTTCTGAAAAAAGAAAAGAGCCAATATTGATTTCGATAGGCCTATTGATCAGGAAATATATGCAATTAGAGCAACAAGAGAACACGTTATTCCACGAAATTCTGAGCCTGAAGATTTCATTGAACAGTGGCGCATTTCAGTTGGGTAAGAGCCTAAAAGAACAGCAGAAAATTGAACTTTTGACGGCAATAATAAGCAATTTTGTTCAGCAAGTAAATATGAACAGCTAGACCTGAAAGAAGGCTATGGGGGTGGTGTATAAAATATGTTGTAGAATCAGATATCACATCTTTATTTGCGAGAAAAAGGTACAAATCCTATGATTAATAGTTTGCTTCCGAACCCTGCAACCACTGATGCTGCGCTCAAAATTATGAATGTTGGAGACTTGGTCGTAGGATTTGTAACTACATACATTGGTTGTAGGATTCGTAACTACAGACACTTGCAGCTCGTAATGAATACACTGTTACAAGTGGCGTAACATAAACGATGAATGAATGAATAGTTGTAGTATGCCGTCGAGACAACATGAAATGGATTGAAAAATGAATATGTAGTAAGCTATATAGGTATACATAGATATAGAATACATGCTATTCATGCTACTCTTTGCCTTGTCCGCTTCATCAGCGGTCTTCCCCTTGCCAGGTTTTGGGGCTTAGACTGTACCTGGTGTTGATCACGAGGTGCCCCAGCAGAGCTGATCAGGCTCCACTTAGCAACTGCACGCTTCCAGAGGCAGTGCCAGACAGACCCCCTTCCACCTACAGTCAAGGCTATTCCAGATGTTATCCTCAAAGGTTACATAATTAAATAAATAATCAAACATTAAAATTGCAATAAAAGACATCAGTGGCTTATTTAACATATCAAATTATGTAAGAGTTATGCAAAAGAATTCAATCAAAGTACGAGTAAAAGATAACCTTGAAGGTTAAAAATAGTTGAAAAGGCTTGTAAAAGTAATGTCATGTCATGTAACATAAAACTATAACTACAGAAATGGTTGATAAGGTGCAGATGATGCGGAATTCCTACATCCCGTTTTGTCAGAATGTAAGTAAAATGCGAGGTAGTTAAAGCAGAAGGCTGTGGCCACCCAGAGTCACAATGCTGCCTTGGGCGCACGCACGAGGTGGTAACACTGAACAACCTTGATTCGCGCAGTTTTAAAAATATGATGGCTGCCGAGGTGAGTGTGCTTAGATCTCTTCAAACCAAGGGGCTAGTGTTTAGAAATAAACACCACGCGAAGCCTTCTGCCTATGTAAAAGCATAGTAATACATTCGAGTGTTCTTGGTAGGTTTTTGGAAATTTAGGGTGTTGAAAAAGGGCCTAAAATGGTCGGAAAGTATGTATGTAATGAAGTAAGAGAACATGAACA
This sequence comes from Sthenelais limicola, assembly GCA_942159475.1. Lineage (NCBI taxonomy): Eukaryota > Metazoa > Annelida > Polychaeta > Phyllodocida > Sigalionidae > Sthenelais > Sthenelais limicola. Next base: position 78,756,489 of record OW804098.1, read on the forward strand.
CTAGATATATTGATGGAAGTATCCATCGCATTAGGTGGAGAAAATAGGTTTCTCCCGACCTAATATTCAGTTTTTTTTAAAACCCTGAAACATATATATACATAATGATTAAGAAAAATGTCAGAAACAGCTTGCAAAGCGATCTGACTACAAATTTAAACATGTTAAAATACAAAAATACACAATAGACGCTATAAGTGGGGAATAGTCAACTCTGAGGGAGTGTATTGGTCAAAGCGACCCAAAAGGAGTTATCTAGACAAAATATGGAAAAATGGTCAGGAAATCACAAGGATTTTAAAGGTACTGCTGAGCAGCGTACAAATGAATGCGTCCAAAATGTTAATTCAGCACATAAGAGTTCAGCACTGTGCAGCACTTAGAGTGCAGCACTGTGCATCAGTTTAGAGTGCAGAACGTTGCAGCATATTAGAATGTTAATTCAGCACATTAGAGCGCAGTGCTGTTCAGCACCGTGCTGCACTAAACAGTGCCGCACTAAACAGTGCTGAACATTGGTGCACTAAACAATGCTGCACTAAATAGTGTCTGCCCAGCCCAGTGTAGTGCTGCACTAAACAGTACTGAACATTGGTGCACTAAACAGTGCTGAACATTGCTGCGCTGCACAGTGCTGCACTTAACAGCGCTGGACAGCTGCACTGGACATTGAGCATGACCAGCATTATGCTGCAGGAACAGGGGCATAACCAATCCAACTTGGCGCCGCCATTTTGCCAGGTAGATCTCATGAGATCTCTTCTCGTGTAAAGTCTCATTCCTACACTTTCAAATTCTTCACTCATTTTGCATTTGATACGCATGAGATTTAGTGAGATCTCATCTAATTTAAGTTTCATTCCTAAACTTTTTTTTACACATGTTCGATTTGTTTTCTTTATTACAGATATATATATATATATTTCATATTTTTTTCTACCATTTTCAAAAAAATATTTAGTGACTATTCTGGGCTTCCGTACCACGGCTCCACATTTCATATAAGAATGATACAGTTCAGCATAAATGAACAGATTTCTTCGCGTTTTGCTCACAGGTGAGTCACAGAGGCCTTCGATCTGTTATCTATGTTTGCGTAGGAATACACTGCAATACACTGGGTTGAAAGGAGTGAGAAAAGTTAAAATATAAGATGGATATTTGGATATTTTTTTGCAGGAAAGAATATCCAAAATCCAAGATTGTCAGGATATTAAAATATCAATTTGTCCTGTTGAAAATGTGGCGGAAAAGGAAAAGGATAAAATGAATAGTGTTGGATATTCCCAATATTTAACACATCTGTTAAACCTATTATGACGAACTTCAGACCAGAAAATTCCACATTTCATGCACATTATTCGATTTCATACACATCTGTTATGAACGCATAGCTATAAGAATGTCCAATTTAGTGCGTGCTATTAGTGTGAGAAGCACAGTATGCGGCCCACAATTCAACTGTAACTTACAAAGCTCTGCAATTTACTTTGTTTCATATGGTTTATTATTTGTCATACTTATTACTTTCTGTATCAGGTCGTCCTGGAAGATATATTATGTCACAGAAGTAACTGCATATCGTTTCCATAGAGAAATGAATGTATTGGTTATGGAAATAATATTATATAACATAATGAAGGATGTTCCATATTAAACACATGTTTTGCCAAGTAGGTTTCAATTTAGTCATCAGAATAAGCTGAGAACAGCAATTACATTATTGTAGTATTTTCTGAATGAAATAAAATAAAAAGAACTTCATGTGAGTTGTGTTTGAACCCTACCATAAGCAACGGATTAAGTACAGATATTACCGCTGTACAATTAAAGCATCCCGAAACTTTTAATGAATAGAAGAGCAAAGCGTGAAGCATTGACAGATCTTAAACCAAGCGCGACTGAGCGTCACTCTTCCTTAACTGCCAGCGTACTTTTTCAACACTCAATACAATAGCTTCCACCTCTTGTTGCTCTCACCTATAAGCTTGTCTGAGCTTGACGCTACGCATGCGTTGAGTGCATGGCAACTCGTTGCTAGCTTGCCTGACTAAGCTCTCCGTGCAGTGGTGTGCCGATATTGAGCTTGAGGGATAGTCTACGAGGGCACTTTTATTTCCAAGTCTTCACTTGGTTATAAACTAAAAGGATCACTACTTTTATCTGGGTAAGTTATATACTTATTCAATATACACTCTATCGGGTTACTCTTAATGTAACTTAGTCCCAGGAGGACGATTGTAAATGTAGTACATTATATCAATTGGGAATAATAACACTGGATTGTGTACATAGGCAATCGGAGTGGGATTGATTCGACCACTCCAGTGAACTACAACGTTGTCCAGCAATGGTATCATTTTACAATAGGATTACTTGGTTAATCATTGTATCCAAAACACGGGGGAGACACTGGCTCGTTGGTTAATTGGTTTTATAAGAACTTTATTCACAACGAGACTGTGTTCATCGACACCATTTAAAATTGTAAAACATGATCCGTTAGTTTTGTATGCAAATTACACAGCTTTGAAATTTCAAGGCTGTTGAGAATTCTACCACATTATACAAGTTATTTGTATTAATGACAGCTTCTGGAATGCAATAAAAAAAGGTCAATTTAGCATTTGAAGAAAGATACATTAGGAAACATGTATCATAATTACACAATGTGCAAGACCTCTGTTTTATAGTCAACTGAATATCAACTATAGGCATGAATGGTTCATTCCTTTACCGCCGAGGGAACTTACCTAATAAATCTTAGCTTTCGATCTAGGCTCATGTTAGGCCTCAATCATTTGATTATTTTGGCCGCACGGTATGGCGTGTGAACACGGTGCAATCAGGAAAACTAACGCTATCAAAGCCTAATAGGAACCGTTATACTAAAGGGTCATGCATGTATGGCAAGTCCGCGTTTTAAAACAGTTTTTAATCCGTCACCGATATTCAAAATTTGGATGTCTTTTATATTGAAGGTCTTTTTTAAGTAAGCTGATCTATCATGACATTATAAATAGGCAACTCTTCTTAAAATTACAAACATATTCGGAACAATATTTTCAAGAAAACTTTCAAAATTTGCGCGTAAACGTTACCTATAAGACAATATGAAATAAGTAATACGCGATTTCCAGAACTCATGAATGATCAGGGGAAAATAATTATTTATTGGAAGCTTGCACGGAGCAATTTCACTGTCAATATTTACAGCATTATGTTATAATTCATTTAGCAACGCTAATGTCAACACCAATATCATCTATATTATAGTTTTGTCTCTATCTTAAAGTTCTACCACAATAATGTACACAACTTTCTACGAGGTCGGTCTCCGTGGTAAATCTATCGTCTTTACAAAAGAATTAATAATGGCTCCATTAAACCTATTATATATGAAAGAAAAGAATAATGAGGTTAGCCATACCGTGGGTGCATGTGTAATAAAACTGTGCTAACTACACATTGAAAGCAAAGGTGAAGAATGCATTACTTGTATAATCTCCGTATTTAATTTTTAATCAAACTCAAGTCAAAGTAAAACCCTGCCCACACACAGCCGATTTGCCTCCCGTTTGCCTCCCGATTTGGGTCTTCCGATAAATCCTAGGATTTCATTTCAAATCATGGTTTATGTTATTTTAAAAACATAAACGTACTTAAACGTACTTGGTTTATTTCGCTGAGAGCTTTGAGCATATTTCTAGCGTTTAACACTGTAGGAAATCATGGTGGTCTGACTATAACGTGGTGCAGAATGTTTTCACTTACTAGGACCAACTAGGATCGATATAGTTAGCAACCAGTGCAAGCTCAGTATCCTGCCACTGATATTAATAGTTCTATTAATGCATATGTACCACTACCCCTTCGCCTGAATAATGACGCATACGTTACGTACATCATCAATAGATTCAGGAAACTGAAACAAACACCGATCAATTATACACCATACACACAGTTGCTCCATATGTCATGACGCGGAAAGGACCAGAAGAGAACATTCTAAAATAGCTCACACGAAAGTTAGTCGTATGCTTTTTGGTAAATGTGAGTCAAAATGAATACATTCGATTTTTATCGGTGAGTTATGCTTAAAACATGTTTTCAATAATGTACATATTCAATCACAAGGTTACATAAATTAATGGCAATTCCCCCAAATTATGTACTAGATAATAGTATTGATTTGTTCTACCATAAAAAGATCACCAGAGCTACCGTGCAGGTTTTACTTAGCTGACTGCTATTATTCTGTTGAAACAATAAATAACAGCCCATAATCCCCACATTAGGCACATTGTAATGTACTGTTGTAGAACCACTAGATCCTTCGTAAATCTGGATATTTGGATAATGTCCATAAACCTTACTCGTGAAAATGGCTTTTAGAGCGAACACATACAATTAGGTCGTTTATTTGACATGGGACCTGGCGGATTACTATAGTAGTTACCATTACATGTACCAACGAGAGTATATTATATACTCTCGTTGCATGTACTTCTTTTAATGGGTACTAGCGAAAAGGACAAGTAGTACAAATTAGTAACGAAATATGTGAGGAACGTACTTGGTTTATTTCGCTGAGAGCTTTGAGCATATTTTAGTGGTTAAGCATTCTCTCTACTTTTGTTCACATATTACATATGCCTTCAAATGTGTGACAGCCAGTTAGTGCGGGTAGCTTAAATTGGTTGATGTTTTGACTTAATTTGGTCTCGCCTCCACCCATGTAATATCATAATTGGCATCCTTGCCCACTTTACTGATGAAATAATCTTGACAATATTTGACTTAGGCAGATTTAATGCAAGAGCGTAAGAAGTAATATGTATAGAACCGGATATATTTTTTTATTTATAATTCTTTTACTGCCAATCTTCCGCAAAATGACAATTGAATCATATAGACAGGCATGCATCTAGCACAATGAATGTTACAATCTATGGACGCCATTTACATATCAAGATAATGGGCTTACGGGCAATAATCCAATACAAAAAAACATGGTCTTTCACCCACTGTTGTGTCTAGCTACACTTAGCTCTAGGAATCAAAGCTACTCAAGAACAAATAATATTAGAATTAAAAGCTACACAAGACTGTGACGTCAAAACGAGAATACTACTCAACTAAATGGTGCGGGTGTGGGTGTGATTTGTAGTGTGTGGTGGTTGGGTTTGGACAGCTTGTAGATATAGCATGCCCTTGGTCCGTGTTTGGTGTGTCTGGAATTGAAATCGTGAAGCAGTTTTGGTCTGGGACTGTGGGATAAGCAATTTTAAGCAAGTAGCGGGTGTGGAGAGATTAGTTTGGGTTTGTCCAGGGTGCACAGGAACACTGTCCCTTCAGGTAGCTACAGGTGTTGAATCTGAGCTACCCGGAGATGTAAGTAGTTCATGGGAGGTGGGTAGTGTACAGGAAGTCCGCAAGGGCGAAGCATTTCCTACTGGAAAATATCATCCTGAATCCATGTTCTATAACAAAGGTGATATAATTGTTGCACCTGTATTAAAGGACTGAAGACTGACGCTTATAATAAGTTTGGAGTAATTAATTTACTTTGAGATTTGAATGATATGATTGTTTTAGTATAACAATATTATTATAGGAAAATCTGCTCTTCTGGTGTCACCATACACAATCCTCTCGCTGTGCTGGAGAATATTCTTACATGTATGTGGTACCGATACCGCACATAGCGCCGCCGATTGTGTATGGTGAAACCAGAGCCCCAGATTTTCCTATAATAATATTGTTATACTATACATGTATATGAAGAAATATATGGATTACAAGCATTAATCTGACTAGCAGCCACTAACTGAATTCTTTTCTTCAAGGCATTTTACCAATATGATTTTTTGTTTCAGGTACAGTGCAAATAAAGAAAACACTATGCCAAACCGGGCACCCTCATACTACCACTGGGCACAGGACAAACCCTGCACAACCAATCAAAACTATGGTTTCGATATCAAACCGGATATGCTTAGGCGACAGGCAGAAGACAACCTCAAGCCAAAGCGACCCCTTGGGCCTTTCGACTACACCAGACCTTTCTCCAACTTAGGCTTCTTCCCTGAAATCTCAGAGAGCAAAGCCTTGACGTCCCTACAAAGGTCTAAAACAGCCCATGGCGCACTCATGAAGAATCGTGCATCTTGCCCCAAACCGTCTGTCAACACCTTCGACATAAATCGAGGCTTCAGTATGGGTCCCGTTCCAATTTCGTCACGACTCTGCAAACCTCCATTGCCAACGGATGTGCGTTTGATACGTCACAAGAGCGTTCCATCGACGTATGACTTTCCAGTTCCGAAGCAAAAGGACATTTACCTGTGGCATACTCTCTCTGGCTGTCTTGTTCATGTCAAGAATCACGTTCCAGCGAAGGCACCAGACGCATACAAACGTACCAAATCCGAAGTACAAGCACTTGCAGCTTGCTAACATGATGGTCTCTAAATGATAAATTCATGGAAGCTTTAATCTTTCGGGTTTTGAAGATTTTTCATGCTATATGTGCCAAATAAATTATACTGTGAAAAAAGCTTTTAGTGTATGGCTGTTACGTCATAGACTTGCCATCATTTCTTCAGAAAAAAGAACACTACAACACATTGAACTTAGTTCATGAGTATGTAATCTTGTGAAATTTCATGTCATACTGGACATTAGTAAGATATTTAAATCTTCTATGTCTCCAGAAATAGGCACACATTACATTTTGTATAAAGTAAACAAATATGTTGTTTTATATTTCTCTGTTTTGATTACTTATAGATGTGTACTTCATACGCATATTTCACGAAACGATTCTTAGGTGATAAATCATAAGTTGAACATACAAATATAAATAATTTATTTAAATATATGATGTAAATGTGATAGCTTGTGAATTCTGTAAATAAAAATCGTTTCTAAAGAATCATATAGCGTCGAATCATTTTTATAAGCTAAATTGATTTTACAATTACTACCCTAATTGCCTAAATAGGTATTAGTCTCCCTTACTGGTAAGGGGAAACAAAAAGGATTATTATCTTTTTATCAATCATCTCGGCGTGGAATTTAAGTGCATAAATAATTCAAGGGCCTCGTCCATAAATATGTTATGTAGGCCTAGACCTAAACGAGTATACCTCCCTGTCTCTATCTATCTATCTATCTATCTATCTATCTATCTATCTACCTATCTATCTATCCTTCTCTGTCTCTCTTTTTCCGTCTTTCCCTTTCTCTGTTTCTTTGTTATTCAGGATTTACAGTCCTTCAAACATCCTTCGGCTTCTCAGGATGTTTTGAACGACTGTAAATCCCAGCTGGCGTCCACCATGCCTTGGTCGTTAATCCTTTCGTAACGCACAGAGGTATACAGGGACACATTCACGGCAATGAAGAAGCAGAGATGCGCAGAGAGAGAGAGAGAGAGAGAGAGAGAGACAGACAGACAGACAGAGAGGAAGGAAGGGGCAAAGAGACAGAGACCGGGAGATACGGAGAAATAGACAGAAAAAATAGCAGAGAGAAGGGCTATGAGAAAAAACTGAGAGGGAGACAGAACAAGTATGGGAGAATGTGAGAGGAAAATACCGGGAGACAAATAGAGACAGAGACGGAGAAAAAGGGTAGAAAGATGGAGACAGAGACAGAAAAAGAGAGTAGGCCTAAGCTAGAGTAATCATGAAGGGAACAAGATGCTAGGTTGGTTCTCGATTGTAGATGAGGTAGCCTAATGAGGGACTCCGATGACATGCAGCGGGGACCTTTTGACGTGCCACAGTGAGGGGACTGAAGATGTCATCGGGGCACTGAAGGCGAAGGCATTGATGGCGGGTTGGACGTTAACTGTAAATATTATGGAAAGCCATTTATACATATAACCCAAATGTACAGAATTTTAGTAATACTTTTCCTAATCTACCTAACCATATTCCCGATTAGCCTTTTTCTCAGCGAACGGGCATCTTATTTCGCGAGAATTGGTCCAGCTTGGTGGCCAACCCGGAATGTGCGAACTTGACTCTGATGAAATAGGATATAGATATTAAAAAGCACAATTTCGGATTTTTAGGAAGTTTCCGATTTGGTTTCTAATTCTCAGCTAACTTTTTTTCGAAGGAAGTGCTCATAAAACCTAGTTGAATTGCTTGCCACCTTTTTAAGCATGGCCATGTCGAAATCACGGGGCCGCCCCTCCAGCGGTTTCGGAGGAGATACCCCAGGTAATCACACATTTGGGCTTAGCATAATATTATTAAGATTTATTTTGGATTTCGTAAAAGAAATGTTTATCATTGATCTTAAAATTCCACTATACTTTCCCAAAGAAAACTTATGTTATTCAACAAATATACTGTTATTCAACGAATATACTATTTCGTAATATTACGTAATGCTGCGACCCCCTAGCGGACTGTAGGCAAGGTAGCAGGGCACGGCTGCCTATATGCAAATTAGGGACGTCCCGCTTAAAGCGGTGACCATTGTTCATAATAAACACTACGATTAGATCCTTCACAGGATCTACTCACATACACGCTAGCTCCTAATTCTCTTATTCATTAATTAGAGAAATAACCAATTAGTCACGATACTAATATACGGTTAGGTCCTTCACAGTATTTACCCACTAACACGCTAGCTCCTAGTTCTCTTATTCATTAATTAGAGAAATAACCAATTAGTCACGATACTAATATACAGTTAGATCCTTCACAGTATCTACCCACACACACGCTAGCTCCTAGTACTCTTATTCATTAATTAGAAAAATAACAAATTAGTCACGGTACTAATATCGAGTAAGTCAAAGGTTAAACTCAAGACTTATCAATAACAATGATGTGTGACCCTCACCTTTAACACATCCCATGTTCACCTTTAAGTACCGCTGCTGGCAGGATATTTTGAACAATGAAATGAGGGTTATTTGCTTTGGTTTAGTAACGTCTATTAGCTCTTGAAAAGGACACACCTATGAACTCTTAAGCACTCATGTTTTCGTCGCTAGGATTTGCGGACCACCCCACAGACAGAAAGGTTACTGCTGCAGAAAACTATAATTGGAAATGGAATATGTATTAAAATGTGCGGATCTGATTAGTAGAGGAGAGTTATCATGGGGGAGACAATGGTATTAAGGGTATTATACCATGGAATTGTTTATGGAAGAACTTAGCGTATTAAAGAAAATTCGTTCTCGTACAGTCATAGCATTAGCATTTATTTACATAAAGGTCTTCAACATTGTGCCACCGAAGTTTCTTGAGGGCAGATCTGAGTGACTTATTCTGAAGCACCTGTAGCTGGTTTAGTAATGCGTTATTGCAATTCATAGAACTTACATTAGCATAGCTCAGGTAGCTTAGCACCATAGATTTGGCAAGGAGGACTCTAGTTCCCACATCTAAAGCGTGCCGGTTAATATATAAGTATTTCCCCTGTATATGCAGGTTCTTGACCCTCTAATCAGAAAATCACCGATCGCAATTTATGCATTTTATTAGAAAGGACAGTTAGTTATTGGCTGGTGGTGGACTGTTTGGTGTATAATACACCAAACAGTCCACCACCAGCTCCTCAAAGTCGGTCGGTAATCCATTGATAAATATGTTTAAACCAAGGATCAAAAGCTTTATGAACCAGCTTTTGGGACATCAATCCACCCTTCTTCCCATTCTAAGTGTCCCTATTGTAAAGTTAGTTACTTCAGATTTGAATTTCCCGATCTTACTCTATATAGAGCTTACAATCTGAAAGTGATGACTGTATCCGTCATTACTAGCGTCTACTGGTGGCCCTCCGGTGAAACGGGTAGAACTCTATAAAATGTATAGTTTTCAGGGGTGACCCTCGTGGTCAGGACCCCTCCCTTATTATTTATTTTGTATCTATTTTGTATATATTTAGGATCTCATCGATTCGTGTGCACTCACTCTCTAAAGATTATTCTCTGGGTATTGTCATTTGATGTATTTTAATTATATCTATATATATAAACTGTATCGCACAGTAGTGATGCTATCAACCAGGTATTATTGAACGATCGCTATATTTAATCTATCGATTTTAAATCTGTTTAGCAACACTGGTTAATTTTTCGCTTTATTGGTTACATTTTCGCTTTAAAATTGACCCTTTAAAAAACATGAAAAATCCATGTACGTACCAATCGTATGGTTTGATGTATTGGTGATTTGTGTATGACTCCAGTTGATGTACTGAGATAATTTCCGCTTGTTTGTGTGATTTAGAGGTGTTTTAGTATAGATATTCCATATAGCAAATGAATGTATAATGAGCTATGGTACGAGAAACATAAGCGTAAGGAAAATAATACGAATGTGACCTATTTAAAAGTATGATGGCTGCCGTGGTGAGTGAACCTTGGAGATAAAGCAAAGGTTATTTCATGTTCAGCTAACGTCGTACAGATATTACTGATTCAGCGATTATTGTATTCTATGTTTTGATTATGATTTACAGTGATTATTCTTTACTTATTTACTGATATAACCGCGTGATGATCATTGATGTAACCGCATAATGAGGTAGCAGACCGTGTATAAAAAAAAATCGATTATACTATTTTTTAAAATTTTAAAACCTCTATTCAGTTTCCTGCCATCTAGGCTTCTACAACACTAAACATATAGCAGTCAGCTTCAAGGAAGAAAACAGTCCAACAATTGTTCAAGTTTTAGCATATAGATGACATGATTTTGTTGACGAATGAGAAATATCACATTGTGAAATTTTTGTCAATAAAATTTATTAAAACAAAATATTACACTATTCCATTACACTATTTTTTTTTGAAGATTTTATTTTCACTGGGTTGGCATTATCCCAGTTGGGTTCTTCTAATGCGCCCAGTAATATTCAGCATAATCCCGAGGCGAAGCCTAGGGATTATGCACAATCAGTGCACCAGCAGTCCAGAAATTGAGGCTTTTAATCCTCTTAATTTTTGCCTTAGGTTGTTATAGCCCCGAGACTTTCAAGGAAGTGTTTAAAACACGTTTATCACGCACTGCATAAAAAATGCTGAAATGCAAAATGATTGTTCAGTATATTTACTTTTATCAGGAACCCATAATCGCCCATTTTTCAAGAGCCAGGTCGATGTAAAAATATAAAAAATCAGTACTTTAATTTTCAAGAACTAAATTTCAACATCCTGTGAAAAGTAATGAATTGGAACCAGCCACCAGTGCAAACATATATACTAATATCTAACAGTAACTGTAACCGATAACAGTGTTTCAGATTACCCTCAGGTGATCAAAATCTATATTACTGGAGTTGGTGGGCTCACGACCTGGAACGCCTCTAATAGTGTTTCCCTGCGTAGCTGGTATGTGTTGTTGTTTTGATGTTATGTGCATGGCATAGTCCGCAATAAAGAGCTAGTAGGAGACCAATGTAAATGTCTATGTGTCCCGCTATTGATAGGTGTATGGGTGTAGCCTCACACGAGCCATTTAAATCTACACAAAGAATAAAAGTCAGTTCCAGCTCAGCAATTCAGACTTCCACTTGTATTATTACTCACTCCAAGCTTTAAACGTTTTTATTCTAATTAATTAGGCATATACTATAAACCCCATAGTATATCACTGGTGGAGAAAACCAATTAAGATCATTTGGTACAAAATTTATTCTAAATTATTTTAAAAATTCGGAGTCTTGAGTACATGGAAACATAATGTGGGTGCGGCGTACACTGGAGCCCAGAGGGTGCAAACACAGTATCACACATCAATATAGAGTCTTGTAGGGGTGCCCTGGAGGTACAGAATATTACCAATGAAATCTTATATATCTCTTTTCTATATGTTATCATCTTCTGACAAAGATAAACTGCCTAATCTCTCTCCTACCACCTTATTTAAATACCAGTTCATGTTTGTTTTGGTTGGCTAGGTTGTTCAGCAAGTTCAGTTAAGAAAATACAGCAAAATCATGTCAGGAAAAGGTTCCTGTGTGATAGCAACATGCTAATCCCACCGACCAAGGCTCTTAATCCTCTGGCATTGATTTAAAAGTATAGTACAATTAATATTGAAAATATAATATGATGGTGATAAATAATAAATAAACAACTGGAAACTTTTTTTTATTTAAACCTAACATTTTGGGTGCAGCTACCCCCGCCCCCGTATGTTGGCAAAATTACCAAGACAAAGGTCTAAAATGAAGCAGGGTATTATTACTCACATAATGATAATAATATGTTGGGCCTATGCAATATCATTCAACCCGAAATAGGGGTATCCTGAGATACAGCATTCGGGCCTGGGAGCGGTGCTTTGGTAGCGCTCAGAAGCAGCAAGGGAGGCCACATACGGTGGGGGTATCTACCACAACCCTTGGCCGCCGGCTTGGCCGTCACTCCGGGGATGCCTCAGGCATCTTCCCCTGTCCCCCATGCTCCGCATGACGGCCGAGACGGCCGACGCACAGTTTGCATTTTTGTTTACAAAATTGTTCTATGATAATAATGTTGAATGTGGGTTTTCAGCTGTTGGATGCATATACTTAAAATGTCTTGAGCATACTTTAATGAACCTACTAGGTTAAAGTCTTTAATTAAATCTGTCCAAATCTTTCTCTCCCTTGACCCTTGTTTTCTTTCTTTGCACTCAATGCCTGCAATACATGTATACTTATCCAATATCTGTTGATTTTCCTGGACCAGGCAAAACATTCAATGACAACACAATTAAAATCCATCATTTCCTCTTCAATATCCTTTAGTTTGGTGGTGATATAAGTAATATTAAATCATTCAAATCAGAATTAAAATATGAGTACTCCAAGCCCCTACTGAGAGCTATGGGGCGGAAGTAAACAAACCCTAGAACTGGCCTCCCTTCCTGCTAAAATCTCCCATGGTGCATTGCGCTGGCCTCCCTGGGCCCATAGCGATTCCCAAACTCAGGCTACTCCTATTGGCTTAAGACAATCTTGAAATACTAATAAAATGTAAGGCACATTCAAATTTTATTCTTTATTGAAAATATTGATTATCTTTCATGGTACCGGGACTTCCTGGTTGAACCCCATCCCGATCTCTTAACAAATTATGCACTGAGTAGAGTGTATGCTTGCGTGCAATGGGGAGACCATCAATCAATGGGTATCAAATTTTGTGAACTTCACATTTCGCATGCCCACAATATGCACATTTGATGTCATACATGTTGTCTTTTTGACTCCAGAAGCAGGTGGTGTTTGATGACATGCATTTTTCAAATCTATTCATAATTTGGATTCCATTGTCTTAAATACAACTTATATTTGATATCAACTTCCAGACGTTTGTAAAAGTGGCAGACCCTGGGTATGCGCTGAAATACTGTATTCAGACGCACATCTCATTTTTGCATATGTTATGATAAAATATAGTATTCTAATAATTAATGGCCAATCGAAGATATATGGCGTTGTGGTATTTTCGAATAATAATAGAGTAAAAAAGAGTTAGTTGGTTTATTTAAAGGTAAATACCAGTGTTTACTTAAAAAATGAATGAATCGCACAGGATTTGCTAGTGGGACAGTGGGGCCCACATCTTCCCACTCTCCTTGTTCCCTCTCCAACCATATTTCTCTTTTAAGTTGTCTCTGTAAGTTAGTATCTGTATTAACATTCATACCTCAAATGGAACCCTGTTAAAATGTTTTTTTGTCACTGTTGTATTGTTGTTGCCTCCCATTCCCTCTCCCCCCTCCCCCCGCCCCTCTCGCCCCTCCCCCCGTCCCTCTCGCCCCTCCCCCGTCCCTCTCGCCCGCCCCCCTTACCCTCCCCCTTACCCTCTCCCCCTGCCCCTCTCCCCCGTCCCTCTCCCCCTGCCCCTCTCCCCCGTCCCTCTCCCCCTGCCCCTCTCCCCCCGCCCCTCTCCCCCTCCACCTCCCCTACCCGCTCCCCCTCCCCCCGACCCATATACCTCAAATGGTACCCTGTTAAGATGTTTTTTTGCCTCCCATTGCCTCTCCCCCTGCCCCCACAATGGACATTTCCTGAGTTCCTTTAGGTGGAAATATGGTGAAATATATCAACTCCTGTCCCATAGTGAAGCAACGACTTGCCATGGTACCTGTCCATGACGTCATGCTTTGGGTGACCCAGAAACCTGGTGTAGGGGCACTGATAGGTTTGTTTTCAGGCAGCGCTGGGGGCCCTGGATGGGGGTGCTCAATGTAAACCCATTTCTAACCCCTTTCCAACCCTAATTTGTTAATGAAACATAGTGGAATGGCTCGGCACCGTTTTTGGCAATGTGCATGTGAAATATAATGGAGATCTGGCCAGCGGTTTCAGAGAAGATAGCGGTTTAAGGCTCAAAACCCTTATTTTATTAATATAGAGATAATTCTAATGGTTGTGCGTTTGTCTTCAAAATCCATCATAAATAATAAACATTGCTTTTATTTCCATATATTAGACAATGATAAACAGGTACATAGTCATACAGGAAAAGGGACATCATATTATATTATTACCTTCCAAACCAACATACCAATCAATATCTATCAATAGGAGAGACTTTTAAAACTTCATTTAAGGACAATACAGTATTTAAAATATATATATAGAAATAACGCATTATCCACCATGTATGTTTTCAAGCGCTGTCTCATGCCAGGATAATTTACAACAGCAAAATCAAATAAAATTATATGGTCTTTTTATAGACATATGTTTGTCAGATGTGTACATATAATATATCTAGTTCCATGAAACGGAAAACAACTGCTGCATTTGTACGCCAGTAGATATGTATACAGTCTAGGCCCAGAACCTATCAGATGAGATAAGGTCTGTATGCCAATGGCTTTTCCGGCCCTGGAGGAGGCCCACTACTATCATCCTAATGAGATGAGGGGGTTAGAACAGGACCTTTTCTAGAATCAAAACTCCATATTCTTAAATTCTCCCGATTTAAAACTTTCACTTGATATCATACATGAATATATTATAAGATATTTTAAATAATCAATATTTTTTTTACTGAAACTTAAGCCAATGGTATATACCCTAACCTGTTGTCTTGGTTACGCTTGTTGGATACAAAAACAGATTCATACTATTATAATGTTGATCTGTCTGGCAAGAATTGAGAGTGGAAACATATCAAGGTGAATATTTCAGTGGGAAATATTCATGTCAATTTATGATTCATTTTGATCGAGAATTGATGTAATTGATTAAAATTTGTTTTCATAGAAACATAGATATCCAGAATTTGCGACAGTTGCCCAAAATTTAATGGCCCAAAATTGGCAACATGGCTCTGGCAACAATTGTTGGCAATAGGCCCCAAAAGGTAAATTAGGTCAATGGGTGTGATACACACACCACTATGAAGGACTAATTGAGCCCCTTAAAAGTGCCTCTATGGCCTGAACTAGTAAACTATACACGGACATTGATGCAAGTCTGTTCTAATCGGTCTTTCCCTCTCAGATCCTTGGATATACGTGAAGATGATGGGGACCTTCCAGGTTCTCACAAGAAAACTCTTATTTAACCTATGAACATATATTTGGCCTCTCAGTTATTCCTATTCCATTTATTACTTATGGATTGCACTATAGTTAGTTAAAGATATAGCATATAATAATAAGGACATTGTTCGTTGTTTCTAATGGTTGAATCAAATACATTCAAATGACATTAGAAAAATTATGGATTGCTTTGTGGTGGGATCCACTATTCCATGAACTATTATCAAATAGATGATTTTTGTTCCCTTCGGCCAGTAATTTTAGCCATTACCATTGACCTGGAACTATTTTGGTCCATGAGGAAGACAATGTTTTTACCCATAGGGCAGAAGTTGACGGCAAAAACATCGTGGTACGCATTGAAAACATTTAGATTCTGCCCTGACTTGGCACACCATAACCTAACTGTGTTATCTGCAGATCCCGATAAAACGTAACTGTTGCAATGGGAGATGTCGATGCAGGTTACCTGAAATATAATATATAAAATCACCATACTATATCTATTATTCTTTACTCTCGCTCAGCAGTTTAAATCAACGGATGGACGTTATTTCATAATTATTTTGAAGCAAGTTTTAAGAAGAAATAATTTAGTCTTGGATAGGGTTAATCAGAGAGTAGACCTTCTGGCAATATGGGACATTGATTTTATGAACCTCTCAAAATCTAATCATTATTAAGATGCATAAGATCTGCAACACCAACTACTACTACTACTACTACTACTACTCTGAGAGTAGATCCATGAGTAGATATGGTAGATAATGAGGACAGATGAAAACGATAAAAACAGAAGCAGAAAATTATAAAGAAGAAGAAGAAAAAGGAGAGGGTTAAGCCATCTTTCATGTACTGTATGTCTTGAAAAGAAATACTAATGAATAAAAGAAAATATATTACATCTATATGAAATATTGATGGGAATGTCCAATATGTATGATAAATAAACCAAGGACAAGATGCAATTGCCTTTTTTCTAGAAACCTATCAATCTGAAATAGTGTTTAACAGACAGTAAGTAAAGATCTATAACAGACGATATTACATTGGGTTCGCATTGACTCTTTCTATCGTTTTACAAACCCACCATCTGCTTGTGTCCGATGAGCACATGAAGTACACGCCTTGCCTTGATATCAATAATGCCCACTGTAGAGTCAGCTGATGCCGTGACGAGAAGGCAATTGTCGTCTGACAATTTCAAGCACAGCACCTCCCCCTGGTGACGGTCGTGAACAAGACGTAAATCTGACGCCGTTGGTTCGATTTCCTCTATTTTAGACAACTCAAGACTGAAGATGTTTCCGTAGCTAAAATATATAAGTGCCAAGAAAACATATCACACAAGTCGTGGTGTCCCTATTAATGCATCAATTTGATGCTTAGATGCCTAATTGTCTAAATACCTATGGCTCAAGCTATTTGACCTGGTGAAATCTGCTGCAGATCAATCTTTTTTTTTTTTTTTTAGAAATGTTTCTTTAATAAGTTGCACCTGGTATCGAATGTGTCAGATATAAACTAAATGCATGGTGTTTTATCATGATTGAATATTAAATTCTTACTTTATAATAATGGATAACTAAATTTGCTTACTTCTTAATATCATCTTACAATCCCATTCATGCTCCAAATTAACTGAGTTCTTGATCGAGTTCATTAAAATCTAACACTAGTTTTGAATATTCAATCTGTATTATTCAAACCTTTATAAATACAGAATGACTTGAGTTATTGATCAAATTTCTTAAAGATGCCTTCTCAGTTGTGAAAAGGCATACAATATAATGACTAACCTTAAGATAAACACTCTAAAGTCATTATATCTACTAGCAATCCCAATCAAATGGCGAAATATTTAGTGAAACTAACAGTTTACTACGTCAATAACTTGCGTGTGTAGGTACAAGTGGTTAGTGTTATCAACCTTCAGTTGCCTTGTTCTATTAACCACTATTATCCCATAAACCTTTAATTAAATGATATGGGTATGACAAATAATCATGTGAGTAATGGGCCCTAGTATCATCACGGTTTAAGGTAAATGTAATGCGTGTATAAATGTATGTGACCATATTAGACAATTCTTGGTGACTTCTTTATAATATTTTGAACTGCAACTGTAATGCAAACCAAGCATCTATTAAAGAAGGTACGATACTCACGCTACACCGATTTTAATGGGAACATTATTTCCGAAATGTGTACTAACTATACCAATATTCCACGCATTTAGTAATAAATCATGAATTCGCTATACAGATTCCGATTTAGAGGAAAGGGGCTAAATTATACTCAACCTTCGGCGAAGCAATACGTGACTTGCGAACTAGAGGGGGTGCTATAGATAGATATAGGTAAAAAAACACTATAAAATTTCAAAGCGGGAATCTAACCCAGTTCCTATGAGTATCCGATCTTCCTGCTCTGTCAGTGCCATGGCTGGCGGTATAGAAGCTATGGGCAAATCTTTATGTTCTGACACACCGTATTCGTCCTCTTTATTGATGTTCCAGAACGACACCTTGACGCCAGGCTCACATGTGATGATCCAGCGAATGTCAGAGGTGACGATGAAGTAGGGAGACTTAAGGTGGCAGTTTACCTCTCCCACTGTCAGCTTCTCAAGGCTCAGAGCATCCAATATTGTGAATCGAGTCCCTACAAAAGACCAATTTTATGTCATGATGATAGCCATGAAAACATGTTTTCACAAATTTGATGTATATCGGAAGACATAAAAGAATATATTTTAAAATTTACCGCTTTCCCGCATTTTCAGGAGAACCAATCTCTTTCGGTCTGGTGTAAGTTTGAACGTGTCCCCAACAAGCGGTTCCTCAGGCATTGCCTCACATACGCCAGTCCATAGATCCCATATCTAAGCACAGAACAATATTCCAGTTGATTTTAGTCAATACTAAATCAATGACACAATTAAGCGTCAAGAGGTGCTTCTCCGACATCCAGAAATATCCATCTCTTAGTTTCCTTTTGTGTGTCTACAGCTGTAATACCTGGGTTGCTAAGTAGAAACTGATAATTATAGCTCTAAGACAATTACCTACAACATAATATGTGCAAGAGCTTTCATCAATTGAGGAATAAAGCAATACATGTTGACATATTTATAGAATACTTCATTAAAAGAAATCTTACCCTGACACAATTGTCACATCCATAGTTCTTGGCATCGGCATAACCGAGGCGAGCTAGTGCAAAAAGCCGAGAGTCCTTGTCTAGCATTATCTCCGTTATAGTCCCTATAATAAAACATATATCATATTTAGGATCTAAACCCCATGCCCCACTAATATCTATTGTCTCCTCCAACTGATTTTGGCCTATCTGAAGTTAAGATGGATTTGTTTTTTCTAGTATAATGACTACCGTCATCACATTTAATCAGGTTTGGAACATTCCGTTTTTAATAATGTTTTAAATTAGGCCTACGAAATAATGCCCTCAAACACTATCATGTTATAAAATATATTCAATAGAAATCATTGCTATTGCCAAACGTCGCCAACATAGATACCATGACTACAAGTTGAATGTTTAATGATTTAACATGCAATACTATTAAATTTTATAATAATGATAATTATAAATACCTGTGTCCCAAGGCATGTCCAGCCTTGATATGATATCTGCTGTGTCTATATTCCAGACAATGGGCGGTCCTCTCTTATAGGAGCTTATCAACCACTGTTTCTCTTTGGTTACTAGAAATTTATTGACATCCACAATATCTGATGGTCGGTGGTTCAGTTCCTCTCCTTCACTGCCAAGCACTATCGTTTCAAGTATCGGTGTCTCCGGCTTTCTTTCCAGCACTGGGTACTCAGTGTGCCTAGGATTATCCAGCTTCTCGAAGATTTCTTCCAGTTGAGAGTTTAATTCCTCATTGTTGGATAAAGGCTTCCTTCCCGTTGTCAAACTTGAGACATGGTCAGTATCAGTGTAATTCTCAATGAGATCTTTGTTTGTGTCTCCTCTTGCTGTCATGTGGTTTAGTTGCTCTTCATATGTGTTGATAGTTCCTTCTTGAGGAAGATTCTTATATATGTGTTGTTCAATAGAATTGGGGTTCGTACCATCTTTATTGCCTGAGTCATTCTCAACTGAACAATTTGTATCTCTATCCGCCGATTTTGACTGGTCCTCCACATTTAATTGACTTGCTCCTCTTTCTTCATTATCCTCTTCTGTTTCACAAACAGGGGTCCTCTGGAGCTCGGAGCTGAGGCAATCTATAGATTCATCATCAGTGTCGAGCATGGTACTTGCTGGCATTGCAGTACTTTCAGTCTCCGTTGATGGGGACAGTGCTATAGACAATGTAGCTTCACTTGTTGTGTACATGGAGGTACCAAAGGAAGCATCCAAGATGCTGTTAGATTGGCAATATTCATCATGGTGGATTATTCTATCCAAGTTTAAACGACTGTCACTGTCAAAAGGAGACTGAATTAAAGTACCTGAATCATTCCGTTGTTTTACAAGATCCCTCCTACTTCGAAGAGATCTCAATCTGTGAATTGTTTTCAGTTTTTGTTCTTCATCATCCTTTTGAGTATTGCTTTGGAAGTGGTAACCTTTTTGCATCAACATGCTCTGTAAATCCCAAACTTTAATAATGCCGTCTATGCCTCCTGTATACAGTATCGTCTGATCTGAGGAAATAAGTGTACTTGTGATATGACCTGTATGGCCTTTGATAATATACAGCAAACCTCCCTCCTGGTAATCCCAAATATCTACAGCGCCATTATCAAGATGGCCAACGAACGCTAGGTAGTATTTTGGTAATACATTGACAAACTTTGGTCTCCCTGAATGAGATGTCATGATAGGCCCTTGTATCTGGCCGTCCAAACCAGACACCCTTAGCACAGAGGCTTGTGTAGTGTCAATGGAAAGTATCATCGCCATGTCATTTGGTAATAATTTCACATCCACAAATCTTCGCTCATCCTCGTCTGGGATGTCAGTTGGGACACATACTGGCTTACAGTCCTTTGTCTCATAGACAAGGATGTTGTCAGGTCGACATCCAACAACAACATATGCATCATCAGAGGTAATGTACATAGTATCTGGCACTATAGTCAAATTTGCGTTAAGTTCATGGCAACCCATTTCCTCCATTGTGAGACAATCAAACACATGAATGATGCTAAGTTGCCCAGGTAGGATTTGGGTCTCTGTTACTACAAGCTTGTTATTGTCTCTGGTAAAACGACAATTACTGACGCGATCTCCCATTGACTCAATTGCAGTGTGAACAACTATTGCCCTTTGCAAGTCTATCAAAGCCAGTCCCCTGTTGTTTAGAAGCATTTCTGGCTTGTTTATCCTAACAGCTGCAAACACTTTGTCAGGTGAAATGCACATTGGTGATAAGAAAGAATCATCGGTGTTAAGATTTTGCTGACGCCCAGTCATTGACACATGGGGAAGAACATCAATATCACAGACTAGTTTCCCAGTCTTGATATCCCACCCAAGGAAGCGAGTATCCATAGTTTGATAGACAGTGTCCATTTCTTGGGACAGAAAGGTGTCTTCCCAAGTAAATGGATTACACAAATGATGAACACATTGATAATTTGACGGGCTCCATAACTCCAGACCTGTCTCCTTTCCCCACACAGCCAAAGTGTTGTGCTTGCAGTTGCCAAGTATATGCCAGGGTCCATAGATAGAACGAGTCAGAAAGCCTGTTGGCTCTGCAAGACAAGGGTACATAGGCATGAGATATAGACCTTTGTAGTTTTGATCAAACCATCTATGAGCGTCTGACCACAAATTATTGAGATGAATACTACTGTCACGAATATGTTTTGAACACCGTGCTAAGATTTCTGTACCAAGGTGGTCAGGATTCTTTTGCAGAGCTGTTTTGGCCAGCATCAATAGCCCCTGCAGATAATTTATGTCATTGTCCTTTTCTTTGATTAAGGTATAATCGTCAAGAACTTGGTTAAAGTCAAATGCCTTTAGTTTTGTATTAATCCATTTGAAATTACAATGAATCTCTGATTTCATTTCATCTCTAATTGCAGGAAAGGGCCCTGAATGATATAACCACATGGGAAGCATTCTAAGCTGTCTTCTATTGTTACAGCGGAGTGGTTGAGGGGCTATTCTGTTGAAAATACTATATTCTGAGTCCACATCTTGTCCAGTTATTGAACTGGAGAATTCGCTATGTCTCATTAAATCCGCCATTTGAAGACAGCAGTCTGCAAATCGTTCAGGATGTAGGTATCGTTTTCGAATAGTTTCCTTTACTTGTTCATCTCCAATACATATAAGCATTTTTCCATCAATATATCGGCGATCAAGGAATTTGGCAATATCCCTTTTGATTAGAGACAGGAGTTTTTCAGGAAATCTCCATTGTTTCTCTTTTGGTACATCACTTCCAATGAAAACTTCTTCCATTACATCTGGGTTGCATGATAGAACATCGGCAAGCTCAACTTCACTTAAACCTTCACACATTACTAGATAAGATAGGAGCCAACTCATAACAATCTCTCCGTATCTCTTCTCCAAGATTTTCAATCTTTTAGATACAAGAGCAGCAAGGCCTTTCTTAGCATCCACTTGTTTCTTTCTTTGGAGTGGCCTACCAATTTTGGGGATATTTTCCTTTATCAAAGATGATTCAATCATATTTTCATTTTCATCTTTTGATTGTTCATCAACCCCATCCTCTCGGGATGGGCCTCGGGATGTTTTCTGAACATCTGCATCGAGGCCTGATGTCAAGGATGTTGATTTCTCAGTTGTGTCTTCTTCCTTTTCACCAGACATGTCAAGAGAATAGAAGTTTTTTGTTTCCATCAATTTGAACTTGAGAGTTGACAAAGCATCCTCAGCTTCTGATGAGATTGTAGTGATTAGATGTACACCTGGAGGGGAGATTTGAGGCATCCATGATGTTGTGTGATTTCCATCAATTGACTTCAGATTTTCCAAAGAGTCCAGTATAACAACAAGAGGTCTCTCTACAGCATATTGCATTGCAACTGAGGCTAAAAGAGCATTGAAGCAACCTACAGTCCTGTCAAAGTTCAATAGTTCGTCCAACTGCGGCATTGACATCCCATAAACATGGCATATCTGATAGATCAAACCAATAAGCACCCATTTGATATCACAGCTATCTAGAGATGTTCCAATAAATCTTGTTATCACCACAGTGTCCATTTGTAACCAGTTACCAATGTTCTGGCTAACTGCTGCTGATAATTTTGATTTATTTTTATCAGCTTCTCCATAGATTACAAGCGGAACATTATTGTGGTTCTCGTCTAGGATGTACTCCTGTATCCATTGTAGCACATCCATATCACGGTATACACTTTGCGATGCACATAACCTGGCATGGTGCAATACATCAATATGCAATTGCGTGTGAGTACATACACAACCGTTAGAACAACCAGAAGGCTTTGATGATGCGATCCCACATTTAAAGTCATCAGCTATATCTTCACATAATTTGGTTAGGTACAACCTCTGTTGTTGACTGATGTATGCTGGCTCATCATTATGATCTAACAGAGGATGAATTTCATACACATGTCCTTTGCTCTTGTGGCCTTCGCTCTGGTAAAATTGAAAGTCCACTTTTCGGGTTATGTCAAGATAAACTGGTCCGAATTGCTCTGTCCCATTGATCCTCCCCTCTAAGTTTGACTTCCCTGGGGAGTCATTTCCCTTTTCTGATATCTGCACTTTTCGTCGTCGAATGTAACAATGTGTTCTTGTTGGCATTGCAGCAATTGTTTGTTTGACTTGCTCAGCAGAATCTGTAATAATTATGTATGTTCAATATATAGCTACAATTACTAGCCATGACAGGCTGATTGTATGGACAAAGACAGAAATATATATTGTATTCAAATGCAAGGTACAGGGCATCAACCCAGCAAGCACATCATCAAGATTTACAGACGGCAGATTTGGCTTCTGGATGTCCTCTTTCTCTTTACAAAACATGTTAATATTCATATATTAAATACTTGGGGATAAATGAGTACCTGTTTCGAGATATGTCTTTGCTTTCTCTTTGCAAACCTTCCCCTTTAACACCGCTGAAACCAATGCCTTTCTCATCACTTCACGCAGGCGAAGTGCAACGGATGCCCAGGCATCAATTGGTGAAGTAAACTCTTGATCTACGTCCACAGTTCTATCCTTCAACTGCTGCAAAATAAGGATTATTGCATGGTTATTAATAGGTGATCACTATGGCTTACACTCTTAATTTCATCTTTTGGTATAGGAACAAGTTAACATGGAACGACACATTTTATATCCATTATAGATTTTTTTTTATATATTTATCGTCGAATCCAACTTTTGATAATGTTAGAAGAAATGCTTGGAGGGGTCGTGCTCTGAAATATCTAGTACTGAAGGGCTACGCCAAGTCAAGACCACCGAGAAAGCCTAACATAATGTTTGGAGCTTACTAGAAAGCTTCAATAGGAGTAGGGATTGGGGAACCGATTTTGTTTTATTCCAGCAAATTGTAATATGTTATTAATTCATTTTGATCATACAAGAAAAGCCGGTTCCCTATCCACGGATACATTCAAATACATGTTCTTGTCAGTAACCCAACATGAGAAACGTATTTTTGTCGAGGCTTTTGGCACAACGACATATTTTAGGACATGAAACCGACGTGAAATTAGATTGCTTAAGTTTAGATCAATATAACAGCCTGAGACAGTCCTCTCCAGTGAAAAAAAAAACTTTAAGAATGTCATAATAGAATGTCATGGATTTTCTTGTTAACGTGTCATTTGTGCCTCACATACATGACTGTATACATGTATGTATTTTATTGTCTTGTCGACAGCCAGGCTCATATTCTCGGCGGCAGGTGAAGTCAGAAATCTACCTTATTCTAAGATTTAGGATCTCTTGGTGCATGGTTGGTTTGCAGTGAATGTGAATATTTTAAACGGTAAAGCTTAACAGATATGTCAGTCGGTTCAACAATTATATTGATACTCAAAACAACTTAAACATAGGAACACTATTTGTAAACACAGGCATCTTAATCCGCATTACTTCGTATAACTTATGAAAACCTACAGTTTTGCTGTATCTGCGTCCGATATAATAACCTGACTAATATGAAATTGTATTGGATACACACAACGAATATGATTAATAACCAATAACCAAATATAATTAAGGGTACACTATATCTACCATGCTGAACTTTTTTGAGTTAATAAAAGGAACAAATTCGTTGCATCTATACACTTCAACGAACTGAATGAGGATTTAGTTATGTAACTCTAAGCGCTGACGAATCATATTCTTAAAAGTGTAAGAGGAATATGTATTCATATTCTAAGGATACTTTACTTTTCTTTTTCTTGCATTAGGGTATCCTGTGGGCTGTTGAGGAAGGAAGTTATAATATTAGATATTGTATCGATAGATTCACGTATAGTTGGTAACCGGGAATATTAAACTTGCGTTCTCAGCAAAATTGCAACACAAGAAAATGAATGTTTTCAATTTCATTATGTGATTGTTACAGGCACAGTTTTTACATTGCTCTTGTTATGGCTCCACCCAGTGGATCCTCCCGTGTACATAACATCATAACACTCTTCCCAATGTGTGTTTAGTCTCTTGAATATAAGTGTACAACCATATATATGTAATGTAACCGATTGTTTCAGGGCATTTAAATATCCATTTTCATCAAAATTGACCTAAAATTTCTTCTTTTTAATTCCTTCATTATTTCATCCTCAGCACTGTGACTTGAAAATAAAGAAATGGTCAATATATCTATAGCCATTTTTATGTTCTCTTAACGATGATTCTATTATTGTAGCAATACATGGGATAATGCCTATATCTGTCTTCTGATAAAATAAGCAAAGGGGGTCAGTTCGTAGTTGGCGTGAGGAATGACCAGGTTGGTCAGGTGACGGTCACTGGCGGGAGGTATTCAGGTATCGCCACATATATTCCTATATTAATCATATAGCACACATATTGTACTAGTATTGTAGTAAATAATGTCAATAGAATACCCAAGATCATTTAAAAGGTACTTTCATAGTCAGAATTATCCAAGTTTTCCTATTTTCTTTCGCTATTCCAGATGTAGGGAATAGAGGCATATATATAGTGGAAATTAAAGTAACAGAAAAAGCCTTAAATTAACCGAGAATACAACAAGTTTCTAATGCGAAGGTTGAAAAGTATAAGAAGATCTGAAATATTCCTGCAAATGTAAGTTTTTACACATATTGCTTTATCATTACAATGGTCAGAGAAATCCAGGCAATATGCGGAATGCTGATTGCTATTTTGATACCATATGGCCCTAATATAATATGTTATATCTATTATTAGGATGATTGAACTTTGGAACTAATTAAGTGAGACGCATGTCAGGTAAGTTTGGGAAGAAATCCCTTCAGTTAAAAAATATGGTAGATACTGCAATGATTTGCTGCGCTAAAATTCACTGCAAAGGATTTACCATTAATGACAGATAACTAAAACTAAGATATTCACCTCTAACTGATAGACTTCCTGACCCTCTTCATCTTTCTCCTTGGACTCGTTATAGCAAGCTTTGAGCAGATAAGCGGCCGGTAGACCTTGTGTCTCCGCTACTTCGCAGATGACTTCGTAGTCTGATTTCCTAATGCTGTGAGGAATTGGTCGAGGCAGATCGTCACCATTGACAAATGCCTGGTTCCGGAAAATGATAGTACATAGTAGATAGTCACAGTTTGAGAATACCAGCAGGAATACCAGTAGCAAAATGTCAACTTATAGGGTGATCTCGTTGTTGTTTAAACGTTTTAGTCAGCATTAGAAGAAATGCAGAAAACGTTCGCACTAGGGCTCATAAGTAACGATAACGATATTAATAGTGATAGAACTATTGATGATAACAATTTACCAGAACTGAGGGGCCTGCCGACAGATCCTGACACAGGGCCAACTGCTCCTTGTAGATGACGTCCATGACATCAGATGGCACATGATCAAAGCCCGGAAGTTCGAGGTCTATGAGCTGGAAGTCTAGCCCCAGAGCGCCACACTGCGCCTGTAACTGGGTATAACAGCGAGACACAAACCAGTCACGCTCTTCATGGAAATCTGCATTGCAAAACATTTTCCACTTTGTTTAATTTACATGAGATGATTCAGGTTCATATATCATATATAATACACGGATACAGTCTAGACATATGATGTGTTTTATGTGGTTTTGAGAGAAATGAACTCAAATTCAAAATAAGAAAAGAGATTACACATATTCCTATTCTTTTCCGAGTCGAGGGGACATTAATAGGCTACATATTCACTTCAGATTAATTAACGGATTTTCTTGGTTGCACATTTAATTTCGTGCAAATACAAATGCAATTATTACCACAGCAAATTTAAGGCAGGAAGCTTTCGTGATTTATTCAAGATTATTGGAATTTGCTGATCAGATCTCCAGCTGTGCTGACGCATGGCTGACTGAGATTGTGGGTTTTTGGGGTGGGGCTGGGGGTGTCAACGCTCCAAAAAGATTTCATTAATGGATTATAGATGTTTGAAAGTGTTTGAGCGGTGACTAACTGAATACTTATTAACGTCCTCTATTTACATGGGCTTCTCTCTCGCTGTTTCAATAATGCCTTTAGTTTGACCAACAGTGGGAGAGCAGCCCATTAATCCTATATCAACTATTTGATTTCTAACCTGTTGGGGAAGCAATGAAGAGTACACGGACAGAAGTTTTAGGCGTTGGCGGCAATTGTGAGTAATCTCCCGCAAATATCCTCCTCATTAGTTCTTTACAACCTAGCGTCCCCTTCTCCTTCTCCACCTTAGCCTCTTCACCCATTTCTCCGTCCCCAACTTCCATACCGCTGACTCTTACTTCAGAAGATTCATCTGATTCTATATTAAGTTGATGATCTTTTGTTTCTTCAATTATTTTAGCTTTATCTTCTTTTGCCTTATCGGTGTGAATATTTTGCCTTTTGTCCTCGATGCTAGCAGTGTTGATTTGATCGGTACATTTTGTGAAATCATCAGCAGCGAAATGTTCATTGGCACTGTCGCTGTCTTTTGGATTCAAATTGATACGTTTCTCATTTTCATTCATCTCATTTATTGAAGGAGAAATCTGATACTTAATATTGGAATCAGATTCCCGATCATGTCCGAACTCATTATTTCTGGGTGGGCGGATATTATTTCCAGATGTTATGATGTTTGTCTCGGGAAGCTTAATACGACATTCGGGTGGTTTGATGTCACGTTGGCTCACGGCTTCCTTGTCATTGTCCTGCGTTATATTTTTCTCCTCTTCAAAATATTTGAATTGGGTCCGTTTTGCATGTGTGGTATAGTCTTCCCCGAGAGGCATCTTGAGGTCAGGGTCGAGATCATTATATTCCTTCATTATAACCTCTTCATCTAATGTGTTGCTTTTATTTGGACATACAGATTCTGTGTCCATGAAGTCATTCAGATCAACTGGAAAATGAATTTTCATCAAGGTTCTAGTTCTTTGTCCAGTCAAAGTTTTTGAGAAATTTCATGGCTGTAAAAATGTTCTCAGCGTGATTTATCACAGATTCTTTCACTCTATACACACATTATCGATACTACCTTACATATACCTGCAATCCTGATATCATGTATGTAATTTATAAATAAGCATAACATTTCAAAACGTTTGACTGTCATTATGAAGTATCAAACCTGTGCTTGCTAGGTCGCCTGCACTCAAATCACTGAAAAAGAATATTGGCAATTCCTTAGACAGAATGCTACTCCTATTTCAATAAACATCAAATAACATTCATTTAGGCTTAGAACTATTTCATATGTAAGATACATTCATACTCATTACGTTTGTAGTGATCCAGTCCTAATTGTATATTGGTTTCCCTTTAGTAGACTGCTGTTTTGATAGTTACTGTTATATTTTGAAAAACGTGCAAACAGGTTCATGCAATTAAATATACCTCCGTGTCTTTGAGCCTATGGGGGGTAGAGGAATATTAGTTAAGCATTCTGTTGCCAAGCTATCTGTGTTACTACCAGGTCGCCATTTTCTCCTCTCATTCATCGCCGAAGAAGAGGCACTCGGTTTCCTATAAGACTCTCCATAACGAAACATGTCCAAACTGAAAATAATTAAGTTGGTGATAAAGACAAGTTATGTGATTCAGTTGCTCTTAATCTATCTTTTTCGTGAGAATTCATGGAGCAGAACATATTTCGGTGATGTTATTCTCTTTGTCTATAGATTATACTCATATTATTGTATTATATGTTTCTACTTAGTCCCTTCCTTGAAAAGTATTGGGACTATTTTCTTTTATTACTATCAAGGGCAATACATTAACATTTCATTATAAAAAAAGGCATGTCCACTGTGTGGATGTTTTATTGCGTGTCGTATAAATTAAACAAATCTTTCTCTTGATATTATGGATACATTTGTGAACGATAAAGATCAATGGTATCGGTGTCTGCGCGTTATTGGTATGTTTTGGCTATAGAAAAATCGCCAAATTTAGCTATAAATGTCATAAAAGTCATGATGAAATTGCATGGTTTTAATATCAAATGAACAGAAGAAAACGGACAATGCTCCTAGTGAAGGGAACCGATCTGCCAAAATATTGAACCGAAAAGATAATGAGGTAAAATTTATGCTAGGTTCCGATCTTTGCATGGTCTATATGAATAAGCTTTGTATCATCATTCGTATAATTGTATTTGTAAACTCGAAGAAAAGACTTTCAACCTTCTTGTACTTTTGACGGTGGCGCTGCTCAGGGTACTAATGTTACTGCGCATGCTCCGCGCACTGGATATATGTCTGGTCTTGCGCAGACTAATATCCGGAAGTAGAACCTTATTCCGGAAACTCCTCTTTCCAAGCCTGCTCTTGGTGCGACGCACGCGACTGGTTGCCTAGTTGCAGAGGAAAATTAGGAATAACTGTCTAAATGTAGCCTACATATAATAGGTGTATATAATTATATAGACCTCCACATTGCCATGCGCTCACTTCCTACCAACATTGAGGGTTGAAAATTAAGGCTTTAACGACCTCACACAAGTAAAGTCTAGATAGTATTTCATATTCATGAGAGGATTGAACTTATGAGGTCGGTTTTGATGTCCTCAGATTGGGAATCCCTTGGATATTATTCATAGTGAGGTTTCATTAGCAAGGAAATACTTATTATATGAAATTAAAATAACTCATTGTTTCCTTTGGGAAAGGATTATTTTCATCATTGATGTACAGTTCCACCAGCGGGTAGCCAGCACAATTATACCAATGTATCTTATAATAATGGTATGACAAACATTATACATTATGAGCTATAATTATGTTGATTATATCATTAATGCATGACAGCAATGAGATCAATATATACATTTGAACATTTTATACTAAATAATTATATGAATGGAATCTTATAATTATCATGTAAAAGAAAGCTGTGTCTATATTTGCATTAATAAAATTTCAATAGTGTAAATTTATATCCGATGACTTCTATATGTATAAGTCTACATGTGCATTAGCAGGAATTACTTATTTTGCTATTAACGCTGCTAACATTGGCAACTTGTAGTGTTGAGATAAACATGGACTCACTGTAGACAGTTGTCTTAGTGCGGGATTGTCAAGGATCCAAGGATTGTTATCCAAGTCTGATAATAAAATAGACCACACTCAAATGAATCAAGTATTGTTGAAAGCTTGTCATTAATAATGAATTTTAGTTTGATATGAACTAGTTTTAGACTGTCACGTCGCACCGATACAAAGAGGGACTTTTTTTTTATTATGTGCCAATAAGTGATTAAAGCATGTATGGCTGGATCATTTCATTTACACAATATAGATTAATGCTGACATGCCATTGGCCCGAGTATGTGTTAGCCAAATAAGAACTGCGTCTATTTGTATGCAGCAATTCGTATAAAAAAATAGACTGAAGACATAGGTAGAATCATATGACTGTGCAGTTGCATGCTTTAGTACATAGAGTCCACCATATTCTGAATACTTCAACATTGTGAGGCTTTTATTAGTTAATCCTTTAGCCAATTCCTAAAGTTTCAGATGGAATTTAACTTCTTAGGTACAGCGATATTATAGAAAACAATGAAGATATGCATTCAGCTTACTGCAAGTGATACATTTATACGCTGTTTATTCAAATCCGATTCTATGTCAGATAACAAAAACTGTACTTATATTAATGATATAAGCCACATGCTAACCCTGTACATAGTCTAGTCTTGAAAAGCTCTGCTTCGGGGTCCGGTGAAGTGGGGGCAACCGGACCTGAAAATAAAGGATAGCATTGTTGTTAAGTATGTCTCTTTAAAGAAAGTATGTAATGAGAATCGGATATCCCCATGTGACGTAAATGGTAAATGGCATAAAGCTTATTAAAATTGATATCTCCTCCAATATTTGAAGATTATGACACAGTGAAATTAACTACTGCTTTATTTAAAAAAGAACTCGTTTAGGCCGTAATGCTTCCATGAATCAATCAAAAGAAAAATAGCCGAAATGGATACTATAGAATATAGTTCTACAATAAAGTATCAGGAACAAAACTGGTAGAAATAGTTAAATCTAGCATACCACCGAGGCAGCACCATTCTCTTCACGATCAAACATCTTGTCATTTCCTCCGCAGGCCTTCCATTCTTATCACTTGAGCATCCTTCTTCTCTTATTTCTTAGTACTTGATAAATAGTAAAGAATAAGCTGAAAATGATGAAAGAAAAACGGTACTTTTAAAGTTTATTCGGTTGCATATGTACGCCGAGTAAACTTTGTTGATGTGCCGCAGTGGGAACAATCTAAAGTGTTATTCAATGTCAGCATTATTATAACAAATATACAGCTGTAGCAGACATGGGTATTGATTGATTTGAGGCCTCAAATAAATAAAAAAATAAAAAAAGAGAATTGTTATTGTGCGCATTGTTAAGTTTACGTAATATTACACCACCTTTACCAGGCACGTCCAGCACTGTATAAGAATTGGCTGCGCACACATTTGCAGTGTTGGTGTGTATGTAGATGATTGCTATCAAGCCATTTGCTATTCCTATTATTCCCTCTTTACAGGTTATTCTTATGTCATGTATTGCTTATTATCGGTTGTTGATCTTTATATGTTGTACTCTGGGACTACCTTTTTACCTATTGAGGACATAGTCTGCTTCTGAGTGTGAATGTCCGATGGTCTGACTATTGCACACCATTGGTGTCACAAGGTTGTCCAAGTGACCAAATTCACTACAATTGGTATCGTGAGCAATATTGGACTTGGAAGCTTGTACATAGTTTCGTAGTCGTCCCATATTATATTCTATCGGAGAATAGAAGTGCCATATGTCACTGGTGACAATGACAGACGTTCCTTGGGATTCAAAAACTGCTTCTGTTCCTCGGGATTCAAAAACTGCTTCTGCCTTCATGTCAAATCAGCGTACGCAGTACTCTACTTAGCTCTTAGTCAATGCAGAAGCTTTTAGAGATTGGGTAGGCGCAATGACTGTTAATAATGATGTAAATTTCCAAAATTGTTGCAAAGTAACAAGATCTTTACAATGTGGTAGTTACAGTTACAGCTGCCCTATCCTATCTTAGTGTATATTAAGGTTGTAAGAGTGTGTAAGGGCCTCTTAGTTAGGATGGATGGGATGGTCATCTTAACAAGTGCTTCTCACACCTTCCCAATGACTTTCCAGTAGCATCAATACACTTCATCTAAGACGTTAATTAATTATACACCACCCCAATATAGCACAGTTCAGTTGGAAACTGCAATTTGAGTAGGAAGTAAGGCTTTTGACTAGTGGGGGGTGGGGGATGCCAATCAAACCTTTGGTCCGAACAAAGTTGTTGGAAAGGCGATAAGCGCTCCCTTTCCCTCTCCTTCTGCTTTTTGTCAGCCTCAATGATGCTGCAAAGCAAGAATAGGCCAAACCTCTAAAGCAAAAGACCACAATCAAGCCATGTTCAAAATTAGCAACGAAAATCAAAGGATTATAGAGTTATGGCTGAGTGACGAAACACAATTGGCAAAAGTTGGCAAATGTGTTCTTGTAGTCCTGCATGAGGGACTCTCAGATGGGGGTGTTGAAGAATAGGTTGTTACCTTACTCTTTAAAGGAGGCTACGCTTTCTCCACTCTACTTCCGATTGAAGCCGTTTTTATGTGCACGCCGTTCGAGAGATGTATGCTGGGAGACAGTGGTGTTTGTTTGGTTTTTCCTGTACGGACACAAATAACCCGGCAAATAACCATCTATAATTGTGGCAAAGTCATAGAAAGGATTTTCTAACAATCAAATATTTGTAAGGCTAGTCGCAATTTGATCCTTCCAATATCCTACAAGATTCTCGATGTTTTGTGACGACGCTTTGTGGCTTACCATCCCAATGACGTTGTCTAAATGACGTTAGTAACCGCACAACTCTTCTGAGTCCTTCACAACTCTTTTTTCCCGCGCCCTCTTGGACTGCTGCCGGTGCTGGGCATGCAGACTCTGCAGGCCTATAGGCTATAGCAATGATCCTATAGCTATAGGATCATTGCCTATAGGCCATCAGCTGAGGCTCAAAATACGGCCGAAAAAGACTTGATATTATTTTGGGTGGCAATTTATTCCAGCTATTGGTTATTCTGTTAGTAACAGTGTTACTGAAGGAATGGCTGGAGGGGTGGAGAAGGGGCTATAGGCAGGGGAGGGAAGGGGTTTCTTCATAATCTCTGGAAACAAAATACCTGTTTGGACAAATTTATTTTATAGGCCTAGGCAATTTTTGCATAGGAATAGCATACCGGTACATAAAATATATCACAAATCAATATGTGATAATAATCACAATGAAATTATTTAATTTAGCTCTTCTTTGGATTCCTTTTTTTTAATGTCATATGTATTTCTGATGGAGGGGCCTCGGCCGAAGGCTCTTGTCTGCCTTAACATCCTCTGCTGTCACAGTGCCCACCTCAGGGATGACGGTTAAGTGGCTCTCTTCTCTCTTTCATCCGGAACGGTATGGTGTATTGGTATAGTGCTATAGCAAGGCCGCGATGGCATTAAGAATTATGGAACAGTAATGTGCTACAGGAATACAAGAGAGCCAAATCCTAGCCTGTCTGGCGCCTTCACAGCTCACTTGCCCGTAGGCCTCACCAACGCCTGAACAGTACTGTTTTACCTGCCCTGTAGGCAGTAGCAAAGGGCTGCCCCTCGAGGCGTAGATTAATTGTAGATTAATAAAGTTAATCAATTGATCAATGTGAAAAAGAACTGTCTGAAACATATGATAATTATTGCCATGAGATATAAATAGTTACAGATGTTTCCTGTGCAAAAAATATGTATTATATCAAAGGACTAACATCAGAACTGAAGGGACTGCAAAATTTGTGAAAATACAATTCTATAATCATAAATTATTGGGACATCACAGAACCAGTCTGCAATACACCTTTAGATTTAATAGATGGCAGAAGCACCGTTACATCTAAAGTATCCTTTTCACTGTATTAATTTATCCTTTGCAAAGCTCAGTATAGGTACATTTAAGTAGGATGCCCGGCATATGCTGTAAAGAATGTGTCATACTCTTTCATGAAGTTTGAGTTGAAGGATCCCCACTCAGATTTATAAAAGAATCAATAACTGTTTTCACATTAGTTGCATACCGCCAAACAAGTCAAGTGAGCAAACGTTACTTTGTTAGTCAACCTGTCGGATAGGAGGTGTTTGAATAGGGCTTAACCACAAGGGTTAATGTGTCCTTACGGCCGTAATCACAAGAACACATTATATTGATGTGGGTTTGGGCAAACTCATAGCAGAGGGCTGTGGTTGACCTATATAGCGATTACTTAGGCGCGGGGGGGGGGGGGGGGGGGAGGGGGGGACCATTAATATATAAACAAAATGTAACCAAATACATTTAGATAATTAGATTTAATTTGCCATCA
This sequence comes from Sthenelais limicola, assembly GCA_942159475.1. Classification (NCBI taxonomy): domain Eukaryota; kingdom Metazoa; phylum Annelida; class Polychaeta; order Phyllodocida; family Sigalionidae; genus Sthenelais; species Sthenelais limicola. The sequence continues at coordinate 78,791,090 of OW804098.1, forward strand.
GTAGCCTTGGTTAGATACGTTTACCGCTGACTATTCCGTTCTAATCTTAATTTCTAACAATGCAATATGTAAAATTCGACTCCTCACCCTCCATTCTGCATCAGTCCATTAATTCATAAAGTTGTATTCTCATGTGGCTTTGGGAACCCCTTTATCCCCCCCCCCCCACACCATCGGCCCACTACACCCTTATTCCCCACAATTCCCCTATGCCTCAATACGCGAAAGGTTGGAGGCTTTCTACATGCCCACTATATATGTATAATACCGTGTCAAATTATTAATTCAGTACACAAGCCATCAACAAAATTTGTTGATGGCTTGTTTAATGAAGTTACCCTCTTCATATAGGTATGAAATCCACTCTTTCTTAATGTAAAATAGAAGCACAGAAGATTATATGTTTGGTAATGTTACTGATTCATTTATACTTTGGCTGTAGTCTCTTGTTGTGATATTTTTTTAATTGCACTGACCGCTTAAAGTGAATCAAAGTTTCTAACAACAGTTATACATTTATGTTTACACTAGTGTTCGCTTAACGTAGCTATAACGGCAATTAACATATGCAAAGAATCAGGTGAAGGTTCTTTCACTTTAATGAATAACGCCTAGAAATGTTTAACAGGATTCATACATTAAATATGCATCTGCTGTTTCATTGGTTGACGGGTTGACAAAGCAGAAATAGCAGCTGAAAACTAAACAGCAACGCGACAGCTCGAGCGACAGCATATCGAGATGTATTTTATTTCGAGTCATCTGACATAAGGAAAGTTAATTCTTCTTGAATCCTTGAGGGAAATCAATCACGAACATACCGCGTAGCTACCATAATTATATTTACTTGGAACATCCATAGAGGAAGGGTGAGGGCCAAGGTCGCAAACATTTAAAGTCTATTAATACTTTAATACTCCAATTTCTTGTGATCCAGACTATTTTACTCCCAATGGTGCCATTCTTAATGTCTGAGTACTTATGACCTATTTGATGATGGTTTTCTTTCAAACCAGACCAATCAATGGAATTTCAAAAGTAATATGATACAAATATCAACCGTGAAACTGCTCTATTTCAATTAGCTATGAACATAGCCGTGCACAGGGTTATGGATAGGAATTGTTACAATCAGTGCCGAGGTGGCTGCAATAATTAGTGGAGAGTTATAGAATTAAAGAGCCTAATGATTTAGAACTGCCTTGACGCCATCAGGGCTAACGTACGGCCCTATATAAAACGATAGAATGATGGAGTTGTTACAAATTACTATTTTTCAAGCAGTCATTAAAGGGCGCTTGCAGTCATATTAATATATGTGTGACCCTACTTCAATTGCTATTATCGTGTCTGGGAATTGTGCTTAGTAATATTGATGGGAATGCGTCATTCTTTGTTGTTGCGTTTTTCATCTAATTGTTTCTATCTCAAGATAAAGTAAACACAGACAACCACACAAACAAACCGGGAAAGGAGATTGAGTGAAGTGCTAGCGTCAGTTCGATCTAAGCACGGGCTGTCCTACCTTGATATCAATCATACATCTTCACAATAAACTTGAATACAGGAGCAGAATGTGTGTGTTCTGCATATTAATGGCTTATTTACATTTATTCTGATTTGGCCTGAGCTGTGTGAACCCTGGTAATATACGCATTAAAAACTGATTGAATCGAGCGTATCAAGAATAATAAATAGCACGTGATTATAATCGATCTACTTAGGCCATAGAGATATGTCGCCCAATTTCAACCTGATCCAAGGTCTGATTATGGGTCAGATTTTCAGAAAATGTACAATTGGCAGCTCTACACATTTAGGAAATTCTACCAAATTTGGCTGAAAAATGATGAATACTGAGTATATCTGAATATATTTGGTATCGCATTGATCAGTTATGTTATGTTATGTTAAACTGCATTTTGAAGCAAATCTTTGTCTCTGAATGCGGGTTATTTGAGAGGATTGGTGAAGACTAATTGTACATTTTCTAAAAATCTGACCCTTGTACAACCTTAATAGATCTGCTTTTAAGAATACCACATACCGATATTGACAAAAGAATGCAACGTTCTTAGCTCATATTGATCCAAAGCACGTTTAAGCAAAAGCGCTATACATAAGTAAAATTAACGAAGAGAATACTGTCTACAAGTATATAAAGGCGCCTTAAACCGTGGGACTGCAATCAATGAAATAATGTTTTGTAAGTCCTTCAAACTACAGACATTGATCTGTCACAGTTGCCTCTACCCACGATTAAACTCGACAAAGCCAACTTAATGTTTGAAACAATATGGTCAGTATAGAATTAAGATGTGTATGGCCGCGAAAGAAAACGGCAAAACTTTAACTCTTATGGGACACAGAGGCAGGCATTTGGAAGGCATTTGTACGCACTAATATACGAGTCATAATCCCATATCATAAACATAGTTCAAATGATTAAATCTTCCGCTGTATAATATGAAGTAGAATAGTATTTCGACTATTGTTTTAATATCGGGATTATGTCATAATATTGTGTACGAAATTCTCAAGGTTTCGCAAATTCATAAACTCATCTTAATTTCTCTTTCGGGAAAATCGGTGTACACAAAATTACAAATGCCGAATTTGTAAATTTGCAATTATTGTCTCAGGGCTTGGCTGAGATGTATCCTGAATTGTGACTCAATCAAATCATACTACAGTTCTTCTGCACACTGACTGGTATGTTTCATAATTGCGGTATTTGCAACCAAGACTCAAATTAAAATTAAAATCAATCATTGCATCTGAATAAGGAAAATATTGGCGCACATCGGTTTTCAATTTAATTGTGTTGCACTTGTATATATATGCAGACTGGGAGTCAGCAAATAGGTTAGTTTATAATATTAGAATACAATTATTCTCCTTTGTTTATTATGTTTAATCACCACTTTTATTTTGTTGGCCAAACCAAATTATATCGTTCAGAATGAATTGGGAATAAGTAATGATTTAAAAAGGTGTAATATTGTAATGTGCAAGCTTACCTCTCTCTGCGTGGGCAATAACCTCTCCTTGTGTTATGACTCTCCAACTCCTGCTGTTTCAAAGGCACATATCCATTTACGATTACATGTTGGTGGTGCCGGTACCGATGTCATGTATATGTATTGGTGGTGGCAGTGCTGTTAGGCGGAGTGCTTATAGCATTGCAAGGCTCATACATATATACAATACTACACCTGACTCGCAATATTGTTGTGAACAGCCAGGTTTAATTTGGCAAAGCACTTGCTCTAATATGTTGTTGGATTATTGGACCCACGTGTGTTAACGCCTGTCGAGGAGTCGACTGCGGATCTTGAAGGGAGGGGATGAGGGAGGGAGGAGCGGCAGTTCGGGAGGGGAGGAACTGGGAAAGAAGAGGCGGCTGAGGCGGGCCTGAGGGGAGGGGAAGAAGGTTTTTATTTATTATAATTCAGTATCTGAGAAAAACAGGAACGGGAAGTAACCCAGGGTATTGTACCGGTATGCGATTTATTCAAATGTTTTATCTATGTAAGAGATGTATGTATCCACCCATGTATCCCAACTAGTTCAAGGCAAGCTGATTGTGGGGGTGAGGTACTGGTTTTCAATAGGTACAAGTAGTCAAAGTGGAACTACTAAGTATTATATTGCCGAATCAATTACCAGCACCCTTCCACAGAAATGCTAATCGAACGAGCTAGTTCTATAGCGTACATGTATACATACATATTGGTAAAATTGGTCTTTCAACATCTGTAAGAGTTAACCAATTTAAAACCCCCATTCACGCTCTTAGCTCTTTCAATTCGGCCATATATATGTACATTGAACCTAACGTTAAGATTTGGCGCGTGCCTGTGTCACCCATAGCGACTAAATAGCATTCACACACGACCCCACTACCACTCCAGAGATATTAGCCTGAGTCTGTATCGAGGTCGTGGAGCACTTCAAACGACCTGGCTCACTGCAAAGATACTCTTTTATGGCAAGTCCTTTGTGCACTATTTATCGGTTGATAAAGACTGTTTACCTAGGTAAAATACTGCTTTTCAATTGAAAACAGTGCCAAGGAGAAATATCGCCTGATATCTGAAGTTTTCATGTGTTTTCCCTCGATAAACAGTGTTTATTTACCAATAAACAGTGTTTATCGAATTCTTACCCAAACAGCTTGCTATACCTTTTGGATTAGAACAAGGAATATTCATTAATTCTAATAGTTTTCTACCCGATAACTTTTATCATTTTATCAGTTTTTCTAGTTATACTTATTCTTCATTTATACTTTACTAGCTTACAGGTTGACCAACAATCCACACTAAATAGCATTAAACTGTCCTCAACATATACACAATTCATGACTAAAGCGTGAATTATAACAATCACATTAGACCAACTAGGTCATTAACTACGTACAATGCCAAATAATACATGCATACATGGGTACCTGTACAACATTGCCTATAATAGATATTGAGATCTATATTCCCCTCGAGTCTGATCGATGCCTGGTATAATTGAGGAGTTTCTTTGACCGTCTGATAGTATTCTGATGTTTTCAATGAGAACAATTGCCCCTTATCAGCGTCTCATATTTTGTAGGCAATGCGAAGTAAACAAATGGAATACTAGTACTCAATAATAATGTCCGATATGGCTAGAACATTTCTCTCCCCAAATAAGTGGTAGTGCACTATATTTCAAGGACCCGATAAAATGGCCTATATAGAAGTTGCATTGTGTAGGTTAATGTGTTGTTTAGGGGGAGTAAACCTTAATTCCCATCTCATCCATTTGTTTAATCTTCGATTACACACAGGCATCATATAAATCCTACATCTAAATGAGTGGCAAGAATAAAACAAGTTCGTACAATGATATTCTCCAATTTTGTTTTTAAATTAATTGTAGAAAGAAGAATGAAAAAAGGAAATAAGAAAGGAGACGCACACTCAACGTTATATCACTCTTTTGTTCAAGTGTATTTTCAGTATTTTTCAACAGGGACTCGTTTCTCGAAACTGTGTAAATATGTTATTAGAATAGGGCTTTGCATTATTTTAATATCAAATGTACACACACATGTATTACAATATGACTTTGTATTATTAGAACCAGGAAGTATTCATAGATTTAATTCTAAATATTTTCTACCCGATAGCTTTATCATCTTATCAGAAGTATAAATAATATAGATATATAATAATATATATTCCCAATTTCTGTATCAGTATACATGAGTTACCCCAGGCATTTTTAATAACACTGCGTTAAAGTTGCTTAATATCATGACTGCAATATTTCCTGCGTTCTGGCATGAAATTGTACAGCCCAAATTATGAAACACATTCAATTCAATTCAACCTATTATGTATTTGTACCTAAAAGCATTGTACACAAAGGAGGCATACATCTGAAAAGTAAATTCCAGGTTTTCCAGTAGCCTATGTATCATTACTATAATTATTAGTACATTGGGGTTATGGTTAGTGAAGCATAAGCTCATGACCTGCGTTAGTTTATGCCCCGCAGGATGAAATTATAATTCTAGGAAAATATGCAGCTTGTGTATACAATTATTGGTAATTATTTACTGCATAATCTCATTTATTATAGGCTACCTTTGGTGGAGTTGGTATGATACTCCCATAGGCTTAAGCACTGAGCCTCGTATTGAAAAATGCGGGCAATAAAGAGACCGTATTGCACGCATTTTTGTCATATTGCCCGCATTTTTTAATTTCGTAATTACTTTTATTTAAATAATTCTGTTGGCGAAAGATACTCATAGGCCTAATATACATCGATCATAGATAAAGGTATTTAAAAGAAACTAATTCTGTTGGAGGTTTAACCACATTGCTGAAGGCGCCTCTGACAGTGTGGCTATTTTCAGCCTATAGTCTACTGACAACAAAATTATCGGTACGGCGTGCGTGTCTCAACGCAGGAAGAGCGTTAAAAATATCAGTCAAATCAAATAATAAACTTAAACCCTTTCATGTTTATCGAAGTCTACCTGTTGTCATAGCATAACTTTGTTTTTAAAAGATTTAAATCTGATAAAAGGACTGGAATTGATTCGAAAACGTGAATGGTTTTCCTGCAGCGTAGCAGCCAACTGACAGGCAACGTGACCGCGCAAGGTTTAACAAATAGAGGGAGGTGGGAGGGGCCACTGAGTCGCCAAGGGGATCCACATTTAGGCTAATCTCCATCGATTTTCACCGTTTTTTCACGTAAAATATCGAAAAAAGGTATAATAAACACAAAAGTGCCCTCGGGGACTTTTGTCTATATATAATATATGCTGCCTAAGCATAATAATTATGCTGCATAAAACTATGGGCTGAATAATCCCACGTATCTAGCACGGGATTATTCAGCACCATTGTTTGCTGCCTAATTTCATATTTTGCATAATGGCAGGGTGGTGGTTATGGCCAGAGATCTCCATTTAGATTAAAGGTCTCAGTTATGGCCCTATACTCCACTGACGTTTTTTCCCTCTGCGGTCTTTGCGATTACATTCTGCAGTGCATTCTCAATCCGAATATAATAATAAATGACGCTGGTCAGAGGAGACTTGATAGGTTGTACAATATAGTTTTTAAAATGATAATTAATAAATGACACTACCTATAAGACCGCTCATTAGCCGCAATAATAAGTGGAACCCTGCCTTATGTGTTGTGTGAGAATTAGTGGCCTCAATTTGGGGCCTGCTGGTGCACTGTAGTCGGCATGGTATACCAACCTCCACAGAAAGGCCCGAAATTATTATTAATGGACATGGAAGATATTAATCATTTTAGTCTCTGCCTAAGGTGGTTATAGCTTCTAGACCGCTCAAGGTAAAGCCTATCTCTATATCATAGGTTTATACTCATTGACAATATCTAAATCATCAGTATTCTAATACAAATTTATCACACGTACTATGTGCCAATATAGTTGAACAAATAGAAGCACATTATGCAATTATACTTGGAATAGGATTATATAGAGAGAGAGGAATCAACATTATGTAAAGACTTTTTAATTTAAGTGGACCGTGATCATATACATAAACAAAGTTATATCTTGTTGATCTGCGTTACAGGTCAGCCGAGAACTGTATGGTGCTAAACTAGGACCAATTCCTTATATTTTTCCAGGTACAATAATCTGGGAAAGTTTCCTCTGTGCATTATCCTTAGTGCGCGCACATGTATAGACCATTTAATTTTTTCCAGCATGACTGTGCAATATTAAACTCTAATGTGATCGATTTCATTTCTTTCAAAGGTGTCTTTATTTTAACAATACAAATTAAATGCCTCCCTACGTTTATTGTAGTATAGGGCAGGGTTCAACCTATGGTAGTGTACTATTATAGTCCATGAGCCTGGATCCTCGCTCTGCAGAGACTAATAAAGCCGTAATGTGGGACTGTACTAGAGTCTACTCCTATTAGAACCATATATGGGTCAAATTTTTTTAGAATGTACAATTGCGATTTTGTGAGATTTAGGAGGATTGAAAAAATAAATAGTGAGTATAAACTCATATCCCTTCTGACTGGTATCATAGATGTCCCCACCACCTAAAAACACCAATTATACTCACCAGATTTCAAAATGTCAGTTTTTATTGTAGTTGAAACCAGGTTACCTTTTTTGAGGGTATACCCGGTATCAAATGAAGTGGCAGTTCCTTATATGCTCAATAACTCAGGACATAATGTTTCAATTTCCAAATAAAAAGTAGTTCCTTATAAGGATTAAATGTTTCTTTACAAGTATACCAATCCATAACTATGTATCATCCAAGGTTATTATGTGGGACTTGAAAGGAAATGGATCATATTTTCCCAAAACGGGAGTTTTTTGGTCGGTAACATATGGTTCAAATATAAATTCAATAATGCTGCAGTTGTTGCCATAAACAGGGTGAAAACATGTTTTCTGGCAACATATACATCGTTTCCATAAATGTAGCAACTTATTACCAATCTATCATGTTTAGTATCCCTGAGAAAATTGGTAATAGACAGCCATCATTGGTACCGGGTATCCCTTTTCAAATATACCGGGCATACCTTTATAACTCCCCACCAACTTTGACATCACAAATAAATCAGAAAGCTTTCATATCAATAATAGAAAATGATTTATATCAGAAGAGAAATATATTTGGTACACAATTGATCTAATTTTGAGTCACTCCTTGACTAAATATCACCTCACTTAGCCTCATACCAACACCTTCTCAAATATACCGGGCATCCCTCTATATACCGGGCATCCCCCAGAAGAGTACATGTTATCTAACATCTCATTGTGGCTACTTAAATGGGCACAGCCACATGAAACACAGTAAGTACATGAGAAACATGTGTAGTATGGGATACAGGTTATAAAATCAATGATAAAAACTTTATATGATGGATCATAATATTTTTTAATGAAATTATAAGGTGGTTGAGAACATCAAAAAAATAAAAATTGTCATATCTTTTTTCTAACGTTCTCACATGTTAGCGGAGGGAACAGGCGATGCTACAGCAAGAAAAAACAGAGGATAAAGGCATATGAGTATTAGTTATGACAAAATTTCTATCTTTCAGGGGATGCCCAGGGATACCCGGTATCATGATTCTGAATCAGGTTCAAATATATTGCATGGAAATAAGGCAGAAAGCCACATCCATATATAAAGTAAGATATAATATGTTGGCATAGTACATTTTATGGTGTTTTTTTAGGTTCAATAGTGACTTAGTCATGGGTAAAAGGATTGAAGTGGGGATACCCGGTATCAGGGGATACCCAGTATCATCCACTCATTTAATATACTTAAACCAAGTGTATGTCTTGTTTATGTACCATTTTTTTAGTTTTACTTTGAAGGAAACATTGCAAGGAACAATGAGACATTATATGAGGATTCTATCTACAGTAGTAATGGTATATTTCCATTATCTATCAACAGAAAATGAGTTGTGGGGCATGCCCGGTATCAATTCAAAACACATCTGTCTCAAGATCCCTGCCTCCACAGTTCTAAATTTATTTCAAATCATGCATATGACATTTCTGATATATAAAAACCAACCTAAAACAACCCATCTTGCGAAACAACTATTAAATGTGCATAGAAATTAAGTTTGAGGATGATGGTACCGGGCATACCCTCTTGGATTCTTATTAACAGTAAGGCTATATCACTCCTTCCTTTTTCCTATGACAGAAACATGCTTAACTAATAATGGTTGAAAACAACTTTTAAAACATAAAAATGATGATTAGACAGTTGCATATCCCACAGATCTTTGATTTCTAAGCATCTTAATAATCTTTCCACATCATACAAGGGCATGTATAATCCTAAGTCACACTCATTCTGGTTGACAATGTCCAAGATATCCCAGAAATACCAACCCAATAACTATACGTGGTGGTTGTCTTGGTTTCCAGAAGAAAACACAGAGGATTAGTCATATGAAAACAGTTTAAATGTCTGTTGTAGTTGTTCCATTCCTGCCATACCGGGTATCCCTCAATATACCGGGTATACCCCCTGACTTCATTTGCATTCATATCTCCAGAATAAATTGATTTGGAAAATTGGCATTTGGTGTGCATATTCGAATAAGTACCTGGGTTAGATATATCTGAATTTTAGTTTCCTAGTCGGAGTGAAACTGGATCTATATAGTGTTGTGGTACAGGGCATACCCGGTACCAAATAGTATAAAATCTCTGGTCTTGTAAACACTGAAGTATGGCCCTGCTAATATCACATTTACTGGCTGAGTTGTACCAAGATTGCATTAAGCATACGTTAAAGTATAATTTAGGAGTTTTAGATCATATATCAAGAATATATTTTCAGCCAGTATACTACAATCTATGCTTGATACCGGGTATCCCCCAGTGACTCCAAAAGTTTGGACATTTGAGTATAGGACTGACATATTGTGATGAAGGCTAATAGAAAGCTAAAACTGTACCAAGTTGTCATAAATATGTACCAGGAATGAAACCAGGTGAAACCTGGTACCTAGAATACATACTCTTATTCAGAAGACAGGTATAATGTGAAAAAGTAGTGAATTCTGAGGTGCTTTTATAAGAAAATCAACATTGGAAGTGATTTTTTTCATACAAAATTACAAATAAGTCCACTAATGTGCACATTTCCATAAAGCTATGGATGTCTCCTTTCCAATGATACCAGGACCATTACGATTGATTTATTTGTCTGCAATACCCATTCAGTATAATATGCAAAGGTCACAAAATCCCCAATTGTACATTCTAAAAAAATCTGACCCATATATATATATATATATATATATATATATATATATATATATATATATATGTAGTGAGAAGCTCGCCACCCCTCTTCGCCTACAGAATCAGCTCAATTACAACAATTAAGCCGGGAAGGCATATATTTAGCACTTATAGGACGAGTTGCCGCACGGCGCGTAAATAAAGGACGAGACCGCAGGTCGAGTCCTTTATTTACGCGTCGTGCGGCAACGAGTCCTATAAGTTGATTATTATACATGCCTTATAGTAAGTTGCGTCGGCAACCTTGCGTCGGCAATCTTGCGCCACCAAACTTGCGTCGCCATGACAACGAGCTGGTAATGTACTAGTCCAATACCACGTTACAAGTAATGTGCGGCTGTCGGGGCCTCAGTATTGAATGCGTGTATAATAATGCAACTTATTTATATACTAGCAAAGTACCCTCCGGACGGTCACCCTCTCTCCCCACGCTTCCCCCTCTCCCTCTTTTCCCTCCCCCTCTTCTCTGTCTTTCATACCTGTTTTTCTCTCCCAAGTCTCAAAACACCCACCCGTTAACGTGAGGTATTGACGGGACCACTTGACGGGGCCACTTGACGTATAGTACATACCCTACTTTATTGATTTCTCCTCAGACAAGCACTCTCTTTTGTCTAAAGGAATGTTTCACAGTATTCCCCACAGTGCATGCAAGGATATTACAGAATAAAGATAGTAGTAATAGTACTTTATCTTCTTCTTGTTCTCTTTTACATTTCGTTTAGCCAATAAGCTAACAAACCCAGGTTCACTACATTTGGTTTCGTGATCTAGAGGTTTTCAGCTTGACCATTGCTCTCACCTCAGGGAGAAGTAGAATGCAACACCTCCTGTACAGCATGAATGTGAAGGATCAAGCTGACGGTTGCTTGAAGATGAGTTCCAAAAGTGTATTGAAACTGTCAGATAAGGTTTGCCTTAAGATAATTATAACAGGGGATACTACTTATCACGTATTGTGAATACATTTTACAAGGGATTTCAATGAAAAGTGAGGTAAAACATAGATTTTAAAAGCAATGTGGTTTGTGCAACAATATATGGGTGACATTGGGAAGCTGACATTATTATTATATGACATATAGGGACAGAAAGATAAGGTTAGATTAGATAAAATTTTATTTTAGTTCTACAAGAAGTAGATGACAATGTCACTTCCGTCAATGACTGGAAGTGATTATCTACTCTGGATTCAGGGTTTCTTCATATTTCAATCAAAATCATTATGGCGTTGCATTATTTTCAGTTTTCTTATATCTCTGATATGCATATTATCAGTTGCTATGCATGTTAATCAATACAATTTTCGTCTGACCAAATCGAATATTTCTTGAATTTATTCGAATCTATGATTTGGTGGGCCTCGGTTTGTTGTTTGTTCCATGTATATATCGGATTTTATTTGGGATTGATTTTCGAATTTGTTCAGTTTTTGGAATTCGATGTTTGATTATGTGTCGTCCCTCAGCAATAAAGTTCCTAGTAATTACTGCCCTTATATCTATATTTTCTTTTCTTTTTCATCAAACGGTGGCCCACCTGGATTAGATGAACTCGCCTCCTGTGTCTCAGCTGTAATAGATTAAAAGCCCCAGGCCATAATTTTACTTTCTACTATGCACCCATCCTCCCCCAACAGAGCTTTACTCCTTGCGTCCTGCGTTCCTGAGTCATACGTGTGAAATAGGGGTTAAAAGACATAGTTTGACCTTATATATTGATACGGTTTCGCCTTTCGTTTGTTCGTTGGCCTAACAGATGGAGGGGGTCTTCCCCCTGGGGTTGGTCATCCCACAGATGTTCAAGTGATGGAGATGTTGAGTACGCCATGATGTTTAGTCTTACTGGATTCGTCTTAATAAAAGATTATATGTTCATTCGTCTGATCTCTTAGTTGCTTCTCGCCTGATAATTCTGAAGTGCCAGCTATTCGTGAGAACGTCTCTTAGTGAATTAATCGACTTAAATTCAATATCCTAGTAGAATCAACGTACCCACCTTCTAGTTTCGTAGCCAGGTTTATTCTGTCTTCTCATTTCACAACTCAAGCTTTTATAACAAAAATGCAGACCTTAAGCAGGCCAATCCACAGAGTACAATGCATAGAAGGGAATCGTCCCCCAGTACAGTCGTCATAAAATACAATCGTCTCAGAGTACATTCGTCCAGTTTAAAGAGAAGAATAAAGGCGAATCGCCAGAAGGGCGAATCATCACCTGTTACAATACATCGAAACAGTCAATATCAATTAAGTAAAACGAATCGTCAAAAGGACGAACTATCTAGAGATACTAACTTTTGACTATAACAATATATTATATATATGTAATGACCCCCGAAAAACTGTCTCCCTCAACCGGGAATCGAACCACGGATTTCCCGCTATGCGCGCGGTTATGCTCACCATTACACCACCAAGGTCGACTGATTCTGGAAGGCCACCACTATAACCAGATTCCTCACTCTAGGGTACTACATATAGAAAAAGTATTTAAATCTTCCATTTCACAGTTCATTTGTACTGCACCTAGGATCAAAGATGAAAAAATGAACAAAGTAAGGTTTTGTACCGAGTTGGAATTATTCTTAGTCTATTAAACATTAATGTGAGTAAAAAAAATATGGAATTATATATTTCCCTCAAAATTTAAGTGAGATATCCTCAATTATTATAGATAAGGATTCGAATTAAGTAGGCCCCTATATATACCAATTGTCTTGCTCAGAGTGAGTGCAACTTTAAATTAAAGCAGACCTAGGAGGAGGGTTTCTTTGTTGACATTTTGAATAAAAGTGGTTTAAAAAAAAAAAAAAATTAAAGCAGAAAAGGACCAAGAGCCACTACTATCAACCTACCATTTATAAAATAGGTATTTGGCAAACTGATATGTCCAAATTGAGGAGTTTACTTTATCTTTTCCATAAGGAAAATAATCAGAATATTGAATAATAAATGACTGCTAATAGAATAGATAATACAATAGTTGCTGGTGCTGATAAATCACACATTTCTCACCTCCGATGCATGAAACATAATGCGTCATAACACTATATGTATTAGAAAAATTAAACGACATAACATCGGACTGGCGTTTGCGATTTGTATACTTCCAGGTCACGGTACGTATTAACAATTTTATATGTTATACTTGCATGTTTAACTGCATTTAAAGAATAGTGACCCATTACAATGAAATAGAATAATCATTGTCATGTGCATATCAATCAAAATGCTGCCAAGCAAAAGTGATTATGGCATTAAGTGATACCACCTGCAAATGACTCTCGAGGAGCACTTCTATGTAATAATTGGTTTCTACCCAGCGGTGCAATAGTTGCATGCTTCTTTAATCAAGACTCTCACACGAATATGAGGAGCACTATACGGAGCATTGTGATTAATAGGTACTTGTGCTACAGCCGGTATAGGCAGTGCGGAACCAAGGAGAGTCCTCTATGGAGGAGGTTATTCTTATTGAATGTAAAATGGGGTGCAGGTGTAAAGCAATAAATGCGCACAATCACAGAGTTCAAAATAAAGGTAATCTTAAGTCCAAGTAGTATAACACAGTAGGTATACATGTATAGGGCTGAATTCTGGTTGCAACGTACGTAGAACTACTTCCTTCCGTACAGAATAAATACAATTGTAGATTAAAGAATTAATGACCGACATTGAGGGGCTACTGGTCCACTGTTTGATACATAATCTTGGGGCAAAGCTGAGGGATTATGCACAAACAGTTACCCAGCAGGCCCGAAATGGATCCGAGGTTACAGGGATGACCACGCATCAATTTGCAACTTGTGACGACGCATTCAATTAGTCCGGGGGAGGAAGGAGGTTACCTTGTGTTTTAGGTCATACGGTATTTTTGATTGATTCAAGATCTCCAGAATCTGCTAATTCTAAATATGCCGGGCGCCACTCTGCAACAATTGAGGGCATTTAATGGGCGACGTTTGAAAAGTTTAAAATATCAAAATGTAACCGATATTTACAAACAAAATTGATTCTCCAGCATTCAAGCATGCATAATATTTGGTTGATTCCACACTTTATGAATGGAATTACATATCTGAGACGTCATCATGACCGGTAAATGTCATATTTAAACCAGCGGTCAAGGTTAAAGGTCATAATCCTGACGATATACAAATAGCTTGGCAAGCTGAGAATTTATGCTACAGATCTGTAAAAGTACCTACTAAATGAGCTGACAAATTAGGGGGATTATAGATAGAGGACATATACATAAAAGGTCATAAAACAATCAAATCCATTCGCAATTGTCTTGGAGAAGGAAAAGCTGATCTGGAAGATCTTTAATGATTACTATTGCAATATTGGAAAGTTAACCTCTGAGCGAATCAAACATGTTGAATATATCAAAGTACAGCACAAAATGTAACTGAGGCATACTGTAACACAAATGACGGTACTGAAAAATGTTATTAATGAAATCTCCCAAGGTGCCTAGAAATTGCCTCCAAAGAAATGTGTCTTTTTAATTTTATTTGAGCAATTTTCGCATATATATAAATGTCCAAATAAACAAAGGCTATTTGCATGGTAATCTGCAATTGTCAAAACTATACCGAAAAAACTATACCGAAAAACCCTGATCAAACACGCCTTATATTTCCTCATATTGCTGAGAAAATCCTAGAAATAATTGTTGTCTGCCACTTGGATTCCTAAAGCGTCACAGTACAAATGAAGCAGTTCATAACAGATATCAATAATTCTATTCAAAAGAAAGAATATAACCTGGTATATCATATAGACTTCAGTAGAGCAGGCATATGCTTTTGAAACTGCATACTGTAAGCGGTCCGGCCACTGTCGACAAAATCGTTGGCGATGCGTTGGCGATGAGGTAGTCGATAAGATTTTTGTGAAATTTATTGTATCGTCTTTGCATCGACTTGCCATCGCTATGCCTTCGGCAATAGCCAGCGATGACCGGCGAGTGGGCGATGTAAAAATTGCATCGGTAACGGTGGTGACGATGAGAAGTCGATGAGATACCACATATGAAAGCATGAAAATTAGTTCTATAGTTGCCGAGCTTTTTTTCCTTGTCGATGTAAGACGATATGCCACCACCGATAACCCTCCTCATCGACGTGCATCGCCGGCAATTCCATCGTCTTTGCATCGACTTTGCATCGACACCATTTTGTCGAAAGTGGCCAGACCGTTAAGAAAATTTAATAAAAGGAGTGGAGGGGCTCCACTGAAAGTGAAAAAAGCAGGCATAGGCGTCTTTATGCGTTGTCTGATGAGTGTGTATAGGTCTATGCATCGATTATGCAATCGCTAGAAGCACCTGGCCCAGCGACATGTGGCAGTATGTAAATATAGTTTTAAAGTTATGGCATGTTACAGTAGTATTCCATTGAAGATATATGATATAACAATATGAATTATTAATACATACTAGCAAATCCCGTGCATAGCACGGGTATTTGCTAGTCCTATTTATTTTGATTTGATTTGAAAACATCTTTTTATTTGCCATTAAAGGGTACATGTATCTTCTGAATTTCTACATGTTTTCGTCAGTAGCCCTAGACATTATTCTACTATACACATCTAGATTACCTTTACCTGCATTGCTCATAACTTCTAACATATATATCATTCTAACTGAATCAAAATGTTTTTCAGGTTTTGGCTGGACTGAGATCGATGCTTGGCAGTTACATACCATACTCGATCTGTGATACATTTCCGTTTGCGCCTCCATTGACCCAATGGAGATCCAATGATAAATGAGCGGAGAGACAATTCGAGATATTGGGCATTAGTAGTTCCAAAATAATCTTCAGACAGGAGAACTTGGATTTAAGGATATAATCTTTAATCTTACTAAAATTTAAAATAGGTCCCAGAGCCCCTAAATACGAAGAGTAAGATAAATTGACCAAACTCAAAATTTCCATACTCGAAAGGTCCATCAGGGACAAATAGAGTTTATTCAAGATCTTTTAAATCACGATAACGATATCACACGAGGGTATTATCATTATTTTTTTTTTGTTTTTTTTAATACTCCTTTATTTTTCACTTTCTTTATTATTCTCTCTTTTTTTTTCTTTTTTTTTCTCTTATTTTATTTCTAATATTCCAGGTCTTCTTTCCATCCTCAGGTCTTCTTTCCATCCTCATGTTCCTTGCTCTCCTGTTATCTAGCTCCTTCTCTCCATCTTTGTCATCTTGTCTTGTATCTCCTTATATCTTGTCCTTGTCTCCTCATATTTCACTTTCTTGGGGTCGGTCCTCTCTTCCTCTGTGACTGTAGTGGGTCCATTTTTCGGTTTGAGACATGCTTGCCAGTTGCCAGCCTTCATGGTTGCTATCACTGCCACAGGTCAGTGGGTGGTCGCCCATCCCTGGCCTGTGGTTATCCTGATTAATCAGGCCCAGAAACACTGACAGCTGTGGAGGTTGTGACTTAAGTGACTGCGTGTGGGGTGTCAGAGCCTTCCCTCAAAGTCGCACTTGTAGAGTAAGTGACCCTCGACCTGGTGGACAGTCTACCCAATTGAGCCTACGGCCAGCACTCTCCCCTGGGTTGGGGGCGGCTGTGGTATAGTCAAAATCCTTGCCGACCATGGGATTCGATACCACAACCTCCCGACCAAGAGTCCTAAGCTCTACCACCTGAGCTAAGGAGGCCGGTTCCTTTTATCATTATTGTTATTGTAACAAATTGTTGGAGCTCACCAATACTCACTTACCCTTCAAAAACTTATATGAATTGTATAATACTAGTCGGTAAACCACTTTCACCTCATCCCATCTCATCACATTAATTCACATATCTACACATACTCACGCTAAATCTCTAATTAGTGGACCCTGTATTCTCAGGCTATTAATGTATTTTTTTTTTTTTTTTTTTTTATTTCATTTGGAAGGCCAGTTACATTAAATTAAATTGATAAGATGTATCTATAAAGAAAAGACGCAAGTGAGCCCTACCCGGGTGTCTTAGTGCGTTGCCTTAGGAGACCATAGGGGTCGAACATGTTTTACAATCACCGAAATGTGACTAAGTCAGTAAAGAAAATAATAAAAGAAAATAAAACAATCCAGTCCATCAAACTTTGACTTACTCTTTTCACCTTATATACGGATAATTTATTTTCTGGTGAGGTAAGAGCATCACAATAATCATATACTGGATAATTATATGAAGAATTATAACCTCCATTAGAGGGTTGATACGACTTATCTTAGACGTGTACAACATAAAGAAAACAAAAAACATACGATTGGATATCAAAGTTGGGATACTTTCAACCAGGGTTATCAGTGTTATAGTTCTCCCAGTATTTCTTTTTCACCTCTTTAATAAAGGTCTCTCTATCTCGTTCCAACCTTAGCTGTTGGGGAAGGTTATTCCATACTTGTTTACCTTTGTAAAAAACGCTCATTCTAGCCTTTTCACTCCTCACCCTTCTCAATTTAAACATTTTGTCTTGCCTATTTCGGAGGGGCCTATCACCAGCTTCCAAAATTTCGTAGTTATTTTGTCTGTCGAAAATCAGTTTGAGAGATGTGATTTCGGCTCTCTTTTCAAGTGGCAAGAGCCCTGAGAGCCTCACTAGTTCATGATTAGATTTGTCATGACCAAAGGAAACTCTAAGAGCCTTGTTCCAGATTTTTTGAGGATACTCTTTAATGAATTCATCTCAATTCCGTATTGAAATCTTAAAAAGAACTTCCAAGACTGTAATTATATAAGCTTTTTTTTAATAAGTTTTCAGGGCACAACGAAAATCACCCTTAATGAGTGAGAGTGTACGAAATATGTAATACCTAAACTTGAATAAAAATTTGTTTAAAAAAAATTCGATCCACATTATTTTCAAAATAAAAAGATATTCTCTAAGGTGGACATACGGGGTACTAAAATTTAATTAAAGTTGCATACCCTTACTACTTGCACGAACGTCTATATCTACTTATGAGCAACAAAACAACGTTTAAATCATGGAGATCCGAGCAAAAACGTCGGAGTTCACGATCTAAGATTACCCTATCAGATTGCACGATTTGGCTCTTTGTTATGTATCTATAGTATAGATACCAACGTAACACTTTTTTAATTGCATTGTGTTATATGCTGCAACTATGTAGGAAATAAATTGCTCGTAATTTTAGGTATAATGTCATTCCCTGATACGTTGGAATCAGTACTACCATTTCAACAATTCTTGGTTGTCTGGTTTTGATATATCAATCATTACGGTATTCGACGTTTCCAAAATAGTTTGAGTCATTGTGAAAAGCACGGACTTGTTAAACATAACATCTATTTTTCATCTATACAAATGCGAGTTTGACATACCAATATTAAGCCAAAATATTCAAATTTCAAACACCCTTAAAAAAGGGTAGACAGATAAAATGTTATTTAAGGATATTCAACCCTGGCTCACGCCTTAATGTTTTCCAGGCTGAAATAATATCCGAAGATTTACTGATGCAAACTGCAAAAATCGACTGAAATAAGTTCCCGTCCATTAAATATGACCTGCGCATGATATAATTGACACATTAGATTAGATTAGAAGATATTAAAGGACATTTGTAGACTTGCTATTAGCTATTCGACGTAAGCAAGGAATCATTAGCATAGCACATCACGGAAAACGCAGCGGAAAGCCTACACTTTTAACATAAGGATACTCTTTAATGAATTCATCTCAATACACGCCGGTTATTTCCATGTTTCCACAAATATTGCTCATTAACATTGTTTAGAATAATATTATGTCTGTACTAAATCTCCTTCAATGTGTGCAATTTTTCAATTTAGTTCCAACGTAGCACTTTATTTTTTAACGCATTTGAATGACAGATAACACATATTCACAGACAATTTGTGCACGTAATTTAGTTTAAAATCTTAATGATAATGTCCATATATGTATTAAGCTTCTTTGAACTCATATGTGTCAGTAAATTATTTCGGAATCCATATATTTTACCATAGATTTGACATATTCAAAGTTGTACTAAATAGACTCATCGCTCCTTCCCTTCCCACAAGTTTCTGTTCAGAGTAGTGGCAGTCAGATTAAAGGCGTGATACTAATGTCACAAATTTATGTGTTAGACCACCATAAAATGCATAACCATCATATTTACATAGAATAATATTATTATGCTTTCACAATATAAGAAAGTCTATTACTTGGAATATTTTAGGATGCACATGCCAATACTTACAGTCACCTTGGACTATTACATTTAAAGTGACCAAAACAAATAATATCTCAATACACATACATTTCTAGAATTATTAACTCTTTATTTACCAGAGTGTCCAACGATCATGCATGGCCTGTGCCAAATGGTTGAATTGTCTGTTTGACTGTGGAACACGGACGACACAAGAGTCTATGTTGTTAAAATTTCCCAGACCAAGTGGGAATACTTGCTTCCATTTTTGTTTGCGGATGTTGTAATATTCAATGCAATCTGGCGCCTTCTCATCTGTATAATTGTAGCCGCCCAGAACCCAAATATTGTGTCCTAAAACGAATGGTAAAAATAGGTATGTTATCAGTTATCCACTATTCTATTAAGGAAACCAAAGATGGGAGTGCTAAATACATGATACACACAGGAAAGGATATGGTGTCCTTTGACAGGGAGGAAATAGCTCAAGATTAGTCTCAGATAAAATTGATTATAATGCTTTGTGTCCATAGAAGATAATCACAAGGAACATTGCGCGGAGAGCATTTTTTAAAAAATAGTTTATTCATGCAGGAATATACAAAAGAGTGGCCATTACCCATATCAATATGTAATATTCTCCACAATGAATATATCTATATCGCTATGTTCAATCGCTATGTTCATTAGGTTATTGGTATAATAACAGCCTACCTAGGACGACAGAGGTTGCCATACATCTTGGCTCGAACATATTTGGCAGTGACTCGTCCCACATGCCCGTAATCTGTGTGTCTATGTTGCCCTTGGAACAATCGAACGAGGAGAGGGACCCGTCCTCCACATCTACATACTGCCTGTTCTTTTTCGTCGTCGTTACACCTGCATGAAAACAGGGCGATACAACTTACTGAATAAAATCAGTTTCAGTGGAGCCCCAGCAACTTAACTCAGCATAAGCAAGTTCACTGTTTATTAAATTGCAATTGTTGCTATCAAGAAAATGCATACCCAGTGGGAATAGGATGATATAATTCTCTGATATAAATTATTCAATTAGATTGTGGAGGTGTGTCTTTTTTATTAATGTATTTCTTGCCGACCCGAGAATGAATTAGAATGGCATCAATGTTAGTTTAGTTTGATTATCGGCAACATTATGTAGGCTATGGATATAGACTTCTTGCTCAAGCATATGCATAAGAAATCTTGAGATTTAGTTTATTCCTTACCTCCTGTAACGTATATTTTGCCTTTGTGTTCCACCATAGTGTGTCTCTCCCTGTTGTGTGGCAGCAGACTTGTACCATGTGCCTGTGACCAGAAATCACTCTGAGCCTCGTATTGCCTGAAAAAGTAATATCATCACTGTTTCAGACTTCACCACATCGAGTTTTACTGACATATAATCATCCACTCCTCTGGGTAATTGCTGATTTTGTATTGTATATCATTGTTTATTCATTTTGATTAATATCCACAGAAGTCATTAGTAAAAAATCAATGAATAAATATGCTGTATTGAATTTTAAAATTGCATACCACACATATCCTACAGGTTTCTTGGTTTTTGTATCTCCCACACCTCCAGACACGAACAGCCTGCCCTCCGCCACACAAGACGCATGGTCGGCTCTAGGTTTGGGCATAGGTTTCATCTCAGTCCAGGAATCAGTCATGGGGTCATAGCATTCTACTGTGTCTGATATACTCCCTCCACGCGTCTCTCCTCCTACAACACAAGCAAGTAAGTAGTCCTTACACGCAAGCTATATAACCTTCTATCTTTTTTTAAATATTTTGATTGGCCATTTTTATTTTTATTTTCATTAATAGCAAAAACAAACATTCCAACTATATTGAGCCTGTAAACAATGGAAGAAAATGGTTAAAATAGATGGAAATATGTAATGAAACATATATATATCAGTTCAAAATATCCAGTATAGGAATCGTCTATAAAGTACAATATAGATGAAGGGATTTTTCGCACCTAAAGGTTTCTGATGAACATGAAACTTATTAAATGACTTATGTATAAGAATACTATAAATTTTGTAAATTTTGTAAAACCCTAATGTTAGCATGTTCATTGAAATGTTCTTTAAAACAATTTATAATATTATTTCATTGTTCAAACATTTTTTTTGTTAAGTTGGGCCTGGAAGAGCTTTTCGTAAAACAGAAGGCAGAACCAATTTCCATGTATAATTTGTATAACCTTGGAAATAAAAATCAGTTATATATATAAGCATCTGCCACAAGCCATTCAAGATTGACAGACCTTGTTTCTATTTGGATTTTGAGTGATTCAATTGGAAATAAATAGGCCTGACCTACACAGAATATCCGAGGCTTTATTGCATAGATATTTCTTGTAGTATACAAATAAGAAGTATTTAAACTAATGTCCTGACACTGTCAATTGGAATAAATGATGATATCTCTTTGTTAATGAGATATGACTAGCTGTAAGTAGCAAGGAGCAGGGAATTTACAGGCATTCTTAAAAGCCAAACCAATAATTTTCTTTTGCAATGTGTTTGAACTGACTAAATTGGACGTAAAGCCTTCTGATAAACAAATAGAAAGCTCTGAAGCACAGTTACATGAACTTGCATGGTCATAGTGATTTGGACGCTCATACAAATATTACTTTACATAAGGTTCAAAATCTGCCTTTCCAAGGAGAGTGTGACAAGGTGTGTTGGAATATTGAACACTGTCTGCATTGTCTGATCATTTACAAAACGAGTAATGTTCAATGTTTATTATGGTTACTTAAAGCTTATCAGTCATACATTGACATTAGTGAAGTGGAACACCAAAGGCAACATTTGCGAATCTCAGGGATACTTTTGTCTTTCCCAGCCTTATAATACGTGATTGAAGCCTAAATTGGGGCATTTAGAGTGCAAGAGGTCTTTCCTACCGCACAGCCAACAAGTTGGTCTCAGATTTCTTCTAATATGTTGATACATGATCATGATATAAGTGAGCAGAAACTGTAGGGTATTATCTGAATCAGGTGTTGTGCGGTTGCATAGGAGTTCCCCAACAATTACAGACCTCCACACAACAAGAAATATGGAGAGTCGAGTAGATTATAACAAATCTTGTGACCTCAGAGCCCTCTCATAAAGCCTGAGGACCAATTGAATGCAGACCACACTAACATTTCTATTTTAGAATACACAGCGTCCATAATGGAACGTTGAACAAAAGTTCAAGTTAGAATTACTCCGATAGCTTGCGTAGCTTTGCATGCTTGTTTTGAAGATCATAGTGCAAGAATGGCTTTCCGCTACCCATGAAATAGAAACACATCGAAACAAAACAAAGTAGCAGGCTTCGAGCTCTTGATGTGTGTTTTGAATTGGTTCATTAATCCACCAATACAGCCTCTTACTATCGAAAAGGCAATCTCATTTGCCTTGCATTTAACGAATACAATAAATATGTGATACTATTATGAATAATTTTAAGAAAGCACGATGAAGGTGTTTGGAAAATTGTCCTGGTTTCATGTCTGATGTAGGGTACATAGATTTGTTTTGATATATTGAGTATAGTTTGTGCATTTGTGAATAGATACCATTATATTTTGGCCGCAAAATACTCCACGCAGTTTCATTTAATGTTTCCCACTGGTCATATCTATAAATGGGGAAAGAGGCATAAACTTTAACTATATCAGTCTGGTTGCGCTTGTGATTAATAGGGTAGCAATCATAAGGGTATTATATCGTCTTCATATAAACATTGCGAGCACTTCAACTTATGCCGTCACTCTTTTAAAAGCATTTTTCCTTTGACAAAAACCTAAGTCTGAATGCACTAGAGATTAATACGTTGTATGTTATAAACCAAACTATTTCATGTCCATTTGATAAGAGAAATAAATACTGGAAAAAAGTCGTAATAACAAAATAGATGAGGGCGAATTTTCTTTTCCTGTATCCTTGCAGCAGATTAATTAGTTTTGTCAAAGTAATTTATAATGAACTTTAACGTACCTGTCACGTAGATGTAGCCATCCAATGCATCGGCTGTAAACCTACTTCTTGGTCGGATAAGAGAAGATATCCTTTGCCACTGGTTGTTCTCTGGATTGAACCTATAACAATGGCCAAGGTAGGCCCCTGATTCCAAGTTCCTTCCACCAAGGATATACAGATAATTGTCTAAAACAGCAACCCTGTAGCCAACCACATCTTTTATCTTGGTCATTGTCATGACACTGACCCTTGGCATAAGTCTAGACTTCCTCCGGGTGTCCACTGATAAATAGTGAACTTTTGAGGTGCCAGTAGACCTGTTAAAGAGGAGGACAAAGTCATTTGTTTCCCCTATGTTGTTGCCACAGATGGAGGCATGTGTGCTGGAGTAGCTGGAAGCTGATCCAAAACTCATAGAACTTGTCATTATATGTGTCAAATATACAAATTACAAATATAGAGGGATGTTTTACACGCGCCTGCTCTACTTTGGCCAAGGTTAGACCAGAAATAATGTATGTCTATATCAATAATTCCGTTGTAATATCTTCTGTGGTACAATTGACTCTTTCCTAGTTACACCTTACAATGAAACATTCCTTTCTGGGCACTTCCTACATTTAGTCTCTTACAGAACATTTCAAGTCAAGGATTTGCAGAAGTGTGTAGATTTCTATAATCAGAACTAGGGCCTTTTGTTGCTCAAATTGATTCTGCAGAATTCCTCTCTGCACAGCTAGTTCAGAATCCCTAACTACATGCAAAGGTCCTTTCCTGGATGACAGGATTTTGGCAGAGTGCAGTGCTGTCTTGGAGTTATATTGGTATACTTCTTATGTTTTCCTATTCTGTGAGGCCATCAGATAGTCCGTTGAAAGGAACCACCTCCAAAAACTGCACCTAAAAAGCACAATTGTATTTGTTAAACTATATCAACATGACAATATACAGTTTAAAATTATAAGCACTGGCATAAGTAGTAAATTACATCAAGGTTTATACCTGGCGGGGACTTTAGCTGACCAATAGCATCACTTACTCTTGGTGCACACTGAAGTATCCAGGGGCTGTAACAACCTTAGACTAAACATATTAATAACCCCCATTTCGGGCCAGCTGGTGCAATGTTTGTGTATAATCTGTCGGCTTCGCCGTGGGTTTATTCACCAAATAGGGCACCAGCAGCCGCCACACCTTTGGGGATATACATCTAGCTTGATTGTCACCCTCCTGGCTACAGTACATGGTGTTAAAAGAATGCAAATCAATGTGTTGCATCAGTGGCAATATATATATTATGTTGCTAAAACTGGTAAATGTATTCCTCCAGAGGAATGCGGAATATGTTGTTTTGGAATGTACTTAGGGTTATATGACACGTGCGACGATTGAGGATTCCCTACTACTCTTCAGTATATCAATTGGGACACACTCCAATGCAACTGAAGTATCCCCTCAATTGACAGTGAAATTCAAAATGCCCTTAATAAGTAACTGGGTGTCTCTAGAAGGAACGTGTTGGCCTGCTGAAGGAATTAGCAATGGTATAGAGGTGAAAGAAAGGCGCAATGTTACCATAACCTGGAACAGGATCAAAACCTAAATTGATGGTGTCAAGTACAAAACCGATAACTCGGATCACTTTCCGCGCTCTCCTCCAAAGGCTCTGTACTTTTAATTGTCCCATAGAATTTATATATGGGGCTTGTCTTCCTAGTGACGTAATTTATGTACAAAAACGATTGTCGCCGCTACCCACCCCCTCCCCACCACACACATGTATACACCATGTCGAGTAAACATAGCCGATTCCTTTGGAATAACATGGGAAAAATAGCAAGTAAAGAAATCAATGTACGGAGTTGTTCGGATTGGTCGCTGCCAAACGCAGTACTCTAACAAACAAAAGGCTGAAAGGAGAGACGGTTAGCTTTAACCAGCGCTATAGCTCTGCTTTAACTATATATCTCGAGGCATGCACTTCCCAACAACAAAGCCAATATCACCTTGATATCTGTGTTAGATCTATAGGGCAGGAGACAATTGCTCCCTTAAGCAAGGGCAATTACTAACCCATAAGAGTCAAGTGTATATGAGAATGGTGAGAAAACAAATAAGAAGGACATGTAGAAACAGTTTTAAGAAAAATAAGGAATGCCGTTTCAATCACAATGAAATTAATGCATTTGCAAAGGAGAATAAGCATGCTATTGTATCCTTGGCTGTTATGTGCCACAAGCTTCAACCGCCCCGCCCCACCACCACCATAAAATAATCCGAGGCTACACCTGAGTAAATCTGTTGTTTTTTATTCTCACAAGCAGTACTGTTACTCAAAACAAGTCTATGCTGACCAGCTTAGCATGAATTAAAACTAAATCTAACAATGTGTAACATTGATAACACCATGAGAACGTTCAGCAATACGACTTTGATGTTCAAATTTACCCCCTTGTAAAATGTTTTAAATCTCAAATATTTAAACCAAGTTTTATCAAATCTCCACTTTTTCGTGCTTATGAAAGGCACTCTAGATACATTA